>OZ020514.1:4943307-5669847 GCA_963971425.1 Bryoerythrophyllum caledonicum
GAATTAATTTAGCCGCCTTTGAGAAGGAAGAAGGAGATGCCATGTTGAATCCAAATTCTTTGCTGCTTGATTTGTTTTTTGAGCGGATGATAAAACTATAGTGCGACGTAGGGCTGGTTTTGAAATGAAAAAGAAGTGGAAACTTGCGGTATTATCTTTGCGTCACCTCACAAATATTAGGTAAAATATTAACTCCGCCCCCAACATGAAAGTACACGGACTTTCCCGGTTGGTTGCTTTTGAGAGAGTTTTTGGCATCCCATCTCATCAGCATTGTACCCACCTGTGCAGTTCCTAACGCCATGCCCTACGCAAACAGTACCAGCTATTCTAACACCATATGCATAATTCACATACTTCTAATCTCCCCCTACTCTCACACGTGGCTCCCATGTTTATTAATTCATTACATTTATCATGACTCACCTATGTTTTTATTTATTCATTTATTTTTATTCCATCACAAATGCAAACTACACTTGCTTACCAACCGTGATTTTCTCATTACATAGAGCAAAATGGGCTTTTTAAATTTTTACAAACCTTGTTTTTAGCTCTATTTTGTCTCACTTCCAGTTTTCACTAAAAAAAATATATTAAAATAGGATGTAATTGGATAAATAAAATTCAAATTGGATGATAGGAAAAAGTGGGGTTGACCTAATTAATGGTTGTACAGTAAATAAAAGATAGAGATGCTTTTACACAAAGGGTTGTTTATTAGTACATTTACCATAACTAACCTTGTGAACATTGCATTCAATTCTAAAGCCTTTAAGGCCTACGAGCTCACAAGGCCTAGGAGAATTTACAAGCGTAATAGACGATGCAAAATACCATCCTCACAGTGGGTGCATTTCATCGTGACCCCACTTCACAGAAATCACTGTAGCTCGCGAATGCCTCCATCGATTTTGGTGGCGTCGGTCCCGGTAAATGATCATCTCGCTTAGCCTCTAATTTTTTTTTAGAGGTGGTCTACAACAATTGCTACACAAGTTGCCCAAACGACCCAAAAATGGAGGGTTGAGAACTGTTAAAAAAAAAAAAAAAAACTCACACAAAGGGCACAGATTCCTCTTCAGTTTGGATTAAAAAAGAAGAAGAGAAAAAGAGAAAGAAAATCTCCTTCACTTCAGATAAAAGTTTCAGGAAAAAAAGGGGATAAGGAAAGGCTAGCTTAGCAAGCTATTTGTCGTTGTATATTTGCAAAGGCTTGAACCAAAATCATTGCTAAATGTGTAGGATTGGTGAGCAAGGTGTGTGAGAGGATTCAGATCACCTTCCCACATGTGAAGTTTTTGTGAGAGAGAGAAGAGGACTCTTGTCGACAGTGGGTGATTCATTTATGAGTAGCTTGTAGAGGAGCTAGCAAACAGACGTGCACAGAGAGAGAGAGAGAGGTTACAAAGCATAATCTTCACTCCAGAGTCCAATGCGTCTGAACATCATTTTAGTTTCCTTGCATCTTCGACAACTACTACTTTTTGCACGAATTCGAGGTGACTCGCAGCAATTCATAGCTCATGAGACCAATCTTTGTCCATTTTCTCACAAACTTCTGCCAAACGCCAAGGTCACCATTTTCTCCAAAGTTTTGTGTTCATGAGAGCAAGTTCTTTGGTCCATTTTTGTCAAGTTTGTGTGTTGGCAATGAGCACCTTGAAGACACAACAGGTCTGAAGGAGAGAGAGAGAGACCATTTCTTCCACCTGCATGATTTCTTCACCTAGAGAGCCATAATTTGTACTCCTTCCCTATGCTTTCAGACAGGATTGACAGAGAATATATACATAATTTATGTGGTACCATCTTAGTCCAGCATTTTTTTTCTGCTCACACTAATGCACACCCTCTCAAGAGTCGGTTAATTACACGAGGTGTTTTGTCCTTTTTAGACAGGCTAGAAAACAAGAGGTGAAACATTATGCTCTCATACTGTCTGCTCACACACAAATTCATGAAAGAGTAGTGTTTGCTCTCACACGCAGATTCCTGGAGAAGAGCTACCAAGTTCGTTTCCAGGCGTAGCGAGAGGGAGATTATTATTAGCCATAATGTGCACCGTGTTCTTCTTCCGAGAGTCGATCAGTTACACGCCAGAAAACGAGGTGTTTTGTCCTTTCTAGATAGGCTAGAAAACAGGAGGTGAAACATTATGCTCTCATACTGTCTGCACACACACACAAATTCATAAAAGAGTAGTGTTTGCTCTCACAGACAGATGCGAGTTTTTTTTCCGAGAGGGGGATCGTTATAAGCCATAATGTGCACCGTCTTCCTAGAGTAGTGTTTGCTCTCACAGACAGATGCGAGTTTTTTTCCGAGAGGGGGATCGTTATAAGCCATAATGTGCACCGTCTTCCTAGAGTAGTGTTTGCTCTCACAGACAGATTCCTGAAGTCTAGGAGCAAGTGTGTGTGTTTTTTTCCCCCAGGCATGGCGAGAGGGGGATTATTATCAGTCATAATGTGCACCGTCTTGCACTTGGTAGCAGCTTCGGATGAAGCCGAGGCGCTTCTGGCGCTGCGAGGTGGGATATCCGACCCTCTCAACCACCTCGGCAACTGGAACCTGGAGTCTGCATCTTCTCCCTGCACTTGGACGGGTGTGAAGTGTGGGCTGAACTCCTCCCACGTTGTGAGCCTGGAGCTCTCTCACATGAACCTGACGGGGACGGTGGCCGGGCCCGCGCTGGGCCGTCTGGGCCGCGTGGAGCGCGTGGCGCTCGACTGCAACAACTTCACCGGCGAGCTCCCCGCGGAACTGGTGACGCTGCAGCAGCTGGTGTACTTGAATGTGTCCGGGAACAGCTTCAGTGGCAACCTCCCTTCCAACTTCTCACACCTCCAGCTCCTGCAGGTACCTCACTTCAAACTTCTTTAAAAAGGTGATGTTCCGCAAAATCTACTTCGCTCGTAGATTCTCCCATCGTCCAAAGTTTGTTTCCTTAAACCATAGATGGGTCGATTCTAGACAAAAACCTTCATAGAGAGTGATCAGAGGAGAAAAATTGACCATGACTTAGAGGTGGAGGAAGATGGGCATCTTTTGAGACCATCCCCACCACAATTGGTGCAAGCATTGACTAGCTACAGTGATTTCCGCGAAACAAGTTTGTAGTTTTTTGTTCTGAAATGTAACCGTCGCATAGATGCCATTCTGCAAGATCTAGAACACTCGTAGATCCTCAGAGGCCAAAAAAAAACTCATCGGCCTTAAAGGGTTAAAAGGATAGATAACGCATTGTTCCAACACCTATAAACAAAAGTAGAATGATCTTCCATATGAATTCATACTATCCTATGTTGTAGCTTGGCACACTTTCTTTCTGTTCTGGTGATTTGTTTGTGGTTTAACTCTTTAAGGACAAGCGACCATGGACAGAAACTGTGATGTTCTGCAAAATCTATTAAAATTTACGCTTGTCTTTCAAGGGTTTCCCATAGAATGACATAAAACTTTTTTCTCTCTATTGGTATGTAACTCAGCCTCTTTTCCACTGATTTATTTGAGGATGTACCTACTACTTTTTGCAGGTGCTGGATTGCTTTAACAATTTTTTGTCAGGACCACTACCAGCAGATTTGTGGAGGATTTCTAGCCTCCGCCACGTCAGCTTGGGAGGCAATTACTTTGAGGGAAGCATACCGCCCGAGTATGGCAGGTTTCCCAATCTCAACTACCTGGGCTTGAATGGCAACTCCCTCTCTGGCGCCATTCCGCAAGAGCTGGGCACCCTCACAGGTAACCTCATGAATTGTACCTGTTAGATGTGCGGGTGCAGGTTATCGCCTCATAATCTGCACCTGCAATGTACTACTACAGTGACAGCTGTGGAAGCTAGCTTGCAGGTGCAGATTATCGCAGGCTCATAATCTTCACCTGCAGGTAATGTGCTTTATGCAGATGTAGGTGCAGATTATCACCCGGTAATCTCACCTTCTGATCTAGTTAGAGACTAGTGAAATGTAGTACTAGTTAGATGTGCGGGTCTCATAATCTGCACCACTTCAGGTACTACTAGAGTGACAGGTGTGGAGGCTTGATTATCGCCGCCTTATGCAGATGTAGGTGCAAGATTATCACCTGGTAATCTCACCTCATGATCTGCAACGAACCGCGACAGATGTGTGATAGTTTGTGAAGATTGCAACCGCTCACAAGGGAAGAGTTCCACCTGATAATCATCACCTAAAATGTGGAGATTGTAGGAGTTTTCAGGTGAACAGATTATAGGGCTTCACAGGTGAAGATTATAGGTGTATGATTATAGGTGTAAGATTATAGGTGTATGATTCCAGGTGATGATTATCTTGGTGAACAAATTATAAACGCGATAATGATAATCATCACCTACCTGGTGAAGATTTGTTCACCTAATAATCATAACCTGATAACTATCACATGTCAGGTGAAGATTATAGATGAATACTTTTTTCACCTGCTAATCATCACCTCGACATCCTATAATATTCACCTGTAGCAAAGCTTCTGATGTGTGATAGCATCATGTGTGAAGATTGGGTAGCCTCACAGGTGCAGATTACCCCTCATAATCTTGTAGTCCATGTGTGATATGAGTATCAGGTGCAGAGTATTCCTCATAATCTTTCCTTGTTATCCATGTGTGATATAAGTAATATCAGGCGCAGGTTACCATCTCATGACCGATGATCTTTCTATGTGATAGTATTCAGATTATCACCGCATAATCTTGGCCTGATCAACTTGGATCTCCGTTTGCGACAGAGCTGCAGGAGCTCTACATGGGCTACTTCAACAACTTCTCGTCCTCCATCCCGGCCTCCTTCGGCGCGCTCACAAACCTGGTGCGTCTGGACATGGCGAGCTGCGGCTTGACGGGCACGCTCCCGCCGCAACTGGGGAATCTGACGCACCTGGACACGCTGTTCCTCATGCTCAACGCGCTGGAGGGGCTCATTCCGGCCGAGTTCGGCACTGGCTTGCTGAAGCTCAAGTCGCTGGACCTCTCGTATAATCGTCTCAGCGGCGGGATTCCGTCGTCTCTGGTGTCCCTGCGGCAGCTGGAGCTTCTCAGTTTGATGAACAATCGCTTGGACGGCGCCGTGCCGGAGTTTCTGGCCGACCTGCCCAATCTGCAGGTTAGTGAATTCTGTGCGTTTTTGATAAATATTTTTTATTTTTGAAGAAACTTCTAGTGTCCACCCTCAAGAAGGGGAAGTAGTTCCATCCTCCTACTCCTTTGTCTCGTGGACATCGAGTTAGTGGTGGAACGAACAAACACTATTCTTGTCTTGGAGCTTTTGTTAACTCCTTTTGGTTGTGCTCTCAACATGCTCCGTTGTGTAGATGTTGTAGGGCGTGTTATATTTATCGCATGAGCAGAGGAAACAAGATTACACGTCTGTCAACGAAGGACGAGCACAATTGTGAATGTGAGAATTGCTAACCATTGATGAATATAGCCTGCCGGCTACATTCATTCATGGCCAGAGATTTTCATATTGGGAATTGTGCTCGTCCCTCTTTGACAGACGTGTAATCTTGTTTTTTCTGCTCATGCGATAAATATAACACGCCCTACAACATCTACACAACGGAGCATGTTGAGAGCACAACCAAAAGGAGATAAAAAAAAGAGAGTTTGGACCGGAGGATAGAACACTAGTTTTGATGATTTGGTCTTCGTCCAGGTGTTGTACCTGTGGAAGAACAAGCTGAGTGGGACGATCCCGGCGGCTCTAGGCCAGAGCAGCCTGAACCTCACCCTCCTGGACCTGTCTTCCAACAACCTCTCCGGCGCGATCCCGGAGGGCCTCTGCACAGGCCAGAAGCTGCAGTGGCTCATCCTCTTGGAGAATCACCTCACGGGCCCCGTCCCGGAGAGCCTGGGGCGCTGCGCGAGCCTCACCAAGGTGAGGCTCGGCGGGAACGCGCTCTCCGGGCCCATCCCGCGGGGCCTCTTGAGCCTCCCCAGCCTCAACATGGTGGAGCTCCAACACAACCAGCTCTCGGGTGCCATCACCGCCGAGATCGTCGACGCCCCGAGCCTCAGCTACCTCGACTTCTCCCACAACAACCTCAGCAGCGCGCTCCCAGGGAGCATCGGCAACCTCCCAAGTATCGTCACCTTCTCCGTCGCCGCAAACCGCTTCTGCGGCCCCATCCCCCCGCAAATCTGCAACATGGCAAATCTAAACAAACTTGACTTGAGCAAAAACAACTTCTCGGGTATGTTGGCTTCACCAGTACACTGATTTTGATGTTTAGTGTCATGGGCAGTAAATGACTTGTAAATGCTATAAGTTTTCACTCTTGATGAATATTTTTACCGACCATGTCCACTGTGATCCCCCTCTTTGAGTAGTATAGATTGTTGTGCTCTTAGTAAAAATTTATATCAAAAGTAGAAAACTTATAGCATTTACAAGTCATTTACTGCCCATGACACTAAACATCAAAATCAGTGTAGAATACGTGTTGTTCATTATTTACTTCATTTTTTTTTTGCAAAGATGTGCTTTCGGGCTTTGGAAGTCATGGTTTTGTGTATGATCAGGTAGCATTCCGCCCGAGATTGCAAACTGCAAGAGGCTTGGGCTGCTTGATGTGAGCTGCAACAACCTGAGTGGAGTCATCCCCACCCAAATGGCCGCAATTCCGGACCTCTATTTCCTAAACATGTCATACAACCGCCTTGAGGGCCCCATTCCCGCAGCGCTTGCTGGCCTGGAGACACTCAGCGTCTTTGACTTCTGTTTCAACAACCTCTCCGGTCCGGTCCCTGGGTTTGACTCGTACAACGAATCGGTGTTTGCGGGCAACCCTCTGCTCTGTGGCGGGTCACTCCCCCGCGTGTGCCCGGTGGTGACGAACGCGGCTGGAGGTGTGAACATGACGTTGCTGGCGTGGTTGGTAGGGGCGCTGGTCTCCGTTCTCCTCGTGGGAGCGGGCTGCTTCTTTTGCCGGCACAGGGCCCGCATTTGGAAGTTCTTCCACCGGGAGTCCGTCATGATCCGGCCCTGGAAACTGACCGCCTTCCAACGCCTCGACTTCTCCACCACAGAGGTATGTCACATGATAACATCAAACCATGTTTGCATGCCACCCAAGAGTGGACTATCTTCACATGAGAACCGACTTTCAATGCATGATGGAAAGGATTGATCTTGAGATGGTACAATATGCATTCGAATGTAGCATGCTAATTTGTAACGCACTGGATGAAAGCATGGCTTCATCATCCTAGAGGTGGCGATGGATATAAACGTACATTTCAATTTGGTCCACCACAGTTGACCAAAGTTCAAGTTCAGAATCTGCTTCTAAAGTTTGCACTAAGAATTTGCTTCTAAAGTTTGCACTAAGAATCTGCTTCTAGAAGGTGTCACTAAGAAATGCCAATGGTACCATTTCTGTATTCTAAACAGGCTCTAAAGAATAATTAGGTGAAAAGAGAAAGCACATTTGGCAATATGAAACCACAAATATAGGCTCTAAAGGTGTAATTTAGGACTCAACCATGATGGTAGGGTTTGATTGAGATGATGTTACAATTTTGATCATGATAATTAGGTGCTGGACTGTTTGGACGATGACAACATCATAGGGCGTGGCGGCGCGGGCACGGTCTACAAGGGCGTGATGCCCAATGGGGAGATTGTGGCGGTCAAGAGGCTGGCGGGTGAGGGCAAAGATGCCTCGCACGACCACGGATTCTCTGCGGAGATTCAGACCCTCGGGAAAATCCGCCACCGCAACATTGTGCGCCTGTTGGGCTGCTGCTCCAACCATGAAACCAATCTCTTGGTGTATGAGTATATGCCCCATGGGAGCCTTGGGGAGGTGTTGCATAGCAAGCACGAGTCCGTGAGTCTTGACTGGGACACAAGGTGAGTTTTTCTAGATTGGTAGTTTTCTTAACCCCTAACGGACCAAGTGTTCCATCCGAGGACATTTTTTTTTCACTTTGACTACAATTATCTCTCAATGCTTCCGGTCAAAATTCACAAAAAATTTACTCCATCATCTTGTATAGTTTAGAAGAGGATCGTACGGTTACATTCTCCAAATTTTCATATTGGTAGTTTTTAATCAATGGTGTAGAGATCTCTCTAAAATGCCTTGGTCCTTTAGGAGTTAATGGCTATATCTGCTTGTTTTTGGTACTCATTAGATGCATCTTCTAAGTGAGATTTGAGTATTTTACCGTTTTTATTTTTTGTACTATTTGGGTGTTCAAAAGAGGTTCTCTTGTGTAGATGCAATAGGGTATATACATTAGTCTTGTGACTAAAGAAAAAAATCTACAGACTAGTCAAAGAAAGATAGAGCAAGTGGGAACGTGAAAACCACTAATCAGTAACAAATATAGCCATGGCTATATTTATTAAGTCCGTGGTTTTCAAGTTGCCAATTACGCTATCTCTCTTTGACTAGTCTGTAGATTTTTTTCTCTAGTCACAAGACTAATCTATATACCCTATTGCATCTACACAAGAGAACCTCTTTTGAACACCTAAATAGTACAAAAAATAAAAACCATAAATATGTGAATTCCACTAAGAAGATGCATCTTGAAAGCTCTCCACAAAATTTGCAGATATTAGAATGACACCCATTTACAACAAGAAAGTGGATGTGAAAATGAATAATCTTTGGTTGGCAGGTACAATATAGCCATCGAAGCGGCGCATGGTCTTTGCTACTTGCACCACGACTGCTCGCCGTTGATTGTGCATCGGGATGTCAAATCCAACAACATCCTCCTTGACTCCACTTTGCACGCCCATGTTGCGGACTTTGGGCTTGCCAAGTTGTTCCGGGACACTGATAAAACTGAGTCCATGTCCTCCATTGCGGGCTCCTATGGGTACATTGCTCCAGGTATATTATTTGTGAAAATGTCACATGTGATTATGGCATATTTCTTTTAAAAAATGTAGAAAGCAAATGAGTCTATGATATGCTATATTTATTTTGTTGATGTGTTGAGAGCAAATGACAAGGAAATTATTTTTCATGTGATTATGGCACATCTCATCTAAAAAAAATGTAGGAAGTGAATGAGTGCATTACATGTGATTTTATTTTATTGATGAGTAGAGAGCAAATGACATGTGGTTTTATTTTGATTTTATTGTTGTTTTTGCAGAGTATGCGTACACGCTGAAGGTGAATGAGAAGAGTGACATTTACAGTTTTGGGGTGGTGCTCATGGAGCTTCTCACGGGCAAGAGACCCATTGAGGTGGAGTTTGGCGATGGGGTTGATATAGTGCAATGGGTGCGGAGGAAAATTCAAACTAAGGATGGCATTCTTGACTTGTTGGACCCAAGAATGGGAGCACTTAAGGGTGTGCCCCTCCAAGTAAGTCATAATCTCACATGCTTCAATTGGATTTTCTCTAGAATTATTTTACCACCACACCACCAAAAAATTTAAACTAATTAGAAAAAAATATAGGATATGGTTCAAGTTGAATTTCATGATTGTAAATTCTGTCAACTTTTGAATATTGAACCTAGTCCAATATCGATTGACAGTTTTTGATAGCATTGAAACTTAATGCAAAGCTTTCTAAATGCATGGATCCTAAAATTTGAAGCTTTTGGTACCTTGTGTATATTTCAATGACAGATAATATTGTAAGGCATGTATAACTCTTAATCATTAGTTGGGAACAGTATATAAAGGCACATATTTTATTCCGTAGATTACACATTATATACTAAAGTTTTGCAAGACTTACACTTTTGGATCAAAGATTCTTCAGCTAACATCTTTCATCTGGAGGTCATTTCAAAATCTGAACCTTATCATGTTCAAATACAACACCATATATGTAGATTATTTTGGGTTGTTTTGATGCTTAAGATGTTGCATGCTTATAAAATATGGATCAAAGGGAAATAGGCCTGTAATCAGCACCGATTGATGTCCTTACTAACTTGTTACTTCTTGTTTTTAAAAGGAGGTGATGTTGGTGTTGCGGGTGGCATTGCTATGCTCAAGTGACTTGCCCGTGGAGCGGCCAACCATGCGTGATGTGGTGCAAATGTTAGCAGATATGAAGCCGAAATGCAAAGGCAATAGCCTTGGCGACTCCTCTGAGCTTGTGGACCTCCAAGAAGACAATCAACTCCACCAAGTCCTTGTTGGTGTCTGAAGGAGGGGAGTAGTTCTATCCTACTAACACGTATTCTTGTGATGGCAGAGACTCAATGGAGGAACAAACAAGCACTCATTCATCTTTAACTTGTCAATATGAGAATTGAGGGTGTTTTTTAGTAGAGGTTTTCAGAGCATACAAACATGTTAGAAATGAAAAAAAAAATCTGCTTTTGATTTGATAAGTTTGGAGTAGTTTGATGGAAACAAGGGGATGATGTGAAATAGTCTTGGTAATTAGGAGTATTTACTTGTAGATAGTATTTGCAATCATCAAGGTGGTCATATTAGAGATAAATTCTTCTAGCGTAGAAAGTAGTTTAATTTTAGTTTTCAAGAGCAAATTATAAGTATAGAAATTCACATGTAACTTTACTATGGAGTCTTATTTTCATGAAATACCCTGTACTATTACCCCATGATGTTGATATAAGAAGTCTCTTCATACTTTGATAGGTTGCAAGAGTTCTATTTGCTACAGGTTGTCGTGTACCTCCAATAGTGGGCTTATAAGCGACACATGTTACCTGTCGTGGCCGTCCAAGCGTACTTCTAGGGGTGGGCTTGTAAGAATTATCAGTTGTAATTGATGGGTGATTAATACGTGCTACAGGGTGTGGCGTACCTTTAAGAGTAGGCTTGTAAGAGATGTCAGTTGTTATTGACGGGTGATGTTTACATGCTACCTGCTTTGGCGTACTTCTAAGTGCAAGCTTATAAGAGATGTTACTTTGGTATTGATTAGATATATTTCAAATTACTATTTTGCTATTTACATTGAAAAAAGAAGATATTCTTCTTCTTCATTGATATGACAAAGTTGATATGTTGTATTGCATCTACACAATAGAACCTCTTTTGTGTAGAGAAATGGAAAGAATGTGTTCAAAGGCCACCAAGTATGCCAAATAGTTGTAAAATACACCTAGGTTATGTGAAAGTTGTCACTATTTAGCAAATATGTTGGTCTTGCTACACCATTTTTCCACTAGAGCTTATCTTGTAAACAAAGCCTTGGACTAATAATGAATTCTAGAATTAGTGTAGAATTAGAACAAAGTCCAAATTGGATTGATTGAAATAGCTCATAGTTCTGAAATACAATTGGAAGATTTTCCTTTGTGTCAGATGAATTCTTCTTACACTTTGTACTTAAAATTAGACTATTTGTGGCTTTCAAAATGAACTCAAAGTTGTGTAGATCTTCCTGCTTCTAGATTATTAAATTTTCCACCATAAAAAAAGATGTCACAAATTCCATGTTATGGTTGCATCATGATTACTAAAATGCATTGCATCATCATCACCAAAAGGTCCATTATTGGTTCTCTTGACTTGATGATTTGATCTTAATAGCTCTAGGATTATAATCATTACATATTCAGTACTTTAAACTTGTCATCCTCTTATTCATGAGTTGATTGTAA
Source organism: Bryoerythrophyllum caledonicum (assembly GCA_963971425.1). NCBI lineage: Eukaryota > Viridiplantae > Streptophyta > Bryopsida > Pottiales > Pottiaceae > Bryoerythrophyllum > Bryoerythrophyllum caledonicum. The sequence continues at coordinate 4,954,890 of OZ020514.1, forward strand.
TTTCAACTATGGAATGGGATGAGTTTCATTTTCGTAAATTAAATCAAAGTGTTGATATTTTGTAAATAATTTGGAACTTAAATCAAATAAGAAACTAAGTGTAATAGTTTAAGACTCCAAATTTTCTATAAAATACATGCCATTAAGTTTATTTTGGAACATCTTCAGTCAGCTCATTAATTTTAGCTAATATGAATATTTTTGGTTTGTATTTGATCAAAACATAACTAAAAATAAGTAGATGTTGATTATAAGAATGTAAACCATTTGAAGCTTAGAAACAAGATTAAAAGACTACACATAAAAGGTAAATTTTTGAGAATTTAGGTTGTATGTAAATATGATAATGATAATATGATAATATGATATCAAATTTATTGTATCTTATTTTGAATTTTTTATTGTAAAGCTTTTACGGAGAGATATTAACCTATATTGTATCCATTTGGATTGTGAATTTCTCATTAGATTAAATTAGTTGTATATTAGCCATGATTTGAATCCTATTGACTTCCAAGATTTTTTAAAACCTTCTTATACAACTTTGCTACATCTAAAATGTGGGAACGTTTAGCTAGCATGACCATTTTTGAGTTGGTCAATCTTCTCAATGTGCACTAGGAAGAATCATCATTTTCAAAAGATAAAAAGATGTGATGAACATCTTTTGCAAGTTTAAAAAACACGATTTTCTTCACTGAAGAGAGTATGATCATTCAATCCATATGGTCATTATATTGAGAAAAAATAACCCTTTTTTCTTCTAGTAGTCTATTTGGAGACATTGTAGTTAATTTGGGAAAAAATTCACATATGTTGCATTTCACGTCTTAAATAACGCAATTAAAAAGGCAGTTTTTTGGTTTTTTATTGTTGAAACATGATTCAAAGAATATTAGAAATTGGGAATCTATATGAATGGTATTACAAAAATTTCAAAATTACATTGATGCATCTTCCAGAAACAAAATTAAAGGGAAACTATTATCTTGTTGAACATCAGAAGAACTTTATTCCATTTTAATATAATAGAGTCAATATTAGGAGAACCTTCTATTTAGAATAACCTCCAATTCCACAAATTCCTTCTCTCGGAGAACTAGAGACAAAGGGAGACACAAAGGCGGCGCCATGAGCAAGCATCTTAATTCCACAGAATCGTCCTTTCATCCTTCCCTTAAGAAACTAGACACAAAAGAAGGGATTTGTCATCAAGAGCACACATCGACCTCATTCCACAAAGCCTTTCTTTCATCCTTTTCTTGGAAAAAATAGACATAGAGTCCTCATGTTTAAAAATAGATACAAACAAAGGAATGTAACATGAGGGGCACACATTCTTAGCCCACAAAATCTTCCTTTCATCCTTCTCTCAAAAAACTAAGCACGAAGGAAGGAAATTGACATCAAGAGCACACATTGACTCGATTCCATAGACCCTTTATTTCATCCTTCTCATAGAAAAGATAGACACAAAGTCCTCCTGTTAAAAAATAGATACAAATGGAGGAATGTAACATCAGAGGCACACATCTCAATTCCACAAACCTTTTCTTTCATCCTTCTCTTGGAAAAGATAGATACAAAGTCCTCCTATTTAAAAAAAAGAATGCAACATCAAGGGCCGACATTTTAAATCCACAAAATCATCCTTTCCTTGAAAAATTGGACACAAAGGAAGGAAGGAATGCGACATCAAGAGCACACATCCCAATTTTTAAAAAAATCTTTCATCCTTCTCTTGGAAAAGATAGACACAAAGCTCTCTTGTTACAGATAGATACAAACAAAGGAATGTAACACCAAGGGCAGAAGAAAAAGAAGAAGAAGAAGAACTCCAGTCCATGCTGATGGGGCCGGAGTGAATAAAGTGTATGTTTGTTCCACCACTAAACCAGTGTCCACCAAACATACCAAGGGCAGACATTCTCAGTCCACAAAATCATCGGCTCTCTTGGAAAACTAGACACAAAGGAAGAAATGTGACACATCTAAATTCTACAAACCTATCTTTTCATCAATTCTCTCAAAAAAAACTAGATAGAGGAAGGAAGGAAGGAATGTGACACATCCCAATTCCACAAACTTTTTGTTGCATCATTTTCTTAGAAAAACTAGACACAAAGGATGGAAGGAATGTGACAAATCTCGAGGCCACAAACCCTTCTTTTCATCATTTTTCTCGAAGAAACTTGACAAAAAGGAAGGAAAGAATGTGACACATCCCAATTCCACAAACCCTGTGTTGCATCGTTCTCTTAGAAAAACTAGACAGAAAGGAAGGAAGGAAGGAACCTGACAAATCTCAAGGCCACAAACCCTTCTTTTCATCATATCTCTTGAAAAACTAGACACATTGGAAGGAAGGAATGTGACACATCCCAATTCCAAAAATGATGAAAAGAAGGGTTTGTGGCATTGAGATTTGTCACATTCCTTCCTTTCTTTCTTTGTGTCTAGTTTTTCTAAGAGAATGATACAACTAAGGGTTTCTCTTGAAAAAACTGGACAAACCTGAGGAATAAAGGAAGGAAGGAACGTGACAAACCTCAACGCCACAAATCCTTCTTTTCATCATTTCTCTTGAAAAACAAGTCACAAAGGGAGGAAGGAATGTGGCACACATGGGAATAGACACAAAGGAAGGAAGGAACGTGACAAACCTCAACTCCACAAACCCTTCTTTTCATCATATCTCTTGAAAAACTAGACACATAGGAAGGAAGGAATGTGACACATCCCAATTCCACAAACCCTTTGTTGCATCATTCTCTTACAAAAACTAGACACAAAGGAAGGAAGGAACGTGACAAACCTCAACGCCACAAATCCTTCTTTTCATCATTTCTCTCGAAAAACTAGACACAAAGGAAGGAAGGAATGTGGCACACATGGGAATAGACACAAAGGAAGGGAAGGGGAGGGAAGGGGGATCAAGGGCAAGCATCCCAACGAAGCTCCCCAACACCGAACTCATACAAGTCCAAGGGCGAGATGGAGTGGCGGCCCTTGGAGTCGAAGGCGAAGTCGTCACTCCACGTCTTGGCGTGGCGATCATACACCATCACGAAGTAGGCGCCCTCGCGGTCGACGTGGTTCCCGAGCACCACGAAGAAGCTCCGGCACACGCGCAGCGTCCCGAACGCGTGACACTTCCAGAAGCTTTCCTTCTCCACCACCTCCTCCTCGCCCGCCACCCGCGACGCCTCGCTGCCGCTGCTTTCTCTCCGGCGCCGCACTACCTTCACGCGCCCCGGCCATGACTGGAGCAGGAAGAGGTCGTCCAGGTGCTGCGCCAGGCTGGAGTGGAGCTCCGGCGAGGACGTGTACTCCGCGAGCCTCTTGGTGGCCGAGTTGTACACGCTCAGGCGCATGGACATGGGCGTCGGGGAGTGTTTGTACCACCAGTAGGTGAAGCCGAGGGTTTCGCCTGAGCGGGAGCGCGTCCAGGAGTTGGAGGTGGAGTTGTAGACTTCTGCGGCGAGCGGGGAGTTTTGTTCCCAGCGGTGGTGGAGGTCCGGGGCGACGCCGATGTGGCCGACGATTGTGACGGTGTAGGTGCCGGTGGTGGGGTGGACTCTGAGCTGCGCCATGCGGGGCTGGTTGCCGACGAGGTTCGGGAGCGGGAGGTAGCGGCACTGGCGGGTGAGGGGGTTGCAGATGAGGACCGGGTCGTGGTTGGAGGCGAGGCCGCACGGGACGAAGCAGGCGAGGCCGCCGTCGAACACGCGGATGGCGTTGCGGTAGAGCGGTGGGACGGAGGGGATGTCGAACGCGTGCCACTGGCGGGAGGTGAGGTCCAGGGCGCGCGTCCAGCAGGTGCCGTCGGCGCGGAAGCCGATCATCGCCAGGAGGTTGCGGTGTTTGCATTGGCGCGTGAAGACGGAGGACGAGGAGGTCGCGGCGCGCCAGTCGTGGGAGAGCGTGCGGAGCGAGGCGATGTCGGAGGTCGGCAGACGGGAGAAGATGTTCGTGAGAAGCTCCCGCGGGAGGTTGCGCCACAGCGCGTCCAGAGGCGGGCGCGGGGGAGGGAGCGGAGTCCATCGCCCGCGTGAGCAGAAACTCCCTGATTTCCACACCAGACCGGGCGCGGTGCCACAAAGAGTGCAGTCGGGATCCTCGCAGCTGCGGCGCCCGGACGACGGGGCGCATCCATGAGGATCGGACTCCGCCATCGCCACGAGCTACTACCGAGTTCCGATTTCCCGGCTGCACTCTGTGTATTGAACGTCCAGGGGCAACCCTTCGTGAAGGCGATGATACATTGCAACAACCTGACGTGACATGCTCCTGTCAGTAAGTTTGCATGTTCACGTGGATGCGTTGCAGTGTGATAGTCACATGAATCCCGTGGCCATGCATTCTGGTTTTCATTTTGGTTTTCACGAAGAGCTCACTGTCAATGAGGTTTCAGAATTCCAAGTAAACTGTTGCAATTCGTAAAACATCCTGACATTTTCATTGTTAAAGTATCAGATGCTGCTGCGGTTTCACCTCTGACCTGCACCAAGTAGTTATACCAAGTTCGATAAAGGATCCAGGTACATCGCAATAATATGCACCAGGGCAAATTTCTGGAGGATCATGGTTAGGACAAAACTCTGGAGAAGCTGATATTCGAGTGACGAGTGCATCGAGCTGTTACTTGTCAGTGGATACAGTGAAGGTGAAATACAGGGGTAATGAATCAGACAAGTAGTTTCAAATGCCATGAACATGGATCCAAGCAAAATTAGGGGAATTTTCTCACTGTATGATATCAACATTATCCAACAACTTTCTACAAAGGCCTGGAAATGAGCAGGCACAGCATGAAAACCACCTGAACTAAGGTACCTGGTACACTCTACTCTTCCTCTTCTCCGCCCTTGTGCTTCTCCTTCTTGTCTTTCTTTTCTTTCTTCTCCTTCTTTTCCTTCTTCTCTGTACCTTCTGCCTCATCGACCTCCTTGTGCTTCTCCTTTTTCTCCTTCTTTTCCTTGCCTTCAGGGTCCTTCTCCTTCTTTTCCTTCTTCTCCTTCTTGTCTTTCTTCTCTGTGCCCTCCTCTTCGTCTACGTCTTTCTCCGTCTTCTCTTTCTTCTTCTCCTTCTTCTCGTTGCCTTCCTCGTCCACCTCCTTGTGCTTCTCCTTCTTGTCCTTCTTCTCTTTCTTTTCCTTGCCCTCAGGATCCTTCTCTTTCTTCTCTTTCTTTTCTTTCTTGTCCTTCTTCTCTGTGCCTTCCTCCTCGTCCACCTCCTTTTCCTTCTTCTTTTCCTTCTTCTCCTTCTTCACCTCGTTCCCTTCTTCGTCCACCTCCTTCTTCTTGTCCTTCTTGTCTTTCTTCTCCTTCTTGATTTCGTTCCCATCCTCATCAACCTCCTTCTTCTTGTCCTTCTTTTCCTTCTTCTCCTTCTTCACCTCGTTCCCTTCTTCGTCCACCTCCTTCTTCTTGTCCTTCTTGTCTTTCTTCTCCTTCTTGATTTCGTTCCCTTCCTCATCAACCTCCTTCTTCTTGTCCTTCTTTTCCTTCTTCTCCTTCTTCACCTCGTTCCCTTCCTCATCGACCTCCTTGTGCTTCTCTTTCTTGTCCTTCTTTTCTTTCTTCTCCTTCTTCACCTCGTTCCCTTCCTCATCGACCTCCTTGTGCTTCTCTTTCTTCTCCTTCTTCTCCTTCTTGTCCTTCGTCTCAGTCCCCTCCTCAAGGTCCACCTCCTTATCCTTCTTCTTTTCCTTCTCCTTCTTCACCTCGTTTCCTTCCTCATCCACTTCCTTGTGCTTCTCCTTCTTGTCTTTCTTTTCCTTCTTCTCCTTGCCTTCAGGGTCCTTCTCCTTCTTCTCTTTTTTCTCCTTTTTGTCCTTCTTCTCTGTCCCCTCCTCAAGATCCACCTCCTTCTCCTTCTTCTTCTCCTTCTTTTCCTTCTTCTCATTGCCCTCTTCATCCACGTCCTTTTTCTTCTCCTTCTTCTCCTTCTTCTCTTTCTTCTCCCCGTCCTCTTCCTTGGTCACCTCCTTCTCTTTCTTTTTCTTCTCGTGCCCTTCCTCCTTCTCTTTCGTCTCCTTCTTCTCCTTCTGGCCATGGCTATCCTTCTCCACTTCATGCTTCACCTCCTTCTTGCCCTCCTTCCCTTCTTTGTCCACCTTCTCCTTGAGCTTCACCTTGCCCTCGTGTTCCTTGTCACCCAGATCCTTCTTCTTATGCTTCTCCTTGTGCTTCTTCTCCTCGCCTTCCTTCTCCTCCTCCTCCACCTGGTCGAACTGCTTCGTGTGCTTCTTCTCCTTCTGCCCCTCTTCCTCCTCAAAGGCCTCCCGCTGCGTCGTCTCCACGTGCTTCTTATCCTTCTTCCCATCTACTAGTCCCTCATCATCCACAACAATCGTCCTCTCTCTGGCTTCAACGTGCTTGTGATCCTCATCAATGTGTATCTTCTTCATCCCCTCTTCCACCTTGTGCACGTTGTGAGCTTCATCTTGGTGCTTCTTTTCCTTCTTCTCCTCGGAATCCTTGTCTTTCTTCTCCGTCTTCTCTCCCCTTTCCTCATTCTTGTGCACGTTGTGAGCTTCGTCTCCGTGCTTCTTGTCCTTCTTCACCTCGAAATCCTTGTCCTTTTTCTCCGTCTTCTCATCCTCGTCCGCGAACTGAACCTTCTCCTTCTGCGATTCCTGGAAGCGGATAGACACAAACATCAACCAACTGTACGCTTACTTTGAACTTAGCAGGATTCGAAGCTCTGAGCATTGGGTTCTACTGACCTTCAAGGAGAGGCTCTTCATGGAACCTTCAAAGCCTTCCTCCTTGGAGGAAGGCCGAGACATTAATGCAACAAACGGATTCTCATCCTTGGAGATCAGGTCCTCGAGTTTGGCTGGCTCCTGAGTCTTAACATGAGCGTCACTGAGGTGGTGCAATTCAACAGGATGCGACGGAAACTCGTCTCCGGAAGCCATCGGAACAATCACTTCTCAGAATCCTGCAGAGACGTGTCATCACATGAGTTCTAAAACAAGTCCAGAGGCTCCCTAAGAAGGTAGACCCCACGCACCATCCACATTCTCAGATGTTGCACGCAAAACATATCGTAGGTCATTTAATCAGCACTGTATACTTAGAAAATCTTCAGTTTCGCTAAGAACACTTTCTCGCCCACAGAGCGAAAAATGACACAGTACTAACCATAGATAAAACTACCGAAGACAACCACAAAACACCGTTCTCATACAGCCTGAAACTCAAAACCTTTCTCCTGAACAGGACCAAGACCTTCGACCGACACGTCAAAAAGCTAAACTCCGGAACCGGAGCAAACCAAACTAGTTCAGCTGTGGTGAATCGGAGACACTCCACACAGGATCGAAAAACAAGCGATCAAGAAAAAAAATCCCTAGAATGACACACTAACAACTCCGATCCGTCCCAAAAAAAAGGCGGCACTCCACAAACCTAACAAAACCAGTAGTCCCTAACTACAAACCCTCACCCCACCAAACACTCACTCAAAAACAACCTACCCAACTCGCATCCTCCCCTCAACGAACACGATCGATCCCACAAGATCAAACTCAACCCTCAGACCACACTCATCTACCTAGACCAACCCCATCACCCCACACACAAAACCCAAATCCTCATCAGAAGCAACCCAAAAGGCTAGAACCAAATCAAAACCACACACTCAGCTAACAAGCACAACAACAGTAGCACGATCCACACCAAAAACCACCCACTCACCTAACAAGCACAACAGCAGTAGCACGATACACACCAAAAACCACACACTCACCTAACAAGCACAACAGCAGTAGCACGATCTACACCAAAAACCACAAAACCGTCCAGATCAAACCTCTCAAGTAACCAAAAAGACCAAAACTAAAACCTCAACCGTACCAGGCACTCACCTGACGCGATCTGCAACCTCGTCTCTGCTCCCCGCAACCTGTTCCCTCTTCTCTGCTCCCGCAACCTCGTCTCTGCTTCTGCGACCTCGTCTCTGGTTCTGTAACCTCTAGTCTGCTTCTGCAACCTCTTCGCTTCTCTGCTTCCTTCGCTGCGGTAGCTCCCGAGCCTTGCGATCAGGTGGAAACAGGCGCTTCAACTTGGTGAGAGTGGTGTGGAATCTGGATCTAGAGCGATGGGGAGGAAGAGGATGAGGACGACTGAGGCTTAAGGAGCGAGGTGCTGAGTCGGACGCGCCAGCGGGGGCGGCACGTGTTCACACTGGGACGCGGTCTTCGGGATCGCATCCGACGCGGCGGCGTCTCGTTGGCCGGTGCCACGTCCGCGGTCGGTCGTTGCCAGGTGGATCTCGAGGGGGGAGGCTGGAACCGTGAGTGGGTGGTCGGTGTGGTGGATTTGGGGGGTGACGGGTTTTGGGGGCTGGACTTGGGCAACACCCGTGATCGGATTTAGGATCCGCGTTCACGAGGTGTGGGAGAACGGACCCCGGGATTCGGGGTTGGCGTACCGCGTATGTGTATTCGGAATGTATGATTCCCGTCTTCGTACAGAAGCAGAAGATAAAGTGTTTGTTTGTACAATACAGCCTATACTTTTGAGTTCATGGCTTGATGACTATGGTTGATTGATGTGAAACCACCATGTGACATTAACCCTTGAAAGCCGAAGGCCAATGATTTTTTTCAGCCTACAAGAGTCTATGAGTGTTCGAGATGATGCAAAATTACATCTACGCCCATGGTACATTTCATTGTAACCCCACTTCACGGAAATCACTGTAGCTCCACAATAGTTGCATCAGTTTTTGTGGCGCCAGTCCCGACAGATGCCCATCCTCCTCCATTTCTTTCTCATAGTTGAAGTCTCTCATGGAGGTGGCTTGTAGCAATTGGGAGTATCGTGCTGAAACAACCCAAAATGGGTTGCTCGTCCTTAAAAGGTTCATTGTTTAGCGCCCCAAGTCATGCTTTTTCAAAACCAAGGTATGTGGTGATTTTTCTCTTTGAACTGACTTTGATGGAAATAGATGCCTACTTTTGGTATCCAACCTTAAAAAATTTAACACAAAAAATGACCTAAACTTTGGAGGAAATTTGCACAACATCCAACAGTTGATGGAATAGATTATTGTGTTTAAAGTTATTGTATTTTGGTATTGAAAATTATAGACTTTTGAGGGTATACTACTTTATCCATCAATTGATTCTTGCAAGATTTTTTGTACTTTGAATAAAAGAGGTTCACATGTGCACTAGGTTGATAGCTTTGAATTAACACGTCATATGCGAAGAAAACATTTATACATGATTATTGATTATTTTTTTCCTTTTGTCTACTTGATTGTATACGAATCTATTCCAAACTTATACGGATTAAAATAGAAGTTCTACACGAGATGAGAGAAGTGCTCTTAGTAAAAATCTTCATCAAAAATAAAAACTTACAGCATTTACAAGTCATTTACTATGCATAACACTAGATACCAAAATCAGTGTAGTAGAAAGGTGGTAACTAGTGACCAAAAGGAAAAGTAGAACTCCCGTCCTTGAAAGGGGCCTTTGTGAATGAAGTGTTTGTTCGTTCCTCCACTACATCTATGTCCATTGGACATAGGTTTAGTAGTATGGAACTACTCCCCCCTTTCGAAGGTAGTCACTATGTAACCAGTAACCAAGAACCAAGAACCAAGAAGCAACCAAAGCCATGGGGTTAAGTTCTAATAGATGATATGTAGAGGTTAAAATGTGTGTTTTGAAAGGTTTTAACAGGGATAATGTAATTCTAGAAGAGGTTGGTTATTTTCAAGTTTTCGTTTGTGTAGAAGTATGGACATCACGTGTTATATAGTAATGGTGTTGATTTTGGTGATTGTCTTTCTAACTGGATTAATGGAGATATTGAGCATTTTTCCGAGACTCTTCATAGAGGAGATAAAGGTAGTAGCCTAGCTCCAACAATGATGACTATAAGGGGGTCAACTTGCCATCAAAGAGGTGCAATGTCAACATTTGAAGTTTATGTTGTGTTGGTATTTTACCACATATTATTGTCAAAAAAAAAAGTGAAAAATATGAAGATCTTTAGGTTATATGTAGAAAACGCAATTTTTGGTACCTTGCCCAACAATGTGTTAACCCCTAAATTTCCAAGAGTCCCCACGGGGGGCTCTAGAAGGTTCAGGCAGGTTCATGTGGTGTCAATTTATAACTTTTTCTTTGAAATTTTTAGTGAAGATGGACATTTCCAAAAGCTTTGAGCGAGTCTAGTTTTTTCCTCAATCCAACATTTAATGAAAAAGTTATAGGGTTTTGAAGTTCAAATGGGGAGAACGGGCACGTTGGGCAATTCCAAATACTTTTACTAGGACACTCTATTGAATGTGAGATTTTCAGTGAAAGCAAATAATAATATTTCTTTTCATATTGTCAAAAAAAATCTCTTGTCTTTAGTGAAAAAAAAGGCATATAAATCCAAGTCAAACATTTTCACACATTGTTGGGCAAAGGTACCAAAAAACTTATTCTTTTCCACATTAAACTTAGAGATCTTCTTATTTTTCACTTTTTATTTTTCTTGTAGCATTACGTGGTGCGAACCTTTGCATTGACCGTTTGGATTCTCATTCTAAAATGTATTAAGCTCACAAAAAAATATAACATAAATTGACATTTTTTGAACCTCTACTACTTGCACAATTTTTTTGAATATGCTACAACCCACTTCTACCTCTAAAAGTTGATGTACAAGGAACTAGTATCTTCTTTAACATGATGGAAATTAATTTAGACCTTCTGTAGTGCAAATATTTGACACCAAGTGAAGTCAAAATTTGTTGATCCACTAAACCCAAGGAAGAAAATGAACCTTCTTTCTACTTCAAGCACTATAATCTTACAATCCATGCGTTCAATGTTTATGAAATTTGGTGAGTATGTGATTTAGTAAGTCTTTATTGAGATCCTAAGGTTAAAATTAGAAATAAAAGTTTTACGTTTCTTCTTTACTCATTGCACTAAATCTAGAAGTATTGAAGTGTATTTGGTGCAAAATTGTCAAAGAAATTTAGGGAGTAAATCTTGTGACTTGGGTTAAAATATTTTTTACATTGAAGAGAAGACTTTTTTTTGGACATCTTTGAAGAAGGTAATATTGTCTATATGTACAAAAAATCTCAATGACAATAGAAACTTCTAGCAACAAATTTGGAGCTGCCCTAAGTCCCCATTTCTAACTTTGAGTGGTATTAATTTTCAAACATGAGTCCAAAAAATTAAATAACTTACCTCCACAAACCTCTTGTCAAGAACAATCTAGTACACAATTTTCAAAAAACAATAAGATTTATAAGATTTTTAGGAACCTGCCCAAAATCAAAATTGTCCTCTGAGGGAAAATGGTCCTTTAGGGGTTAATGGTAGTTTACACAGAGTTGGAAGGTGTAAATCATTTTTAGTTGATATACTATCACAACATTTGTGAAAACATCACATATGCATGTGACATTTTTAGAACTTTGAAAATAATATATTAGCCATGTCCATGTTGTGCTTTTCAAGTTGGCAACATAATCATTTATGACATTTTCATATACCATGTGACAATTTCACAAATTCTATATTCATTGGTCTTCACATACCTTCTTTTCACTTCCATAAGCAAAGTCTAGAGATGGGACTTCAAACTTCAAAAAATATAAACATAAAATTCCTATGGATATTTAAACTGCCCCAAATTACAAGGTAAAATTTCTTCATTCCATTAATGTATGAATTGGTCCTTGCGTCAAAGATTCCAATGATTTGTTCGAAGATTAATGAACTATCCCAATGGGCTCGTGGGAGACTAAACTATAAACAAGACATAACATAATAATAAATTAGTTTTAATTAGTCATACAAAAACAGATATCATGAGAATGGGGATTGGACAACTTATTTGCAACAATACTCTATTATTCACAAGTAGTTAAAGGTTATTTACCGTAGAAATAAATTCTACAGAAATGAAGTCAATTCTACACATCCTCATACATATACAGTACACATGATAATCGAAGAATAACAACACCCATATGATGACTATGATAAATAAAGAGTCTATTGAAGGTAGTGCTTCTAACTAGGCCACAAAGAATAAGATAGCACATACTAAGGGCCGCTCCACACCGAGACCAAATCGAAAGGCCCACCATCAGAGTTCGAGCGTAAACATTGGCGAGAGACCAAACTCTTGGGCTAAAAAAATACATCAAATTATATAAATTGAAGGAAGTGACGGCCTCTTGAAGGAAGTATGGGTCAGTCAAACACAATAACCCCTGTTTGCTCTTGAGAGGCAAGCCACTTCGCACAATATCTCTGTAAAAGTGCTGCCATGTAGGTACAATGGACGGTGATGGCCTTTGGACTTTGGCTTCTGTCGTGAAGGCTGAGAGGCCAAACTTTGACCATTTCCGCAATCTCATTGGTGGATTTGACGGCCTCTCGACCTTAGTTCACGTGTGAAGCGGCCCTAACTTACGGTTACATTAGTGCCTCTTCTTGGAGGTATTCTCTTGTGGACTAAAATACAGAGTACATGTATCTGATTGTACATGTGTGTTGTTATCAGTTTGACATCTTTTGGCTTTTGATATCAAATATAATAAAATAAAGTGAGTGAGACCGGTTCAGCCGGTGAAGGAGATTGGTGGAAAGTCCGGAAAGAGGGCCCGTTCAAAAGAATGGACGGAAATAGAGTAAAAAGGAAAAAATATAGCAATTAATAATAATGATAATATGAATGAAAAAGAAGATGTGGATACCAGATTCTCCTTGAAAAAGTAAACGTTTCAACACTGCAAATCATCTCCATGTTGTGATAGTAACTTGTAAGTTACTACCATACAGTCTAACCTCTTTATTATGACAAGTTTGGGAAACCAAAAAAGTGTTGCAATAGCAAGGTGTCACATAATCGGTAATATGACATTTTGAACCTAAATGTTGTATTATCGAGGTTTTATTAAAATGTACAATAATAGATGTATGAAGATTGCCGAAAAGTATCTTCAAGAAAAAAGGTTGTCAAAAGTATCTATTAGAAAAAGGTAGCCACAAAGAATTCACGAGAAAGAAGAACCCTAATTTGTGACGTAGGTGTTACATTGTTCACAACTTGTTCCCAGTGTTTATAACCACGATAACATGTTCCCGATGCATTTATTCCCTCTATGATATGACAAAATGGGGGTCTCAAAGTGTGACAATAACGAGTGTTATAGTCGTATTGTAGAGGGAGTTTAAGACTACAAAGTTTGGTCACACAAAAATGTGTCATGTAGCTAAGGTTGTCGTATAATGCAGTGTCGTAATAAGGAGGTTAGATTGTACCCATGGTCACTTTTGGCACCTCTCTCTTAAAAGAATTATCTTTCTTTAACGTAGTGATTTGGACACAATGGATATCACTAAAGTATTACAATGGGTTGCACCTTAGTATTACAATGAGTATCACCTAGACATTATATGGGTAGCACCTTGACATTGCATTGGCATCACCTATGCATCATACGGGTAGCACCTAGACAAAAAATTTGGACACTCTCCATTTTAAAACTAATTATGTACAAAGTAACCTATTGGGTAGGGAAGTAACTGAATTTGGACTCATTTATTTTTCTTACAATTGAATCAATAGGTTTCTTTTTTTGCCAAATTAAAATAACAAGAATAATATTTTTGGAACTTAGATTCAACAATTATCCAATGCAAAAATACATGTACTATCTAAATCATGGTGACTAAATTTGTAGCGCTACCTCCAATATTATTCTATACTCATGCTTGTTGATAAGTTCAATATTACTCTTGTAGTTGTATAAGAAGATATTTTTTTAAATTAGGATTTCTACTCTACACCATAAAATGGGGTAGTATTGAAGTGTTTTTGTTGTGAAACAATCAAGAATATTTAGGGGTTTATGATGACATCATCTAAGCTACACTAAAATTGAGAATTAGTGTAACCACACTAATTAATTTGTAAATGCTATAAGTTTTTACTTTTGATGAAGGTTTTTACTATGAGCACAACTATTGATACTATTCAACGAGGGGAATCATTGTAAACATCGTTGGTAAGAACATTCATCACAAGTAAAAACTTATTAACATTTTAGATCATTTACTATGTTTAACACTAATTCTCAATTTTAGTGTATTGGTGTGCTTGCAGTCCTTGGTGTAAAGTGGGCTTTAGAATATCTTGATTACAAAAGTGTCAACAAGGATATTTTATCTAGAAAGTGATCCAAAATTATCTTACCCATTCACACCGAACACATATTCATCGACATCAAACAAGGTTTGTTTTTAGTTTGTTGGCCACTCATAAGCCATCACATATACAATAAAAGACAAACAATACTATGATTACATTATCTCAAACAAAAATGTACTCCAAACGTAGACTTAGCTTTTCTTCAAAACTCATTCTATGCTCAAGTGTTGATCAAGAGTGATTGGATTTCTTTCCATTTAAATTGTCATTAGCCTCTCTACGGTAGAGATGCTCTTACTTCAAGTGAGCATACCCATCTCAATTGTCAAGCAGTTGAATCTATTCCCATCTACAAAGCGAACGGCATTGCTAGCAATTTTGTTGCTCCTCACTTAAAAGATGACGCTCCTCACATAAAAGATGACGCTCCTCACATAAAAGATGACGCTCCTCACATAAAAGATGTTGCTTTTCACTCATGTAGAATGTAAAAAAGGTGCCTTTGATGACTAGTTTGACCCCCCGCTTCTAAAAATGCTTGAAGCTTGAAATAATTAGTAAAAAACGAATTGCTAGTGAGGTAACTCTCTAGTAACCGCCCAAAATCCGTAACTGACATCTATAAAATTGCGGTATATTCAATCCACTTTCATTCCATTCCCACCCATTGAGCTCAAAATGGAGATTTGTTATTAGTCAGGACCCCTTACTCTTAGTCGATGCTTATGGAGGGTACCTATCGGTGGATACCCTCCATCGCTCACGGTGCACTAGTGAGGAGGCCACGCCTAGCAAGTCAACCCTATCAATTGCATGTATTTTAGCCTTGCCCTTCCAAGCTCCCTTGCAACGCTTCCAAAGGCTCCCCTTGTGCTCCCATAATCCCCTGCCCCTTTGGAGATTGACTAAATGATGTATGATATCAAAAAGTGATTGTACAAGATCACCAATCACACGAACATTCTTCCTATTAAAACACATAGCTAAAGCCCACCTTAAAAGCACGTCCCCAAATTTCCTTATTAATCCTACATCACTAGAAATAATATGGCTCCAAGAAACACTAAACCACAACACACTCAATGCCCAACTCTCACAAAAGCTCCTACAAAAACTCCTCTCAAAAAATAATTTTGAACTAAAACAAATTACTTTGCCTAATGGCACGCACATTATGAATAATATGGACTTCAAAAACTACCACTTCACTCCATCCAAACTAATAAAAAGTGCTCTAAATGTTGCTAAACAACTATTTTGCCACCCCACATGCCCCAATACATGTCATACCCCTTGTAACATACAATTATACTCTTATATACTCCAAGATTCATTCATTACCATCAACAATAACATTACCCCAAGAGATACCTCCTCACCAACCAATCCCTCTAACCCTCCACGTCCACGCCATCCATGTCCCCCAATACATATCCCCAAAAACCCTACCATATATCCCCAAAAACCCTACCCTATATCCCATTTACAACATCATACACCACAAACTTATCCAACACACTGACACAAATAATATACAAAATACTCACACAAAATATTTATGCCAATGGCAACACAATAATAATACATACAACAAATGGCTTCCCCAAAGAGACCTCTTTCCACGTCACAACGTTAATACCTCCACACATAACATAGAAAAATTAAAACAATACTACCAAAAAATTCAAAACAAAAATTACTCGGAAATCATCCTAGCCCACCACCCTCAAGAACAACTCTCAGACTCAAGATCCGTAAGACCACCCATAGTTATTCCACTCTTAAACATTTATACAACAGAATGTAATCCCAAAAATGATATCCTTACAACCTCAAACACAATTAAATTAGATAACAATCAAGCACATCTTTATGAAGAAAATGGCCGACATTTGCACACTATTCCCACCACTCGACTCCAATGGCTATGGAATCAATACTATACAAAACTACAAACTCCTACAGACATAGAACCACCGACCCAACCCTTCGAAACCGAACGAATTTGGCTATACCAAAGATATAATTACCGAATCCCAAAAAATGACCCTCTCAAAAATGCGCAATGCATAATACCCACACCCATTTTAGACTCACTAATATCATCCTTTAACATCGAACAATCATACTTTTCCTCCCCGGTCACATGCTCTACCAAACTAAAAAAATTCTACTCACCTTTTGAAAGAGATAAAATATTTGGATCATTAGGAAAAGCCTTTGACTACAAATGGATAGGTAATGGAATAGCCCACCCCCATAATGAGAAGGAAATGGAACAAGCAATACACTGGGCCGGACTTGCCGCCAAACATGACCCAAACAACACAAATACAATAATCATCGCACCAAACCACAACTGGTACCAAGACAGTAATCAACACTTAAACCCATTCCTAGATTCTCATATTCTTGCATTATTTGAAGCAAATTCAATACCATACGAAGAACCTACTATCCCACCCGAGTTAAAAAAACCCCGAATTGAACCATCCACATTACAAATAATATGTGTCCACCATCAAAATCAAACTTTTGGCACCACTGAACAACTTGCCGAACTCACTTCCATAACACACAACTTAAACATACACCGATTATATACACGACTGATTCCACCTACACCTATACAAACCCTCGTTAACCGGAGTAAAAATTGGTCAAAACTAAACTACATTAACAATACATCAAACTATCTTTTCACACCGCCCCCCCCTCCCAAACTATCCAACTCATACCACTCCAAAATTTAATCCCACACATAGTTATTATACCGATGGTTCATTTAAACCACCAGAATAAATTAGCCTAGGATCTTGGCGCAAAGAAAAAGCTGGATATGGCACATATAATTCTACCAAAGAAATTAAATTAGCCAAAAGACTTCATGGATTACAAAATATCCTTAGAGCAGAACTTATAGCCATTCACAAAACACTACAAATCATCACAACAAAATACAACAATGAACCTGCACACATATTTACGGACTGTATAAATGCACTCTACCTGTTAAACACTTAAATAACACACCCTACTCTTCACAATAGCCACCCCAACCAAACCATACTAACGTCAATGGTCCAAATGTTACAAAATCGCATACAAATCACAATCCTCCACAAAGTGAGAGCCCATGCCAACATTGATGGCAACGAACAAGCAGACAATTTAGCAAAAGAAGGCCGAGAAAAAACACACAAAAATGCGAAAGACCCACACGAACATGCCCATGCCACCCCATACTACTTTCAAAAAGAAGATTGGCCTTCCAAAGAAGATACCCCCGACAAAGGACCGATTAGATTTTTGGAAAAATATCTCAAAAAAAAAGACTTCTACAACAACCTTGATACAATCTCAGACAACTTCCCTAACATAGAAAAGTGGACTAACAACAATGATATAGACAATGAACTATCTACTAACTTTTGGAAAAACCCCATCATCACCGATTCACAAATCACATGCCTTATCGAATTCCGTACTGGTCAATACAGGGTAACGCCCGTAAACAACTCTTCTTTGGAATAGAAAAATTCCCATCCATAACATGCCCCATATGCCCCTCAACGGACCCCGACCATGGCTTCATGTTCTACTCAAATGCCAAAACCACCACATACACTCTCTAATCGTTAAAAGACATAATAAAGCGGTATGGGAAGTCCGAAAACTAATCACCTCCTACAATAAATCGAGATGTTTTATACTAATGAACGCCGGCACTTTTAATAACAATCCACAAGAGAATACGGTCCCACCCTCGCTACTCCCATGCTCATGTATGACCCAAAGATGTCATTGCAACGCTAGGCTCAAACCGGACATCCTCTCTGTTAAAGGTTTACCATATAATGATCCACCACCCGATAACATCAACCAAGACTACACCATTCAATTCATTGAATTCACATATTGCAACGATAGATTTTCCCCGGAAACAATCCAAAATAAAATAGATAAATACCAACAACCCCTTATTGACGACATCATTGCCCTTGGATGGAATGTCTACCCCCTCATTGTAATCACATCCGGCGCTCGTGCCACCACCTTTATCCCATCTATGAAAACTCTAGAAGATACCTTCAAAATACCCATTGAAAGAATTAAAACCTCCTTTAAAAACATTATCACCATAGCTACTCAATATGCCATGTCCATTTTTCTACATAAACGCAAAATCGAAAACAACCAAGCTCTCCCCGATACACAGGACCCCCCTTAAATTCCTCCCCCGCCTTGATGTATCACGACTAGTTGGTTTTGAGGTTTTGACTACTTGCTTGATTTGTGGTGGTTCGTTGGCTAATTGCTTGGTTAGTGATTCGTTGATTGGTTAGTTGGTTTGTTGTTCTTTGGCTACTTGTTACATAGTGTCTACCCTCGAGAGTGGGAAGTAGTTCCAGCTTACTAATTCCTTGTCCAGTGGGCATGGTTTTAGTAGTGGAACGAACAGACGCTTTACTCACACCGGCCTCCTCCGGACACCAACGTTCTTCTTCTTTCTGTATGATATCATCCGACAAGTCCAAACTTCCCACTTCTTCCCGCTTATTGTCCCTCCTTCCTTTGAAACAACTCTCCTTCTGCCGCTGAAAGCTTATATTCTTCACGGACCTCATATTATTCTTCATAGACCTCACATCACATTTTTCATTTTTTTAGCCAGAGTGGCGATACAATTTTTTTGGAGACCACACATGTGGCAACACAAGGTTTCTCTTGAAACCATACAATACCAAATTTTCTCCATAAATATTTGTTTTTGGAGAATCTATCTCCATAAACATAGATTTGTACATCCTTTTTGGCGACATGATGGAGTCCCTGCTATTCACTAGTAGCAATATGGCAATATGGAAACAACCATGAATGAAAGTTTGGAGATATTAAATCATAATTTCCCCTCTTTTTTGGGAATATTCTTTTTTTTGAGATTTTTTTTGGCTATTTGGCTCCAAATCACCAAAAAAGAAAAACCTGACCACACATCCTTTACAGACCACGAGTCTTGAAACTAAAGATTTTGAGATACTTGCACAACTATATTGATGAAGTATAATTTATAAACAAATATGATGGTTATAGTAATGATGTAGTACCACCACAACTATAATCCACACTCTCAATCTCAACTTCGACCCTTACCCTTCTAGTACAAGTTCAACATTAGAATAGCAAGTCATGATGCTTGTATGTGTGTGTGTTTTACAAGCCTTGTCTTGTCAAGTCTTCTTCTCTAACGTTTGATTATGAACACATGATCATGTGTTAATTCAAAGAAAACCCTTTGAACTTATTTATTGTTTTGTTTTATTCGATCATCACTTGGTTTTATTTCAATTTTTAACTTCTTCTTTTCTTTTCTGTTTTCCCTTTTTTGATTGCCTTCTTCTCAAGGATGCATTATTACAATAGCAATTAAATCCTAGCAAACACACAAACACACCAAATAGAAAGAAAGAAAAACCCAAGAACACCAAATCAACAACACAATAAAGATACAACCAAGGAGGTGACAAACAAAATAATTGCATTGAAGGGGGTGATGGAAGTATGAGGTGAGCAAAAAGAGTTGTGCTTAGGGGGCACAAGAGTTAAGTGCAGGCCGTCTAGAGCAAAGGAGACAAACAACAAAGATGAGTATATTTCATCGGAAAAATATAAAATCACTTGAGTTGGGATTATAAGTAACTGTATTAGGTATCCAAAAAAAAAAACTTTTCCAAAATTCATAACTAATTCACATTTCATCGGAAAAATATAAAATCACTTGGGTTGGGATTGTAATTCTACTGGGTACCAAAGAAAAATAAACTTTAATATAGTGGGCTAAAAAATCCGCGCCAGGTAGGGGTCGAACCTACGACTTTCTGCTTAGGAAACAGACGCTCTATCCACTGAGCTACAGGCGCAAAGTGTCTGATCCCAGGTTCGAACTGGGGACCTCTAGTGTGTGAGACTAGCGTGATGACCGACTACACCAACCAGACTACCGGGTACTCCCGGTGGGGCATCCAGTATCAACTCCGCGGAACCGGGAAAGCCCGTTGATGTCTTCAACCGTCAAGAGTAAGAGTCATTACATATTCACCTTAAACCCTAAACCCTGAAGGAGGAGTAGCTCGTCTTTTGCAGGTGGAAGAGAGACGAGGAGGAAGAGCTCGAGGATTGTGTCTCGATGTTGATGCCGCGGGCGATGGAGTTGTGAGGAGTCTGCCGGGATGCGGCGAAGGTGTATTCAGTCCGCGAGGCAGAGTTTGTCGTGGCTGCGGGAGGCGTCGCAGGAGCGTTGTAATGTGAGGCGCACTGCGAGCGAGGCTGCAGCAGGTGGAGCAGGCGTTGCGGAGTGGTTCAGGGTTTACAGGATTGGTGCGTTTGATGATTTGGAACTAGGTCGTAATTCTTTAAGTGGCATTGGAGCTTCGGATTTTACCAGAGAGTATTGCTCCGATCGAGGAGGAGAAGACGATGATCCCAAGCTCCGGAGAGAGAAGGAGCTAGAGGAAACCGTGAGCCGGTTCGAGGCGCTCCTCCCGAAATGGAGCTCCAACTCGCCGCTGCTCCTCGCCGCTTTGCAGGTAGAATTCATTCCGGCACAAGTGCTCTTCGTCATTCCTGCATCGGTGGTATTGTTGAATTCTGGATTGACGCTCTTAAATGCTCTTCACTGTTGAAATCTGGCTTGAATCAACTCTACGTTCCTGCTCATCGCTGAATGCTCCACCTCGTTGTTGAATTCTGGCTTGAGATTACGCTACATTCCTGCTCATCGTTGAATGCTCTAATTCATTTTATTGTTTAATCCGTTTGTGTCCCTCCTTCCTTGCCTTCCAGGTTCCGTTGACGCCCGCCCTGGTGATCCAAGTGGTGAAGCGGCTGCCCAAGTCCGCCGTGGTGCGCAAGTTCTTCAAGTGGGCCGCGACGCAGCCGGGCTTCCAGCACAGCGAGCACACCTACGCGGCGCTCCTCGACCACTACGGCAAGGACAATAACTTTATCGCCATGGACCAGGTCCTCACCGAGATGAAGGACGCGGGCTGCGCGCTCACCATCACCTCCTTCACCTCGCTCATGTTCTGGAACTCGCAGGGGAAGAACCTCACGCGCGTGCGGCGCGTCTGGAGCCAGATGCAGGAAGCAGGGTGTCCCCCCAACGAGTACACATACTCCTACTACATCGACGCGCTCGCCAAGGCCGGGTGCCATGAGGAGGCCATGGAGACGTTCCGCGAGATGCAGGAAGCGGGGTGTCGCCCGAACATCTTCACATACTCGGTTGTCATCCACAGCCTCATAGAAACTCTCCAGCTCAACGCTGCTTGCGAGCTCTACGAGACCATGACGAAGCTCTCGTTCACTCCAAACAGCGCGACGTACAGTGCGCTCGTGAAAGCGCATGCGAAGCAGGGCGACATGGAGAAGGTGGTGCTCTTCTACCGGGAGATGATGGACGCAGGGGCTGCACCCTCGCAATCCCTGCGCTCGCTCGTGTCGGAAGCGTTGACATCGCAAGGGCGAGCGAATGAAGCGGAGGAGCTCACGCTGATCAGCTCCGCCATGGCCGTGGCAAACTTGCGCAACAAGGAGCTGGAAGCGGCGCTGCAGGGGAGCCTCCCCAGGCCTGAGCGACTGGCAGAGCTGCTGCGAGACTGGGGGCGTGAGACGGAGCTCGCTCTGGAGCGAGTGAAGCTCAAGATGCGGCATCCATATCTGCTCAACGTGCTCACGCTCGTGAGCGACGACGCGGAAGTGGCGTGGCGCTACTTTGAGTGGGTGAGGGCGCAGGAGAATTATAATCCCACCAGGCACATGTTTGCGCGCGTGTTGGGCATCGTGGGGAAGACTGGCCACCAGAGGTTGCAGAACGAGATCATGTCGGAAGCGGGGGGAGGGAGTCCGGTGACGTATGAGAAAGTTATCAACAGCTATTGCATTTCCAAGCACACCGATGCTGCTCTCCTAGTAAGAGTCTCATACTTCGGGTTTTGTATTGAGAAACATGGATGTTGCATTTTGTTTGCAATGCACTCTTTTCGTGGCTTCCATTTAGCGTCATGCCTTTGAAGTCATGGTAAGCGAACTTGGTATTTGTAGTAGACAAGCGAGCTTGGTTTCCGGGCAAGTTTGGGCTCTTTCTGTCATTCTATCTGTTGTGTTTCATGGTAGCCTTGCATTGAGAATTGCACTTAGAGACGTAGATGTTGCAGTGTGTTTGCATTGCAAACCCGTTTTGGGCTTCGATTTTTCGTTGTTTCTTTGAAGTCAATGGCTCTTTCGGCCGTTGTGTCACTTCGGTGTTTTTGAAGAGTGTTGTTTGAATGCACAGGCGTTTGAGCGCATGAAAGAGCAAGGGATTCAACCAGACGCGACTATTTACACCTTGTTGATCGACGTGCTGTCGAGGACACGAGACCACAGTCAGGCGATGGAGATGTACGCTGCGATGCGGAAAGCGAACTGCAAGCCGACAGTGCACACCTACACAGTTATCCTACACAGTTTGGCGAGGTCAGGGAGGGTGCAATCTGCGCTCTCTCTGTTCGAGAGACTACCCTCCTTCGGCGTCCGCCCAACCATAGGCACCTACACCATCTTACTGAAGGCCTGTTTAAAAGCCTCAGAGCTCGAAAAGGTGCTGAAGCTCTACGCGCGCATGCGATCAGACGGGATTCAACCTTCCAGAGCCACCCACAGAATGGTCACCAGGGGTCTCCACGAAGCAGGAATGCACGACGAGGCAGATGCACTGGCGGAGGTCCCCATCTACTTCCCAGATCCCCAGCGAGGCGTAAGGACTCCAAGAGCACGTAAGAGCGTCACCTCTCTCGTGAGTCGATATTATGAGCAATGATGTCTTTGAAATATTACAGTGTTATTCCGTGTTCACTACCATTCTGTGGTGTTGCCAAACTTCCTACCCCTCTCCCCTCAAATCTAACCACTTCGGTTCACTCCATACGCAATGTAATTGACGCTCGTGTTGGTGCTTGATATGGACCACCTCTGTGTCAAAGGGTTGTATACCATTCCTGCTGTGTCTTTCACCTATATACATCAAAGGGCGTTAATCTTTCTAACATAAAAACGATTTGCAGAAGTGAAAAGACACAGGGAGGTTCGGCCACTGAATTACTTACCGCAATAGAGGACCGATACATAATGGTAGACAACTCTTCTGGAGTTACGAATTTAGACCATTCATGAGTACCCTTGGGTAACTGTCAAAAAAAAACCCGCCTCCGAGTCAGATCCAAGCTTCACAAGAAAATGATATTATTGAAATCAGAGTGGAGCTTACCCAGCCAAGAATGTACTCAGCAGCTACAATGGCAAGGCCAAAAGAGGGCAGTGATCTATTAAGAGTGGAAATGAAGACCAAGCCATCCTTCTTCGCCAGAGCAGCAAGGGATTTGCAAAAGTCTTCTGGATCTGCCACATGCTCGATCACCTGCATCCACCAGGTTCAGGAGAAAAAAAAAAGAAAAAAAAAACTAGACCATAAGGTTACTAACCTACCTCAAGGGCAAGAACTACGTCAAATTTTTGCTCCTCTCGCACTAGCTGCTCTGCACAGCAACCACACCCAATTTCAACAGGTATTTGATCCAACTTCCATGGTAGAAAATCCAAACTTTCTCCTTTCATTTGAGGGTTATGAAGGTTGATATACCAGCTGTTGTACACAAATACTTGATAGAAGATGTAGCAGGGTCTCGAGCCTGAATCAATCAATGGTTAATGAGTAAAAATGATAAGAGCATAGCCATCTCATTTGAAAAGAACTAACTTCACATGTGTAAAATGATTTTGTTTACCGCATGTACAGATGCAACTCCAATGTTCTTCTCCACAGCATCCACACCCGTCATGTCCGCTCCCATTCTAGCAAGAGGCTGCAGCATCACAAACCTCACATCGAATATTCACTTCCATGGCGGCAAGAAACATATCAACTTCCATCAGCAAACCATAGCTTCCATTACCTCACAGACAAGGCCTCCACCGCAGCCTACATCGATGATCTTCAACCCTTCCAATGGCCGTGCCGTGTTGCCATCCTTTCTGTCCACAAACAAGGCTTTCAAAACCATGTGCTAAACCTACATCATCAAAATCTCAGAGCTCTTGAAACTTGCTTGTAAAATGAGGCAAAGATACCATGAGTTTCGACCTCTTTTCTAACCTCTGCTTCTAAAACCTATGAAGCGTGAGGAAAGAACAGGATTAGAAACCAAAAGAGGGATGAAAGTTTGGGTGACCTTCCAGATACCTGAAGTGGTTGCAAATGGAAGAGCGGATGTAGGACACGCGTGTAGGGTTCATGATGTGCAGAGGTTTGTAAGGTCCCTTTGGATCCCACCTGAAAACAACAACAAAAAAAAACCAAATCAGTTCATGTACAAACGAACAAAAAAGAAAGAAAACGTCACATAACCAGACCACAATATGACCATCAAAAAACTAAGAGCGCAAGGGCAAAGAAAGATATGACTCTGCTCTAAATTCCCATTGTTCAGCTGCAAAAACCTTGAAACCCTAAGAAAAAACACACACATACCAAGTGGCAGCGATGGCGGCGAACTTGGCGGTCTCCTTCTTGTCGACAGAATTCTTCCGCGCCTCCGGCACCGATCTCTGAGAAACGTCGACCCGAGGTGCAAATTGCGACTCCTCGCTCTGAAACGTGACATCTCCTGGCTTCACAACCTCGTCCTCCAGCTTCTTCACGGCGACTCCCTTGGTGCCGTCCTGCTGCTGCTGCGGCACCAGCACGGCCGACGAGTGCGTCGTCTCCGCCACCGAGTTCACCTTGGGCATCGTGGAGGAGTTGCTGGAGTTTCCAAATCGCCGCGGCGTCATCATCCCAATCATCCCCCGCCGCGCATGCTGCGACGCCACTCGGGAAACAACAGCCCTTGATCCCATCCACGACATCGCAAGAGCGAGAAAATTCGGATCACCACACTCTCATGAACAAAACCCTAACACAAAACGGTCGCCTCACAAATGGTCTTACAGAGGGTTGTCACAGATGGTATGATCCGAGGATTTCACCATTGTTCGGTGACGGTGACATGAAATTTGCCAACATTATATGCGGTTCGAGCTACGTTGGCGAATGAAAGGAAGTTCCAAGTGGGCATGGGTTTGATTGACATGTAAGTTAGGGTTCGGGTGAACGTTTTCCTGTGGATTTCATGTCATGTGAAGTTTGAGGTTTTTGTGCTTGTTGAGGTTGGAGATTTTGTGTTAGGTTTTGTGGAGCGTGTTGGTGATTCTGTGAAGGAGCTGCAATTGCTTAAACCCTAGGGTTTGAGAGGATGATGCAGTTGCTGGAGAGAATGTGTAGATCAATAGGCGAATCCAGTAGGGTAGGATTTGGAGCTCTGAGGTAGGTGTTTAGTCGATGTTGAGGAGATGAGAGGTAGGGAGTTCACACAAATCTTCATGGCGCATCTGTAACTTTGTCGCAAGGATGAGCAGGGTTTCCGTGGGCTTGGCAACAAGCTTCTTGTCGCTCAAGCACGCCAGGTTTGCTGCTCTGAGCTATGGCGTTGTTCCCAGGGTTAGGCTTTCCTCTATCAAACCCTACCAAACCGCCATCATCGCTTACCACGGCCCTTCGCTGCAACGCGGCTCACGCCGCTCCTCATCCCCTCAATTAGAATCCAACCCTCATCACGTGGTTGCCCCGCCGAGAGGAGAAGAGGATGCAGCAGCATTCTTCGAAACGAATCTCTTGAACGCGCGTGAGGTCGCGGAGAAGCTGGTGAACCCGGACGGCACCGTCACGAGGCGCTTCCTCAAGGGCGCAGACCTAGACCGCGATGCTTTCACGCGCACGTTCCGCCTGGCCGCGCTCCGTGTCCCCGCGGACGCGTGCGGCGCGTGCGTCGCCAGACTCCAGGGCCACCTCCTCAACTGGCCGCGCGTGAAGAACGTCCCGCGCGTCGAGGGCGACGACGGCGACGCAGAGATCAAGGCCTTGCTCTTCGATGATCACACCTCTTCGGTGGGAGACGCGGTGTATGGCGCGGAGGAATGTGTTGATGTGAAGAAGAAGCAAAGAGGGTTTGCTGCGTTGCGGAAGTTGACTCGCGGCGTGGAGAGCGAGCTGGTGGACGCGGTGAAGGCGCGGAGAGCAGGAGGAGAGAGAGTGCGGAGCAAGTGGGAGGATGCGGCTGTCCGTGTCGAGGTTTTGGAGCCTGAGGGGAAAGAAGATGAGGAGAAGCGAGGTGAACCTTAAACCCTAAACCCTAAACCTATGGAGGTTTTTTTGTTGTGAAGTGTTTGTTTGGAACCTGGCAAGAGCTTGTGAGACGGATTGTTGAGGTTTTGTTGTGATGCCTTGCACATAGTTTGCTAAGGTGCAGATTTAGGGTTTCGGGTTTATGAGGGAAGCCCTAGAGGTTCTGGCACAGGTTTTCTTGTTGTGAAACCTTTGTTTGGAACCTGGCAAGCGCTTGTGCGACGGATTGTTGAGCTTCCGTTGTTGATTGGTTGGTTTCTGATGCCTTGTACGTAGGTTGCTGAGGGACAGGTTTAGGGTTTACGAATAATCTCACTATGTAGGGGTTTTCCTGGAGGTTTTGGTGGAGATTTTTTGGTTATGAAATGTTTGGGACCTGGCACTTTTAATGAGACTGTGAGACTGATTGTTGAACTTAGGTTATTGATCAGTTGACTTGATGCCGTGAGCCTAATCAAGCTCAATCAAATGTTTATTGATCAGTCAGTGTTGCAGGTTTCAGATCAGTTGGTGCTTGATGCATTGTCGTGTGATTTTTCTGCAGATTTGGAGCCAAGGGAGGCAACGCGGCTCTTGCTTCTGGATGAAAGGTATAAGGACAAGCCCAAGGACGCGCTTCCGCAGGCTGTTCAGGTGGAACCCTAAATCCTAAACCCTAAACCACCCAGATGGAAGCTTGTAATCCTGAACCCTTAACCCTGATGCAAGCTTGTAATCCTACACTCTAAACCCTAAGCCCTAATTCCAAATCATATTGTACCTGAAACTCCTCCATGTGCAGGTGGTGCTTGCGAATAATCCTGGGAGCGAGCTTGTGCGTTGCCAACTGACATTAACCTATGACTATTGGCCAATGGATGAGGTATCCATCTGTCTTCTAAGATGACAGGATATAATTTGCCAGCAGCTAATTTTTTCCCCATAGTTTCTGATGATGTTCTTTTCCTCCAGATCCTCAAGGAAGTTTTGCCAGAGGGTATGACCATCCCCACAGCGTTTGAGTCTGTGGGCCACATCGCTCACCTCAACCTCCGCAATGAGCATGCGCCTTATCGCCACACCATCGCTCAGGTCAGCTTTCTCATAAGTTAACTCTCTATCAAAGGTTCCATCGACTTAAACCCTGAGCCCTAAACCTGATAGCTTACCCCTGGAACCTGTTTTTCTGAATTGGTAGAGATTTGTTTGACAGATAGTTCTGGAGAAGAACAAGCCCCGGATACGAACGGTGGTGAACAAGACGGACGTGATCCACAACAAGTACCGCACCATGCAGCTGGAGCTTCTCGCTGGAAACAGCTCCCTTGTCACCACCGTTGTGGAACATGGCCTGTCTTTCCGCCTGGATCTTGCATCTGTGTAAGTGCTCTACTCACCATCTTCCTCCTCATTTTGCCTGAAAACTCAATGGCAACTGAATAACCTCTGAGCTACCCTCATGTTGCAGGTTCAACTTTCTCTTGTCCATTCGTATACAATTTAGCATGTAAAACTTCAAATGAATCACTAGAAACTTCGACCAATAGAGGCCGAATTTCATACCAATGTAAAGAGGAGCTTTTTCTCTACAAGATGGGCTAGTTTCTCTGTTTAGTTTCTGTGCAGTTAGGGGTTGTATGTTCACCTCTCTAGGATGTGATTTGTATTTCAGATAGATAACCTTTTTCAGCTGCTTTCTGTTTTCTCAAGGGTTAAACCTAACCCGAAACCTTCTAACCCTAGTTTTTCTTATCAGATATTGGAACTCTCGACTGGCCACTGAAAGACAACGTCTAATTGACACTTTTGACGAGAATGACATTGTGTGTAAGTTGAGCGCTTAGTCTTTACCCAGATTTCATTGCAGTTGGATTGTGGTTTAGTTTTCTGATCCTTTCAGTTTTTGCTGTCTCTCAGGTGATATGTTTGCTGGTGTGGGGCCCATTGCCGTGGTTGCAGCAAAGAAGGTCAAGTTTGTGTACGCCAACGATCTGAACCCAACTGCTACTTCATATATGCAACATAACTTGAGCTTGAACAAGCTGGCGTACAAAGTAGAGGTTTGCACATCTACACCTGTAGAGTTCTTTCTAGATTGGAGAAAAGGTTCCTAGATTGTGTGTGTGTGTTTGCAGGTGAGCAATGAGGACGCCAGGCACTTTGTGTGCACATTGTTGGCAAGACCAGTGCGGTTCTCACAAGTGGTCATGAACCTGCCTCTTGATGCAGCTGAGTTTCTAGGTGAGTTCGAATAATCTGACATCTCCCGGTTCTCTAACTATTATTATTATTATTATCTTTCTCATTCTTATTGAAAAATCTCCAACTGTTCATTGGTTTCAGATGTTTTTGTCCATGCCTTCTCAAGGGACGAGTGGGACAGCCGAAGCCTGCCTCACATCCACGTCTATGGCTTCTCCAAGGCCAAGAACCCCGAAGCTGATTACTCCGAGGTTAGATTACTCATGGCCAAGTCTTTCACATCCTTGGATCCTCACTAAACCCTAAACCCTAAACATTCTAGAACCAATGCTAGTGATGAATTCCTTCTCTAATGCGCCGTGTTCATTCACGTCTATTTCTTCCCTTGATGACCATCTTTTGGTCTGGTTTGGTTTTAGGGTTTTAGGTTGTTTTGGTTTCATTAGCGTCCTTTAAATTGGTTCTAAGCTCACAGCCCTAGCGCTGGTTCTAGAATGATTTTCTCATCTTGTTTTTTGATGTGGTTTTCTGATGGTGTTTATTATTTTTTTTGATGTGGTGTTTGGTTTGACAGAGGATAGGTGATGTTTTGGGGGATGTGCCAAACCCTATGCACATCCACCGAGTGCGCCTTGTGGCGCCTGGGAAGTACATGTTGTGCGCCTCCTTCCGCCTTCCGCCGCAAGTGGCCTTCCCCAGGAAAAAAACCATTCGAGAGTATGCCTAGAGAGAGTCTCATCATTCCTTTCTTTTCCAGTGAAGCTGAGTTTCCTTCCAACAAGTCACTTACTTTACAGAAATCACTACATTGACTAGAGGGGGTGGGTTTTCTTTCTCTTTTCGAGAGGGAGCGTTGTTAACATTTTGAGCTCTCTCTAAGGATGGAGGTTTTGCAAACACTAGAATAGGTTTTAGGGTTTAGCGTGGTACTCTGCTCACCTTTCTCTTTCAAGAGATCAACCAGTGACTTGCTGTGCCTCCCCTTCAAATGGGGTTTAGAGTGTAGGGATGGCCAACCTTAAACCCTAAAATCGAGTGTATTTTACTTAGCAGACAAGTCAGAGAGAGTTGGCCTACTGAATTTTTATCTGAAATTGCAGATAAGAGTTGCTTCAACAATGGACAAAACGAAGAAGCATGGTATAATATGATACACTCTTGAGATATTACATGAATTTTTCTTACAAGGGGAAAAAATTGTTTTTGGCTGCTAGGCCAATATGCACAACGGTTGCTGTCCTGTACTCTGCTATACTATTGTTTTTAATTTTTCCCTGGTCTGGTTCTAGGGAAGAATGAATGAATGTACATCTATGTATAACAGTCAAAGTTCCATCACACAAAGTACTACTCGATTGTCACCGAGAAGGTGACGATAGAGGCAAGTTCACCTGATCAGATCTAGGGTTTAGGGTTTAGGATTTAGGGTTGATCATAGCGCGCCTTTTGGAGACGAGTAGAACGACTGTGAGCGTTTGAATACTTGCACATTATCGATGCGCTTGGGCTTCTTCGCACACACCATCACCTTGTCCCCTAATTGCAGGTTGTCCCCCTTCCACTCTGTTGTTGTGCTTGTGTTTGTTGTTGTTGTTGTTGTGTATTGGGGAGGGACTGTGACCTCGCCTTTGGCAATGGCAAGCTGTCTGTGGTGTTGGTTGCCAAACACATGCACACTCAGCTTCTTGCGCTCCGCGCCCGTGCACCTGATTTTCTGGTTGAAGAAGCTCATCAGGTCCTCCTTCTTCAGCTCCTTCAAAGCTCTCACCTGAAGAGAGGAAATCAATCAGGTATTTGGAAGCAATTCAATCAGATACACCCCTGGCTCCTTTGGTTTATGGTTTTCATACGAGTACTTTTTGGCAGCATTTAGAATGAAGAAGGAGTTATACTCTTACCTGTTAAGATGGTGGAAACAGAAATTCATCGGTACCACGTAAGAAAGGAGTTTTTTGTTGTGAATAGTAGTAGTACCTCAATGTCTCTTCTGTCGAATTGTAGTGATCCACCGTTGATTTCCCTCCAATAAAAGTCACTCTCTTCCCACAAGTTTTTGTGTTTTTCCATCTTCACGTCCATTACAACTGCGGCATGGTTCTGCAAAAAGAATATTATGAATTATTACGTGGGTGCTCATCAAGGTCAGAATTATGTTCTCATAATAGCTAGGCACATGTTATAGCATATTTGACAGATGCGTATGCAAATCAGGATATCTATATTTATGTATCACCTTGAATTCCTCGTCTGACATCCTTTGAAGCTCCCTCTCAAACATGAGGAAAAAAGCTTCTGTTCTTTGATCAAGTTGGGTCGGATCCTGAGTCAAGCCAGAATAAAAAGATCAGAACTACATTATAAGCCAGACAGAAATAATAAATTTCCTACACCTGGATCACTTTGTTTCCAGTGGCGATTAAAGCTTTAATACCTTGATTGTGGACTGGATAGTGATCTGCACACCTCGAATGTTCTCATAATGCCTACAAAACATCCAGCATAATAAGACGTTATAATACAAATTAAGAAGGCAACTTAACTCATGATGAGAAAGAAAACACTATCATGTTGAGAGTGAATGAATAAGGGAATTATGTTACGATGATTACTTCTCATATAAGTCCACAAAGTAGCCAAGTTGCTCCACAGTTCGAAGTTGGTTGAAGTGTTGCTCTTTGGCCGTCAAAGTGAAGAGTTCAAGCAGCACATTCGACCTTGGGTCGTCTCTCTCAGCCTGCAAACAACAGTTGTGCAACACATGACTACTTCTCCTTCTTCTAATTCCTTCTCAAGGCGGCTAAAACTCAAGTTTAAGACCACCAATGTCTTCCAGTATTCTGATAGCTACAAAGAGTGAGGAAAGAGTAGTATGGTGAACCAAAAGAGGGGGAACCTCATTGAAACTTTGGTTGCATTTACAGATATTAACTCTCTCAATAGCTATGAAGAGTGAGGAAAGAGTAGTATTATGAACCAGAAGAGGGGGAACCTCATTGAACCTTTGGTTGCATTTTCAGATAAGTCTATCTAGTTTGGTGATCTGATGGAGTGAGTACCTGGAAGAAGATGCCGACGGCGGAGTTTTCGTCGTCAGGATTGAAGCCGGCGGTGGGGTACAGCCACTCCGACCCGGCCTGCAAGCGCATGATGCGCCGCTCCGGCACCAGCAGCTGGGATGTCGGTGGGATGCTCACTAGCGGCCCATGCACCGACAGCAGCGTCTCCACGTTCTCCAGCAGCGATGTCGCCTCGCTTCTCGTCACATTCCCTGCACAGACAGACAGAGGATGCAAGCTGGCTCAAGATTAAAGTTCACCTGAAGTAGTTCCCTCTCTATTACTACTCTTTCCTCACTTTTCATAGAATATGATTCTTTCCAGCTCACTCTTTTATAGCAGCTCTAGCTTTCTCTAATCAGAGGAAAAGGCGGCTAAGATTCATGACTTTTCCTCCTTCCTTCTCAAAGGCGTGTAGTTACTTGAGTTTGGAGACCACCAAGCTCTTCCATTGATCTAAATGGCTATTAAGAGTGAGGAGAGTCTAGTATCAAACGACCGGGATCTTATTGGGCTTCTTTAAAACTATCTCTACTATCTAGAGATGTCTATGAAGTCACCTCAAGTTTCTGAAGCTGGACTCAACAGTAGTTGTTGTGATTTGGTGCTACAACGTCGTGTCAAGATAATGGATGAAATGAAAGAAGTTAAAAAGGACGTAGTACCTCCGATGAGAGCTTCAACAAAAGTTTTTGAGAGAAGCCGAGGGAAGAAGTCCTTGAAGCTCTGGGCATCAATGCCCGGCAACGCATCCAAGCACTCGGTCAAGTGCCACGTTCCGTGCGACAAAATGTGGTTGATTTCGTAATGTGCTTGACCGTGAGGTTGCATGAACCGCATATTGGCGTAATTCTTTCCAACCTTCTCCTGTTCAAAATAGCCGGTGCCAACACACAACAGAGCTGTTCAATTTCTAATACTACCCCTCTTTTTTTAGTCTAGAATCACCTCAATAGAGAGAAAGGTGGTTGATAGAAACTCTTTCTTCACTCTCAAAGACAGACTGAACTCCACTTTGACTTGAGTTTAGAGCTTCCATTCATTGAAGGATAAGAGAGTTATTTGTGAAGGTTTCAATAGAGAAACTCATTCTTCATTCTCAAAGATGGCAACAACGTCTACGTGTTGACTTGAGTTTAGAGCACCGCTAAGTTCTTCCATTGGGCTCTAGTTGAAGGATGAGTCCACCAAGCCTTTTCTATTGACCTAATGAGTAGAATCTCAACCCTATGCAACAAATGTTTATGGAGAAAGTGGAGGTTTCTTACTTTCACGAAAGCAAAACGGTCCTCCTTCATCTGGAAATTCGCTATTTTCTCCACAATTTTCTCTGTCAAGGACATCAACTTGTCGTAGTAGCCTTCAACCACAACCTGAAACCAAACAAATCAGCACTTGGGACTTCAACTCTTGTTTTCTAATATTGAAATGTTTCTCAAAGACCGAATAATACTCATGCACACTCTCAAAAACAGCAAGACTACATGGAGACTAAAGTTTAATACGAGTGAGGAAAGAGTAGTATTAAAGATAGGGAGTCTTTTTTATATGCTTGCAAGGATAAAATGGGCAGGATTATGCACCTCAAGGCCATCTATACTGGCGGACACACTGTAATGCAGACCAGCTAAACTTGTGTAATAAGCTGCAAACACATAAGAGCCATGATCACATTAGAGCTCTCATAGATATGAAGAGAGAGGAAAGAGTAGCATATGAATAAAAAGAGGGGGTATCTCATTGAAACTTTGGGTGACTATAGAGAGAACTCTATAATCAATGTGCAAGTGAATTATTGCAGATTCAACAGATACCCAAAGTGAAAGCACGTCTTTTCTGCAGTAACTTACCGCACTCAGTCATTTCGTCAGCAAGAAGCCAGGTGAAGATGTAGGTGAGTATTGTGGCCTCCGGAGATCTATTGGACTCAGGACAGTTGAAGCTCAAATACACATAAGCTTTGGGAGTCTTGATCTCCATTCCTCGCTTGTACCACAACTTGGACAAACCAGTCTTCCGAATCAACACTGGATGCCCTTTCTGGAAAGAACAACAACCAAAGTTGGTTGAAAAAGATGATACTACAAACATGAGATATAAAGATGAGTCAAGGTTTGAAGGAAGGTTTAACAGAAGGTTCACAAAGACGTAAGTAATATGAAGATGAATGGAGGTTCAAACATATGAACTGAAATAGCGCGCTTTTGAAAGATTGAGGGTCTTTTGTAATATTTATACCTCTCCTTCAGGGTCTTTGATGGTGAAATCAGTGGGAAGAAACAGATTTGGAGAGGGTAGAAAGAGCCTTGGATCAATTGCTGCCTCCTCCCATTGCTGTCAAAACCAAAAAACGAGAAGCTGATTTAATATCACAAGGACTCACATGAGGGTGACAGATCAACGTGAAATTATTTGAAATTACCTTGATAAAGACCTCGTCAATCTTTTCCAAGCTGTATGGCGTTCCATACCAAGGCTCCACATCTGTGGCCTGCATCTCATACGTCTTTGAAGAGCAGAAAACCCTGCACATTTAGAATATGTCAAATATGAATTCTCACCTTCATGTGCAACATGTGAACAAGAGACAAAGCTGGCTGTGGCGCTCTACCTGACTTGCTGAGGCTGCAGCTCATAAGCAAGTGCAGAAATTGCGTCCATGTCGAAGTCTGAGAATAATGCATCCGTGGCTAGCCAGTCTTGAACCGGATAATTCTGAAAATTATAAGAATTATGAAAGTGAGTACTTACATGAGAGAGGGAAAAAGAACAACACTATATTTAAATGAAGGTGTAATTACCTGCATTGAGTCAGAGAGGCCGACCACGTAGTCAATTGGGTCTGTCTTGTCTTTGAAGTTGAACCATGTCGCGTTCATAGCACGTTTCTGAACCATGAGAGAACAAGTAGATTAGTTCCAAATACAATAATCTTCAGGTGACTTCACGGATAAGCAATGCATACCTCTTCAAATATCCAGGCCACCACTCCTTGCTGCTGCAACAGTCGGATGTACTGAAACAAAAGGTCCAACACTTGGTGCACACGTTCTGTAGATAGTACAACCCCAGCAATTAATATCAGGAAAGAGATCTACAAAATAATGGAGAGATGCTGGCTCATCTTCTTCGTACCTTGACCTGCATTCGTGAGCTCCATGTAAATGCTGAAGAAGGCGTAATCCACGGTTCCATCTTCACTTGCAGAGAGACTGTTGGCCCATCCTGAGAGCGAAGTGAGATTAGTAAAGTGAGGCAAAGATACCACCATGAGTCTTGACCTCTTTTTTTGTATGCTGTTTGCTTACCTAGTTTCTTGAGGAGAGCGATGAGGGATCCTTCCGCTTCACTCTCCAGAAAGTGTTGGACATAAGGGGAAGCACCTTTCTTGTACTTTTGAATGCTGGGCGTCACCGGCCATGTGACAGCCAACACATTCTGGTCCCTCACAGGAGAGCTCTTCACCATGATCTGGAATCAGGAAAAAATCACTTCAGCTCTCAATCAGTTCCGAGAGGAAAAAACCGGTCCAGATTCATGACGTCTCCTTCTTCCTTGACCGCCAAGCTCTAACAAATAGCTCTCAATTGCTACAGTAGTAAACATTAGTAGTGTCGTTAATCAGTATAATTCTCACCTTCAAATGCTCTGGACAACATGGTTGGCCTGGAAATCTTGGAGCTTGTGCGCCGCTATTTTTTATGAGAGCAAACTTTTCCCGGACCTGAGTCTCAAGTTTAGCCACCGACTCTGCACACATTTAAGCACGAAAGGAATATATTAATGAAATATAACGAGGAATTATGACTCGTTAGAATTTGTCACTTCATAAGAGGAGGGGAATTTGCAGAGTCGAGAGGTTTTTACCTTTTCCATAAACAGTGAGGCACATCAGCCCAGCAGAGTAGTTTTTGTCGTAGAATTTGAGCAGCTCTTCTCGAATGTCTATGCCTCTTGCATTCGGTCTTGTATAGAGCGTCATCTTGTTACCTGTTTTCGAGCATTCATTTACAGATGAGAATGAGTTTGCATTGCAACCATGGTTTCTGGGCAGAAGAAGAGTATGATCAGTCTATTAAGTTACCTGTTTCGTACTTGTGATAAGGATGGTCTTTGGCGCTAAAATGCTTCTGCAGCTGCAAAAGATCAAAATGCCTTCCAATCACCAAAAGATGAAAGCCACCCAAGGAATACCCCTCTTACTATATAAATCCTACTCTTTCCTCACTCGTCTTAGATCAATGGAAGAACTCTAAACTCAAGTCAGAAGTAGTTTCCGCCGCCTTTGAGAAGGAAGGAGAGGTCATAAATCTCAGCCGCTTTTTTTAAAACTTTAACTTGATTGTAGATTACTTCAGAGTTGTTTAGACCAAACTGAACATGGAAAAAAAAGGGTCAAAACTCATGGTCTCTTTGCCTTACTCTAATTTAGGAGGTCAAACTCACCTGACAGAGACGCCATGAATCTGATAAGAGGTTCTTACTGTTCTCTGAAAAGAATCAATAATCCATAAGTGAGGGCTTAATTATAGATTCACCAAGTGAATCAAATCACCAAAGAAAGGAAATGGATATAATGTCACACCTGAGTCAACAGCATGAATCTCTCTTGACGTTGCCTCGGAGGAAAGCAATGGGCAAATGAAGAATTGGGCGAACCTGTTGAATAAAGTCTCAGAAAAAGATCTAGCAAAGTGATACAAAACACTGTCTCTCTCTTTCTCGATAATTAATTCTGAAAATCACTTCTGACCTGTCCAAAGCTTCCTCCAAATGGTTCGCGTTGACGTCAAAGTGGTAGTTAGTGTGAACATGCCCAGTGTACGCATTTGCATAGCCTCCATGCTGCAGCCAATACAGATTTATCAGGTGAGAGACTAAACTCTGATAAAAAAAAAACTGGCTCTCCTCTTTTTTCATTAAAGCATTGGTACCTCACTGAGAAACTTTTTGTACATCCCTTCCTTGGGATACTTTTTGCTTGCGTAAAACAGCATGTGCTCTGCAGCCATAACACATGAGTTGATTATTCTCCAGCTCAAGAGGGAATCACACTCTTTGCTGAAGTTAAAAAACACTAGCCTAGTACTAAAACTTGACTGATTAAATCTGCGCTCCTCAGTCTTGCACATAAACCAATGCACGTGGATCGAGTAGACTAGTATGAATGGTCAATTACTAGTACTAGTCTACCAAGACCGAAAATCAATGTGCTGCACTACTCTCCATCCAATGCAACCATTTACTTACCTAAGAAGTGAGCCAAGCCCTGTAGCCGTTCCGGGTCATTGAATGATCCCACATGCACATCCATTGCTGCAGCTGCCTAAAACCAACAACAGCCACGAGATTGCTTCTTCAGGTTTGGGCTTAAAATGAAAGAAAACAACAGCTATGCGTTGAATTACTACGGACCTTGTCTGTGGCTGGGTCACTGACAAGGAGGACCTGGAGCCCATTGGAGAGGAGGAGCCTCTTGTACTCCCTGTCGTCATTCCGAGGCTTCACGATTGCTGTGGTCTCTCCACTCACCATCATCTCACCGCTAGCCCCAACTGCTCCAAAAAAGAAGTACGACTGAAGGTTACGAAAACACAGCAGAAAAAAAGAGCTATGACTTAACCTCTGAGGCGTTACAAAAGAGCACTAGAAGCTGAAAGGTTACCAACACTCGCTATAAATATGAAAGTCTAGCTACTAGACGTGAAGCAGAAGGTGGAGCTCCGTTTTATACCAAGTCCCTGCAAATCTGGAACTTCAATGACACGTCTCTGAACTATGTTGACATTCCGGCATGATCTTTCCCACATGATAATGATCTGCACACAATCCGACCTGCTGCTGCTGCTTCGTGTGAGGAAAACGGACTCAAACACCCCATCTCTTCATTAACAAGCGAGGAGATATTAGACAACCACAAAACGCCTGTGCATGAACTGTGCCTACAACTAGTATCAGGATTTGAGTGAGATCAAGTCAACTCACTACTAAAGCATGAGGTAGCAGTAATAGTGTGGGTACCAGAGGCTGTGGTTGCAGATTCCGCTACACAAAAATTACACACTAAGGAAGGTGGCGTGTACCTTATGATCGAAATTGTTGCTGCTCCTTCGGTTGCCTCGTGCAAAATGCTGCAGCAGCCCCCCTCATATGCACAATCATGTGAAAATCCCACCTTAACTTACTCCAACCTGCTTTAGATTTCCCTGTAGCAGCCGCATTTAAGTATATTCATCACAACCGTGAGCTTGACGTGATCAGGTGACTTCATGGTCTGTCCCTTTCCAGCAGGCCGGAAAAAAAAAGTTACCCCTTGCTTTAGGCGAGCTGCTTTTCCTGAAGCCGAAAAGGCCTTGGATTTACCTAAAAGTACGGTCCTTTCCGAAGTGAGTATTAAAATATGGAAAAGAAAGTGACCATGAGGAATTCCATGCTCCCTTTTTCCCTGCACCAATGAAATGCATGAGTAGTTAGTAAAGGCAACCAATCAGTCGTGGGCTCTACTCAAGTTCCCATAGAGTAGATAGGTACACCAAACACTGAATACCATGTGGATTCATAGTTGATATAGTGTGTAAACTTCCAATTAGTGTAGAAACTCGAACTACTTTGGCTGTTCACAAACAGGAGACAATAAAGTAGAGGCGGACATCACCTCCTTTCGCTACATTTATGACACTCTCTTCCCTGACGCCGTCTTTCACCTACAAAATATAAGATATGATTTTTGGACATGCGCAGAGGGTTAGTTTCAAAGGACATAGTACAAAACAGCCAGCTAACTACTACATTCAAGACCTTGCACATGGTAGAAAAACAGTAACCTCCACTGAGCTGGGAAGGGACAAGAGTGAAAACAAAGAGGGAGTGAATAGAGCACCGACATAATTGTACATGCCGCCACTTTCGCTTGGACCCACGTTAATCACATCAACTTCTTGACATGATACACTTTAAGCTAAAGAGGAAAAGAAGCTGGCAGGTGCACCTGTGTGAAAACACTTTGTCATCCTTGATGTTCTCCGAGGCATGGCCCTTTGGAGTTGACATGGAGGGCGGCCATGGTTTCAAGGCGGCATTCACTCGCTCGCATTGACTGATTCTCTTATAAAGATTAAAGGTTGCAGGCCTTGAATTAATTCCATGGATAAAAGTAGTGTCACCATCAGCTTCCGGTGAAAAGTCATGTGTCACCGTCTTTGGCACTGTAATCACGGTGCACAGCAGACCAAAATAGTAGTACCATGTCAAACGACAAGGTGAACTCCTCCACAAGCAATGAAATCACCTTGTTACTTAATCACACGTTTCCCAACCTAACAAAGACAATTTCTGGTTACTTCAGGTGAACTCCACAGACGGACAAGGGAGTCCAAAGTCCGAAAACAAGCGGAAACAGCGCTCCGCCATTAACAACTTCAGCTTGCCACCATGTTATATTTGCAACAGACAAAGGGGGCTCAGAACTCACAGACAATTTCATAATGAGCCAATGAGCCGACCCGGGACTTCGTAGCCCAATTTTAGAGGCGACAGGACTCCCCTCAACAGACAACAAAACATGAGGCGTGCTTGTCATGTCCGTGCCTCCAGCTCCACCAATCCTTGATACAAAACCTGCTGCACTGAACAAACACAACAAAATCATCTCTTCCATTGTTAAAACAAAAACAACATGTGTGAGGAAAAGACGCAAGCATCTGATCGGGAATAATGTGAAAAACATACGAGTTTTACTGGGAAGAACAACACGCAGCAGTATGTATGAGGATAAGACATAAGCATCTGATATGTGAATTATTCGATTGGTCGGAAACCATGTCACAGAGACCGAGCCATGTCACAGAGACCGAGTAAGTGGTGTGGAAAAGATTAACCAACTCAATCAGTGCTGCTACTATCTCCTCCACTGACGATGGCGGAGATGGAAGTGTGGGGACCTCCACCGAGAGTTTTGACATGGCGAGCGGCATTAATGTCAAAGTAGCGCTTGGTTCGAGTTCGGGCAGGAGAGGAGAAAGCGTCGTCGGGGGCAAGATCCCCATGTCACAGACCTGGACACCTCGTCAACCCACCCGCGGATCACATTGGCATGGTAGGTTGGCGCTAGATTCTTGGTTAAGAAAGCAGCCGCAGCCTGATCGTAGCGGCTTGACTTTGTGAGCCGGACATGCCGGGTAAAGCCAAGTTTTCCTTCTCAAAGTGTGTGTTCCGGCGGCGAATTCTCCCACATGGGAGGATAATGACGAGCACGGTCGACATGGCCAGACCTCCGCCATAGCCTGCATCTCCGAGATGCAGACTGTACTACGTAGTAATGATCTTTTCTCCTGATTTCGGGGTGGTTCCAGTCCTCATCTTCAACATGCTTCCGATTGACTCGGTCATCATGTCTAACTTGGAACCCTAAACCCTGAACCTTCTTTGGCCCAGTCATGGAAATCGTCACCGTAAACCCTACACATCCTATTCTTTTATTTCCTTCGTGGTGCAACGTCATGTCTGTTGCGGCAGAAAACCAGTGCTCATCCGTAGCCCTGAAACCATAAACCCTACACTCATCATCTTCTCCTTTTCCTGTTTCCAGTCACTTCAACCAACGTGTTGCATCCGTAACCCTAAAACCCGTAAACCCTAATCTTATCTACTTTTTCTCCACTTGACATCCTTCTTCCACCCAAAGTCATGGTGCGTGATGTCACCAAATCCTAAACCCTCATCTTGGTTATTTTTTGTTGCACCCAGTCAAGGTGGTGATTCAAAGTCGGTTGCGGAAGACCAGTAAACCCTTAAACCCTAAACCCTAACCCAATGCATGATAATTCGATGATTCTCTCTTCTTTCCACGATTCTCTCCGGATTTCCCTACAGTTCCACTGCAACCCTGGCATGCAGTAGCAGCTATAAAGTCAAGGGAACCCGTCCTCCCGGCATGTCAGTACTAAGTTAGGTCTGGAGATGGGAGAAAGGAAAGGAAAGCCACCATTGCAGTGCGCTGTGTCGGCAGCGCCTCTCCACTGCATGGCACACGCCGCGGCCTCACGCCGCGGCACCGAAGGTAAAACACCTCCGCGGAACGAGACAGATCTGTTCACGACCCCGCAATCGCAGCGCCCGCGCTGTATATGCTCCTCTCACGCACTGAATATGAACCAGTGTTTACGAAGCAGGCCCTGTATATGAAACAGGCACTGTATATGAAGCAATGTTATTGAACCAGGCCCTGTATATGAAGCAGCGAGGCACTGTATATGCAGCACTGTATATGCAACGATCAGGCGTTGTTTACCGATGTGATGATCAGGCACTGTATGTGTATGAGGCAGGCACTGTTTGCAGATCGGATAGAAGCACTGTGTAAATAATTGATAAAGGCACTGTATGATTATTTGATAAAGACACTGTAATGGCACCGACAATTACAGCGTTCTTATCAGAGGCACTTCGATAGCTAACGTAGGAAGAAACAACACTTTGTTTATGGAAGACGGGATTTCATAAATCCGCCACGTCCTTTCAGTAGTGGGCTATGTAACGGAAACAGTAAACATCAACGTGGAAATCGGCACTTCACATTTAATGTCTCCCATTTCCAAATAAATTTGGTGTGATTCAAGACCTTCTACTTACACACAACCAGAAGTTTCTATTTCAATCTCAGCACGCATCATGAGTGATCAAACAGTTGACGCCAACAACAGTACTCGTCCATATATTGGATATCAATCGCGACAAGACATTACATCCATAGATCTGGAACAAGTTGGTTACATTCTTCAGAAGAATGTCCTGCTTGCATTCTCAGATATTATTGACGCTACAGAACACGAACTACAGAACACAAACTATCCGACCACCATTGTCACTTTAAATGACTAATAGAGGATAAACATATGAGAAGGGAATCTATTACTACTCACCTCTACTGTGACAGTGGTGGCGGAACTGGACGAGAGCTCTCCTTGACAAGCGCACTGACATGGCTGTGTCGGCTCTGCGAGTGTCGGTGCCTCGGAGGCAACTCGGGAGCTTTGTTCTTAAGCGCACTGGAACGGGAGCCATGTCCATTCCCCGACTTGTCCCCGCCGCCGCTCCGACCTTTATCCCGGTGCCTTGGACTCGAAACAACGGACGGTGTGCTCTTCCCATTTCGCCGCAACGGCTTGCTCTGTGAGGATGTCTTCCCGCGTTGGTGCATGTGATGGCTGGACGTCGCCAGAGCCGCTCTCGCCACACTGTCCACGGTGGCGTCTCGGGCCGAGACAGCCTTCATGGCCTGCTTGTTGAGGTAGACCACGTGGGGAGCGATCCCAGTGATCAGCTTCCGCAGAGGCTCCTCACCTAGGTTGCTGTGGAGAGGGTTCCCCAAGAGGTTGATTGCCTGGAGGGAGTTGTAATTCGCGGCGAGCTGGCTGATGGATTTACCTGAGGCGAGCTTGTTGAAGCCCAGATCAATGAAGCTGAGTTTGAGGAGGCGGTGCAGTCCTTCTACCTCGCTGATCTTGTTTCCGGCTAAGTGGAGGCCCCTCAGTGACGTGCAATTCGCCAGACCTGGGAAGGTGCAATACCAAAATTTAGTGACAATGGAACAATAAGTGCACTGCTTAAAATAGCAGAACGCAGCAAAGTCTCTATGCTCACCGTGACCAATCCTCAAAATCCGATTGTAAGACAAGTTCAGGACCCGCAGTCGGGAAAGCTCTCGGAACCCCTCGATGACAACAATCTTGTTCCGTGAAAGATCCAAATAATGTAAGCTTCTTGGCAGGCAACCAGGTGTAATCCGAACTGCATAATAAAAACAATCGTAATTTAACACACCTTGCTCATTGAATCAACTTGACTGTAGGCAGTAGTCTCGATTGTCAAAGTGAGAACTATATGAGGACATTCCATACATCCACTTCAAAATCACGAGTACAGAGTTTATGGATTAACAAACCACAACGCGAAATACCTATTACTCACCAATAGCGTTAGCTGAAAGGTTGAGAGTCTTCAAGTTGTTGTGCACACCAAGGGGTGGAATCAGTCTTAAACCCACGCCGGAAAAATGGGCAACTGTGGACAGAGGATTCACGGATCGCGCGATAAAGCTTGCCATCTCAGTCTCAGCATCAGGAGCCTGGTCCCCTTGATGGTTTCTACGCTCCAAGACGGCATCCCGGAAAAACGACGCTGCAGGCGCTGAAGGCTCCGTGTCAGAGTGATCTAAAATTTCAGCTTCTTCGTCTCCTGAAAGAGGAGTTGGATCAATGCTATTGATCCACTCTGCAACTCTTCTCAAATCGGGCCGCTCAAACTCGGAGACCTTTGAATCCTTTCCGCTGTTGTCATGGACCAAAGGCAGAGCCTGCAAGTTGAACTTCTCATCTCGGGTGATTTCGTCAATAGCAGAGCCAATATGAGGCACATGATTGCCATCATCGTACTCCACACCCTCACCAATCTTAACACACGATCCACTAAGAACACTCTCAGGATGATGAATATCACTTTTCGGGTACGATGCGTCAACATCCACTTTCGGCGAACAACTGTAGTAATCGATATCAGAGGAATAGCCCGTAGCGCCTGAGAGCAGATGTTTGTCGGACCTGGTTAGAGGAGAGCTGGTTATCAGACCGTTGCGCTCACGATGGATATTCCGGTGAGAGATTAAGAACATCTTCCACCATGGTTTCTGCTTGAGCTCTGCAGAAGCTTTGTCCGAGAAGCTCACGTTGAGGTACAGATCTTTAGATTCTCTAAGATCAGCTTCTGAAAGCGAACTTTCTAGTACACTCTTGGGTACATGGACGGAGAAATCACGCCTGCTGACATTTGGGTACGATGGGCTTCCTTGAGAAACGGGCACAAGATCCTGGTCAGTTGATTGACCTTGATCTTGGTGGGAGATCAGCCCAAGATCATACAGACCACCTTCACTGCGGGCCTTCTGTAGGGTATGATCTGCATGCTGGGATTGACTACAGAACTGGTCATCTTCCACGTCCTCATCGAAGTGTTCCACACACGAGTTATCATCGTGATAAACACCTGGATCACTGACATAGTCTCCAATAGCTCCCTCGTCAAAGTGACTAGCAGCGATGTCAGATCCACGAGCCATGTTGGAGTGGAACCCGTAATACGTGGCAGTCTCATTGTCCGCGCTAGATCCCGAGCGATGTTCCTCTGGAGAGAGCTCGCCACTCGCTGACCCTTCAGATTGATGCTCGATCTGGATGACGCAAGAATCTTCGGGTTCTGCAATTGATCACGGACGGCATGTAAGAAACGACACATCATACGCTCTGAAAGATTAAGATGTCATCAACGAATCCAAAGGTAACGGATAGTCTTATGAAAGACACAATATCTAAAGCGATAAACCAAAAACTTCTGTCCAACAAATCACACAAACTCAAGAAGGGGCATTCCAACGTACTCTCAAACTCTTCGTCTTCGTCCCCCCCATAGACAACTTCTACAACTCCTCGGTCACCGTGAGCAACATATCCGTGAACCTCTTCACGTTTCATCGCATTCAAGCCACTTGTGTCAAACTCAAACACTTCAGCATGAGTTAGTTTTTGAAGCTTGGGACGAGCAGGATCATTCTGCTCCGACCAGCTAGCAATATTTTCATCCTTTGCCCATTCTGTAATCGA
Source organism: Bryoerythrophyllum caledonicum (assembly GCA_963971425.1). Taxonomy (NCBI): domain Eukaryota; kingdom Viridiplantae; phylum Streptophyta; class Bryopsida; order Pottiales; family Pottiaceae; genus Bryoerythrophyllum; species Bryoerythrophyllum caledonicum. Next base: position 4,999,234 of record OZ020514.1, read on the forward strand.
AGAAACAGACAGTAGCTTCTTCGAGATGTCTCCAGATGACATTACGGGTTCCTCGTTATGAACTGCCGAATCCGCCATGACATAGGATTTCTCATCCTTTGCCATCGAGCCTGAAGGCGAACCCTCCGAAGACAAGTTATCGACGTCCTTCGATAAAAGGAACTTCTGAGAGGACTCCCACATACTGTCACTCTCTATACATTCTGCTGGAGTGATAACCTGTTCCACGAAAGCAGGATATTAGAATTCGTATGTTCCTTCTGAAAAGCAAACTTGAGAGGGTGAAACCTGCGAATTCAAAAAGGTCACCAAAAGAAACAGTCAATACAAGAATGAAGGAGAAAGAAAAATACCTTCAGCTTCCCCTTGCGAGCAAACATTGAAGTGAGACAGGTGATCTTTCCCATGATTCCTCTACCCGCAGATTGAGCCGCCAACCACCCGCTTATTCAATACCTTGCCCGACTCACAGACCGCTTCCCAATCGAGAAATTTCTCGCAGCAGAAGCTCCCCTCTCTAAATTCCATCAAAGCATAAGAATGCCTTTGCACACCACGAAGCTCGTCGACCAAAATTTATGGTCCAGCACCTCAGATGATACGAGTGAGTGCTATCTCTCTCAATGTAAGTATGTTTCTTTCTTCTTTTTTGTCTTTTTTCCGTTTTTTCTTTTTTTTCTTTCACTTCGATATTTGTTCTTAATGAAATATATAAAGTTGCAGACCAAAACGAAACTGTAACGAACTGTCTAAGTGACAGACGGGGAGGAGGTCAAAGCCTGACCCCAATCGAACGTCTACATTGATGTCAATCAAATGGTCGCGCCTGAAGCCACATTAGCCATAATCCAATGCTAGTCCCTGCACCATGCGACAAGCCCTCCAGACCTGCGAGTTCCTAGCTTTCTGATGTCCAGCAAGGGCAGGGCAAACGCCAAGGCCCCACACCTGCCCACCGGTGCGAGACGGGTAAATAATAAAGGCTGCCAGAGTGAACCCTCAGTATACAAACTAATTGATAATGATTTCCTCCACACCCCGTCTACTGCCACACCGTAACCTGCCACAAAACCAATCAGAACGCGTTCAACACAACACACACAAAACACGTTCATAACCATCACAACAAACATTCCAAAAACCACTTCGTGTCCCAAACAACCAAACCACAAGCACCTCCAATCACACCGGCGACTACAAGTCCATTACCCCCGCTTAAAGATCACAACCAATCAACCAACCGAATCTCACTCCAATCTCCAGAAACTAGCCTCGACATCCACTCAGACTCCCGGCGAAACCAAAACTCAACACTCCCCGAATCCTCCGCCACAGCAAACAACGAGAGCTAAAAAAAACCCCGGAATTCATCGAAACAAAGAGCCATACCACTCCACCTCCGCCGCACCGCATCCAAACCACAAAAGCTCACCACAACCAAATCTCCAATCATCCGCCGCACCGACAGACCACAGCCATAACGGAAAACGAGCACACCGCGATAGAGAGACGCCGATCAAAAACGAACCCCCCGGATTACCTCCAACATAATAAAGACGCGCCGTCTGGAACGTCGGAGTCGCTTGCGGAGCACGAAAGGGCGAGCGGGCGAGCAGAGCCGCGCAAACGGGCACGAGTGGCGATGGCGAGCGAGCGCGAGCTAGGGTTACGATGGACCCCGCTACGCCCCCTCGCACAATACAGTGCTTCCCTCGCCGGCCGCCGCCGCGCGGCTGAAGAGAGAACACACTCCACCAGGCTCCCCGTCCGCCTGCCGCCGCCGCGCGTCCCTCGCCTCGGCCGCGCGGCCGCGGGCGTTAGTGTGGTCGGTTGCCTCTCCGGGGCTCGTATCTACCGGATGCGTACATTTTGGAGAAGAATGTTCCATTTTTTATTGCCTTGGGAAGGTTCTAGAATGCGTGGCGGTTGCTGATTATTGAAGTGGCCCAGCTTCCATATGATTGATGGATATTTTCTGCGGTGGGTGCGGTTCTAAGGAGAAGAGATTCCTCTGTAAAAGTTGGATGGGATTTGAGAAAGTAAAAGGAAAAGCACAAGTGGGCATTTGTTTCTTTCTTTTTCTTTTTTCTTTAGGGTTTGAGACCGCTACACTGAATTTGATGTTTTATGTTCATGATTTGGAAGCGCTATAACTTTTTCACTTTTGATGAAGATTTTTTACTCAGAGTACAACTATTCTGTACTACTCAAAGAGGGTGATCATTGTCAACATGGGTGGTAAAAAATATTCATCAAGAGTAAAAACTTATAGCATCATATAGTGTGCCTACGCTAAACATTAAATTTGGAGTAGTTGTGGATTTGGAAGGTAGAGGTAGTAGGTTTTTTGTTTAGTTTCGAGGTGTGTGTTGAGATACTGGATGGAGTGGAAGTGCTTTTTGCTTTTGATTTGTGTTGGGGGAAAAGTAGAAGTGAATATGAGTTTGATGGGAGTTGGGGAAGTAGAAGGAAAAAAAACGAGTGGGATTTCAGTAATTTTGTTTCTCTTTAGGGATTTATGACGATGAGTTGTGGGTTTGGAAGGTTGGGGTAGATTTTTAGTTTGGTTTCGAGGTGTATGTCTAAATAGATGGAGTGGAAGAGCTTTTTGGTTTTGATTTCGTGTAGTGGAAAAGTAAAAGTGAATGTGGATTTGATGAGAGATTAAGGTTGATGAATGAAAAAGAACAAGTTTAGGGGGTTTTGGTAAATATAGTGTGTCTTTGTACTTTCATGATGCATGACAACTAATGACATTTTGTTGGACGATAGAAATGTTGTCCTTTCAATTACCAATCATTAATGAACCTTTTGCCACACGAGGAACTTTTGACATTTTGGATAGGTTTTTGTAATGCTATTCTAATTCAAGATTTTTGAGGTATTTGTTAAGATGTGGCTTAGCAGTAGCTTTGTAAGAATATCATTCTCACATTGAACCTTTGGAATAAAAATAATTATGCTTTTCTAGAAGAATTTGTTGGACTTTGGATAGCTCCAAAGATTTTGTTGCATCCTTTTCAAATTGGAATTTTAAATATTGAAAATTTTAATACTAAACAAACATATTTTCTCATCAAGGTTAGAATAAATTATATTTTTTATACATCTTTGTTTTAGTAGAAATATTATGTTTTAGATCCTATAAATTTTTGAAATTTAACATTGAAATTTAACAAGTGAAATTTGTCTAATATTTGCAACAAATATAGTAGATTTATATTTGGTATTATTAATTTTTTGGTCAAATAAACATCAAATATTTAGTATGTCCAAGTTGAAAGAAAATTGTCTTTTTACTTTCAAAATACAATAACATAGAAATCAAATAATTTCTAGAAAATATTGATTTTGTTTCATCTACAAATTTTGGAGATATCATTCTATGTCAAATGCTTTCAACCTTTAGAGAGCAACTTACCATTTACTTTGTGTATTATGCAAATTGTTAGAAGAATTTTAATGAAAAAATGGAATTAGGTGTTTGGTGCATAGATGACAAATGTATTAAAAGATAAGAATGTGGCAAAAATTATGTATTTTGGTACAATGTATCAAGTACATTCACGACCTTCAGGCTTTTGGCTTTTAATTGAATATTTCTGTTTTTGTTTCCAATCTTTGCATTTCTATTGATGTTGGCTTAAATTTTTGCATAACGTCTCCCATAACGTATCAAAGCTAAAGTTGGTTGTTCTTTCAAATAAATAATACCTTCTAAATTTCTTGACTATTTCACACTGAAAACACTTTAAAATGCCCATTTTAGTATTTCATATCTAGTAAGGACAATCAAAAAGAATTTTATTTCAATTTTTAATACAATGATCTTAATTTGGGCTAATAAAATAACATTCTCATACAATTTCATTAACTTTGACAAAACAAATGAAAATATTATAGTGGTTGAAGTAAAAAAGACAGTTCCTTTTCTTTCTTGCATTCATAGGATTAAAAGACTTTGACTTCATTTGGTGTCAAAATTTTGCATTACACAAGGTCAAAATTCTATACAATCACTTTCAACATAATGTCACTCGCTTGTAGACCATCATAATCCAATGATACGTTATCCATTGATTACGATACACTAACCAGAAATTTGAAAGGATTCAACTTGACCATACCAACAATATACAAAACAAACAAAAAATGAATGAACTTCACTAACTTAATAAAGACACAAATCCGGTCCCTGGTCACTACAGTAGCTAGGCACCATGCGTTGAATCTTCAGATTGACACTAAAGATCACATTTAGTGTAGCATACACTAAATACGAAGCCATACACTAAATGCAAAATTTGCAATTGGTGTAGTGACATAACCATACAGTAAATGTGAAAGACTACACTATATGTGAATTTCAGTAAAGATCGTAACAAATTTTATTTTATTCGTGCGCATTTAGTGTATGAAAAGTAAAAAAACATAATATGTTCATTAAGACAAAAAACAACCATTTGGAGGAAGAACGTTGATTAAATAAAACAAAACTTGCAAGAAAAACAAGGAAAAAAAGAAAGGCTTGCAAAAAAATAATGAGAAATAATGAGGAATATTAAGAGATTCTGAGGAATATTAAGGAATATTACGGAATATTGAGGAATATAGACAAATGTAGAGAAATTTTATGGAATTTGGAGGAATCCTAGAGAATCATGGAGAGTTTTGAGGAATCTTGTAGAAATCTTTTAGGAATATTTAAGGAATCATTAAGGAGTCATTTAGGAATCTTTTGGTGAATCTTTTCAGGAATCTTTTGGAGAATCTTGTAAGGAATGTTGAGAATGTTGGAGAATCTTCTGGAATAATTTGAGAAATCTTGATGCATTTTGGAGATTCTTTTGAAGATTCTTAGGAACTTGTGAGAATGAAAGTATGACGGCCACTAAGCGGTTGTTTGGTGGTGTCATTAATGACATTGGCATCTAACACTAATTGCGAACTTGTTCACAAATAGTATACTAAGGTAATTAGACTATTCGCGCTCATACACTAACTGTGATCTTTAGTGTAGCTAGGAACATGCTAGCCAAGTGAAATCATCACATGGCTAGTTGAAAATGGTAGGATATAGTCTCAATATGTACACTAAGTCCTATCCATGTTCTAGAACAAACCTATGGTTGCTGCTATACAATATATAGTTTCTAACTTCGTAAGATTGAATCCCGAGAGTGTATGGAGATGTTGCTTGAATCACTCCAAAGTTAGTAATGTGGGGAAAGGTGTAGATCTTCCATGAGTGGACATCCGGATATCTCGGTGGGCAGATTCTAAACGGTAGGCACATATCGGAAGGCCCATTATAGAGGACTACATACACACACTACAATGTGCGATGACTATAGACACATACTTCACAGACCTTGCTTGTTTGTTGTTTCTCATCGCCTCGGATCACGTTGACTTATGCTTGTCTTTGGAGTACTAAAAAAACCCATGCAGATGTCCACTTGGTTCAATCCAAGCTTATCTAAACTGCGATGGCGGATATTACTATGGCATGTGTACAACTGCAATTTAGTCATATCTGTGTTCAACTATAGTTATGTAATGCTGATAAGCTTAAATGAAATCTAGTTGTAGATTGCGCAATAAATGTTGGAAGGAAGATTTGCTCTCATTATTAAAAAATATTATATCAAGCATGAAATTGCCAAACCTAGTAGTATTTCCAACAAACCTGTATCATCCATATCAACACTGGTCAAACTAGTTGTTTATCGTTGTATTATGTATATCATTCAATGTTCACATCACACTATTAACATTTTCAAAAGACCAATTGCACTTAGTGTCAACCAAAAGATAAAAGGAAAAAACAAGCTCACTACAAGAACACAAGTTGTAAATGACGTTGCACGCATATCCAGGAAAAAACTAAATAGCAATCAGGAACTTGCAACATGCAATTCAAGTAAATTTGCGTAAATATATTACATTCAATGTTTGCATCAATGCTATCAACATTGGCAATCTACTAACTACAAACAATATCAATGATCAGAGTAAAAAAAGAGAAGCTCATCTAAAGAGCACATGTCAAAAATGAAGTTTCACGCAAGTCTAGGGAGAAATTGAATAGCATTTGGAAGAGGGTTTAGCAAAACTTGAAGTGCTAGATAACTTTGGAACTCACTAGATTAATAATTGTTTTATCTTATATATGTATCTAAAGAGCACATGTTAAAAATGTTGATATTCCAAATTATATATAAAACTTTGTTCCATTTTGTTTAAGTTTTGGATCCCACGGGTTTGCGCCCTCAATCGGTTTTACATCCCCGCTCGCGGTTTCAGATTCTCTTCCTCGAGACTCGAACGAACAAACAACGGGTTTACGTTCTTGAGTAAATGTACCAGAGGAATAGATTCCTACGGCTTTACGTCCCCAATCGGTCAAACAACCCCGCTCGCGGTTTCAGATTCTCTTCCTCGAGAGGTGAACGAACAAACAACAGGATTTTTAGGGTTTAAGCTTGCAACATTGTAACAGCAGCCGCAGCAGCGGAGGATTTCTGCGGTCAGTTCGCAATTCAGCATCGTAGCAATCTCTCTTCTGTTGTGGTTTAATTGCAGCTACGGAAAAAATCGGCTCAAGGAAGGGGTTGCTGCCAGGGTTTGGAGGTTTGGGGTTTAAGGGCTGCGAGGAGTTTTTGCAGCAGCGATGGCGGGCGCCTCCTCCGACGATGAGGAGCCCAAGCTGCCGCCTCACTTGGAGCTGCAGCGCACCAGAGTCGTGTGCGCCGCGGACGCCCCGTCATATGTAAGTTTCGGGAAGAGGTTTTCAGGTTTTTCGTGTCGATGTTGTTTGTTGGGAGGTGGAGGTGTAGTACATTTTATGGTAGGGTTTAGGGTTTTGGAGAGGTTCAGAAAGCGTCGTTTCAAGTACGAGAGAAGCAGTCACACGATGCTCTTTCGTTTGATTGACCTCCATTATTTGATGAATTTGGGCTGATTTTTTTTCTTTTGGAGTTTGTCCAGTTTTTGTGGTAGGGTTTAGGGTTTTGGAGAGGTTTTAGAGACGCCTTCTGTTGCTTGAGGGAAACGGTTTGCTGGATTCAGTGATTTTTTGCATTAGTGTCCTCTCTCATTGTTTTTCATTATAATTTGACATGATGTGTGTTGTGTGATCCAGACAGAATCTGTGCAATATTCCGGAGCGTACATGGCGTATGGCGTGGACAACAGCCTGCGCATGGAAGATTTCTGCAAGAAGCTCCGCGTGGACATCGTGTCCATGAACGAGGAGGACATGGAGTTCGACTTGGTGGGGATTGACGCGGCCATCGCCAATGCGTTCCGAAGGATACTCATTGCCGAGGTACATGTTTTGCAATTACTAGTTAAAATACAGTTTTTTCTCATCCTTGGAAACCTGATTTTCTACTCTTCTATCTTAAAATATTTTTGGCAGGTTCCTACAATGGCAATAGAAAAGGTTTTCATTGCAAATAACACGTCTGTTATTCAAGACGAAGTGCTTGCCCACCGGCTTGGTTTGCTGCCTATTAAGACAGACCCAAGGCTTTTTGATTACAAAAGCGGTAATTCAATCTGTACATAACCTGTAATTGTTCTTATGGTGAGCTTTTTTCGTGAAGCTCTAACTGACATTTGGAATACCTCTCAGAGGAGGAAAATGCCAATGAGAAGAACACCATAGTTTTCAAGCTTGATGTGGTGTGCACTCGAAAAGGAGAGCGAATCACCAACGGTTCAGGTTAATTTTTATGGTTCTGAAATTTACACACTATCAAGTTTATTATATTGAAGTAAATAAGTGCTCATGTAGTGTAGGAAAACTTCTACTTGTTTCTTATCTTTAAAATGAGTTTATTTCATTGAATGTTTTGCAGTGAAGTCGGACCAGATGAAATGGCTTCCGGAAGGCAGTGAAATGCCTTTCAACACCAACACAAAATTCACCTCTTTTGGGTCAAGCCAAGAGAATTTGCCTGGCGTAAGCGCAGGCGGGATCTCCATGATGTACCCTGACATTATTGTGGCAAAGCTTAGACCAGGCCAGGTAAATTAGAGTGGCTATTACCCACATCTTTTCTCTTCACGAAGTTGCTCTTTTTGACCTCATCTTACTCTTTAATTTTCGTGTCTGTAGGCTATAGAGCTTGAAGGACATGCAAATAAAGGTATTGGAAAGACACATGCCAAGTGGTCACCCGTTGCAACTGCTCGGTACAGAATGCTTCCAGAGGTAATCTAATATATCTCTTATCACTGAACTTCTTTCCATAGTGAGGCAAAGAAACCATGAGTTTTGCCCTCTTTTCTCATTATAAATTCAGCCCTTAAAGTGGACAAAAGCGGCAAAAGACTCATGACCTCTCCTTCTTCTTCCTTCTCAAAGGTGACTAAAACTAGTTTCAAAAAGAGTAGTATTCTAGATCAAAAGAGGGGCTATCTTATGATTCTGGAAAGAAGTTGTTTGATGTTTGCTCTTTCTTCACAGGTCAATTTGATGGAAGATTTACAAGGAAAGCTTGCCGAGGAACTTGTTCAGAAGTGTCCAACTAAAGTTTTTGACATCGAAGATGTAGGCTCAGGTACTGGTTTCCTTCCAAATCAATTTATACCCAGAGCAAAGGTAAAAACATCATTGTGTGTGTAGAGGAGGGATCCTTTTTGAACCAAGTTTTTTGTTCATGTTTTTGCAGTTAAGAAGGCCAGGGTTGTTAGTCCACGGAATTGCACTCTTTGTAGAGAGTGCGTAAGAGGAGAAGGCTGGGATAAGCGCGTTCAGCTGACTCGAGTGAAAGACCATTTTATTTGTAATTTTTCACTCCTCTTTCTTCATTTCAACTTGTTAAATAGGAAGAGCTCTACTTTTGTTGAATTCCGAGTCATTTGTAAACTCACATCCTGACTTTCAATAAGATAACCACTTCTCTTTCATTACTCTACATAGTTACTATTTAATAGAAAGAGCCTGGTGATCTTTTAACTCAAGTCAAGGTTAGTTTTAAAGAGTTTCTATTTTAAATTGGGAACTATTTAGAGGTTAAAGAGGAGGTGCATTCAAATGGGGATGACTTTAGAAAGAGGTACTCTTTTATCGAAGAATGAAAAACCCTGAACTCTTTGATCTTTCTATTGTTTGCAGTTACTATTGAGTCCACTGGAGCGCTACGACCTGAAATTCTTTTCACGGAGGCCATCAAAATCCTCAACGAAAAATGCCAAAGGATTCTGACAGAAATTTCATAGAACAACAACAGCAATTTCATCAGTCTGTTGATATATATACAGTACATTTTCATATGCCCAAGTGAGTTTTTTCTAATTGGTGATATTTGTCCTCTTTTTCTCCAGTTTTCTCCAAATGGTTGACTTACTTTCTACTTCGAAAATTTCTATAAAGAGTACAAATACAAAACAATTTGCACTCTTGATAAGTCATTTTAAAGACGTATAGCAAAATTTTAGTATTAAGAATTTTGAGATAGTATTAGCGATTGGTTCTATATTACATGCCATGAATGGACATTAGTATCCTATACTGCATGCAAGGTCCACTTTTGTACACGATCAATTTACAATGAAGGACGTTCAAATTTTTTGGAAAATTCAAGAGGTTTGTCTAGGTGACTCTTGCATATTGTCTAGGTGATTCTTGCATATTGTCTAGGTGATACTTGCTTAATATATAGGTGATATCCATTGTGTTCAAAATCGCTGTGATTTGGAAAAATAATTACTTTAGCACGTAGGTGCCAAAAGTGACCACTGCTTTTGGTACATTGAATATTGTAGTATTCTTGATGCCTCTTCTTACATGCAAGCTCTATGTGGTCAAACTAATAGTAACATATAGCCTACAAATGTGCATTTTTTGGTGTTGTTAAGCCATGAATCCAAAGTTGTTGGTTGGGATAGTTGTATCCATATGTTAGATTGGAACTTAGAGCTCATTAGATTCCTTTGAGCGATTTGATACTAGTGTAATGATCAATGGCATCTCACCTAGCTACATGGAGCTCAATGAAAGCTTTATTATCTCATATTTCTAACTTTATTTATCCACAAAATAGTCTTCTATTGCCAACTATCAATAATTCTTTTGATATTCATGTATCAAAATAATTCTTTTGATATTCATGTATCAAAATAACTCTTTTGATATTCATGTATCAAATACGGTGAATTTGGTGGCATATTCCTACATTAAGTGGTATCTATCCAAATTTGGGCTAAAAAGTGGAAATATAGAAGTAGGGCACAAAACTTGAATTCAATAAAATAGCATTGTAATTATGATGTTAATTGTATCCACACCATATGGTTTATAAATGCTATGAATTTTTACTCTTGATGAATATTTTTACTAATTATGTTGAAAGAGATCACCTTCTTTGAATAGTTATTCTCAAAAAAAACTCGTCATCAAAAGGAAAAAATTATGACACTTTTAAGACAAATATAGTACAAGTACACTAAATATCACTTTTAGTGTAGTGGCACAAATAGTGTATTTACTTTGTGTACTATTCATGTACAAGTTTACAATTAATGTTAGCCACTAATGTCATCAATGGCCGAACGTTATTTGTTATGTAACGATGGTGACCCCCGCTCCACTGACGCTGGTCACTACGGGACCCAGGTCCCGTCGGTTCTAGTTTCACCCGGGCGGGATAACTCCAGTGCGGGAATAGTGTTCCATCTGCCCGGATTTTGAAACATGGGTCGAGGTCCCGCCGCAACCTAGGTCCGGATTGCCCCTGGTATTGTTGCATCTCATATGCCTCAGTGTTCCACCATCCCCAACGTCGGCATGCACATGCCCGCCATGGCCCCATACATCCCATGTCCACCGTGCACCTATGTGTGACATATAAAGATTAGAATTAAGGGCATTGGATGCGGCGCTAGCAGGGTTTTGGCCGCCGCCATTTCGTAAGCATGCAATGTTTCAGCCGCCGGGACCAGGATTAGGGTTGCAAACAACAAAGTTATATTGACAGTGCGGCCAACCAATGTTTCAGGTTTAGGGCTAACAATCACTACGGTTTCTGTACTATGATGAAGCAAATGTACTATGAATTTTTGAGACTTATCTTCTCACTCCATAAGTGTAGCCAAAGGGTTGGCCAGAAAGTATTTTATGTGTGTCTCAGAGACTATCTGGAAATTATCCTAAGGACAAAAGTTGATAAATAAGACTTCTACATTTCTATAAAGTAGATGATATTATTATAATTCAAAAGTATGTTAAGAGATTAATCTTCAAACATAGCCTTCCTATAATTATTTTAGATTTTTTTTTGTTTTCTTTCAATTCGTTATTCTATAACGGTTTAGGATTGCCACCATTCTCTGGCTATTTCTATACAAAATGCCCTATGACACTAATTGTTACGCGAGCTTTGGATGATAAAAATATCTTTAAATAAATGAAATTGACGGAGATTTAGCCACTTCATCGCCTTATTTTTCTAATCTAAATAACGCTTAAAATCAAAGAATATCAGCAAATTTGGCATGCCAATGGGCCTTGTGTTATATATAGTGATTACAGTCCCAAGCTTTGGATTCCCCGCTATTACGGTTTAGGATTTAGGGTTTCATTCGAATACAATGTTTCAATTGCTTGAATTAGAATTAGGGTTTACAGTGCTTTATTACAAAGACAGTACGGCTGGTCATTGTTTCTAAAATTTGTTTTAGTAATTTAGATCTATAGTTTGGGATGCTTCCATCACGCTCCTGTAGGTGTGTAATACAATTTATCCAACTTCTCAGCATTGAAATATAGAAATATCAACCGCTTTATAGAAATGGATATAATTTTACCATCGCCACATAACTAATGCAGCCGTACGCTAGAAGGGCTGCTGAGTCTGCCGTTCATTGCTGCATAGTTCATTCTGAATGACTCTACTCTTGTGTGTTTCACTTCTGAATGTTTTGGACAAATTTTGGTGCGATCGCTGGTTATTGGCACGGGCGTCAAGGATTTTAAGGAAGTTCAGTGGAATTTCAGCACAATGGCTATGGCGTCTCGATACTGATTATTCACTCTCAGAAGCTTCTTGCTTCTTGTGTGTCTTATTGTTGCAAGTGTCGCAAGGGCTCAGGAGGCGGAGTTAGTGGTGAAAGTCAATTTCACTTAAATCACAACACATAGTAAAAAATAGATTGGCTTTTGTTGAACCTCTCAAGGGGATGCGCTCTTCCAGCTAATGCAATGCGCAATAAGCGCCGCAATGAATATTCATTCCTTGCACTTCATGTCAAATGTTGTCAAGCACACCAAAATTACACAACCCGCCAACGACAAATTAGGGACAAATTATTCCCTTGCACGACAACACGAATGTTGTTCAAACGTTTTTCTTGCCTTCTTTGACGCGCTGCATTATTTGCCTCATGTTCAACGTCCGTGCATTTGGGACGTTGTTTTTGTTGAAGCCAATTTCAACAAGCTTAAGGCGTAGCATTTTGAAATGCAAATATAATTGCATTCAAAATGTCTTTTGGTAGAGAAATTGTATTCCAATACATGTAAAGGAAACTCAAATAAATGGAAATGAAATTGTATTCTTTGCACAATAAAAGGGCGGATAATATATGTGAATAAAAAACTAAGATAGAGCAACCCATAAGCGCACCTCCATTGAAAATTGATCTATAGAGTATGCATGAAATAGTGAAGTCTTGCAGAATCAATCTCAAAAAGTTGTAAATAAAAAAAATTCAATAGCAACATTGGGTCATGAAGGTGGGTGAAAGCACACTACGGCCACCCTCTTTTGATGTCCCAATGTCACATTTGAGGAACTAATTTTTTAAGTGTACATAAATGAGGAGAATTACATGCATGAATGTAGTGTAATGATTGACATTACCAATGTATCCTAGGATCCAATGGCAATTTACCGTTTCTAATCAAAACTAAGTTTTATCCACTCAAGTTCACTAAAAATAGGGAATTCAATAAAAATTTGAAAATAAAGTTTTCAACACTTTGGTTGGTTGTTGAAGGAAGTGAGCAAGATTCTACAAGTGGGCCTAATTTTTTAATCATTTAAATTATCTTCGTAATAGGTTTAGTAGAAATTCTAGAAACAAATTTAGAGTCACATCGTACCTCTTCTCAAGTTTAGTATTCCTTGAAAAAGAAATTAAAAAATTAAGAATTAGGCCCACTTACAGAATCTTGTTAGCATTTTCCACCATTCAACCAAGGTATTAAAAAATGTATTTTCAAATTTTTATTGAATTTCCTGTTTTTGCCAAAACGTATGAGCGTAGCATGCTTTGTGCTATGTGTGCAATTTTGGATTGCTCGATCTCACTCGAGCTCATCATTGATGACCTTGCTCAAAAGTCTCAAAATGGTGGTGTGGTTTTAGGTCATGCATATGTTGGTCATGCATAGCATGTCCACTCTCTTTTACTCACTATCACTTCTTGCATTGGACGAAGGAAACACAAACTCGTGACAAGTATCATATACTCTATAGTATAGTTATGGGATTTGATGGAATTTGGATTGTTTTATTTTGTATCAATTTGGCACCGATATATCAAATTTGAAAAATTGATTGCTAAGCTCTATTTCTAATTCTTCATCTTTCTACTTAATTTCCTTTCACACGTAACAATGTGATTTTAGACCCCATTTGGCTTAAAAGGACGGTTATGGGTCGTTCCACCTTATTTCTTCACTCTCAAAGATGGTTACAACTACATTGACATGAGTTTAGGGACTGCCAAGATCTTTCATTGAATGATAAGACCACCATTGAGCTTTTCAATTGATCTGTTAGTTTTTTTCACCGAGGAAACAAGACATTGTTCACCTTATATAGTGTAGATATATTATCAATGTAGATCAATTTACATCAAGCACATGCTAGTTAAGTTAAGGTTCAAGACACCTCAAGTGTTGTCCATTGAGAGAATTTGGTGAATTTTTTTGTGGGTTTGGTCAAGATTTAGGATTTGGGGCGTTAGTGAGGTCGAAAAGCTGAGATTATGTCTTGGTTAGTCTGAGGTCTCCAACAAAAGGAGCTAGTAAAAGATATGCAAAAAAACACATAACTTGAAGCTTGTGTCTTTGCAAAGTTGTAGAACAAACAAACTTGCACTGCTCGAGACCAAAGTATTGTTCAACTTCCAATGTAACAATAGAGCCCTTTTATCCCTAAAACTCCAAACCAAGGATATATCCTATGCACTCTCCCACCACAAATTGATAGCTAAAGACCATACACTAATTGCAAATTTGCAGAAGAGATCATGCAAAGTTGCAAATCAAATCAAAAGAAAAAGAAAAGATGGAAATAGTATTGTGAAGAAAGGTTCATAATGTATTTAAAAACACATTAGAAGCATATTTGTTTTGCATGCAAATTTGGACTTAGAACTTAAATTGTAAGTATATTTAGACTTTAATCCCTAAAAGCCCATTTAACCCCCTGGGAACATTTTTCATTTTGGGCAGATACCAAAAATTTGAAAAAACCCTTTTAGTTTTGAATATATATTCTAGATTATCAGTGATAGGATCTTTGTGAAATAGTTTTTTTTTTTTTTTTTTGGATTGATAATATGAAAGTTATAAGCCTTGAAAGTCAAATGTGGGACTCCGGCCAACTCCAAATCTTTTGCTAGAAGTTTCTATTGACATTGAGATTTTTCATACACATAAAGAAGATGACCTCTTTTGAAGATGTCAAAGAAATTTCTTGTCTTTAGTGTTAAAAAACACTTTAACCCAAGTGAAACATTTTCACACGTTGTCGGGCAAGGTACCCAAAATCTTCTTCTTTACTACATAAAACCTAGAGATCTTCATATTTTTCAATTTTTATTTTTTTATAAACAATATATGGGAATAAACTTCCTATTGAATGTTTGGATTATCATTTTACCATATTAAGTTCACAATAAAATGAAACGTGAATTGGCAATTTTTGAACCTCCACTTTTGCACACTTGTTTTGAATATGCTGTATCCCTTTTCTATCTCTAAAAATTGGAGTATAAGGAACCAACATCATGCTTAACACAATGGTAAGGGATTTAGACCGTATGTAGTGTAAAAATTTGACACCAATTGGAGTCAAAGTTTGCTGATGCACCCAACTCGTGGCAAGAAATGAACCATTCCTTGACTTTACACGCTATAATCTTCATATCGGTGTGGTGGATTGTAGCCAAAAAAAAAGGCAAGTTCACATAGAAGTCTGTTTTAAGATCTTACGGTCAAAAATCCACAAGTGTATTTTAGAATTAGATTTGCTTGCCACCTACTGATAGTGGCAATTTTGGATTGTTTCTTGCAGGACAATGCCTTGGGCTCTTAGAGGTTAAAGTTGACTTCCACGCAAATATGGAACTAGAAGCAGAGCAAATTTACAACTTAGAAGTAGGGGTGCAAGGCTCTTTAGTGCACACACAATTCGGAGCATATCCTTGAAAAGGGCTGCAAATCTCCGGCTTATTCATAGCCAAAGCTTTTGTGCTTGCTGCAAAAAAAGCATGAGAAGCTCTTGCAAGTGTAATTGTCATGGGATTTCAAACAGAGACTCTTTGGTGTCAAAATCTACGTGTAAATGTCATGACGCAAATTCCCAAACACTACTACCACCAATGCGGATAAGGTTGGATGACCTACAACCACCAACTTAAGCTTGCTGAACTATTTATAGCGTTTGTATACGTGGTAAGAATTTTTTTGGGAATTCAAAATAGGATTTCATGAATATTGCAATTGTCGTGACCAATTATTTCTTCATATTGAAATTGCTGCAAATTTTCAAAGTGGATAGTAAGCTGTGACCCGTTCTCGACATACAAAACTCTCTACTTCCACAGTAAGTTGTGCTAATGACCACTTGTGCAAGAGACTAAAAACCGAGAGCTTTGAACCAATTATAAACTAACATCCAATCATAACTGCCTTTCCTAAAATTTCGGAAATGGGGTGGGCGGCTGGTGGTTTTGGCCCGCATAAGATTGTTGGTTCTGGGGTTTGTGGTGGTGATAGGTCATCCAACCTTAATGCAAAGGATGTTTTTGTGGAGGTCTCTGTTGGCAATTTTTTTGGAATGTGAAGGTGTATCAATGCTGCACTTTGGCTGTAGTTTCTGTGCTTGGAGACAATTGCATTAGATGAGGAGGTTAGGAAATGGGGACAATTTGAAAATAGAGCTACACTGAAGATGACATTTAGTGTAGTGCCTAGTAAATGACTTGCAAATGCTATAAGTTTTTACTCTTCATGCCAATTTTTACCTAGAGAACAACTATCTATAGTTTTCAAATAAAAGGGTCACTAAAAACAAAGTTGGTAAAAATATTCATTCATAGTAAAAACCTATAGAATTTACAAGTCATTTACTGGGCTCTACACTAAATGTCATCTTTAGTGTACTAGCACTTCCAAACTCCAGAAGAAAAAAATTCTGAGAAAACCTTCCTTTTTAAAAGAGCCTGTATGGATGGTGGAGCAAACTTTTCTTTCACCATAGCCTCACTAAACATCTTTCTAGGGGTATCAGAATGCGTGATAATTAAGCTCATTGCATTGTAACATTACCCTAGTCCAGCAGTAGAGTTAGACTTGCCTCAAAGTGAGAGTTGCCATGATTTTTTCTTGTACATTCGGTCGTCTTCAATATCACAATTGCAAACTTGAAATATAACACTCCGATGAGATACATCAATGGTACTATTGGCATGGTACATGAGCTGAGAAGAGGTAGGAATGATTAGGAATGGTGAGATAAGGGGTTGTACCTTCTGGCGAATGGGTCAAAAGTGCGGGTCTTGAACCGCAGGCGGTGGTATGGAATAGAGCTCCAGCAGGTCCAATGTCCATGGCTGCAACGAATCCTTATTGCGTAGAAGTCCTCTAAGGTTTGTCACTTTTGGGCAAAAAACATTTACTCCGTAGTATATTTGTTTTGGAGCCCTTTGTTAAATTGTTGTTGAATGCCAATCGTCCATTGATTACGTGTGAAGAAATCATGGCCAATGATACGTAAATATCTTGAAGAAGGTGCTCATTTTTTGGACTTTGTGTTGTCATAACACATTCGCTCTGTAGGTGGCCCAACCCTTTCACGAGATGAGTATATTGCATACGGCACAGATTGAAAATATACTAAATATACTATGCAGTATATATGGTGAATCAAGGCACTAAAAACTAGGTTTCCAAGAAAATAATGGAAAAAAAAGTTTTTTTGAAAACACTTCATGTATCAAGATTGATTTTTGTATTCTAAAGAAGGTTGGATAAGAATTTGGAGCAAAAATCAACATTAATTTCTTATTTAGGCTTCTTGAAAAAATAACTTATTTTTTACCAATAAAAGTCAAATTATGTTTTGGATCTAGAATTTTCAATTATGATGTAGGAACACATTATTGTATGAATGTCTTTCAAAAAATTTGAAGTATTTTGCCTCTTGAAACTCTCAAAAAAAGTATATTTGTCTTATTTGAGATACCCGTGACATGTATGTAGTAATGACTGATATATTTCTACTTGCCAAACCATGAGCCGAAACTCTAATTTTTTTGGATTTTCATATTGCTATTGAAGTAAGCAATTACATTCCATTAGAAGAATGCCAAAATCAAACCTACATTGGCACTAGGTTGCAAACAAAGGTTCGTGACTTGTCCCTACACCCTCTGTGATAGGTTTTTCATACTAGCTTGGTCGACCAAGACCCATTACCAGAAGGTAACGTTTCACAAACACAACAACATAGAACTATTGTAATTCTACGTCGTGTAACGTTGAGTTCTAGAAATTGAAGTGAAACATCTAACAGCGAGTCCATGCGGCTGCTTAAGAGACGTAGTGATACAGAAACATCCGAAATTAGTGCCATGACCCCCCCTCTTAGAATACAAAAGCGTCGTAGTGCATCACTACACTCTGTTTTTGTCATCACTCCGACTCATTAATTGATTTAAATTTTTTGATAACGCAATACCGCAATATCTCACAAAGTTACAAACAAATCGGCAATGTCTTTCAGCACAGAACACAGAAGCTAGTGCGCATACCTTTTTCTTGTTAGTTCCAAATGTGGCATCCACCTCCCTTGTTGCCATGCAAGACCATCATCTTACGTTGCCATGGGATTTGAATCCCCAACATGAAGGGCATGTTATCTGCCAACAACTCCTCTGGGATGTGATCCTTGGACTTGCTGTAGTAGAACACTCTCTTTGGGCGTCTTTGCGGCCACATACGGATTGACTACTCATTGTTCGGGTGGAGCATGTAAGTCTCCATGGCTATCTCCTTTGCAATGTTACGAATGTCTTGAGCGGTTATCATCATGTCGCGGGTAACTTCCTCGCCTTGTTCAACGAACTTGCGAAGAAACCGGACGTGCTTCGCCATAATCTGTGATGTCGTCATCCGGCTACGCAATGTGTCAGCAACCCACAATCTAACTTCGTCAAACAGATGAGCGGAATGTGCACATCTATCCCCTATTTTAACCCGTGGAACCTGAGCCAGTTGCGGTTTACATGGTCGTTACTAATAATCGCGACTTGTGTAATGTGAGGGGCGTGAAGGAGTTGCTTCACCCAAAACGAAGCCTGCCAACCCTTTTTGATAGGACAACCCCATTGCTTTTTCGAGTCTTGATTTGCCTTCTAAACTTCCTTAGTTGGATCCCTAGTCCCCGTCGATACTGTCTCGAGAGTGACAGTAGGATTTGTACGTGGCATAACAACCTCACCGACGTCGTCTCGTGACGCACCTTCGTCAACCGCCGCACCCAATAGTGTTACAACGTCTTCTGCACTAGCGAAGTCAACTTTGGGTCTGGCGTCATTTACGCGAATTCCAACCTCCTGATGCCCTAAGTGGCAACAAACAAATTGAAAAAATTAAGACCAGAAGCTCCCAACTTCCCTCCAGCCGCAATGTTACAGACCTCATCCAAGTCAGCCACTGCCTGTAATATAGAAGACATCTGGAGGGACCCGCTTTCATTGGCCGAAACAACCATTGGCGGATAAGCTTTTGTCAGGGCATGGGAAACCCATGGTTTTTACACAGTCTTTGCCATTGCTTTGCATGTGGCTATCCACGGTTTATATTTCTAAACCTTCTAAGGACGCGCTTGTTTAACACTGTCCACAAAGAAAATGGTGGGTCGTTCTAATCTTGAGTACGTAGGGTTCTCTCTTGTTGCTGGCACAGAGCATCCTCATACCACCTTGCGCTTTTGTGGGCCTCTCTTTTGTCCACTGGCACCTCTTCTTAAAAGACTTGTCGAAGTAATTCGAGCCACGTTGAGGTTGAACCCCGTTGTCACTGCGGAGACACACTTCTTGCATGGAGCCCTTTCTTAGAGAAGTGGCGCATCACCAGGAGCCGCGTTTAGGTCCAACCTTGTAGTCTTCGTGGTCACACTTTGCTTGCGTGGAGCCTGCTTTGGGGCAACCTTCACGGGTGAAGCTTTCTATGCAAACTCGTCGATCTTTGACAATCCAAGACATAGCATCAGAGCAATCTTGAGCGGGTTGCTTTTTGCAACCTCATTTCTTCCGAGAAACTATGGCACGCTTCGCACGGATCTGCTTCTCACAGTTTGCAAGGCCAATTGTGCCTACTGTCCGGCAGACAATTTTCCTATGGGACTTAGGCAAGAAGCCCAGTGCCCACCGTAATGTCTTTGACAAATCCTGAAAAACTCTCTGATTCATACTCGGAGGAATATCTACGTATAGAACGTGTAATTTGATTTCATTTGATAGGGGAGTCAGATTCACATTCACAAAGTTTGTAACACTAGGCGGCTTAAAAAGGCAACAAACCTCCTCTTAACAAGTCTGGTGGTTGGGGGGGACTTCCACTTGCCTCTCCACGGACGCACCTCTTGACACACGAATGTAGATCTCTCCATCCCTGATGACGCCTTCAGGCCATGGAAAAAATCAGCCTGACGTGTAGTTGAGATAAAACACTGTTGCATGATGATGGTCCTCCCATTAGCAACACGGGGGGAATTGAATGCAAACCTCCCACAACAACACTCCTAGAAAGATCAAATTTTCCGGAGGATTTTGAAATGAAGCCTCAATGTGTTCTAGTGCCTAGACCATATCTATCTTAGATGAATAACACTTTGCATAAGTGCCCATCCGGTTGCGCCTTGAACGCCAACCAATCATCTTCACATCGTTGTATTGTGCAGTACTACGGCTGCCCAGACAATACAAATACTGCAGTAAACAAACTCTAGGAATTTGAACCTTGATTTAGGCTACGGAAACATTGTCTATTTATGTAGTACTCCTAATGATGCGGAACCCTAAACTTGAATGGTGGCGTCCAGTGTAATACAATATATCCATAGTGTAGAAACCGTAATGTAAACCTTAGACTTGAAACAGTGGCCGGCGTCACTCTCAATACAACATTGCTGCTCACGACCCTAACCCTGATTTTGGCGGCTATAACACTACGTGCTTACGAAACGGGAGTGGCTAAAACCCCGTTAGCGCCACATCCAATGCCCTGAACTCTAATCTATATACATAACCTAGAAGTGCATGGTGGACGGGGCCATGGGGTGCATGGAGCCATGGCGGGCGTGTGCATACCGGTGTTGAGGATGGTAGAACACTGAGGCATATCAGATGCAATAGTGCTTGGGGCGATCAGGACATGGGTTGCGGCGGGACCTCGACCCTTGTTTTGGTACTCGGGCAGATGGATCAATGTTCCCGCGTTGGAGTTATCCCGCCTGGGTGAAACCAGACTCGACGGGGCCAGGGTCCCGTGGAGACTAGCGTCAGCACAGCACAGGTCCACCAGCATTACATAACAAACAACGTTCACCGTCATCAATGATACCCCAATCAACAGACTACCACTTGCCATACCTTAATTCACCCCATTGACTTCTAATACTCATTCCCATATTTTCCCTACTCTTGTAGTCCCAAATCCAATAGCCAACTCTTCCATTTAGTCTTGTGTTTGAAAAGGCCTTGGGTGGAGGTTAGGCGGGTTTGAGTGGTTCAAAAAAGTTGCATTTTACACAAATCTTCTTTTCTATTCTTTTACTTTTCAATCGTTTACATTTCTTAAGCCTTTACTTTTCTAAAACTTAACATGTTCAAAACTTTAGTTTTTCAAATGTATCCTTTATGAAATGATTCCTTTTTGAATCTTCTAATGTTCAGAGGTTTTCTTTTTCAAAATAATACTTTTAAAAATGTTTCTTATTTCACTTGTTGCCGTTTTCAATCTTTTACTTCAGAATACTTTACTTTTTCAAACCCATACTTTCTCAACAAAAAAAAATTCAAAAGTTTACATTTGAAAAAGTCTACTTCTGAAAAGGTTTACTTTAAAAATAATTACTTTTGAAAATGTTTTTAATGAAAAGTTAACTCTAATAAAAAGTATATTGTGGAAAAGTTTACATTGGAAAAGTTACTTTTCAGAAACCCTTACTTTTTCGACCCCTTATTTTTGAACATTTTAACTTTTTTAAGTTTTAACTTTTCCAAAAGTTTACTTTCAAAAAGTTTAGGATTTCAAAAGTTTCCTTTTTCAAATGCTTCCTTCTCAAATCTTTCAATTTTTTCAAACATTATACTTATTTAAAAGTTTTTTCATTCAAATGTTTTCTTTTTCATTACTTCAGTATTCCAAATGTTTATTTTTTCATATGCAAACTTTTTCCTATGTTTACTTTTTCAAAAGTTGCAGTTTTCAAATGTTTCCTTTTTCGAATATTACATATTCAAATGTTTCCTTTTCCAAAATTTTCCTTTGTCAATTGTTTCCTTTTTCATATGGTTCATTTTCTTATGTTTCATTCTTCAAATTTTATTTTTGTTTTTAAGCCTCCCAATTCACATTCCTTTCAAGTCTAACTTTTTATTTTCCCAACCTTATTTTTCAAATGTCTCCTTTGTTTGCAATTCTACTTTTCTTCCATATCTAAGTTCTATTTATTCTCGATAATTCTCCTCCAAATTCTATCTTCTTGGAAACTCGCAGTTTTACTTTCCTTCCATATCTACAATCATTATTTTTCCAAATAATTCTTCCAAATGATGGTTGTTTTTTCTAAATGTGTATCAAATCTTTGTTGCTTTATGTTATCAAAATGTACACATAATCTTTTTCTACTTTTGATGCACTAAACGTGCACAAGTGAAAACAATCAAACTGCAAACTTTACCGGAATTTACAAATCGTGTAGTAGTTGGCATTTAGTGTATAATTTTGTCAACAAGTAACTTTTGAAGTGGTTCCAGATTCCTGCCGAGTTGTTGCCACGTCGGACGCTGACGCGGACAGCGACATCCGTCTGACACGGAAAGGGCGCCCATGCCCGCGTCCGCGGCACAAGAATCCCCTATGACCGCCCTCCGCCTCGCACACAACTCTCTCTCATCGCACTCAATTGATCACACAACAAAATCCTTGGCAGCGAGTGCGCGCATCGCATATTCCTGCGCTTTCCTTCTCGCTCTTCTCGCGCTTCTCGCTCTTCTCGCTCTGCACGCTCGACATCGCCTCGATCGGGAGTGACGTCTTCGCGGGAGAGCGCTCGCTGGAGGTGATTGTCATGTGTTTTGGTCTCGGGAGGTCCTCTGGAGAGTAAACCCTAGCTTGGACGGCGGGGAAGAAGATGATGATGATGTTGCAGCGGTGCGTTGTGAAAGGTGCCTTACGGCGGAGCCGATCGGTTGTTGCGGCGTCGCGGAGCTTACATTCTTCGTCTGCGGTCCTCTCGAACTCGGCCTTGTTGACTGATGATAGGTAGGCTCGATGTTCGTTCTCCTCCAATTGTGAATTTCTCGTTTTCGTTCTGTTTTATTTGTCGATGTTTCGTTCCGTTCTGTATGCGAAGGTTTTAATTCGATCGTCTAGTTTCTAATTCGGGCTTTGATGGATGGCGTTTTTTTAAATTCTGGTGGTTCTACGGTCTTCTAGTTATTTATTCAATTAAATTAAGCGATTGGAGTGATTTATGTGTGCAGAGCCGCTGATTCGTCTCTTTCATTTGCGAGCTGCGATGCGGAGAAACTGGCGGGAGCGCGGCGGTATCAGATGCACAATCTTGGTAAGTTCAGGTTGCGTAAGTATAGAGCAGTTCGTGGTTCACGATCTTATCGAGGTGGTGGATTGTTGCGGCCAAGAGAAATATGTTAGTAGGCGTATGTTGTTCTACGGCTGAGGTTGTTATTGTTTTTTTCCCTTTTTGTAGTACTGAGAAGTGCTCCTGGAATGTTGTGCAGTGCAAGGGGAGTGGCAGCAGACATCGAAATCGATTGAATTGTTGGACCCTCTCAATGGGGAGAAGTTCATATCTGTCCCGGACACGTCTCTCGAGGAGATATCGGTCCGCTTTTCTAATCTTTCTCGGCTTTCGTTTCAGCTCTTAGTATCATAGTCCTCACGTTGCTGCATTGCTGTGTATTCATCCACATGTCGAAATTGAGCAAGAATAAAAGGATCATGAGAGGTAGCTAAGGAGTGCGAGCACAGTTGCCGTTACGATTTTGTGAATGCTTACTGTTGGTATTCCGACAGAGTCTGTAACATTCAC
Organism: Bryoerythrophyllum caledonicum; assembly: GCA_963971425.1. Lineage (NCBI taxonomy): Eukaryota > Viridiplantae > Streptophyta > Bryopsida > Pottiales > Pottiaceae > Bryoerythrophyllum > Bryoerythrophyllum caledonicum. The sequence continues at coordinate 5,022,822 of OZ020514.1, forward strand.
AGCTGAGTCGTCTAACTTAGTTGTCTAACTGTGTGTATACGTATGTCTGTCATGGCAGCCATTTGTACAAAGCTTGCGGGCATGCCCAAAGTCAGGTCTACACAACCCGCTCAAAAGCCCCGAAAGGTATGCCAAGCTAAGTGAGCATCATGTCTCTTGTCAATGAAAGCATTATAATCAATAATTTGGAATTAGCTCATAATCATTCTGACATTTTTCTATTCTTTTTCCTTTCAGGTACCTGCTGTACGGAGAGGTTATGGCGAAGGCAGCTCACCTGCTGAAGCAACCACAGGTTTTCCTTCATCTATGTTTTAATACCTTCATAAGCATTTTGCTTACTGCAAATATCTCCTTTACAGATTTAAATTGAGCGCTCAACATGCTTTTCGTGACCACATATGAAATTATCGCAGGTTGAAACCTTCTTCTCTCGTCTCATCCAGCGAGTTTCTCCAAAGAGCTTTGCTCAGGCTGTAGGCGAGGTTACTGTCACACAAAAATTCCTCGAGAATTTTTCTGGTGATCAGGTGTGTAGCACACCTTTTTGTGATCATACGCGCATTAAAGTCTGCAAATGGGTATTTGAGACAGTTTGACAAATTATTTTTCTCAAGGTTGACTGTATCTTGTCCTCAGTTCATTTTGGGATGTGAGGAATTCCAGGAGTCGCTTGTGAGTTTTTGAATTTGTTTCAGCTTGCACGTGTCTTAATTTTTTTGAGGGGTCGTGGGATCGCTATGGTGATCAGTCTCTGTGAAAATCCGGATTATGATAGTGTACGTCCACTAGGAAATTGATTCCTGCCAAGTTGCCAGTAACCTTTTTTTCTCAAAGTCATCGAAGTGTTTTACCAATATCATTGTGGCATATCATATTATATAATCGTGGAACTTATTTTCCTTTGATGGTGTGGAACAGGTTCGCTTTTTGGCCAGGTCTTTTGCTGTTCCAGGGAATCATCCGGGACAGCAGAGCACTGGCATGCGATGGCCGTATGGTCCAGTAAGTTCCAGACGTGTACCTTATCACCCGTTTCAATTTTCTTGTGCTGCCTTTCTTCTGACTCGGGGTTGTTTTTGGTTATTGCAATGTAGTTTTTCTTTCAAGAATATTTCCAGTTTGTAGCCCCATGTCTTTCCAATGATGGAGCTAATTCAAGATTTAATGTGGGTTCGCTAGGTTGCAATAATTACTCCTTTCAACTTCCCACTGGAAATTCCAGCACTACAGGTTTTGGGTGCATTATTTATGGGGAACAAACCATTATTGAAGGTTGACAGCAAGGTTGTTACTTACGCTCTTTCAACCTTTCGTTTTTATTACGGATGCAAAAGTAGTACACATGAACTCACCAGTAGACTGTTGAGGTTTTGACTAATTTCTTATGGTTATATTTTGCTTGCACCATGCTGGTGAGGATTCTGCGATATTGATTCAGAAAAAAATATATGATTGTCATCTCCTCAAAGTGTCATGAGGTCGTCATTGCTTTCATTTTGTCCCGCATTTTAATGATAGTAGGAGTTGCGTGCAGGTTAGTATCGTAATGGAACAATTTATACGCCTTTTGCACGAATGTGGGATGCCTCTCACTGATATGGACTTCATCAACTCAGACGGTCCAGTCATGAACAAACTCCTCCTTGAGGTCAGTCTCGATTACATTAGTCTTTGTTATGCAATGCTCATTCTTATGTTCATGTAATGTTTTCTCAACTGTTTTAAGCCCGGAGATTTGTGGGGAGAATCGTGTAGACTTTCCTCTTCAAAAATCTCATCTGATTAGATGATTCAATGTTTGTCAATCCTTTAACGTGATCAACCAACATTGTAGTTCTCTCTGCATGTTCGCCTTCTGAGGGTATGCTTGAATACATTGTCTCAGCTCACCCATGCCTAAAATTGTCATAATCATGTTAGGTAGCTCTTTTTTGATTGATACTGGATGGCATACAGGCGGAGCCTAAGACGACGCTTTTCACTGGGAGCTCAAAAGTAGCTGAGAAGTTGGCGGTGGACTTGAAGGGTCGCGTGAAGCTAGAGGATGCAGGCTTTGATTGGAAAATCCTTGGTCCTGACGTGCAGAATGTAAGTTTATTAACCATACTTCTATCGGTGTCTTACTAATCCAAGTTACTTTTTCAGTTAGGATGGTTTTGATATAGAAAAACAGGTTTGAAATACCGCAGTAAAGATCAGTTTTATTGATCTTTTATTCGAAAGAGAGTAAGCTCTAGAGCAGGGATCTTTTTTAAGGTAAATTACATTATTTTTAGTAACTGGGAGTTGACCTGTGATGCTAAGAATGTGGGCGTTTTCAATGACAGGAGGACTATGTTGCATGGGTTTGTGACCAAGATGCTTATGCTTGTAGTGGACAAAAGTGCTCAGCACAATCAATTTTGTTCATGCACGAGGTATCCTACATTTTCTAGAATATATTTTGGACTCGGTTTATGTAACTTAAGAACAACTTTAAAAACTTCATTGTGTATGCTATGCATGGTTTAGATTATTCTTTGAGCACATCATTGAAGTTTTCTCACAGAACATATGTAATCTAATGAGTAAGAAATCAGTTCTTGATGTCCATCGGTTCTTTGTTTTGCAGAATTGGGCAAAGCAGAACTTTGTGCAGAAGTTGAAGAATATTGCAGCAAGACGAAAGCTGGACGACCTTACCATTGGCCCTGTTCTAACGGTACAACCTTAGCACCCTTATTTGGATCCCTTGTAACTAATAAGAACTGGAACTATTGCAAACTGATTGTCTCCTTATTGTTTTTTTTACTGAGCTTCTCGAATTTCTATTTAAAGAGCGTCGTTTTTACTTTCTATTGAAAACATTTTCAATTTGCTTTCTTTTCAATTTAGTGTAAATGATTAAACTTTCTTGAAAGACCATAATTCCCTCTCTCTATTACTTATCTGTAACAAGACCAAATGCCACGGGTGACTTACTGTCTTCTGTCTTCCTCTAGAGTCATAATTGGTTGAGACTGTCCTGTCAGGTGACGACTAAGCGGATGCTTGATCATATTGAGAACCTACTGGCGATCCCAGGCGCACGTCTTGAATTTGGTGGAAAGCCTTTAACGAACCATACCATTCCGGATGTGTATGGCGCTTTGGAGCCCACTGCAGTCTTCGTTCCATTGAAGGAGATTTTAAGGAACGAGGAAAGCTTTGCCCTTGCGACGACCGAAATCTTCGGTCCATTCCAAGTGAGTACCAGACAGCGATATTATATCTCCTAATATCTTTTTGATCTGTTGAATTTCTTAGAGAACGGTGGAATCAACACGATGATTACATACCATGCATGATTTGCTCATATATACGATACCAAGCAGACAAAGAGGTCGATCAGCACCAATTCGTGATTTAGAACACTAACGCAACACGTAGATCCATCATTCTATTTCTGATTGCCCTCTTTAATGTGCAGTTACTCACAGAATACAAACACGAAGATCTTCCTCAGGTTCTAGAAGCTTGTGAGCGTATGCATGCACATCTTACTGCTGCGGTCGTCTCTAATGACGTCCTTTTCTTACAGGTTAGTATTCCATCTTGCTTTGCAGGTAGAATCTCTTGAAAATCAGTGATTTTCCCGTTTATTGCAGTAGAAATCGCCTATTTAATTTATGTCATCTGCTAGATTCTTGCCGTGGCTTTGTTTGCAAGACAGTCGTTTGGTTGTTGTCGTTTTCACCATCCGAGTGCCAAGAGTTGGAACATATCGTTACTTGATTGATGATCTACAGGAAGTTCTAAGCAACACCGTGAACGGGACAACATACGCTGGGATCCGAGCTCGTACAACTGGCGCACCTCAGAATCATTGGTACTCCCGCTTGACATTATTCTCTTCACGCATTCCCTTCATGGTTCTATGATTGGGTGTTGTATTGAAGGTGTTAAAGATGTGAAGGTCTTACGTGCGTTCTGTTCTCTGCTATTAGGTTCGGCCCAGCTGGAGACCCTCGTGGAGCAGGAATCGGAACACCTGAAGCAATAAAGCTTGTATGGTCGTGCCACCGTGAGATCATCCAAGATGTTGGGCCCATTCCAGATAGTTGGAAAACTCCTCAGTGCACTTGATGAGAAATAGCCCTCTATATAAGGTACATGTAAAGAGAGAGAGTTTCAAGGTTGCATGTTATATGTGCTGTAAACATGCTGTAAACAATTTTGTACAACTTCCCGGCTTTCAAGTTCTGAACAACAACGCTCAACTCCTGGCAGATATGAGCAGAAAGTAACCTCTTTCATTCTGTAAGCTTCAATAGATAGGTGGTGCTTTGTCTTGTGAGTACGCAGGTGTTGCTCATCAAGACTAGTCCTATGTATGTCTCACTTCAAGTAAGCGTGAAACGATATGATTACTAACGAAGGTGGTTTTTCCTTTTGACCCTCGCGCCTGAATTACAGGCTCCTCACAGTACATGGATTCGTCGACCACTCACTGTCCTGGGACAAAATTCTGGACCACCAGCTTACAATGGTACACACCGTCAGAAACCTTGCCAGTTATTCTCCTGCTGCTGAGGCAGAGAAAGAACCACCGGTTAGGAAGCCTCATGCAGTATTACAGTTGTTGATTAGAAGATTAATGAAACATTTCAATATCTTGAAAGGTTTTGTTTTGGGACGGTTGATGTGGAGACACATTAACGAGAACAGGCGTGGTGCAGAACTCCACAGGTGGTGTTTTCCTAGTTTTTATGAAGAAGGCAAGGTCAGGAAATGGATATTGTAGTACCCTGGCAGACCATGGTGTTTCATATTCTTTGCCCTGGACGACCACTCCCTCTGCCACCTCCTGGCCCTTTTATGCTGCTGCCCCTTTCTTCTTTCCAGAACTCATTGTGAGGTCCTTTGAGTTCATTGTTGATACCGCACATGTCACAATGTGCTACAAGATTTGCAAACAGGGGAGACATGTTCATCAGTCACCATGTCATGCTAACATCTAATCTCTGTATGGTGGGGGCATGTATGACATTCAATCAGGTCACCATGAGAAAGACATCAGCCACTCAAGAGCATCAGAGGTAAGACCCTCAAAACGACCATGGTGAGAATTAACTCCACTGGCATGAACATGTAGGAGGGTTGAAAAGATGTTGGCGGAATCTCACCCTGCAAAGTCCACAGCCAAGGTTTTCAATGAGTTCTTTGTTCAAGGTCAAGGATTAGACAAATTGAGGTGGGGATCATCGAGCCAAAGATGTGGACCTGGAGGAAGCGGCTGAGCAAGTAAGTGGTACTGTAGTTGTATCCATTCACACACTCTCCCTTGGTTCGGACTCTGTTCATCGTTTGACGTACTTTTGTTGCAAGGCTCTGTCACGAAATGAGTCCAATGGTGTAAAACATCACCAAGGGAACCTATCATCTTACATTATGAATTACTAGATACTGACCTTCCCCAGCTCCACTCCCCACTGGTCAAAGGAGTTGATTCCCCAAATGAAGCCTTGAACTGCAATCCTGTGCTCATAAAGCGCTAGCAGCTGCAAAATCGTCATCAAAGGTATGTGGGATATTATCTTATTAAAACGGATGTTGCTTGTGATGTAATAAATGTCAACTGACCTGGCCAGCAGTATATGCGTCCAAATTGGGGAGCAGGATGCTGAGAGATGGACGATTCCCTGTGAACATCTGCAATGAACGTGAGGTAAGTTAAAATTAATTTCCATCCCTTAAGATTCTAGTACAAGAGGGAGAATATGTGCAAAACATATGAACCTTGTGTGGGACTAGTTCCTCAGGGATGCCTTCTTTCCGTGCTTCTTCCATTGTCTGCATGACATCCCAGTAGCAGCAGTTAAATGTAAATTTTCAACAGAAAAATTAGAATGTTCTGTACAGGGAGAGCTGATAAGGAAAGAATGCTAACCTTCCCATACGCAAGTGCATCAGGTTGAGCAAAGAAGTTGCACATGAGTTCATCATGATTGGAGACAAGCTCACCTGCTCCCGATGCAAAAAACCCCATGAAATAAAAATCTGGGACGTTCTCCAGGAACAAATGAGGTTGTTTACCTTGCAAATTCAGAGCTTGCTGGCTCTTGATGACTCCAATGAAGTCACATGGAATCAACCGTCCCTTCAAGAGATCAGTACCATGAAAAGCATATCAGAAGCTGGGTATTACTGACAGCACGTGTGTGTTGTGGGAGCTGGGAAATAGTGAGTGAGCATGACCTGATGGATGAGCTGGTAGAAGCTGTGTTGCCCGTTTGTGCCAGGCTCGCCAAAATCAACCTCTCCTGCATGGTAATTCAAAGGCGTTCCATCCATGGCCACACCTTTCCCATTGCTCTCCATACTCAGCTGCACAACGCCATCCGAAAAGGGTTACTTCTTGGTATGGTATTCCAACCAACCTTTTGTGACCGTTTCTCAAAGTTCTACAAGTGTCTGTTACTACTAAAGAAGGGGGTTTTTTTAATAAGGGAGGAAATTTAATGGACGTGATAGCTGAATTTCCTGTGATGTAAGATTAGGGTCATGTGAGTCGTAGAGCCTAATATGAGCGTTTGAGGTCTTGCAATTCAACCTGTTGGATGTATGGAACGAGCTTTTGAAGTGCCTGAGAATAGGGCAATATTGCCTGCAAAACCCAAATTCACTCTTAGTATTATCACAACAAGGTCAGATCCAGCCTAATATTGAACCTCACAATGAAGAATATTTAGTACAAGAGCAAGAGGGATTGGGAAAAAAAAGCAGTATGATTAAACAAGGATGACTAAAGCGAGGATACTAATTTTGTATTCTCTCCTACAAACACAACTTCTTAGTTTCTAATTTAGTTACCTTATGACTTAATTATGGATCAAAACACTAAAGGGTGGCAAGTGATTGGTGGATGAAACAAACAACTATACGGGTGAAAAGGATTCATTTCATTAGATAGTCAATAATAAGTCATTTTTCAAATGACGAATGGATTAAGGGTTCTCACTCGAAGTTTTAAGTGTGGGTGCGTTCTTTTGTTGTTGTGAAATGATTATTACAAGTATTGGTTGCATGGGCTAAACTATCAAAAAGAGTGTCCTACCTTAACACTAGATAAAACATTCACGCTTGACTCACCCGTGCAGGACAACGTAGAAATGAGACATTCCATACACTGATCAATCCCAGAAGAACCTGCACATGTGTGGAAGAATCCATGTAATGTCAAGGTGATACTCGTATAATGCTTGGATCATATCCATTGATATTCATTGTGTCTGAACTACTACGATTTGGAAAGATAATTATTGGCAAGGAAGTGCCAAAACTAACCATTGAGTATGGGTATGTCCAGATCCAAAGAAGTAGCATTGTTGAAAGTTTACCGGGAAGTTGTCCTCCAAAGGGGCACTCTTGAAGTGGAAGTCAACACTCCATGCTCCTTCCAAGAACCTACACCATCAAACGATTAGAATGTTTAGTGGTCATATGTAAATCTTGTGAATAATGATCACGTATAGGGAATTCTTAGCATTTTTTGTCCATAATGTTGAATAGAAGGTAGTCCAAGGTCCATATATATTATGAGAATATTAGTATGTAACAAATCTTTCTCCTACTTAAAACCTCTTCACCAATTAATTAGTATTGTGTCTTATTCAGTCGAGATGAAAATTGGAAGTAATGTAAGGTATTAGAAACGTACTGTTGGATTTTAGGAAATCCATACTGGAGAGCCAATGGCAATACACCAACAGCACTGCACACTGCCAAAAATGTCCCAAAGTCAACTCTAAATTCTAAACCCTAAATTTATGTTAAGTCAACCCATATGACTAGTACGAAATTGATAATAGATTTATTTATCACAAGCCTCCGTCTATTATATAGTCTCCCTCAATATATCTATTATTTTACTTAATATGTGTATGCATCATTTAGACATATGTATATTTCTCTAATAATGTTTCCTACAATTAATGAGTGAAGGTATTTTAGATATGCTCATTTTCCAACATGCCCTCCAAAATCACAATCAAGTGCTTTAGTTCTACAAGACTTTTTTAATTACTATATTTTTCTTCTAAAATATTAACCACATGAAAACTTTATATCTAAACTTCAATATAATGTGACATAGAGTGGAGAAATTGTGTTTTAGATTAATACATACCACTAAACCTTCCACCAACCCAATCCCAAAATCCAAATGCATTATTGGGATCCAATCCAAATTCCTTCACCAACTGCATATGGGAAATCATAAACATTAATAACTAGTTTATAATGAATAATGTACCAACTCATGATGACATACACACGCATGACTTGGTGTAAATTGCTACTAATTGGTATACTTATATTTCCTTAAATGCCATCTTTTAATAATTCAGCTAATGGTCTAAGTAGACCATGAAGTATACCAAATTAGCTCGTTGGAAGTTTATTCAAAAGTAACTTCAAAAGTATATATTTCCTAGTATTAGCTCATTGGAAGTTTATTCACAAATAACTACAAAGTTGTATATTTCCTACCATTATTGCATATAAATTTTTTAGATACCATATTGCTAATAATTACTCATTGAATATTTTTGAACTGTCTGAATATGCTCAAATATTCACAATCTTTACAGGGATGAGGCTTATCAGATAGACAATAGCATGCCCATCAAGATTAAGCTTGGCACCATATGATTATATAGGCCAATCTTTATAATTGTGGCCACTAGAAATAGTTTGACTTATGACTATTTTTCAAATTTTGTAGCTTTTTGTAAACAACTAGTGTGATAACCTCAAGAGCAACTCTAGCTCCGTTGACACTATGGTTACGTAATAGTACAAGACGGTACGGTGCTCACCTTCAAATTAGTACTCACAGCCACCATGTGCTTGGCAACACATTTTTTTCTGCGATAGAAGGCAACCACGTATTTTTTTATATGCTCATTGTAAGCAAACATTACGGTAGAAAGAATATCAAATTAGAATTTGAGGACAAGCAAACACCATCTATCCTTTAACATAAGAACGTAGCCCATAGGGTTTGATTTTTAGGGAATCTTTCTTTGACACAAATACTTATAATTCTATTTATCAAGGTAGGGGTTTGTGGATGCCAATCATGTTACAAGATTCCCATATGTGAGCACAAATGATCCAAGGATCATTTGATTCTTATTTTATGCGTTTTGTTCCAACAACATGTATGCAATTTATTTTAATAAATCAAAAAGTATGATGCTCTAAACAAATGAAGACCACAAACACTTAAAATCCATGATGTATGTTCATTTCAAATTGAAAATGTAGTTCCATAGTACATGGCTTAGATTTCAAGTCACAAAAATAACGTAGAACTACCTTTCCACCCTAAAACAGACAAACACGCTACACATTAATTGTTAGTAGTCATGACCACCTTCACATCATTTGGTTGTAATCCTTTAAGGGCTAGCAAACTTTGAACAATCAAAGAATCTATGAGCGCAATAAATCTAAACAAACATCATTAATGCAACAGATACAAGGTCGCTCGTCCTTAAGGGATTAAAACCACTTTGACAAAATATTGTTGACCAAGATCCTTCTTTCTCATATTCTCATATTCACTTACAACTTTGATATATTCCAAAAATGCATCTCTTTTCCATATCTATTGATTTTACAACCTTATGCTAAAAAAAGTGTAAATTTCATGATAATTTCAGCATAGAGAGTGTGACCATGGACATGAGTATGAAGGTGAAGTAAGTTACTTGCCCCATGGAAGCTACGAGCCATGACTTCATTGTCTTGGAGTTGAGCATGGTCTCGCCGGTTGTGAAAGTTTTTGAAACAATAACAACTGTCACACCGTCACGATTCTCAACCAATGCTCATCCAAGTGAATTTTTTAATAAATATTATAATATTTAAAATGAAAATATTTTCAAAACATAATGTTTACGTTTGTGGAGTTAAACGTGTGATACTCTTTAATTTTCTTCCTAAAAACTATGATTTTATAAAGTCTAGTTTTGCAATTAATTCTAATAAACGTCTTGTTTGGCTATGGTATGTGCATAGTACCAAGAGTAGTCTCAGGATTTAAGCCGTTGATGGCAATTGCAACGTCAACGGGATCCACATTTGCCAAACTGCAAAATTTTTTCATAGAATTATACCTCTAAGCTCAACTTTGCCAAAAAAAAACTTCAGAAAAACAAAAAGAGATATTTGAGATACATGGGCCTTTATAAAAAAGAGCAAATTTTTTTTGGTGATATTTGATCTGTTCTAAACTAATTGATATCATTTTGTTCATAACAGTTTGTTTGTAGTTTTTTATATTCAAACAAGTTTTTTTTGGCTATTATATCGTACCATATCCAAACAACAAGTTCATTCAAAATAGAAACCGTGATAGATACAAAAAAAATTTACTCATTGAAAGTTGCTACACATGGAATTGAAAAAATACTTACAAAAATATTTACAAAAGTATTTACAAAAGCATTTTTGGGGCTCAAAATCCAAAAAAGGTTCAAGCCTCTTAGTAAAATTTGGCTGCTCTTGTGAGGCCTTATCATTTGGGACTTATGGTTAGAGAGAAATGACGTTGTGTTTAACAACTCGAGATGGCAACAACGGAAGATGCAGGCCAAGATCTGGCTGGGGCTTGTGGATTATGGGAGGAAGGCCTGGGAGGAAACGCTCAAGCTCTGCACTCAAGTTTCGGAGAAGAGCAAGTTCTACACTAAGCACTTCAAGTTGCAATGGTGTTGCAATGGTGTTCTTGCTTCTTGGACGGACAAGAGACCGAACTGGAAGCTGCTTTCCAGTTACTTTACCAATAGGAGTAGTTTTAACATGACCCTTTCTAACACATTGTTTCTTACTAACAACTGACCCGGCCCGGGCCCCGGCCCGGCCTCGCCAGCCCTGGTGGGGGCTCGCCTTGTTTCCATTCTTGCAGTAAATTTTTCCTTTACTTGTGTCAAAAAAAAATATACATACTTAAAGTTTTTGTAAATGTATTTGCTATCATAGTGCATATGGCTATTATTAGGAAAAGACACGTACTTACAAGCGGAGTCTACGACCATCGGCAAGTCTTGCAGCCTCAGGATCTACCAACATATTAAAGTTGTTTGTAAAGTGAGGCAAAGATATTGTCAAATTTGACCTCTTTTTCTTATTCTTAATTATTATAATCAATCCTAATCAACTTTAGGTTTTATTAATTAGTTCAAAGAGAAAAAATGCAACTAAGATTAATAATACAAATGACCTCTATCTCTTCCTTTTCAAACGCCACTAAAATTCATCAAACTTGAGTTGAAAGGCCAAGTTGGCTATGGCGCCACCATCCATCTACGTGTATAGTAGCTATTTCATTTGAAAATCTATTACACTCCTAGATGATGGTCGCGCCATACCGAGCCTGGCGTAAAAGGGTTAAGAGACAACCAAACTTTTTCCTTCGCAAAGTAAATGTTTTCTATCAAACCCTTCTCCTAGTTTGATAGCTATTAAATCCTCAATGCCCATATTGAAGATGGTCAATAGAAATGTCTACTTCAAAAATAAATATATAATTATAGAAAAAACTAACAAGTATTGGAATCACTTGTACATGTAACTTACATAGTCCTCAAGGATGAAATAAAAGTTTATTGACAAGGAATTGATCTTTTGTTTATAGTTTAATATGGAGATGCTTGGGCCTTTAGTGGTTGAAAGTGAGGAAACTATAGTACCTTAAAAATATAGGTATCTAATCAAAACTTTGGGTGACTTCACATATAATGCTCCCATTCAAAACCAAAAAACATTCCTAGGCCATAATTAGTTTTATTTTTTTACAACAAAAAAACTTACCCTAAATAGCATGAAACAAAAATCCTGAAAAAAATTCCTTAATAAATCCCAACTTAGTAGGGTTCAAAGAGAGATGAATTTTCACAACCAATTTATTTATTTTTGTTAAATATTTTAGAAGAATGTGACATGAGATCATGTGTGTACCGGTTTGAAGGGCCGTGTAGGCAAAAAGCGGACCAAGATAGCTTCCGCCAATGCCAATGGCAACCACATCTTTTAGAGGTCTTCCCGTCTCACCAACCTATTCCATCAAACAAGTACAAAAAGCCAATTTTTAAGAAGGATTGGTATTCATGTCAACATTAATTATGTGACAAAAATTGTCTCCTTGATATGAATATGATATTAGAATTATCAATTGAACTATTTGTAAACTCACATAATTAGACATTACTCGCTTTATTTTATCACTACTCTTCCTCAACATCAATAGCTACTAGATCAATGGAAGAATTTGGTAATTACTCAACTCAACCAGGAAATCCCTTTTGGCAAGGGTCAGAATAGAGAAGTCTAAAATTTGATATTGAGTATGTATTGTGAGTCATATTATCTCATATTTTATTAATTTTATGCAAAAGATAATGTATAATTTTGATATCACATCTCATTATGTTGAATGAAGGTTACTAGAATTGATCTACATCCATAATCAGTTCCATGTTTGAACCTTAGAAACATCATAATGAACCTACGACAAACATTAAAACTCATGGTATCTTTACCAACAACTTTCAAGTAAGAAACAACATTTTCGAAGGAGTTTTATTTTTCTAATAATCAGTACTTTTATTTTTCTCATAATCAGTACTTTTATTTTTCTAATAATCAGTACTTTGATTTTTATACATTCTACATATATTTTTTGAGTCCACATATGGTATTGTAGTGAATGATAGTCAAGAAACATTTACCCACTTCCCCGAACGCACTTGATCTGAGAAGTCTTTGATCTTGTCGAGCACTTCCCAAACCTCACGCACCACATCCTTCCCATCGCACATGATCTTCACGTCTCGTGGCGCTCGCAACGCAGCGTGCAGAACGGGACGATCTTCCGTTCTATTGATCTGCCCAATGCTTAAAACAATGACAGTGGTAAAAATAATAGAGTTATCCACAACATTGGTTATATCCATATTAGTGAGCGTAACACTAATTTCCAAAGCACTTTCTATTTTGTTAAATCTCAAAATAGTAACGGTTAATTTTTTTTAAGCGTGAAAGGCCTCAAAAGCCACATTTGGGTTGCAACATGATGTTTTCTATGTATTTAACATATAAGGTGTAATAATTGAAGTACACAACAGCTACAAAAGTTTGTATCTGAGTTGAGCCCAATCCAATGACACATGGCATTTCCAACTTACATCATTCTTGCATCTCCTACATGTTATAGAAATTGCAAGATAGTCATGTATTCTACTTGTATGGTGTCGTATTTGAACATGATAAGATTCAAATATTGAAATGACCCAAGGCCAATGAAAGATATTAGTTGAAAAATCTTCAATCCAAAGGTTAGTCATGCTAAACTTTAATACAATTTTGTATTCTACATAGTAAAATACATGACCTTATATATGGTCCCCCAACCAACCTTTAAGGGTTAAGTATCCAATGGTTGGTGCCTCAACCAAGCAGAATACACATATCTCACCTATGAGTCTGTGACCTCCAAATCCTATGTCTAACATGATACCAATTTAGCATCACGTTCACTAAATTCCCTCTCTCACAATAAACCTTGTTTTAGGGATAATCAATGCACTAGAAAATGTATTGGTACTTAGAATTTGTCATGTGACCCGCTTTAGTCACGATGAGTAAATTTGTTTGGTCACAAAAGACAAGCGAGAGAAGCATTTTCTATATGCTCAATTAGGAAAAAATGATAGGAAAAGTTTTCAATTTTTTAAGGACAAGCAAACTTTGGACGATGGGAGAGTCTTTAAACGTAATAGATTATGTAGAACATCACCAAGGCAGGAGGTACATTTCACTTTCCTACGATGGTCGCTTAAGGGCAAAAGTGAGAAATGTTATAGGAATACTAGTAATGTTCAAAAACCAACGTGCATTTGAAGATTTGTACTCTTTAGAATGAATACTCCTTGTATACCAGTTTTTTTAAATTTTTTGGCAATATGGATGCATGAGTAATATTTCACAAAAGAAAGTTTGATGGCACTCACGTGAACACCAGAAAACATGGCATCGATCTTCTCCTTCACCTTTGCTTCCTGCACATGACACATGGCGGGGTCACCCAAACGTCGGGCAATTCATTCTTCTATTTTTTTTTGTATAAAATTCTATAGTCTAGGTGTCTAGTGTCATATTGGACAATTTTGTTTATGTTCTCCATCGAAAACAACACGGACTTGGCAATTCCAAACAATGTGGTTGGTCTCCCTCGGAGTTCTTAAACGATGCAATATTGATGTGCGTATTGAAAGGAATTTCTTATGATACAATTTGTCATGTATTACCGGTGGAAAGTGAAAGAGGATTGCATGAGGAGAAATACAATAAAGATGTTCAATGAAGAAAAATGTAAAGATGTCATAGGTGTCTAAAGATGAAGAAGGTCATTTTTAAGAAAAAGGCATGAAACTCTCAAGTATACCTCATAAAAGTGATCTTAACCCTTTAATGCCGGGCAGATTATGGCTGATGGTTGAATCTACGATCATAATAGACTCTGTAGAATATCATCTATTACACTCATAGATTCTCCATCAGCTTTAAAAGGTTAAGGGCCAAAAGCTCAACTTAGTAGAAGCACCATGTTTAAGGTGAACGTTCGTACCTTAGCAAGGGCAACAAGTTTTGAGAAAGTGCATTGTGTGGCGCGTTGCCTTGAATAGTCCAACACAATTCCATTCATTTCCCTGCACAAAGATTGTACATGAAACCATGTCATTCATCACCACTTATGGTAAAAATCGGTGAAATGAAACAAGAGCCATGGCAATTTACTTGATCATGGATTTGCATCGGTCTCGGTCTTGCATCAGATCTTTCAAGTGCAAGTTGAATATCTTGTCCACGTGATCCTGTTCCATACAAAGATAGAGAATTTGATTCCTATTAATATAATACTTTTAATAAAGATTTCCACAAAACAAAGTAAAAGGAAATCCACACTCATAAGTTTGAGTTTGGAGAACCTTTGTTCCATTTTTTTCCTTTTTTTGGGAAAATTACTTAACGTGATATCAACTTCAAAAAATCCTTAAATAAAGAATGAGAGACCTTCCTATAATTGTTAGTAGAATACTCCATTCTTAAACTCATATCATCGAGTAATCAGTTGCCATCATTTTAGACATGTATATGATTCATGGTCAAGAAACCAAGGTCACTGAAACACGAATTAAGTAGTGAGAGACATCTGTAGGAGACCTCAATAGGTTGCACTAGGAACTAGTAACCTCCACCTTATATTTGGTTAATTTGTCCAATTTAGCACATGTTTTACTTGTACGTGCTAACAATCTTTTTGGGAATCAATACAATGTTTACATGTGACATTTTTTTCCAAGGCTAGCATGATATATATGTTAAATGTGGATTTTGAAATTTACTAGGTACGATTTCTTTCCACTTAGTGGAACTAATGTAATCCCGTCTGAATACGTTCAAACCCTCATCGACATAGACTTGGTGGTGGAACAAAGTGACACTCTATCTATGTTGGCATCCTTTGGATATGAGAGTTCTTCCTCTTCAAACCCTAGTGGAACTTGTGCCTTTTTAATGTGTACAAGAATGACATTTTCATGCGCCGTGTGATGTCTTCAGAAATGCCATATTTAATAATCAAATAGCATGCTAATGGTTGTGAAAATACGAGCCATTTTAAAGGACCTCCAAATGTATCCCACCTGAAGATCTTGCCATGCTTGAGAGTCAGAAATAAGTTGACCGCCACATGACTACACACAAAACAACAACCATCTCATCAACACTAGTTATTTTCACAACAAGTAGTTTTCTTTAAACAAAATTTGCAATTAGGAGTCATAGGTATCCAAAATCAACAAGATGTTCATACAAAAGCAAATTGTTATTGACAAGTCATTCTCCATGAGAATTGTTAAAGAAAGTTCAAATTTCCCCACGAATGTAATACCTATTTGAATTATTGAAGATTCTCACAATTGCATTTTTAGAACAATAAATTATCCAAGTTAACTAGGTTGGGTAAACTACACCTCAATACTAATGGGACCAATAGTTTCCAAATTTTATGTAATACCCTATGCTATGGTTAGTTTCGTACATAATTAATTCAAAATGGGGACTTGTCCAAAATTTTGGAAATTTCAAGAGATTTGGCTAGGCGATACCTATGTAATACCAAGGTGACACCCGTGCAAGATCTAGGTGATACTTGTGCAATACCTATGTGATATCCATTGTGTCGAATCAATGTGACCAAAAAAATAAAATGCTTCGGCACTTGCCTGCCGAAACTAACCGTAGCGTACGGTAACCTATCGAGGTTTAAAGTGATGATAATATGGACTACTCAATGTACTCTAGATATGGTAAAAACATGGATTTTGATTGGTGGCTGAGTTGTTGAATGCCATCATAATGGATCATTCATCTTGTTGATGCATACATGTTACTTCAGAAAATAATCTGATAAAAGTAAGAGTGTAGGAAATTGATTGAATTGTATAAATATTTTGGGCATACCTAGAAAAAAACTTTCATTGGAGCAAAGACTCATGGTACAACACAACCTACTTGGGTTTAGAAAATGCCAAGTTCTTATATTGATTCTTTTAGTCAAAAAATTCACCACCAAGTTCTTCAACTCGTAATACAACATAATTAGTTGAATCAACAAATCCGCAAATTCTCGGATGATTTTTAAATATAACTCTAGGGACTCAAGTTATTACTTCCAATGATCCATGAATGTAGAACATGTCGTCTTACCATGGTGACAAGCTCGAGATACTACATGATCTTACATCATGTCTTGATTTTCTCGACCTCCGCCACCTTCACGCATACTGTCACACTCAGTCCATGAATGTGTGGGCAATCTTTGAAGGTGCAATTCAATCTCGGGAGAAATATGAATACATACTATGTGCAGAAAACCTAGCCATGAAGTTAAATGGTGAGGAGATTGAAGAAGATTGATGGCGTCCAAGAGCAAGCATGTTTGAGAGATTTGAGGAGTTGTCTTGAAAAAGGTATCTTGTCATATCCCAAGTTCTCAACAGCTGCTCTTTACATTAAGATTTACATATACACTTACATTTCATTTGTAAATGATCTATTTAAATAAAATTTAAATAGAACATTTACAATAGTAAATAGATCATTTGCAATAGTAAATAGATCAATTAATATAAATTGTAAACGATCTATCTATAACTTAATAAAATTGTAAACGATCTATGATTACATTTCACTTATATTTATTAACTATATTTATTGTAAATGATCTATTTAAATATAACCTAATAAAATTGCTATTCATGAAACAATGGTGGGTTTGAATCCACCTACTAGTATCAAAGATTGCCCACACAATCATGAAACAATGGCTAGATTATCAATTTATGAATCTCATTCATAAGATTATATATTATAAATTTATGATCATTTGTAGATCATTAACTATATTATAATTATTACATTTATTTATAACATACATATTTATTAACTATATTATAATATAGTTAATAAATATTGTTTATAAATATAGTTAATAATCAAATATTATATTTATTAACTATATTATAATTATTACATTTATTTATAATTTATAATCTACATTTCGTTTTTAAATCATAAATTTATAATTTATAATGGCTAGATCATTTGTAGATTATAATAATGGCTAGATCATAAATTTATAATCTTATGAATTCGAAATTTATGAATTCATAAATTTAGAATTCATGAACTTTAAAGACTCATGAAATTTAGAGACTCAAAGATTGCCCACACATTCAAATCCGCCATTGTTTCATGAATAGCAATTTTATTAAGTTGTTTTTTCCTCTCCATGTTCAGTGTTATTTCATAAATGTACATTTGTTTGACAATACTTGACATTCACTACTATCTACTTCAAGTTGTTTATAATTAGGGTGAGGTACACTCCAAACTTTAAGTTGTTTATATTTAGAGCAAGGTAAGTAGCACGAGACGTGGATCCACATCCCATACCATAGTCACTGCAGTGACCCATTAGATACAAAATTCGTCACTTCCATAACGCTATACGTTGAAATGATTGCTTCCCATTAAAACATAACGCTATACATTGAAATGATTGCTTCCCATTAAAACATCATGTAGGCTTTGTAGAAAAAAACAAGAATCCGTATAGAATCCACTCATTTTTATCAAGAGGAAGAAGAAGAAGAACTCCGGTCTCCGAAGGGGACCTCTGTGAATATAATGTTTGATCATTCTCTTCACTAAGCCAATGGCCATTCAATGTTATCACGTTTGCCTCCTATAAAATGAAAAACCATGTAAGAAAAAAATACCTCCAAATGAAAGATGTTAGATAAAGAATCATCAATCCTAAGGTGTAACATGATAGCTAAACTTTAATACATTATTGTATTCTATATAATAAAATATATATAAAATATATATAAACTACAGAGTAAAATACAGAGTAAAATACAGAGTAAAATACAGAGTAAAATACAGAATAAAATACGAAGTAGAATTTTACATAGGGTAATTAAAATTTATCAATTATTATTGCCCCCAGTGAGGATCGAACTCACGGCCTTTCCCTTACGAAGGGAACGCTCTACCACTAAGCCATGGAGGCCAGGGTGTTTCCTGAACCCGGTTCCGGATATCAAGTCTCATGCCCACCATGCTGCCTGAGGGGCCACTGCTCTTTTAATACGCAGCTTGTACAATCGGGGTATCAGGTCTGGTTGATATCCGGTGTCACTGTATTGGTTCCATTCGTTTCAAACTCTGCTTGAATCGGTGCATTTCATTTTGGAGTTTTTTTTTTAAAATTATGGATTGGCCTTTATGGAAACCTGATATAGACAAAGGTTTAACCCTTGAAAGACGATGGTCGAATCTAAAAGGGTCGTAGATTTTTTTGAAAGAATCTACGGGTCGAGGGATTCTTATTATTCCTTAATCCGATTTTTTTCTGGCAGTATTCTTATTATCCCTTACTTCATGTGAATCTCTATTTGAACCATTTTTACATTTGTAAGGCGCGTGAAAATGCGTTTAGTATATGAAAATGACACATTCCACATGTTTCTTTGTGTGGATTTTTAAACTACATCTTCCCAAAAGTTTTGATTTTAAAAAGAAATTGACATTTTCATGATGGTCATTGTATGAAGCAGTAAAATGAAGTTGATGGGGTGGCCTCACACATGAAATACAAAAATAAGAAGAAAAAGAAGAACTCCGGTACCGGCGTGGATTTAGTGTTTGTTCATTCTCTTCACTAAGCTCATGGCCACTAGACATAGGGTAGTGTAATAGAACTACTTCCCCCTTTTGAGGGTGGACATTTTTCTACACAAAGTGCTTCCCTATACAAAGTGCCTAATAGACAACCAACATGTCACCTCCCCAAGAGAATGAACTACATTGTTAATATGTAAACAACCTACATATCATTATGACGTCAACTTTTACTCGCTCATCATGGCTTTGAAGCCTAACAAATGCCCCTTTGGAGGCCTACTAAGGCACCCTAAGGCTATATGATGAATCAAGTAAGGTCTTGAATTCTAAATTAAGGTACATAATGAGTTATTTGGGAATTCCTACTAGAATAACATTGGGAAATTATGTGAGTCAAAAAACCAAAATATATTATACCGTTCTAGAAGATATTTTGCAATTCCAATGTCGTTTACAGCGATTCATGCTTTAAAAATGATATTAAAAAAATCAAAATTTGAAAGGATAAACCTTCAATTTTTCCAAAAAATAAAAAAATTCATATAAGTGGTGACCATGCTATGAATTGTTGTTTACAATGGTACCATGGCAAGGTAGACAATATTAGATTTTGAGTAATTATTTTATATTCTATTTTCTTATGATGATTTTTTTCGAACATAGGGTCAATGGTGGAATGAACAAACAATTCACTCTTTGGCGATCCCATGGTAAAATATGTTCTTGAAAAATCTTTAAATTTTGTGTGTATATCATTTGAGACTATTGGTTTTATATTGTATTCTAAATGAAATTTTGAATATGTAAATCTTGATTACATTTACTACTCTTGCATTTCATCGATGCAAAAAATCATGAAATAGCTCTATTCCTCTACGTGTTTAACTTCCAACCTCTCTTTCCTCTTCTAGGACTTTCTAATTGTTGTTTTAGAACTTAAAGCCATATTTGTGGCAGGTGAGGATAAACACCTATAGGACCAAGTATCAAAAATGGGCTTTCTAAGAGTTTGGTCAGGTTCCTTTGGTGTCAATTTCCAACATTCCACTTTAAAATTTTTACTTTAGAATGACGTTAGTAAGACCTCAATGGGAGAACAATTTTTTCCCTAAATCTGACATATAATGAAAAAGCTATAGGGTTTCAAATTTCAAATGGGGAGAGCGGGCACTTTGGGCACCTCCAAAAACTTTTGCTACGACACTCTATTGAATGTGAGATTTTGAATACCAGTAAGTAATTTTTTTTCCATTCATATTGTCAAAAAAGTCTTGTCTTTAGAGAAAAATAGCATTTTAACCTAAGTCAAACATTTTCACACATTGTCACACATTTTGAGGCAAAGTATCAAAACACCTTCTTCTTTTCCACATAAACCTTGGAGATCTTTATATTTCTTACTTTTTTCCTTCTCCACAACAATATGTTACAGTGTAAATCTTTTCATTGACCGTTCGTATTTTTAATCTACAACATATTAATTTCACAAAAAAATAAAATACAAATTTGCAATTTTTGAACCTCCACTCCTTACACATTTGTTTTGAATATGCTACACCCCTCCTCTACCGCTAAAAGTTGGTGTATAAGGAACTAACATCATGCTCAACACGATGGATTTAAACTTGTGTTGTGCAAAAATTTGACACCAGTTGTAGTCAAAGCCTGCTGATCCACCAAACACAAGGAAGGAAATGAACCATTTGTATACTTTAAACACTACAATCTTCCAATCCTTGCCGTCAAAGGTTTATGAAATTTTGTGAGTATGTTACTTATCAAGTCGTATTTGAGATCCTACGGTCAAAGCTAGAAAGTAAAGTTTTCCTTTCCTTCTTTATTCATTATTTTAGAATCCAACAATTTTGAAGTGTTACTGGTGTGAAACTCTTACCTTAGGGGTTAAAGTCAGATATTTTAGGCATGAGGCTTTTCGGAAGATGAAAATGAATATGAATATACAAAATTGAAGCTATTCAAGGTTAACCTGGTTCATTGGTCACTGAAAGTCAATGGGTCTAGAACAGACTTCTAATGATTGACATGAAGCCTAGCAGCATCTCAAGTGGTGTCCCATGAGCACCACTGATCATTTCACAACTTCAATTTTTTAATAACAAGTATCTGAAATCAACTGGAATTAACTGGACAAGCACATGTCAGAGCTATTTGTAAAGTCAGCCTGAGGTTCTAGGGGCTTTAGGATTTTGATAGAGTTTTCCTGAGAGTCTTTCTAGAAGAAGAAAGAGAAGAGAATGAGAAAGAGAGAATGTGATTTAAATAGAAGATCAAATGGAGCATGAGCTATTTAAGTTTTCCTGGAGGTTCTTCTTAAAGAGGAAAGGAATGAAAAAGGGAGGGTGAGATTTAAAAATGGAAAGAAAGAGAGTATTTATGCACTGATGAAATGCATCACCATCGATGCTCTTGGATGGTACTCAATGCAAGGTGAAGTTTTCCCATAGTATTCTAAGTTCTCAAAGAATTGACCAGTGGTTCTTCCACACCTTTCTCAAGACAAGTCACCATGTCCATGTGGTCCTGGTTATTAACATAAGACCATAAAGGAGGGGGTGACCTCCTCTCACTTTCAAGAAAACTCTATTTCATGCTCTCTTTTCCGGCACCAAATAAATGTAAGGATAGTAATGGCAATTAATGTCCTTGAACCTTGTCCAATGCAAGCTAAAGCTGCTCTTGAGTAGGTACCCAAGTTTCCAAAAAATTGATTGATAGGTCCTCCACATTTGTCCCAAGCGAAGTCATCATCTCCGTGTGATCTTGGTTACAGATATTAGATCATAAAGTTGGGGGTGACATTTTGTGGTCACCTCCTTTCACTTTCAAGAAACATCCACCATATCAATTCTTTCCATTTGTTGGACTCTGATACTTTAGGAAATAAGTATTCCATTGAGATGTAAATTGGTTGATTATCATATCTAGTTGGTTTTTATATAGATTGTTTTGTATGAGCACAAATGAATATCACACTTCTAGATGTAATCATATATTTATTTATATTTTTATATATGTTAGCGTGGTTGAAAGAAGAAACCTTCAAAAGGATTGTTCAAATACTAGCCGAAATACCAAAATACCAAAATACCATACACATTCCATACCATAACGTTTTCTTTGTCTTGTGGACAATAAAATAGTGACGGAACAAACACACACTCTATTCACGCTGACCTCCTCGGACGCCAGAGTTCTTACTCCTTAGTCCACATCAAATCTATTGAAACATTTGCCACTGACAACCTAATTTTATTATCATTCATTGCGGTCAGCACCTGCGATGGTGACTATCTTGGTTACACGGCTGTCATATGATGACAAAGATATATATCATCTCATCACAAAAGTCAAAGGCTAATTTTAGTCATAGCAACGACGTACATTAGAGAAATTCAAATCCTATGAGTCCCATATTCAAAAAATCCATTAAAACAAAAGTAGAATTATTTTTGTGAAGCCATAAATTATGTCAATGTACCAAATATGTAAAAGAACAAACAATTGGCTTGTTCACCTCACAAGATTGTTAGTTTCAACCTACAAGATGGACATAGGAATACATTAGTTGTACATAGGTATACACACCAATCCACCTAGACATGACCTAATCAAAATATAATAAGTATTCTCCATATTTCAATCAAATGCTTATGTACATGTGAGTCCAATCCAAAGAAACAAAATTTTCAATCAATAAAATTCTTTAGCGTAAAGTAACTCGACCCAAAGATCCCACATCAGAAAAAAGAACTCAGTCATATATCATATATCCCACGGGGCACAAAATTGAAACCTATCATGCAAAAAGCCAAATTTTACTCAATAGCTAATCCCCATAATTTTTTTTCCTACCTACCTATATAATAGGCGTCACTTTGTCTATCCGCCGCTCCCGGTCACGTGACCTTTGGATTTGCCATTCCAATCAAATGTGCCCTTTGAATTGAATGTGAACTTTGACATAATCCTCCATATGTGCCCTTTGGAGGAATCCTTTACAGTGCCTTTTTATTCAAATTTGGCTTATTGAGTTTTACAATTGTATTGTGTATCAAAAATAGAAAAATAAAACCATAATTTCCAACATATTGAAACTACACAATATTCTACCTTGGGTACATAAAAGAAGTGATAGCTATCTAAAGACAATAACACGTATATGAAATAAATAATGGGTATTTAAAGTGAATAATAGGTATATATAGTGCATAATGCGTATGAAATGGGTAAATTTGATTTTTGCATTCACAGACGTTTATTTAACTTGGGATTGCCCCGGCCAGTTGATGACAACGGGGATGTACAAGTTCCATTATAATAGTATCTAAGGCCTCATAACCGCGGATGAAAACAGTCGCGAAGAACGGATGAGATCCATCCATATCCGCCGTCCGCCAGTCGCCCGCCCCCACGACCACTGGACGCCGCCCTCTCAAACACCCTCAATAATAACAGCCCAGGTTTCCGGCGGGATTCGATCCGGGTATCGACCCATCTCGGCTCGCAATTGACGGGAATAGGAGCACAGACACTGCCCAAAACCCGCGAGTCAATTGAGAGTGGAAGGAAGGCGCGGGTTTAGGAGCCGAGGGAGGGAGCGAGAGAGAGAGAGAGGGAGAGAGGTCCCCTGATTAGGGTTTGGGAGAGAGACTAAGAGCGAGAAGCGTTTTTCCTTCCATTTTCTGTTTGCGCGGTGTTTTTGGAGGCGTTTTTTCGGAGGACAGCGCTCCTGGAGCAATGGCGACGGCGCTCTGGCAGCCGCAGGAAGGCGAGTTGAAGGAGATTTGCGGCCTCTTGGAGCAGTACCGCCTCCCGACCGTCGACCAGTCGCGCATCTGGCAGCAGCACCAGCGCTGCAGCCAGCTCCCGGACTTCAACAATTACCTCGCCTTCATCCTCTGCCGCGCCGAGGTAAGAGAGAGAGAGAGCGAGAGCGAGAGAGGAGGTCACTCAGGGTTTTGAGGTGCGATCGGCGATAGGATGGCGTGATTGGAGTACTGGAGTTTATTTGTAGCTAGGATGAGACGTTTTTGACCTTTTTTTTTTGTTTTGATTGTTTACAGGGGGATGCTGTGAATATACGACAAGCGGCGGGTTTGTTGTTGAAGAATAACCTGAAAAGCAGTTACAATGTAGTGCATCCGCTGCACCTTCAGTATATTAAGGCGGAGGTGCTGCCGTGTCTTGGATCTCCGGACTTTGGCGTTCGCAGCACTGCTGGTACTATTGTTAGTGTTGTGGTGCAGCAAGGGACGTTTCAGGGATGGCCGGAAGTTCTGCAGGCGCTAGTTCAGTGCCTCGACAGCAATGATTACAATCACATGGAGGGAGCACTCGGTGCTCTTTTCAAGGTTTTTTTTTTTTTTTTTTTTTTTCCCCCTCCCCCCCCTTCTAGTCACCGATCACCTGGAGCGGTTTTTTCTGAATTGATTGGGGTTTACTTAATTGTTTAGTATATTTTTGTGCAGATTTCTGAAGAATTGCCTGAGATACTTGACATGGATGTGGCGGGGTTATCAGATCGTCCTATCACGATATTTCTTCCTAGATTCCTCAAGGTGTGTGATTTTACGTTGGTTGTATCCTGAGGCGCTGTTTCTGTTCATTGGAATTAGGACGATGAATGATTCGTTAGTGTGCATCTTTGACCCCTCTCTGACGTTCTGCAGTTCTTAACTTCGGAACATGCTGTGTTGCGGAGGCTGGCACTGGGCACCGTCAACCAATTTATTGTTCTCTTACCAACCGTAAGTTGTGGACCTCGTTACTCTTGAATGTGCAAAGGGAAAGCAACATTAAGCAATCGCCTTACAGTTATAGACGATAATCGGCTCGGTGGTTAATGTTTGTCTGCTCTTGTTCACGTCCCGTGTTGCACATATTATTCTACTGTCGAATACTTAATGTCGTGAACACTTCATGACGTTGATTCATCGTTTCACAAAATAACAATGTCAGTAAGAGGATGTCAATGGTCCGCGTATGAAGGCTGGCTCACAACAATGACTGTACTGGAATGTGTTTTGTTCAGGCCCTGTTTATCCACATGGATACTTACCTACAAAGCTTGTTCTCATTAGCAAATGATACCTCACCGGATGTTCGGAAGTTGGTAAGCATCCCTCATGGTCATACTTTTGCTGATATTCGTCATGCAATTTTCCTACTTGTCAATTGCAACTCCTCATTGAGCCGAACTTGAGGCAATCTCAACTTTTAAACATTTGTTCTTTTTTTTTTTGATTATTAAAATTGGAAGAGAAGGCCTGAGAAAATGCTTTAATCAAACGTCATACTCTTTCTTGGATCTTGTTCAGATTAACATGGGATCATTTTTTGGAAAGTATTTCTTAATGTACGGTGAGACATTTTTTCTTCTTCTGGTAGCAAGTTTAAATGGTTGGTGTCTTTGCGTGAACGAAACAGGTTTGTGCTGCTATTGTGCAATTGCTGGAAGTGCAACCTCATGTTTTAGAGGTAATTATCAATTTTGATTTCGAAGTTCTTATTTATTTAGAATAGAGAAGATGGTGTCTTATTTCAGGATGTTTGATTTTCTTTTCTTCGTTTGTATTGGATTGCTGTTTGCTAAAGAACTGGTATTGGTCGTGACTGCAGCCACATATGCGGAATGTGATCGAGTATATGTTGCAAGCCAATAAAGATTCTGATACCGAAGTGGCTTTGGAGGCTTGCGAATTCTGGTGAGTTACGATCTGACAAATACTTGACCTATGAGCCATATTCTGTGCTGGGCATATAGATCAGGTGTGGATTCAATCAATGAATCGAGCATTAGCATATATGATTCTAATTTGGAGATGTGCATTGGCAGGTCTGCTTTTTGCGAAGTTCAACTACCTCCTGACTTGCTTAGGGGGGTTTTACCTCGTCTTATCGATGTAAGCTTTTTATTATTATAAATTTTCTCATAGCTGCTGTGGGGTAGTCGATGGGGTTGTGTTATCTTTGTGACATCGTCTCCCTGGTGTAAAAGTCCATCAATTTGATGTTTCTATGATGCCATTCGTATCTTGATGTTCATGCCCATTGTCACATTGTGACATCTTAACACTCTGGTGAACATGCTCCTACAGATTTTGTTGGATAACATGGCTTACGCTGAGGACGATGAAGCTTTACAAGATGGCGACGTAAGAATTTTGTTGTGCATAGTTATTTTGTGATAGAAAATCCGTTCAGATATTTTTAGATTTTTACTATTTGTTCCTACACTCAGCATTAATTTTTTCTTGAATAGTTAGAAGTTTGCTGTGTGTCCAGCTTCTACAGTAGTTTTAGTATATGTAAAATAAGTATGGTTTTTTCTTAAATTGTGCAGGAGGATGAGAATGCACCAGACAGAGAACAGGTAAGTTGAGCGTTGTTGAGGCTGTTGGCTCCTTAGTACTACTCCTTGAATGGGTTATATTGTTCATGATGGATTGATTAGTTGTTCTTTTGATTTCTAAACAGTATAACTTTGTGAAACGCCAAACAGGATATTAAACCAAGATTTCATCAATCGCGCTTTCATGGGGCTGACGGAGCTGAAGATGATGAGGTACCGTAACAGATTCTATGATTTTGGTTGGACCAAAATTCCGTTTTGTTTGTGGGAGATTTTGTCGGTTGGTGGCATTCTCATGTCGCATTTCTTTTCTGCAGGAAGATGATGATGATGATATTGTAAACTCCTGGAACTTGCGGAAATGCAGTGCTGCTGGACTTGATATCCTGTCAACTGTTTTTGGAGATGAAATTCTTCCAATTCTTATGCCTCTTGTCCAGGTATGATTCATGAAACTGTGCAGTGTAAAGGTTGGGAATGTGTTCGTTCGGGTCATCTTGAAAACCAGTCATGTAACTGATATTCTGTTGTGTTCTGTTAATCAAAGTTATCGTACTGCTTTTGGGTTTCATGGCTATCATGGAAGGTATGATATGTTATGATAAGTTATCAAATATGTATGTTTATAGTGTTGACTTTCGTTATGGGTCCTGGGCATCTCCGTCCCCTTTAAGACTGGCCATGTCAACACTGTGACGGTCTTGTCCTTCAGTGTATTCAGAAAGTTATAGAAAAACTAGTATTCCTTACTTTACTTAATCATCCTATGCTACAGGTGAGACTCGCTTCTTCCAAGGATTCTCGTTGGCAGGAGAAAGAGGCAGCCATTTTGGCTTTGGGAGCAGTTGCGGAAGGCTGCATTACTGGATTATTGCCCCATCTAGCACAGGTGAATCCTCTTAAGCCTTCACTTTATCTACGATTAACTATGAATATGCCATTGGCATCCAACCTGGCATTTGGCGTGGTTACCTTGCCGATAGCTAGTGGTGGTACGCAGACTTGTGGAGATTCAGCGGGCTCAGTGTTATGTTACCTGAGTAAAACTGAGCCGCATGCATTCGGTCTTGCTCAAATTTTTAGGATCTTTTGGTTTCCTCAGTATTATTGTCTACAAATAGATAGGTAATACAGTCGGAAGCTTGACTAACCTATCGTTTCTCTACCTTGTCGATTTTTGGGCAAAGATCTTTCAACAGGATTAGGTTCCTCATCTTGACTTCCACTGATGTGCTTGTTTGTCCATGATCAGATCATTTCATATCTCATCTCCTTCATGGAAGATGTACGACCACTTGTGCGCAGTATATCATGCTGGACTTTGTCACGTTATAGCAAATGGATTGTTCAGGTACATTATGATTGCACACTTATTTCTGTGCTCTTTATTGGTTCTGTAGGCGTATGGCAATTATCAAATACGAGCAGAGGAATTATAATTGGGTTGTCAGGTACTTAATAAACATCTGATGTATTCACATGTTCTCTCTTGTAGTTTTATGTTGTCTGGAATTTTCCACTAAGACC
This sequence comes from Bryoerythrophyllum caledonicum, assembly GCA_963971425.1. Classification (NCBI taxonomy): domain Eukaryota; kingdom Viridiplantae; phylum Streptophyta; class Bryopsida; order Pottiales; family Pottiaceae; genus Bryoerythrophyllum; species Bryoerythrophyllum caledonicum. The sequence continues at coordinate 5,051,005 of OZ020514.1, forward strand.
TCTTATTTGCAGGTTGCTCAGTCTCCAGAGGGACAACCGCAATTTGACGCAGTACTTAAAGGGTTGCTCCAGCGCATTCTGGATAGCAACAAACGTGTACAGGAAGCTGCGTGCTCCGCATTTGCCACACTTGAAGAGGTACTCTAACTGCATCCTGGTATCATATCGCAGGTCTTTTCTCTTGGTTTTTCGATATTTTTGACGTCTCAATGTCGTTGGAAGGGACCACCTTCTTTGTCTTCTTCTGGTCATCTTCAAGTGTTAGCATATGCTAACTCGGAATATTCGATTTGCTTGTCAACCGCAGGAAGCTGCTGAAGACTTAGCACCTAGACTGGGACCTATACTGCAACATCTTATGTATGCCTTTGGAATTTACCAGGTGCGTAACATAGACATTCGATTTATGCCTGCAGAGCTATCTGTAGGCATTCTGCTCTATCATTCCGATGCATTCTTAGATTATTTAGAGCTAAGGATTGTTTTCACAGTTCGATTTTATGAGTTAAGAGTTTCATTAGTTGAACTCAGCAGCTTTCCTTCTTCTATCGTGCAATCTATGCTATCAATACCCTTCCACTATGTTTTACAAATTGCTTCAAGCTTGACGATGTTTGTTGGTTTGGACAGAGGCGGAATCTTCGTATTTTATATGATGCCATCGGCACATTAGCAGACGCTGTTGGCAGTGAACTTAACAATGTATGGAAACCTTGCTATATTTCGTCTGGTTTTGGTTTCTTTCAGATGTCGAAAGCAGATAGCATGTTGCAGATTGCTTAGGTCTATGTTTTGCAGCTGACTGCAAATTTCGAAGTATCTGTTTGAATTTAATGGTGGTGATTATATGTACTAGAACAGGATTCTCATTTTAAATTTGGGTATTGGTTTGTGCAGCCAAAATACTTGGAAATTTTAATGCCTCCACTGATTTCGAAGTGGCAGCTACTGCCAGACTCGGACAGAGACTTGTTTCCTCTTCTCGAGTGCTTTACTTCAATAGCGCAGGTACAGTTACAGTATTCACTTTTTTATGTTTCATGTAACTCTCGTTATTTGTTTTCGTCTTCAACTTTGTTTGGTGTTCGTAATGTTGGTGTATGTCTCGTACCTGCATATCGACTGGTTGATAGGATGCTCGTACCTTTCGCATCTTTATTTTGTTCTCCAGAGCATGAGATGAGCAGTGGTCATAGTAGGACTAACATTGTGTGTGTATTCGCAGGCCCTTGGTCCAGGCTTTACCCAGTATGCAGAACCTGTGTTTCTTAGGTGCATAAATCTCATTCGCACACATCTAGTTGCAAAGGTATATTGAGGTATCTTCTCATATTAGTGACTGTTTGTTGTACATATCTGCACTTTCAACTGTATAGTTCCAGAGTTCCACCAGTATCGGTTATCAGACCTGTCGCTGAGAATCTAATATTGTGTATATTCCTTCGTGCAGACGGATCCTCAGAGAGCTGGTGTAAGTTACGACAAAGAGTTCATTGTTTGCTCCTTGGATCTACTTTCCGGTCTTGCAGAGGGCCTTGGCAGCAGCATCGAGAGCTTGGTAATTTATAATCCTCCTTTGGTCTTAAAAGTTCAAATGCGAGAGCTAGTGCGTGCTTCGTGGCTCGACACAAGTCTTGATGTCCTTTCTGCAATTGATGTATTGTTGTGGTTTAGGTTTCAAGAAGTGATATTCGGGACCTCTTACTTCAGTGTTGCGCCGATGAAGCCCCGGATGTGCGTCAAAGTGCTCTCGCACTCTTAGGTGACCTTGTCAAGGTAAACTCTCTCATCAGAGTAGGATATGTCTTCTAACATTGTTTTGCAAAGTGTTTAATCCATAACTTCCTGAGGACTCATTTTGTTGCTTGTGTAATTTACTGACACAACCTTGTGGTTTTGAACAGGCGTGCGCGGTTCATTTGCAGCCCCGTCTTGCTGAGTTTCTGAGCGTAGCAGCTAAGCAGCTGGTGGGTGTTTGTGTCTTGTATGCGCTTTGAAGCATTTAGATTTGCTGAACGTTGTCAATTTTTGTATCGGTAGCATTCTTATGAGCTTTATGTATGTGTGAGTATAGCAGGGTCAAGATGCTAAAGAAAATGTTTCAGTTGCCAACAACGCTTGTTGGGCCATTGGCGAAGTCGCTATAAAGGTATGTTTCTTAGTATATCGTAATACATGTTGGTTTCCTCCGATTAGGGATGCGTCTCAATCTTGGACATTGGTTGGTATTGGTGATTTCTAGATGCTGTTTTAATGCTCCTAATTAGTGATAGGTCTCTGGTAATTTGATTTTTTTCTCTTACTCGGGTTGTATTGTTGTCATTCCTTCTTATTATTGCAGGTTAGGAATGAGATTGCACCCATTGTGATGACTGTCATCTCAGCACTGGTGCCCATCCTTGCGAACCGTGAGGTATGCTGACATACTGCGATCAACATTGTTTTAAAGAGATTAAGCCGGGAATATAACCTGCTGTATAATACGCCCCCAATTTAAATCCAGCCTACCTGAGGAACCTGAAGAAGTCATGATTGAAAACAAGGAGGACTGTGCAGGGTTTGAACAAGTCGCTTCTGGAGAATAGTGCCATCACCTTGGGCAGACTTGGCTGGGTTTCTCCTGAGCTAGTAGCTCCTCACATGGAGCATTTCATGGAGCCCTGGTGTCGCGCACTGTGCACGTAAACCCCCTTCTCCCATTTCCTGCACTTCCTGCAACCCCGCTTCTAATGTACAATAGAAACGTAACTGTTTATATGATCGCTTGTTGATAGTTTACTATTGCAGATTGTCTTGTTTTGAGCACTCATATGAATATTTCAGTATGGCAGTGACTGAGTTTTTTTTTTCCCTGTGCTCATTTCCCCCTTGAGTATCTGCAGGATACGAGATGACTTCGAGAAGGAAGATGCATTCCGGGGATTGTGTGCTATGGTATGTTCGCCCGTTCTGAGTGTTTTGCTTCATAACTTAATCCTGCCTCAGTGATTAAAAGTGAAGTTGGGTATGCAAGCCAATCCTGATACTGATCTGCAACATCTTTAATGTGTTGTCTTCTTAGGTACGGCTGAATCCAGGAGGTGCAGTGAACGCATTTGTTCCCATGTGTGAAGCCATCGGTAGTTGGCATGTAAGTTATTTTCCACGTCGTGTTGCGTTCTGCAATTTTCTTATACACTGATACTTTTCGCTGTGGCAAAACAATTCTGAGACTTCAGATCAACAAAATATTCAGGGGCTACCTTCTCCTTTATGTTGCCACATCCAACTCGGCTTTCCAGTCCCTGACAATTGATAGAATCACTTGGCTCTGGAATCTGTGTACTTGCTAGAGCTGCTTTGTCCTAATTGACCGAGTATTTACTGAATTGGGTTTCACGGAACTGAAATGTCCCCTTTCTTCCCTCTTGATGCAGGAAATTCGAAGCCAAGAGCTCGCTTCGGAGATTGCGCAAGTATTACTTGGATACAAACAGGTGCGAAAATATCCTTGCAACTTCTATTTTTTATCTCTTGTCGATACTACTTGTCCTACCCGTAATTCAAGGACTTCTGGTTCTTTATTGTGATAAGTTCAGTCCGCGTATTTCTTTGATCTGGATCCTTCTAAGGTCTGCAGCCTTTCAAGCAAATCTTGCAGTATTTTGTTTCTGATATGAGCTGTTTGTACTGCAGATGCTGTCGCAATCTAGCTCATGGGACCAGTACTTTGGAGCTCTTGAGGCCCCATTGCGCGAGAAGCTGGCGCAAACGTACGCGCTTTGAACTCATTCCCATCTCCTGTTTGTTTTCATTTTCCTGATGTTGAAATCATTCTGCCCAAATCCTGCTCGGAAGTTCTACGGGATGGTTGTGGCCGTCTCGACGAGAGCTTGTCAATGGTGAAAGGTCAGATATGAATCCACCCCAACCAAATATTGCTTGGAGGTGGGGCTCTTTAGAGATTTACCTGGTCTCCGATTTGGCATCCAGGCAGTCTGACGCATTATTACGAAGTAAAAAATGCATAGCTAGGTCCCTGGTGGTGCACACTTGAGGGGGGTTAGCACAGATAGAAGAGAGAGAGAGAGAGAGAGGGGGGGGGGGGAGAGATGTAGTGTTTTTGTATCCAGCAGAGGAGGGGTGAAATTTTGGTCTCCTCATTTCTAGTGTAAGTGTAAGTGGGAGGAGAGAAATGTGAGGGATTCACTTTAGTTTTGCTACAGCGGGAATGTATGTCTCCCATAGGTTTTCCACATCGCCTCAAGAGAGAGAGAGAAAAGCCTATTGACGATTATTTGTTGATGTTCCATTCATGAATATTGTGTAGTGTTAATATTCTGATGGTGTAATGACGTTTTGACCAACTGTTAATATTCTGATGGTGTAATGACGTTTTGACCTCTACCAATGCTACTGTAGTTGAAAAACATGCCATTATTTTGATTTGAAGTATACTGACCTTGTAATAAACTTGTATTGCAGTCTTCAATTGCTTCTATCTTACAATTAGCTTGGTCAAACTTTACAAAAAAAAAATTGAGTGTGTTGTACTAAACTTTAACTTCAAGATAGTTGAAAATAGTAAAAAATTATTTTACTTAGTCTCATAATATCCCATATTAATGAGTAATTTTGGAGTGGTTGTGGTGAAACATAGTCACTATTCTTTAGGGGTTGATGTCTTCAAAAGCTACACTAAAGATGACATTAAGTGTAGTGGGCACTATATTGTGAAGTTTGCTATTAGGGTAGTGACAAAACTATACACTAAATGTCAATTTCTGCACTACTATCAAATTCACTAAATAGTGGAACATAAGTTTTTTTACTTGTGGACATTTAGTGTATGAAACCTAGAAAATGATTATGTGTACATTTTGAGCATCGAAGTATAGAAGTTTTTGAGTGCATTTAGAAAAACAACTACTTGCAAGAGAAAGATTGTAGGGAAACAGAACGTAGATATGGAACAAAAAGGAAAATCCCAAAAATTGGACAAAGTAGAATGTACATATGGAAGGAAAATGAAATTGTAAGTACAAGATTGGAAAAATAAGAACTTGGATTTAGAAGGAAAGTGAGAAAAGAAAGGAATATTGGAAAAGGAAAAAAACATAAATATAGAAATTATGCGTAAATATTCATTAGATATTCATTGAAGATGCACTAAATATTCGTCAAACATACATTAAATATATATTAGATATATATTAGATATATATGAATCATATAATTCTACATTTAAAATCATCAAATATTTATCAAATATACATTAAATAGTCATAAAATATACATTATAATTTCATGAAATATTCATTAAATGTACAATGTAGCAGTTGATTGGAGGCTAACACTATTTATCTATTTATTAACAATTTTTTGTACTAGGATATTTGGTTGATTGGGGGCTAATATTGATTGTCAACCTTTTCACAAATAGTATACTTGGGTAGGTGGATGATTGGGGTTATTATAAATGACAATAGTGGCTAATACTAATTGCCAACTTGTTAACAAAAAGTGTACTAGGGTAAGTTGATACAAATAGTGTATTTTTACCAACTATGTTTATAATGATCCTTTTATTTGAATACTATAGAGAGTTGTGCTCTTGGTAAAAATTGGCATCCAAGAGTAAAAATTTATTGCATTTACAAGTCATTTACTGGGCACTACACTAAAAGTGATATTTAATGTAGTTGTCATCTACAATGTAGTGAAAAGAACTTTGATTTGGTAGTGATATGAGAGAACTTCAAGTCAACATTTAGGAAACTTGAGGAAACTTCCTACTTCCATTGGGTAAGGCTGAAGAATATTAATCTATGCATGCCTTGGTGCAAAAAAAAAACAAAAAAAAACCCAACGTTTGCTCATGCTCGATTTATTTCTGCATTCAAGTCTCGTCCATACTTTTCAAGTTATAGGAGGACTTTCACGATTGCCTTTATGTTTTGAAAATGACTCATGATAGAAATAAAACATAGACAATGACTTAGTGGTAGAACAAACATACACTTTATTCACGCTGACCTCCTTTAGAAACCGGAATTCTTCTTTTTGTGATGGTAAACCGACAATGGACTCTTTCATCCTGATAGTAGGTCTAATCAAGGTAAAGGTACTCAAAACCGAGATTATATTTTCAAACTGCTAATATGTAAGGTAGGACAACTCAAAAGCAACCAACGACCCGTTACTGCTCCTTCCGTTACCCTTCCAAGATTCCAAGGAGAAAATGTAGCCTCTCTTTACATGACGTATCCTTCGACCAAGGAATTCATAAGTCGGTTAATGACCAGCTACATATCTTTCCTGAAATCTACGAAGGGTATAGAAGGGGGCGGTACTTCAAAGCAGAAATGTAGCACCACATTACACGCCCTAAGAAGAGAAGACATGCACCGCAGAGATACATTCAAGCCGTGAAATGAAGCGCCAGAGTACATAACAGCGGTTAAAGACGCGCTCTCGGTGTCAGGCACCATCCACAACGGCAACAGCAACAGTCGTCTACAAGACGCGGCAATAGGGGCACAGACGCGCCGCCATTCAACGCCCGCACCCAAGCCCGCGCACCCCCGGTACCCGTGACAAAATTGGCGCCAGAATAGAGCAGGGGCCCAACAAGCTTCCTCCACACTTAGCTAGCTCTCGTCAACCACCACCAAATCTCTCAGTCCCCAACCCCAGCCAACTTTAGCGGTGCCTCCAAGTCTCGTCTCTCCCAAACCGCTTCCCGCCACAGCTTCACCATTCAATCAGGTAAAACCCTTGCTCCTCCTCCAGTTGTCGTTTCTTCCAGAGCGCTACGAGGTTACACTGCTGCCGCTGCTTCGAGGTCTCGGAGCGAGGGTTTCGTGTTCCGACGCATGATTTGGTTGTTATTCGGATTGAGGAAGCTATGGCTGGAGGCGCAGGGTTTAAGCCCGTCGCTTGAGTGATTGATTGCGTTGGAGGCGCGGGGTTTAGGAGGAGTGATTGCTGGATTGAAGGGAGCGGCGATCATGCCCCAGGGTGTTGGCGACCCCTTCGGTCTTGGAAGATCAGGTTCTGCTTCTTTTGAGCTTGGACTTGAATGTCGCGGTGGTTTTGCGGAGTTTGCTTCGGTTTTCTTATTGTGATTATTTCGGGCAGGTAATCTCGGGCGGCGGAGGCAGATGGCGAAGCAGGTGAGCAAGCAGAGTATTGCGGAGATGCGGGCTATAGTAGGAGTGGATCCGAGTGAGATGGACTTGATTCGCGCTCTGCATTTAGCGGGGAATGATGTGGCCGCGGCCGTGAATATCTATTTTGACACGCCGAAAACTAGTTACTTAGCGAAGACTAAGCCTCCTCCGCGGCGAGCGGCGCCTCCTCCTCCTCCTTCTGTGCCTGCTCGCGCCGGTCCACAAGCTCGGCCGACTTCATCTCCCTCTCGGCCTGCGCCTTCTGCAAGCAGTCCGAAGTCTTTAGCAAATTCAGTTAGGCCTGGTACAAATTCAGCTAGGCCTGCTTCGAATTCAGCGTACTCCGTTCCGGATAGGTCGCCTCCGGTGACGAATGGACGTGTGAAGGTTGAAGAAGTGGCGACGAGTTCTGGTGCTTCAGAAGCACCGATTGAGGCTGTGAAGCCGGAAGGAGTTGGAGAGAGTTCTGTCGAGGAGATGAGCGTAAGCCTTCTGAGATTGTGTTTGAAAGATGAATCGTTCTTGCAGGCATTGTGATGGCTTTTGAAGACTTTGTCAGGGTTTGAGCCGAGATTTGCAGGAGTTTTGACTTGCTCTGTGTTTAATATGCAGACGCAACGGCTCGCTCCTGCTCTGATGCCGAGTTTTGATTTATTTCCAAGCGATCCTCTGGATGTGTTCCCAGAGGATCCTGACTGTTCCATTATTTTGGAGGTACCGGGTACTAGTAAAGAGAACTCTTCTGATTTGCGACCAAAAGAGTCGTCGCGCGCCGTACGTCGGGGAGGTTTGGGCGGCGACTGGCTTCTGCTTGGAGAAGCAGAAATTGATGGATTTTCCACGTGCAAAGGTCCGAAGCTGCAAGCTGGAGATTTGTTGGAGTTTAATTTTCCAAAGGCTGCTGCGGGAACAGAGGCGAGGAGAGGACCTTGGGGACGAGGCAAGGGTGGCGCAGCAGCTTTGGAAATCGTCCGGTTTTCTTGTCAGAGATCTGGGGAGGTACTGACTTTTATGTGAAGACTTTTTCACCACTTGCTGTTACGACAGGAAAGACAGTTGTGTCTTTCTTTACTCTAGTTTTCCGAATGTTAACCTGTTTCGTATCTGGGAAATCAGGTTGGTCGTATTCCAGGAGATTGGGCTCGTTCGTTGATACCTCTAGTGAATTCAGGTCAAGTGAAGGTGGAGGGCAAGTGCCGCAGTGCTCCAGTTGTCCTTTCACTCATGTCCAGAGTCGTCGTGGATTTTAAGTACGTTCACTGCTACCTTGTTTCAATATCCGACAGGGCTGCTGTCGAATTGGTGCCTGCCCAAATTAGTAGCGATTTCTCTGCATTTTCGAATGTTGAGGATACTTCGAATTGAATTTTTCTGCAGGGTTTACGTGTGTCGATCTATGTTTGCCAAGTATAGCAGCTCCACGGCCCGAATCACGGCATCATCCGAAGGAACTACCAATCAACCCCTTCCGACCTTACTGCGTCTTCTTCACAGGGTACCACTCACTAGGGTGAGTTCTGATACCTCGAGGCCCTTTCCTTCTAGAATATTGGCATTCTCTTTTATCAATTTGTAAGGGCTTTCAATACAGTATCAAGATCGTTAGGTGATTAAAACTTGAAGATTGACCTTTTCCAAAGTAGTTTACCGAGGGGTTATGTGTTCCCTGCAGGCTGCCTTTACACCTGAAGAGCTTTACACCCGGAAGCGAACCCTTGACCGCCAGGTTGGAGATGTCACACCAATAGTGAAGAAATTGAAGCTTTCATCTGCTGAGACCTCAACCGTAGGCACACAAGTGGAGGGTGCTGAAGAGGAAGTGGCTGCACTTTCCGACGAAGATGTGACGAAGCTTGTTGGAACAGCGGATGCCTGCAAATTAGAAGTGAGTCACTCTACATGTAGAACGAAGGGGCTCTTTCTCTTGAGATCCTTTGAGAATATAATCGTATGACGGCGTCTTTTTTGTCTCGTGTGATGATTTTTGTTTTTTTAGTAGAACGTCCTTGTAAGCCTAGAGTAGGTGCTAATATTTTCTGTTTTGCAGGAGATGGAACCTCCTTCTATCTTGAACTGCGAGCTTCGACCTTATCAAAAGCAAGCTTTACACTGGATGACGCAACTGGAAATTGGGGCTACAGCTGAAGATGCCTCTCGCAGCCTTCATCCATGCTGGGAAGCCTATCAGTTGGCTGAGTATGTTCCACTTTCTTATCTTTGTGTGGACATATCAATTTTTCTTTTCTGGTAATGGATAGTTACTGGCTATGAAATATAATCAGGCGCTGCTTTCATTATGCTAACTAGACTGATTTGTGACAGGGAGAACACTGTCTTTTATCTTAATGTTTTCTCTGGCGAAGCGAGTCTGGAGTTTCCAAGTGCGACATCTGCTGCACGGGGAGGGGTATAGATTCAGGCCCTTTTTCTTCTTATGAATTCAGCAATTCTGGAAGTATTACTACCATTGAGGATATAATTTCTGATAGAGCTCTGATCTCTTTTGTGCATTTTCAGATCCTTGCAGATGCTATGGGTTTAGGTAAAACCGTAATGACGATTTCTGTCATTCTCTCCAATCCTGGTAGAGGAGGAGTACCTACAGATACTTCTGTTTCTGGACCGTCAGACACATTACAGGCCTCCGGAAGCCAAGTTAGCAAGCTTACCCAAATTTTGGAGATGAAAAAGAAACAGAGCGGTCCTCGTAGAGGAGGGGGTACCTTGATCGTGTGTCCAATGACATTGCTTGGCCAGTGGAAGGTAGCTGTCACTTCACGATCAACATCTTCTCCATCGTAGTCAGGCATAAAAGAAGAATAATTCATAGATTGATTTTTTTTCACCATTCTATGACTTGGGATCATCTTAATCATGTGTGGTTCTCTCATTATTGCAGTCTGAGTTTGAGACCCATGTGGCTGGAGACTCTCTTTCAGTTTATGCTTACTACGGCCAGGATCGCATACGAGAGCGCAAGTCTCTCTTGGAGCATGACATTGTATTGACCACCTATGGTGTGGTGGCTTCTGAATTCAATCAACCTGTAAGTACTGCAGTCTCCAAATTTCTGATTTGCTACTCAATTGAATCATCTGAATAGAATTTTCAGTGTCACTCGATTTCATCTGAATAGAATTCGAGTGGCACTGATATCACAGTTGTAAAAATACTTAACAATGGATATTGTCGTGTTACATAGATTTTCGACCTTCTTCAATTATAGTATATGTGGTTAAATACTCGGTATTTATCTTTATTTAATATATATTACATGGTACTTCTGTGCAGAATTTCATGGAAGACGGGCCTCTGCATTCAATACACTGGTTAAGGATTGTCCTTGACGAGGCTCACACCATCAAAGCATTTCGCATTAACACTTCGAAAGCGGTTTTCATGCTCACTGCCGACCGTCGGTGGTGTCTTACCGGAACACCCATTCAGGTTAGCATTTACGTTTGCGTGTTACGTTGGTGATTTGATGTTTACATCGAATCTAACATGTTGTGGCCAATTTTATTTTTTTATGTACCCTTCACCTAGTTTGTGGATTCACTGTTTAACATACATATTTTACTGGTTGGTGTTATAGAATAAGCTGGAAGACATTTTCAGCTTGCTTCACTTTTTGCGAATTGAACCTTGGAGCAATTACAACTGGTTCGTGTCTTTTCAATCCTACTATGGAGTTGATGATTCTCCTCTTGTTTAGAATTGCATGCTATATGATTCAGAAGTTGTATCTCGTAAGTGAATTACATGGAGATTCTAGCCTGGTGTCGTTAAAATAGTTGCTTGGGGGTTTTTTCTCATGATCCCTTCGTGCAGGTGGGAGAAACTAGTTCAGAAACCGTTTGAGGAGGGTGACGAAAGGGGACTGAAGCTACTACAAGCTATATTGCAGCCTCTCATGCTTCGGCGTACGAAAGACAGTCTTGACCAACATGGGAGGTGGGATATTCTTGATTTGAGTCCTATGAAAACTCTGATAACTTGCATCATTATTCTGAAAGCTGTTTACTTGGTTGTTTTGATTGCCATGTCTTGAATAGCCTAGGATTTTTTGGCTTATAAGCCTGACAGCAACGAACGTGGATGTTGTGCAGACCCATCCTTGTGCTCCCTGCTGCAGACATGCAGGTTGTAGAATGCCATTTCACAGAAGCTGAACAGGATTTCTACACTGCCCTATACAAAAAGTCCAAGGTGACCTGCGATTTTCTTTCATGATGTTGTTTAATGTAATGTGTTCCATCTCATTCTCAATAGTCTATGCTAGTATTTACACTCATGAACGAATTCTTGGATCTGCAGACCAAGTTCGACCAGTTTGTACAACAAGGAAAGGTGCTGCACAACTATGCGTCTATCCTAGAGTTACTATTGCGCCTCCGCCAATGCTGCGACCATCCCTTTCTTGTAATGAGGTAGTCTTTTCAGGATCATGATAAGATTGTTTTGAAAAGTCTTAATTTTTTTTGGTGCGATCTCCGCTAACAATTTTGCTTGTCGTGTAATCTGTACAGCCGTGGGGACACTCAGGAATATGCGGATCTTGGCAAGTTGGCTAAAAAGTTTCTGAAAGGAGGGCAAGAGGGAGTTGTGAGTGGACCTACGAAGGCATTCGTTGAAGAGGTGGTGAAGGACCTACAGAGCGGAGAGAAGGGGGAATGCCCTATCTGTTTGGAGTCTATTGACGATGCTGTCCTCACTCCTTGTGCCCACTGCATGTGTAGAGACTGTTTATATGCTTCATGGAAAAGCTATGGGGGTGGGCCTTGCCCAATCTGCAGGTACTTAAAACCTGTAAAACTTGGTGCATTGGTCACTAATTTGCAAGCCTAGATTTGTTCCTACCTTGACGTCATGCATCGTGTACTCTTTCCAGGCTACTGATGAAAGCCCTTTATTCACTGCAGGCAGTCTTTGACTCGTCAAGATATTATTACTGCGCCATCCGATAGCCGTTTCCAAGTTGATGTGGAAGGCAATTGGACGGAATCGTGCAAGGTAACGGCATTGATGAAAGAACTCGAGGAGCTGCGACCATCCGGGGCCAAAAGTGTGATCTTCAGCCAGTGGACCGCTTTCTTGGATTTGCTTGAGATACCTCTCAAAAGGTATCGTAAAACGCATTTCTTTCATTTTTAGGGACGCTTCAGGAAATCTGAATGGCGTGTTCTTAGGTATCGTGACCCCACCTTTTAATGCAGCAGGGTCCCTTTAATTCTGGGCGAAGTTTATAATGTGTTTGATATGCCTACCAGGAAAAAAATTAAGTTCGTTCGGCTGGATGGATCACTCTCCCAGCAGCAACGAGAGAAGGTGCTGAAAGATTTCGGCACTCAATCAGACATCCTGGTGAGACTTTCACTTTATCCTGGTGACTTCAATTTGTGCAGTTAATTTTTTTTCAAAGACGAGAGATTTTTCCCCATTAACTTCTGATTATGAACTTATTTTCATTTTTGAATTGACCATACTTTGATAAAACTGACAAGACAACGCTTAGCTCTTTGTTATAGTTTGTCTTATAGAATCAGCCACTAAGACTGTGTTTTGCAGGTTATGCTGATTTCTCTCAAGGCTGGAGGAGTTGGCATTAACCTAACATCCGCTTCGAATGCATTCCTTCTGGTGAGTCCAATTGAACGGACGTCCTATTTTCGTGAGTGCTGCGCTTCAGTATTGGTTAATAGGCTTGCCATCTTTCTGGTGCTAACCTATCTGAACTGTAGGATCCATGGTGGAATCCGGCGGTTGAAGAGCAAGCAATCATGCGAATACATCGAATCGGTCAAACCAAAGATGTCAAGGTCAAGCGTTTCATTGTAAAAGTAAGTAACATGTTAATTTTATCAAGAGTTTGAATTAGTCAGTTGCCAACCTATGAGGACATAAATTTCCATTCCTACAGCTCATAGCGAACCACTAGATACTTCTCGGAAAAGTCCAAACTGTGAAAGAAGAATATGGGGTAGTGGAAGTTTCTAGTGTAACTTGTATCCTAAGAAAAATGTCATGCAACATGGGGTAGCTTGTATGCAGAGTGGGAATCTCTCTTTTTATTTTTTGAGCTGTGAAGTGCCATTCTTAGTTTTTAGCTTGGGCACTTACGGACGCTCCAAGAATGTGAATTTACATAGTGTGACCTGTATTCTAAGATTTTATGGTTGGGGGTTCCAGGGATCCGTTGAAGAAAAGATGCAGGCCGTGCAAGCCAGAAAGCAACGAATGATCGCCGGGGCGCTCAACAACCAGGAGGTTCGTGTCGCCCGCATTGAGGAGCTGAAGATGCTCTTCTGCTAGGTGCAATCCTTCCTCTCCTGTACTGTACAGTGGTCGCCATCAGCATGCAGCTAGCTGAAGCCTAGATACCACACTATTTTGACTCCCACCTACTGTTCTTATTATTATGTCGTTAGAAGCGTAGACAGATAGAATCGTTCCACTTCCACCACCAAGTGGTGCAAGTGGAGATTGGATTGTACAGAAATTTCTTACCTTTTGTAACCCAAATCCGACATTCATGTCTTGGTTTCCAATGCCGCATTCTCTTCCAAATTGTACGGTGAAGTAGCTCTACTATATTGGTCGTCACTCTTCCTACGTTTCTATACGTGTGGGTAACATGCACCAGTACGTACGATTCGTGCCTGTGCAGCAGCAGCAGCAGCAGAGTAGTACCAGAATTGACCGATTTTTACTCAAGTGGGTCCTGATGCGCCAATAATACTCGCAATGCGGAGTCCGGACCAACATCTACGAAGTCCTTTCTCTGTAAAAGCATGTGGAGTACTCACAGCTCACTTGGTAATGTATCGTCACACCATTATTCACCCAGAGCCATTGACTATGTCCCCCAACGGTCCCTTCGTTCAATCGCAGTACCTGGATACACTTACACCATTTTGATCTTGGCCAGTACATAATCGAGTTATTTCCAAGATTCAATTTTCATTGTAGGCTATTTTTAACTAAGATTGAGCACAGGAAGGATGAGAAGATGCTTTTTATCCTTTTTCTCCCTTTTCTAGTTTGCTCACCAACTATTTTATTTTTGGACTTAGGTACAGTAGCTAGCTGTACATGGATCGCTATCATCAGAGGTCATGTTACCGGTGTGGCTACAATGATCATAGCTCTAGGCAATAGGTCTCTTTCATCTGAAGTTGAGCACAAGAAGAAGGGATGACCTGATGCAGGACCCGTCTTTCTTCATTCTCTTTTCGAGATTGCTCTTCTGTTTTGGAACTAGGCACCGACATCTGACATATTTAACTGTATTTGCAGATCGCTGACACACGCCAGTGCCCACCAGAGCTCACGTTACCGGTGAGACTGCAATGATCGCAGCTCTGTCAGAGGAGCCGCTGAAATTCCACGTCTTCTGTCAGCCTCTGCTTGACCATGTGTGAAGCAGCTTGTTGTCCTGGATCCCTCCCCTCGGCCATGTGCGAGGACGGACTCGGTCACTCGCATCCCATGCCAAGTACACCCTCTCATTAGTTACGGTCGTTACGGCACTGGATTCGGTTCGATAAGTGTGCTTGGCGTTGGAGCCAGCAAGCTATGGTGCAGGTGACTGGAGGCGCACAATGCGGACGTTCTGGGCCAAGTATTGGTGCTACAGGCCGGCTGAGAGCAGGTATGCACTAAACTCTTTCCAGTGCACCACCGTCCTTCTCCATGTAATTTAGACCTCTCTCTCTCTCTCTCTCTGCACTGGAAATCTAAAGCCAAAAGATCCAAGAAACCATATTTTTTCTATTCAGTAGCAGAGTGAAGTCCTCACCTCAGCCTTTAGCTCGAAATGTCGACCATGCCATCTCTTGTTCCTTGCATTTGCCTGTATCAGTAAGCTTCCCACTGTCATTAGAGTTATTTCTAGAGTAAGGAATAGATTCCATGAGCTCTGGCCTTCTTTTTCTCCTTTTAAATCATCCAAATTAGCTCTAAATCTTTTAGAACAAAGGTGGTTAAGTTTCATGATACAAAATGACCTCTCCTTCAATCTCAAGAGTACTTAAAACTAGTTCTACCTTGAGCTTAAAAGAGTAGTAAGAGGGGGTTCTCTTATTGAAAGTTCGGGTGATTTTACAAATACCTCAGTTATCTAAGTACTTTCCGCTTTCACAGTTGAGTTAGAATTCCTTGTTATAGATGAGAACGCTGATGATCATCACTCTCCTTCTGCAAAACTTGTAATGCTGGCTTGGATTAAGAATTTCGGATTGAACAGTCTCTGCAGGCCGGTGGGTGGCAAGGGACCTGGAACGTGGCGCAAGTTTTCGTTACGAGAGTTGCATTCAGCTACTAACAACTTCAACTATGACAACAAGCTCGGGGAAGGGGTGGTTGGGAGCGTGTACTGGGGTCAACTCGCGAGTGGCGACCAAGTACGAAAATCACATTTCAAAACCTTTTCAAATTTCCATGTAAGATAGAACTGAACTTACAGTGAGATTGGAGAGAGCTCTTGGTACAGATTGCAGTGAAGAGGTTGAAGGTGTGGAGCGCCAAGGCAGAACGGGAATTTGCCGTCGAGGTTGAGATTCTGGGCCGAGTGCGGCACAAGAACCTGCTCAGTCTGTTGGGTTACTGCGCGGAAGGCCAGGAACGCTTGATCGTGTACGAGTACATGCCAAACCTGAGCCTCTTGGCGCACTTACACGGCCACCTTGCTGCTGACTCCACATTGGAGTGGGACCAGAGAATGAAGATCGCAGTTGGGTCCGCTGAAGGCCTAGCGTAAGTGAAAACTGAACCTGATGTGAAAATTGTCCTCTGCTTGTAATGAACGAATCCTGATGTGGTTTGCCCTCTGATGCGCAGCTACTTGCACCATTACGCCACGCCCAACATCGTGCACCAGGACATCAAAGCCAGCAACATTCTCTTGGACGACGACTTCAGCCCGCTCGTGGCGGACTTCGGCCTGGTGAAGCTCGTTCCCGAAGGCTCGGCTCACAAGGGCGGCGTCTCGGGATACGCAGCTCCCAGGATTGTCTCAACAAAACCCTCGGAGAGCTCTGATGTCTTCAGCTTCGGAATTCTGATCCTCGAGCTCGTCAGCGGGAAGAAGCCTATTGAGCGCGTTCGAGGAGAGAAGCAGGCGATCTTGACATGGGCGAGGCCGTTGGTGTTGCAAGGCAGGTTTCATGACCTGGTTGATGCGAAGCTGGAAGGCAAGTTTCACACGGACGAGCTCACCAGACTCGTGCAGGTACTTCACAAAATTACATGTCCCGTGAGCCTAAGGCAGAGTCACCTCTTTTTTTCATCTTGAATCATCAAAACCAGCCCTAAATTTCAATAATCTGCTCACAGAAAAGGAAAAGGCGACTAAAACTAATACTAACTTGGGTTTTGAGACCACCACGCTCTTTCATACTTTACAAGAATTCTACTTGAGACACCACCAAGCTCTTCCACATCTTTAGAGGGAACACATAGCAGTATTGAAACTAAAAGAGGGGTGTCTTATGGAGAGTTTGGGTGACTTTACAAGTAGAACTAGAATATTTTCTGGTGCATTTCTACTTACAAAATCTAGTGTTTCCTTGGCAGGTCGCAGCTCTGTGCATAGAGATCATACCTGAAGGACGGCCCTCCATGCAAGATGTCGTGGAGATGCTCAAGGAAGCAACCAAGGACTCCGTGAAGCGCCTTGATGAGCCAGTTCCCTGTGGCACACATCCTGTAGGTACTGATGCAAACCCCGTATTTGCGTCAGCAAAACAAACATGATTTTATCTCACCTGGAGACCAAGAATCTCGATCCCTGTACTCAAATAAACACATCGTGCTATTGCGGACATTTCTCATTCTCATCATCATAGAGTGCATTATCATAGAAGAATCGTCTTGCTGTCAATAGTAGTTACTAGAGCAAAACCTTACACTGACTGAATGAACACCTCGGCACATTTAGCAAAACATCATCAGCCTCAGGGCTTTTCCTCTTCTCCTAACCAAACCTTAATTTCTACTGAATAAATGATCAGACATAATAAAGAAGTGATCACTGGGCAGAACATCATAAGCAACCCCGCCGCTTGTCGAATATTGACTGCGTCTCCCTGCAATTGACAAGAGGTCATAAACTCCAATCCGGCTACCCAACAACTACTCGCAAACACGCGAAAAAGGCAGAGTACATCTCCAAGCTAACACAAGAGATCAGCAAATGAACTCGACAGGTTAACAGCTAGTGACCTAGTCACTGGCTCGAAGAGCGTCAGTGTGCTGACAATCGCGGCACACTAGCGGCAACTGTAACCTCAATCCGAATAAGCATTCAAGTACAATTCAAGCTGATGGATCCAAGGCCAAACTCGCACACCGAAACGTCCATCTATAAGGCCGGATTCCGTTAAGCAGAAAGCTCCATTAAGAACCTACAGGACCGATACGAAGTCCAGATTGCACCTACAAAAAAATTAGGTCAACGAATCGCTACGCCCGCACCACTGCTACCACGAGAACTCCTCACTCAACGACAACATTGCACGCATCAGATGATCACAATGCGCCGCTCGAAAATTCCGAAAAAACAAACACGCTCTCTAAGCGAACCGCAACAACAATCGCCGGCCTCTAACGCAAAAAAACAAGAAACCGCAACTAGACATACCTCCTTTCCAATTCAATTACAACCGGCTCCAATTACTCTCTCCGAGCTCAGCAATCGAACCGAGCTGACTGCAGGTAATTGTTGAAATCCGGAAGCTGACTGCACCGCTGGTGCTGCTGCCAGATGCGCAACTGGTCCACGGTCGGCAAGCGGTACTGCTCCAGCAATCCGCAAATCTCCTTGAGCCCGTCCTCCTGCGGCTGCCATCCTCCGACCGTCGCCATGTCAAAGCCGAATCCCGGCGCCTCCAAATTGCCGCTCACCACGCCAATCCGCTGCGCATCCGCCTCCGCTCGCCTCTCCTCCTCCTCCTCCTCTTCTCAGTCCCGCTCGCGACGAGAGTGCGAATGGCTCGATTGCTGCGTGAGCTAATTGCTTAGGGCTTCCGCTCCGCGGCCATAGCTCGTCTGCTGCCATCGCCTCCTTCGTCTCTCTCGCTGTTCCTCTCTCGCTGCGCTCGCGCTCCTGTCCGCTGGTCGCCCGGGGCAGCTGGCGTGCGTCCGGGGGACGGGGAGGGGCTATTCGCAGCGGGGAGGGGTGGGCGACCGGCGGACGGGGGATTTGGAGGGAGGGGCGGTCGGTAAGAAGGCCTCGTGTGTTTATTGAAGTGTTGTTTTTTCTGCAGTGTTCTTGTCGATGAGCTTCATCTGATGTCCGTGGATGATTTTCATCCTTCATCCGCGAGTGTACGGATTCATTAGCGTGTATTCGTCTTTTTATGAGAAGCGTATTACACGTGTAGTTTAGAATTGGTATGTTTTCATGGCAAGTTTAATACTTCGATGAAATTGTTTGTTTTTGTAGCTTGTTAAGTTTTTTAAATGGGGTCAAATTGTATGTTGTAGGGAAAACTTTGTGTGTATTAGAAATGCAATTTTTTTTTTAGTTTTAGGCCATTTGGGATTAAGAATGCTAGTAGAAGGGGATGTGGATGTACGTCTAGTTTATAGTTCATTCTCTAAACTATGTCCAATGTGATTTTCGTTTGATTTTTTGTGTAGTCCGAGATATTTTTAGGATGTATAGATAGAGATGGTGGGTACAAGTCATATTGGTCATAGTATGAAAGGGGGGTAGTAGTCCCCTTCTGCTCATCTTTTTCTTTTGGACATCGATGTAGTGACGGGAATGAATAGACACTTTGTTTGTGTTGACGTCCTCGCAGGTTGATGTCCTTACTGCTAGTGTCGTACTAGGATTTGGTTTGAAGTAGTTGACGTTTGACTTGTCACATGGTTTGAGTACAATGAAGACATGTCAGCTAAAAAGGTATGTAGGTCAAAGTCATTTTCATAGTTAACAGTTTATTATGTTTTAATGCATTCAATACTAACCTTTTAAGGACGAGAAGCTGAGAGGTGGTCACATCAGGAGTAGTTTGCAAATTGGTGGACCAATACTTCATCTTTGTTTGATTTGCGGCCTAATTTAAGTTCCTTGGATCCATGCGCTTCCAACAAATGCGGTGAGAATGTGCGCCAAAGTTTGACGGACAAACAGTTGTGATGTTTGTAGTAACGAGTAGCAATGAAATACACCCACTATAGAAATGATGTAGTGATTAGTCGCGATGATATGTATCCACTTGTGGCATCTTCTAGGCCCAGTAGCAGGTGGCGCCCTTCAAGGATTGTATCTTGGTACAACTGACATTTGTCGGCAAGGAATAATGTGTCAACGTAGGATCTATCAGCCTAGAATTTGTCAGCAACACATTTCACATGGTTATAGTACAATTACGACATGTCAATGGAAAAGTTAAAAGTCAAAGTTGACTCAAAATCTACCAATCTATTTTGTTTTTGTCATTCAAAATTGGAATTTAGTACATTTAAGATTTTTCAATAGGGCAAGATTTGTGAATAGAGAATTTGCAAAATTTAAATATACATATATATAAACACAAGATCTAGTTTCTATGTAAGATATATTAATAGAGAAAACAAAGTTCTTGGTCACATGCATGTATTACGTCAATTTTGTTTTAAAATTGGAGCTTAATGCCATTGAGATTTGTCAATATAAGCCAAATCATTGCATGATATGACTTTGTAACCATCTGTCACTTTTAAGTGTTTTACTAGGTGAAGGTCCAATAAAATCAAGATGTGTGAAGAACATGAAATATGTTATTGGAGGAATTAAATTCTTAATTCAATTAAATTCTTTATATTGCATTTTATGATTTCTTCCAATGTAGAAGGCCAATACAAACAAGATTAAGTAAATGCAAGAGCTATTTCTTATTACCACAAACTATATTTCTTAGTAGAAATTTGAGACCGATGGTTACCACGACAATCTATCCAACCATCATGGGTGGTAGTAGGTTTTAAGACCTTGTTGTATGAATACCCAAAATGTCTTAAGAAAGAAGAGCATGTCCTTTCTTCCTAAGATACTTAGTAGTAGGCTAGGTAGATTGGGTCTACCTTCTATACTACTAATCTATGACATATAGGCATAGGCTCACTGATGGAATATCAAACACATTATTTTCATGAGCCTCCATTAGAAGACCAAAGTTCTTTGTCTTAGTACAGAGCCAGCTATATTTATTTATTTGCAAAGATAAAACTAGTATCCTTAATCAAATTCATATCATAATCAAACTCATATCATAATCAATTATGATAATCAACAAATTATACATTTCAAATCATGCCATCTTTTTACGAATTACATTTCATGACTTAAAGATGGATTTCTTGAAGCAATATTATTTCCATAGTTTTCCTTCAACCAAACCCTTGATCTCATGTAGTAGCCCCTCACATGTTGTAATAGAATTGTAAAATTCAAGCTCTAGTAGAAACAAATCAAGGCTTTTGTATGAAGCACTTTTTTTAGCACTATTGAAAACATTATAAATAACTTTGATAGTTTTTCAAAGATTATTCCATAAAATAGTTATCTCATCGAAATAAAATTGTTTATGTGAGGCTTTAAATAAATGGTAACAAAATTATTTGTGGGCTTCAAGTACGTTAATGACTTTTGGAATGAATAATTGAATAGTACGATTTTTGGGGGAATCCAGAAGGAATACAGCAATGAATGAAATTTTTTGGTAGCACTCATTTTTTTACCTAAAAATGCGTTGAAATTAGTGATATTAAAATTTTCAAATGTTTTCTCCTACTGGAAGACGGCATGATGATTCTATCCATTGTTTGGATTTTAGATCAAACAATTATTAATTTATTTTAAATTAGAATTGCTAAGCTAAGGAAATAGGAATGTTTTATACCCGTAGTTATTGCAAGACCTCTTTCCTTATCCTAAACACCATCATGGACTTAGTGGTAGAAGGAGCAAACACTTTATTCACTCCGGCTCCCCTCAGGGACCGGAGTTCTTCTTCTTCTCCCTAAACACCTCTATTACTTGTGATTTTTGGTGTGCAATGACCAAACATTTAAAGGTACATAACGTAGTTCCATAATTTTTTTTGCAATGGATAGTGGAAAATTATACCATTATCTTAGGTCAAAGTACGCTAATTTTTTTCCGTGCAAGAAGAAAAATATTATATTGCACCTTGCAAATGCTTGTATCTTTTAATCCACATTGTCATAGTTTACAAAATGTTTTGAGTGTCTTCTTGTAACAATAAAGTCCAAAATCTTACAACTAAAGTGGTAATTTAAAAAAAACAAAAAATCTTACAACTAAAGTGGTAGTTTAAAAAAAATAAAAATCTCATGATGTCTCATCTTAGAGAGGTAGTTTTTGTAGAACATTATCATAATCTTTTAGAAGTTACCCCCTAAGTGATCTGGCAGGTCGTATATTAACTTTGAAGCGATACAGTTGAAGCATGTTCATGTATTGGGTTGAATTGAAATCTGTCGCACATGGCTCAACTAAAATATACAGACCTTCCTCAAAATCTACTAATTCTCCAAGTGAGTTTTATAGCCTAAAGAGTAGCATAGTTTAAATGTTATACAAGAAGAAGAAGAACTCCGGTGCCGAAGGGGGCCGGCATGAATAAAGTGTTTATTCGCTCCACTACTAAGTCCATGTCCACTGGACATGGGTTGGTAGTGTGGGACTACTTCCCCCTCTTGAGAATATTGGTCATGTGAGTACAGACTCTTCCAGCCCCTCAAAATTCTCGCAAAAAATCAAAGATGTCATGACTTTGAAGAATACCACTACCAAAAATTCCCTACTCACCAAAAGTTACCTCTTGGTTCCAGAATTTCATTTTCCAAAGAATACGACCACTTCCTGGGTATGTCCGATCACTTCAAGGTTTGTCGAAACCTACTACCACATGTCTCCAATGAGAACACCATTTGTTTCATTCGAAGAAAGAATTTCAAACCCAATCAAGAAGCTTTGTGACCCTTCCAAATATCACACTCGTAAGAAGACCTCATTGTATGGGTACCCAAAAAGCCCTTGAGGGGGATGGCATGTCAGTTGTCTCCAAGGCACTTAGTATACAAAAGTGTTTACCCTCAAAAGAGAGAAGTAGTTCAATTACACTAACCTATGTTCCATGGCTTAGTGAACAAACACTATATTTACGCTAGTCCGCTTCGAAAACTATATTTTGTCTTCCCAATCCTAAGAATATGCTCGAAGTCAAAGGCACCACGGCCTTAGTGTAGTGGTTTGAGTCATAGCACACTAGTGAGGTGGTTGTGCTATTACACTATCCTATGTCCCGTGGTCATGGGCTTAGTGAAGAGAATGAACAAACTTCCCCTAAGGGAAACCAGAGTTCTTCTTATTATGCTCAAAGTCCGATATGCTTCAACTCTAGTGTTCAATGATATCATAGAGAAAGTGACATAAGGTAAGCCCCTCTATAACCAACAAAACCCCATAACCAACGCTTATAAAATTGGGGTATATCCAACCCTCTTCCATCCCATTACCTCCAAATGGAGGTTTGCTATCAATCAAGACCCTTACTTTTGATTGTTGGTTATGGAGGGTGGCCACCCACTAAACATGGCTGCACATTTTGAAAATTCATAACTAATTCAATTTTCATCGAAAAAATATGAAAT
This sequence comes from Bryoerythrophyllum caledonicum, assembly GCA_963971425.1. Classification (NCBI taxonomy): domain Eukaryota; kingdom Viridiplantae; phylum Streptophyta; class Bryopsida; order Pottiales; family Pottiaceae; genus Bryoerythrophyllum; species Bryoerythrophyllum caledonicum. The sequence goes on from OZ020514.1 coordinate 5,073,822, forward strand.
CACTTGGGTTGGAATTGTAATTCTATTGGCTATCACTGAAAAATAATAGTATAATTATCCCCTCTCTCCATACATGCACATTCCTTAACTTGTCGGTTTTAGGGGGGCTTACCATAATAGAGTAGAGTGCGCAAACCCTTCCCATCCCCATCCCCGTTCCTTTTCCCGTTCCCGTTCCCGTGCAGCGAACAGGGCGTCAAAAGTCCCTATACAGGTCATCAACAGGTCCGGATATCAGCAGGGTATCAACAGTCGGTTTCACCCCAGAACGCAACGAGGGTTTAAGGAGCATGCACAAAACCTTATCCTTCGACGAATTCGATCAGTTTGTTGTTTCCAGTTCGCAATTGCAGCAATTGTTGTTGTCGTTGTTGTAGTAGCGAAGGGGCGATGGCTGCTACCGCGATGGCCATGGCCGGGTGCGCTGCCGCAGCGTCGTTCCGGGTGGAGGGGAAGACGGTTTCGTCGTCGTCCGCCTCGGGGCTGAGCTCCTCGGCGGCCATGGGGCGCGTGGGGTTCGGGAAGGTGCAGCAGAGGCGGCAGCAGCGGGCGACGGTGGGGGTGAGGGCGGCCAAGGAGCTGCACTTCAACAAGGACGGGTCGGCCATCAAGAGAATGCAGGTCGGTCGGTGGTTTGGATAGGTTAGGGTTTGTGGTTGATGTGGTAGGGGTTTTGCTCGTGGAAGGAATGTGATGGAGGAAGGAGACCTGTGTTGAGTGAAGGAGGCGCGTTTTTTGGTTTTGTTATCTTATTTGTTTGATGTGATAAAATTTCACGTCTGAGGCGAGTTTGGATAGGTTAGGGTTTGTGGTGGATGTGGTAGGGTTTTTTTTTCTTTTGAGAGGAATGTGATGGAGGAATGAGACTTGTGTTGAGTGAAGGAGGCGTGTTTCTTGGTTTTGTTAGTTATGTGATTGAGCCAGGTTGTCGTCACGGAGGTTTATCTGTTGATAAGATTTCACGTCTATGGCGAGTTTGTATGTGGATGTGATGTTATGTGAATGTGATTTGTGAAGGAGACATGTGATGGTCTCGTTAGTTATGCATTTGAGTGTGTCGTTGTGATGTGGTTCGTTTTAGGGGATGTGGTGAGGGGAGGAGGCGTGTAATGTTGGTGCTTGTTCTGATGATGTTGGTTATGCGCTTGATGAGCAGGCTGGAGTTGACAAGCTCGCGGATCTCGTCGGTGTTACTTTGGGGCCCAAGGGTCGCAATGTGGTGCTGGAGAGCAAGTATGGCTCGCCCAAGATTGTGAACGATGGTGTCACCGTGGCTAAGGAGGTCAGTGTTGAGTTGAGTCTATGAATCCGGAGGTATGAAATGAGCCTTTCTGATTGGTAAATTGTGGGAGCTTACAGGTTGAGCTCGAGGATGCAGTTGAGAACATTGGTGCTAAGTTGGTGAGGCAGGCGGCTGCCAAGACCAACGATTTGGCTGGTGACGGTACCACCACCTCTGTCGTTCTTGCACAAGGGCTCATCGCCGAGGGTGTGAAGGTAATTCTTTCTTTGGGAATTGATGTTTTTATGTATGCATCCTCTCTTGGATATTTATTACAGAGGTCTAACATGTCAGCACGCGTACATGTAGGTTGTTGCTGCAGGAGCCAACCCAGTTCAAATCACCCGAGGCATTGACAAAACTGTGGTTGCGTTGGTCAAGGAGTTGAAGAAACTATCAAAAGAAGTAAGCTGCTGCACAATCGATAGAATTCTTGTCACGGGACGATATTGCAGTGTCTTTTACCTCTACCACGTTCCCAATGTGGAGTTATCTCACATTGTTTGATTCGACTGTGTGACAGGTTGAAGACAGTGAATTGGCTGATGTTGCTGCCGTGAGTGCCGGCAACAACCCTGAGGTTGGGCAGATGATTGCCGAAGCCATGAGCAAAGTAGGACGCAAGGGTGTTGTGACGTTGGAGGAAGGAAAGAGCGCCGAGAACAGCCTCTATGTAGTCGAGGGCATGCAATTTGACAGGGGTTTCATCTCGCCCTACTTCGTCACTGACCCCGAGAAGATGTCCGTGGAATTCGACAACTGCAGGGTAGGTCTTTGAAGCTTTTATTTACATTTGATGTTCATCAGCAGTCCATTTGCTGTTCTTTTTTACTGTGTATCTCCGAGATATGGGAGAAGTCTAGATTCGATGTATTGTTGCATATACTCATCTAAGACCTTCACCACAATTTACAACAGCCATTGCATATCATTCTTATCTTATTCTCTGAAATATTTGGTGTAGTGATGAACCCTTTTCAAAGTTGCTGATGGTTCTTTTCGGTTCGGACATGCAGCTCCTGTTGGTTGACAAGAAGATCACAACTGCGCGTGACATGATCGGAATCCTGGAGGAAACCATCCGTGGTGGATTCCCACTCCTGATTATCGCTGAGGATATTGAGCAGGAGGCTCTTTCGACGTTGGTGGTGAACAAGCTGAGAGGGTCCCTGAAGGTGGCTGCTTTGAAGGCTCCTGGCTTTGGTGAACGGAAGAGCCAGTACTTGGACGACATCGCCATTCTCACCAACGGCACTGTGGTCCGTGACGAGATTGGCTTGGCTCTCGACAAGGTTGGCACTGAAGTGCTGGGCACTGCCGCCAAGGTCGTCGTGACCAAGGATTCTACCACCATTGTGGGTGATGGCAGCACACAAGATGCAGTCAGCAAGCGTGTGAACCAAATCCGCAACCTTATCGAGGTCGCTGAACAAGACTATGAGAAGGAGAAGCTGAATGAGAGAATTGCGAAGCTCTCCGGAGGAGTAGCTATCATTCAGGTACAACTCGCTCTGTGTTTGTTGGTTCCTCTCAACATGTTGGCTTCCTATCAGAGATATGTGGATTTTACTATTCAAGGACCATTGTTAGCTACCATAGATGTTGAGAGTGCCTTGAATAATCTTACCAAACGAGAGCCAGCAACTGCTTAATCAAATCTTACAGCCAAACTCCCAGCCACCTCGCCGATATCTCTATCGTCTGTAATCTTTCCGTTATGCCTTTTCCATAAGGCTAATTACCAGTGATGCTAATTTTTTCCAGGTCGGAGCCCAAACCGAGACGGAGCTGAAGGAGAAGAAGCTTCGCGTGGAGGATGCGCTGAATGCCACCAAGGCTGCCGTGGAGGAAGGCATCGTTGTCGGGGGAGGATGCACTTTGTTGAGATTAGCTAGCAAAGTGGATGCCATTAAGGCCAACTTGGACAACGATGAGCAGAAAGTAAATACCTCCGTACAGCACTAGTTTTGAAATACTAGATATGGATATCTTGCCATCATTTCTTCGACGTTCTGGAACACTACTGACAAAATCACTTCCAACTATTTCCAGGTCGGTGCAGAGATTGTGAGGCGAGCTTTGTGTTACCCTTTGAAGTTGATTGCCAAGAACGCTGGTGTAAACGGAAGCGTGGTTGTTGAGAAGGTCCGTTTCTCATCTAGACGTGATTGCAGATATCGATGTAGGAGTTTGATTAGTTGTTCTAATACTCGATGATTGACAGGTTTTGGCGAACGGGAACCCCTCGTTCGGCTACAACGCCGCCACAGGTGTCTACGAGGACCTCATGGCCGCTGGTATCATTGACCCGGCGAAGGTGTGTTTCAAATTCTCATTACCTACACCACTACCAAACCTTCGTCTTGTAGTTGACTCTTATTATTGGTGGTTTCGCTTTACGTTCTGTTTCAGGTTGTCAGGTGTTGCTTGGAGCATGCCGCCTCAGTAGCCAAGATCTTCTTGACATCCGATGTGGTAGTCACTGAAATCAAGGAAGATCAGGCTGCCCTAGCTGGAAACCCCATGGATGCATCAGGTATGTAATATTGTAGATTATTAGAGGTATTCGTAAAGTCACCCAAAGTTCACAACATGATACTTCCTCGTATGGTTTATTACACTAGACTTTCAATTTGAATCTTTCCAAGTATGGTCTCTAAACCAAAGTCAAATTAGTTCTACCTGTCTTTGATCTTCCAGAAGGAGTTCAACCCTGAGCTGGTTATAGATTTCCTCCTTAGAGCTGGTTATAGATTTTAATATGAAAATAAAAGAGTATATTTACAAAATAAGTTAAATGTGCTCACATGTTTTGAGTGTTCCGTGTAGGAGTTTTTTCTCCTTTTTTTTCTCCGAACGAGTATCTAATGCACAACTATGAACGTGACTTTTGCAGGATACGGCGGTTACTAAGAAACGACCAAAGCGTCTCCTCTTTGCGGTTTTGGGCGATGGATGGAGCGGTTTCTGTAAGATTTTTAATATTCAGAGTGTAGCAGATTATTTATTATATCTTGCAGTCTCAAGAGCGGCTATTCAGCATCATCACTGAGGTCAATATGTTGCTGCAGAACTTCACTCACATACATTACGTAATTTAGCAGGACACATAGATTCTTAACAAAAAAAGATAAATGTTGGGCTGACATCCCTGCTGAAAATTTACAGATTTAATCTTCATTCCTACTTCTGTACATTTTCTGGATGTGCCCGACTTTTGGAGAGGGCCTGCGTTGAAATTTAGAATGTTGGATCACTTGTGCTTTCTAAGGAAGAGGACATTAATCATATTCTTATAATTGGTTTGGTTCACAGGATTTTTCTTTTGCTGAATGGTCATGTGAGAATTACCTTCTTCAATTGTGTAATAGATCAGCTCACTTTAGATGTGGCTACTATGTTGTGCATCCCATAGTATTTAAGTGCACTAAAATTTCACGTATTTTACATCCTATGCAAATAAATCAAATATGGTTACATCCTATGCAAACAAATCAAATGTGGAAGTGGAAGTAGGAGTACAGATTTGTTGATCTTTTGTTGATCTTAGAGCAATCATAACCTAGTCTTAACCCTTTAACCCCTAAAGGACCAAACGTCCCCCTGGGGTCATTTTGGATTTTGGGCATGTACCTACAATTCGAAAAAAAATCCTTTTTTAATCAACTTCTTTTTCAAGATAGGATCTGATAAGAGCTTCGTGGAGATATATATATTTTATTTTTTGGATTTGTGGTTTGAAAGTTAGTACCTCTTAAAGCCAAAAGTGGGACTTTGGGCACCTCCAAAATTTTTGACAAAAGTTTCTATTGACATTGAGATTTTTCACACATGTAAAGAATATTTCCTTATTTGGAAATTTTCAAAAAAAAATCTTGTCTTTAGTGTAAAAAGGCATTTTATTCCAAGTCAAACATTTTCACTCATTCTCAGGCAACGGGTGAAAAAAACTTCATCTTTTCTACATAAAACCTAGAGATCTTCATATTTTTCACTTTTTTTTTTTTTCAACAACAATATATGGTGAAAACCTTCTTATTGACCGTTCGGATTATCATTTGACTACGTACGTAGTTCACAAAAGAATAAAACGTGAAATGGCAATTTTTGAACCTCCACTCCTTGCACACTTGTTTTGAATATGCTACACTCCTTTTTTACCTCTAAAAATTGGTGTGTTGGGAAATAACATCATGCTTAAGACAATGGTAAAAGATTTAGACCTTGTACAATGCAAAAATTTGATACAAAATGAAGTCAAAGTCAGCTGATCTACTCAACGCAGGGATGAAAATGAACCATTGTTTTGACTTTAAACACTAAAATCTATCAATCCGTGCGGTGGATCGCAACCAAAATTTGATGGCATGTTTATGTGGAAGTCTATTTTAAGATCTTACGGTTGAAAATTGGAAATTCACTTTAAAATGTGATTTTCATGTCTCTTTTTGACAGTGGCAGTTTTGGATTGGTTTTAGAGCGAATTAGGTCGTGGTCCTTTAGGGGTTAAGGACAACACCTGTGATGTGGGAGAATTCATTGCAACTGGTCAATACATCATTTACACAATGGGTACATTTCATCGCGACTGGTCACTACAAACATCACCATAGTGCTTGTTTTTTTTAAACTAACCTAATATTTATTAAGGTTGAATATTTCCCTCTTTCTTAACCCAAAAACGTCAGAGAAGCCACATTTGGGTTACCTTCATACAAATCTCGTGACCAATTGATTTTTCTATCAGTAGTACTGCTCATTCCTCTCAAACCAATCTCACTGCCTCAATACTCCTTCCAATTACATCTCATGTTAAACCTTTTAAATAATGAATGCTATTAATTTGATATCTTGACACAATTTTAAAGACATTAACATATAAAGATCCACCAAATTTCACTACCATGGCCTTGAAATTTAGTGAGAACCAAGCCTTCTAAGTTGTGGCTCATATTTGTAAGCTCCTTAGACCACCTTCACATCAAAAGAAAGTTTTTGCTGCAATCAAATTCTTGCTTGAAACCACCATATTCATGTAATTTATCATGTTTCTAAAAACACCTTATAAAACCTCCTTAAATAACAACTCCAATTGAACAAAATAGCTCAAGAATCAAAAACTAATTTCTTCCCATATTATCAACTCAAAGCAAAGTATATTGTTATTGCACTTAGTGCATCCCTTCATTCTCCAAATTAATCTTAGTACCTTCTAATCCTCTAAACACTTTAAAATATTTAAAAGACAACCTCAAATACTCTAAATCAATACTAACACAATTTTTTCTAACCCTAAATTTGTAATTCATTTAGACTACATAGAAGCTCAAGAGCAAACTTATGAGGAGCACATTGGGCCATTATAAAAATCCTCCATAAGATTAGTCCAATGAAAAGCCACCACAATGTTGAACAAATTTCCTCCTTATTTGATCAAATGAAAATCCACCGCTATGTCATTTAACCCTTAAATGTTATAAGGTGCGACTAGTGCCCACAATATTCTACATGAGTGGTGCCGTATTTGAACATGATAAGGTTCAGATATTGAAATGGCTTCCAAATGAGAGATGTTGGTTGAAGAATCTTCAATCCAAAGGTGTAAGTCTTGCTAAAAATTCAATACATTTTCTATATTCTACAGAGTAAAATACGTGCTAGTATGTATGGTTCCCGATTGACGTTTAAGAGTTAAAGTCTCTTCGCCATTTACTAACAATGACATCTCCAAGTTTTTATTTGGTCCAATGGATGCTTTAAACTTGGTTGGACAAGGACTTCGTTCCTAGTGACTTCATTCCTAGTGACTACTAGAAATCAAGTTTGTGACAATGGTAGAAATGTTTGAGAAGTCAGTGTTTATGGGCTAAATCTTTGTGCAAACGATGTGAAAGAGTGGATGTACTGATATAGAAGGTGAATTTAGGCTAATTTTTAAATGAAGACAAGCAACAGTAAAGGGCTTGTTACATGGTGTTTTAACATTAAGGTTATTATGCACGCATTAGAGGGTGGTTAATAGTTATTACCAAAGTTGGACCGTTATTGGTGATTTTGCCTGGTATATGTAATAAGTATCAATACGGTATTGAATACCATATTGCGCCAAGTTTCACTTGACAACCATACTTGGAGTTTACTCGCATTGCCCCTATATCGCATTTCACTACGTGCCCCCAATACCATACTCATAGTCTGTTTTCCGTGGATAGGTGATACTAGTGGAGTATGCACATTAGTATGGTATTGGTTAGTATTATAATTTCTTATTTTTCAAAAATATTTTACAAAATCTTTTTTTGACTTAAAAAATTCAAGTACTTACTCAAAAAGACTTTAGCCTAATATATGTGCAATTAATGTCTGATGCATGCAAGAAATTGATTCTTGAACTCAACGAATGTTTTGTATGAAGTACAAAGTTGCCAAAGAATAAGAATTACCATGCGCTCACTAAACCATGTAATTACAGCCACGTCGCACTCTAAAATTATAGCCACTCCACTTTTTAAACCCGTTTGGCAAGCTTTGAACAACCACTCTGCGAAGCATCGAAGGAGTTAACGTGCATATTGGGGTGTAGGTTTCCTTAGGTATAGAATATCGCGGGTGAGTACCAACATGCGGCACGGAAAACGAGCGATGCTATCTTGTGAGCGGTGAACGACGAGCGGTGAGCGGTGAGTAAAAAAAATAGGAGAAAATAATTATTTTGTATTTTTTTTGAAAAGTATGGAAGCGTTCCCTCTTACTAAACCATAAAATGTAAAATGTAAACCCTAAACCCTAAACCCTAAATTTGATTGCTCAACGCTCACGGCTCACCATTTACCGCTCACAAGATAGCAATCCTCCTACCATGGTACTTGGATATCAATACCTTGAAGCTTCACTCTAAGCTTAATAGTTATATTCATACTAGATTTGCAAAAATTTGATTCCTATGATACTTAAGATTCAACTCGGCTAACATTTTATTAAAATATCTAATATTGATACTAGAATATCTAATATTAATACTAGGCATGTATCGCAAAATCCCAATATTGGTCCAACATTGGTTATTACTTGGATGGATGATGAGCTACCTTAATCTATTGGTAATGCAAGAATATCCTTTGAAAATTCATAACTAATTCAATAATGACAAGAAATTTGTGATTTCAATTACATGGGTCTTCAAACTTGATTACTATCCAAACAAATTCACTATTATTTTATACAAATTTCATCTTTTATTTTGAAAGAAATGGGTTGTTTTCCTTACCTTATGTGTTCTATGGATAATCATCTAGAAAATTATGAAAGTAGTAGAAGATTTGCAAAATGGGTATTAGTTTGACTAAGCACTAATTTTGTTGTATGTCCTCAGTTTCACAATACATCTGCAATAGCTTTAATTATCCTTTAATAACAAAATTTTAGCCATGTACCGTCTTTGGAATTCACAAGCAAACTCCTGGCTCTTGCTGCTTTACTCCTAATCTTTGTGTTTTTGTATATCTCTAAGCCAAGAATTCATTAGGTGAGATTATAGTAGGAAAATAAGTTTAAAAGTCGTATTATTATGGAGTAAGGTTACATGCTAGGAATCGAGGTTGAGAGGCTGAGCAATATTAGCAATTTGTTGGTCTAGAGTTCAAACTTGGCCCTTGGAGCTTCACACTAGGGACCAAGGACTAAATGCTCATTGCATTAAAAAAATGCCTACATTGGAGCACTTTTTAAGAGTTCCAATAGTCAAGAGTTTGCCCTCTTGAGGTAAGTTTGGTTTTATTGTGAATAAAAATCTAAACTCTTATTGGAGTGCTGAACCTTTTTTAATTAATACATTCAAAATTTGACAAAAACTTAGCCACTAGATTCAAACGGCTATACCTATTTACCTAAGTTTTTAACCTAAAATTTTAGATGAACATATTATCTAGATTTTCACCTAAATTTACCTTTGCCTTCCCTCCCTACGTCTCTCATTTCCTCAAGAAGCATGTAATAGGCTATGCCGGTGTAGAAATTAGAACTCTACTATCCTCCATACCACTCAATGGCTCTACTATGCATTAGCAACTTTCTCCACCTATTTTCCTTTGGTGAAAGAAATCTCATTTATTGATAGTTTGTAACAATTCCAATACAAGTGCTTGTGCTAGAATCCTTTGAGGGATGCACGTTTTGGAGATTAGAGAAATTAGGAACCTTTACATACTAAAAATTGACTTGGGACTTCCCTAATGGTATGGGTGATAGCCCTACAATACAAAAACCAAAACTCCACAAAATACATGTTCTAACGTTTTTTTTCAACTCCAAGACTCAATGGCTTGGCCTAAATCATTACCATGGGTGTTTTGGAGAGAGGGTATGGAGAAAACATGCCCTCTATTTTTATGTTTGGTGGATCCTCTCTTAAAAAAATAAAAAATAAAAACCCCAGTTTAGAATTACCATGGTGGGATCCCTAGGGTAAATTTGGCATAAAGTTTTCCCAAAAAAATTCTCTAGATCCCCCCCAAATAATTAAGCGAGACAAATGAAGTACACTTGCCGAACCACCCGTAACACAAAAATAACGAGGTTTAAACTCGGCCTCTATGGTAGGACAACCTAATACTGCTCCTTTCTACACCCTTTCTAGGTTTCAGATAGGAAATATAGCTATTCATCACATCACATTCATTGATCAATGCATAAGTCATGTAAAGATGTGCTACATCTCCTCTCTGGAATCTAGGAAGCATATAGAAGGGAGCGATATGGGTCGCCAATCGGTTTTGGGGTCATCCTACCTTAAGCGCAATTTGGTCTTTAAAGGAGTTTGGTCCTTGGTCCGTGAGTGAATTCCCCTTACGTTGCAAGCAAGCTAGAGTGCCATGAAATATGTCTGGGCACATGAGAACCTCATCGTCGGCTTTAGTAAGTTACTACACTAAAAATCTCACTTACTGTATCCACATTATATGATTTGGAAGTGCTACAGGGTTTTACTTTTGTTGAAGATTTTTACCAAGAGCACAACTATCTACACTACTCAAACACGTAGATCATTGTAGACATAGTTGGTAAAACTATTCATCATGAGTAAAAACTCATACCATTTTAAACCAAATAGTGTGGATACACCAAATGATATTTTTAGTGTAGTAAGGTACCTTGTACTCCTATTTATCGAGGTGGTGTAGAAATGAGGTGAAATTCAGGTGGGTCAAGATTTTCTCTGCCATTATGTGCTTGTAGGACTAGCGCCTGCTTCTAGTCTTGTCTCTTTGACCGTTGTCACATCTATCAACTCATGCCATGGTGTCCATCTGACACCCATGAAAGCATAACGAAATTGTGTCTTTCCTACTTTTTTTAAACTTTTTTTTTCAACAGGCACACACTACACCGTTCCCTGAATATAGTGTAGACTAGACTATTTGAAATTTCCTACACTAATTTCATTAAACGCAAATTAAAGTGGTCCACTTCAATTTTCCATCCACATCAAATCATGTCCATCAAATAGTGTGGCTTGTTTCAAAATAAAAGACACGGGAATTGATGCGGATAAGTTTTTACAAGTTGTACTCAAAACCAAAATTATAATATAATAACATAATAATAACATAATAACATAATAAAATAATAACATAGTAATATAATAACATAAAAAAATATAATAACATAATAATATAATAGCATAATAAAAATATAATAACATAATAATATTATTTTATAACATAAGAATATAAACATAATATTATAATATAATATAACAGAATTTAATATTAACATAATAATATAACATAATAATATAATAATAATATATAGTATAATATTAATATTATATATAATAATAACATATATAATAATAACATATATAATAATAACATATTAATACTATATTAATAACCAAAATTGATGTGGTCCACATCAATTTTCATCCAAAACTAGAATTGATGTGGTCCACCTCAATTTTCATCCACATTACCTATACCTCCACACTATATTCAGTGAACGGTGTAGTTGCTACATTTGCAACTTGCGGCGGTCCCGTGAAGTGAGTGAAGATTTTTCACCTAGGGATTGAATCCGCAATCTCATGTCTTTGTGTCTCTCAGAGTATCACTCGGGTACTTTAGGGTCATCTCATACCATCTTTCCCACACTTTTTTCTTAACCCTTCTAAAAAATTATGCCAAAACTATCTCTTAGAGCCAACAGTTCCTTAATCAATTTCTAAAAATATGCCAAAACTATCTCTTAGAGCCAACAGTTCCTTAATCAATTTCTAAAAACTGGTAGAAATGCTCAAACATGCACTCCAAAGGAGTTTGGTAGGCTTTTCAAGGATATATTTTTGTGAAGATCGATATAGGTGGTACCCTGCAGTATTCGTGATGTACCTATGTGATACCCATGGGTATCATCATAGAAGGTGGCTAAATACTTATAATGCTGGTCAGCATTTTGGCTAAATTTTTTAATTAAAAAATCATTTTTTTACAGTATAGCAACCATGATTTTCTTGTAACTTTTCAACTAATTTTAGCTTGTTTAGGAATCGCTACTTAGAGCTAAGGCTTATGGTTCTACTTTGGCTGTAGTAGATTTTCAACAAGAACATTGCAAGCTAGAAGAGATGCCATACGCATCGGTCAATTTCAGCCCCTCTCTGCCAAATTATTTGTTTTTCCAAATCATAGTGGCTTAGACACAATGGGTATCACTTAGGTAATATATAGGTATCCCCTATGTATTACATGGATATCACCTAGGCATTACATGGATATCACCTAGAGAAATCTCTTGAGTTTTACAAAGACTTTGTACATTCTCCATTGTAAAATAATTATGTACGAAACTGATCAACGCGAAGGTAGTTTAATGACGTAACTTGGGGTGATTCTACTTGTTTCTAGTGTACATGCTTGTCAAATGAGCCCAAAGAAACGGCCAGCGAGAATTGACCCCCTCGCTTGTCCTTACCCGTGGGGGCCACGAGGTGGTGGGGCCAAACCTGGCCCCTATTTTGTTTTTGGATGGGGACCTATTTATAGCGTGGAGGTAAAAATAGCCATAGGCCCCAAATTTGTCCCAAAAAATCCAATAAAAGCCTCTGGACCCCCCAAAATAAGAGGGCTAGAAAAAAGACCCCATGCAATAAGACGGGGGCCCACCTCAGGTAAGGACGAGCGAGGGGTCAATTCTAAAAAACAGGTTCAATCAACATGAGTCTGTGCAACAGAATTCAACTCAGGAGATTTGATTAGCACCACTTGCAACCGTAGAATTTTCTCAGATAGATGAGATGTTTGAATCAGGGTACATGCGGGTGCTTTACACTACCATCACGTTGTACATGTTTTCTTGCATTTATGTGAATTGCAGAATGAGGCTGAAAATAGTTGTGTGGCTATCAACATATACAAACTTGCCACAAGCACAAACTATTAGCTCACCATATTAACCACTTTTTATTTTTCTCGGCCTACTCAATTCCTGAAATGCAGGCAACGTTGTGCCTTGTCCAATTCCCAATTAATTCCTTATCTTCTACCCTACCATGTATTGGACTTTTTCTTGGCCCAATGAAAGTTGCAAGACCTGATCAAAATGCCTTTTCGGTTTAGATATTCCAAACTTGTCCAAAAGGTTCCATTTGATGGCGCTCAGACAAACATTGGGCATGGATTTGGACAAGAACAGCTACTGCCTCGGGCAAAGTCATGTTGCATGGGGCAATCAAGTTCAAGCATTCCTCATTCTCCGCAAATGAGAGCACGACCGCACAAACTCTTGAGCAATGTAGTCGCCCAACACCACCAACGCTAAACCTTGAAAACTTGCAAGCTTTAGGCACTTGCACACCAACCAAAACTATGATGAAATAGCCCGACTTCTTGCATGTGCGGGTGATGCTACGAAGCGTACGATAACTTACACAAGTTTCATGGCTCAACATCGCTCCAAGTGAACCACCTCACATCAAGGTTATGAAGCATGAAGTACATGTAAAGACTTCACAAATACATGTACTTTGGGCATATTCAGAATAGGTTGAGTACAATCGAATACATGTATTTGTATCTGGGGGGTATAAATACATGATTGAGTGAGGTAGAGAGAAGCCGCAACAATTGTGTTAATAATAAAAGTGCCGTCAGCAAAAATTGGAGTACGAGGTGCACTAGTACAGTATACAAAGTACATATGAATATAGTCAGCTCCCTCTACAACAACCCCATTTGTCTTATCAAAATTTACCATCATTTACCAACTCCACCCCTTGTATCTACCACAAAAATAGATAGCTTCTCTGACAACACCACCTGAACTGTCCTAATATCGTACGCATCAGTCGAGTTCGGACACTCCATGTCGAATTAATTATTGTTTTCAATCCACAGTTGTTCGGACACAACGGGTATCACCTAGGTGTTCCATGAGTATTGCCTAGACATTACATGGGTATGACCTTGGCATTACATGGGTATGACCTTTGGCAAATCCCTTATATCTTCCAATTTTTTTTTCATGGAGAGTCTCCATTTCGAATTAATTATGTACGAACCCGACCAACCCATAGGGTAGATGTTGTTGTAAGGGGAGTGAATTGAACATGTATTCAGCTATCCAAGTGTATGTTTTTGATAACCTTGCCTCACACTAATACACACATAGTTTGTTTCCTACACTCTAAATACAACACTCTTTTGTTGAAGTGTTGAAAAAGGGTGGAGCAAAAAAGCGTTGAATTGAAGGTGTCAAAAATAGCCCCATCCGTACAAGTGCCACAAAAGTTAGAGTAAACTTTCTCCAATCTAGTTTGCTCGAAATGGTAATGATGCTTAGAGTTATTACAGATTCCACCAAAATTTGGTTGAATAGGTGATGATGCTTGAAATTACGACCAATTTGATGGAAGTTTACATCAATTTCCACACCACATCTTTGAAGATTCATCTACAGCTCTTTAACACTAACCATGTACGGAAGTAATACCACCAATTGACTTAAAACCAACAGATTCTATAGCATATCCTAAATTTGAGGTGTGAAATCTCGGTCACGTTTACATGACTTTTGCATTGAGCGATGCGATGACAACTTACATTCCTTCTCCAGCATTAGAGGTTTCTACGTACGTTGGTGGTATCGGATCATTCTACCATATCTCTATGGCTGGGATTACGAAACTGGGACTTTGACCACCCGAGGTGTCCGACAATGCAAATTTTGTGTATGTACGATGGACATAATGTGCTCAAATGCAATTCGGGCCGGGTTTATGACAACTGGGAAGAGCCAATGTTCAAGTATGTGAATGACCTCTCATGATTATGAAGAATGAGCATTGACCGACGGTTGTTGGCCATTACCCAGACAAGGACATTTAAACCGCATCCGTGATCATGAAGTCGTCTTCTTTTCGGCGTGGAAATGAATGTTGGTGAGTCACTTGGGTGAGGGTCACATCAACGTAATGGCAGGCCGCATGCATGAATTAGCAGGAGATGGGTGAGGGTCACGTCAATTGTAATGGCAGTGGTACGCATGCTCGAAGCAGGCGGAGTCGGGTGGTGACTTGGACGCTAGAAACCCGATGGATATCTGGCAGCGTTGTTATTGTTTCCGATGTCAGTGGTCTGTAGTACGCGCTCTGTCATTCCTTTCCAGCATCGAGGCCCGGCAACTCGCTTACGTGCATGGCTATGGGAAGCTTTGTGTCAGGGCCATATTACAATCTCCATGATGATGTTTGAGGTCGGTGGCCCTTGACTCTTTAACCCTACGAGGTACATATCGATTTTGGGCAGGTTCCTAAAAATCCATTTTCGAAGATAACTTCTTGAAATTCTTAGTGAGAATAGGAATATGGGTTATCTTTTGGGGGATTTTTTTAATTTTTTTGGGACTTGTAGGGAATAAGTTATGGTGCTTCAAACATAAGAAGCATGTTTCTTTTGGCAGTTGGGCAGAATATTGTAGAGATGAATAGTGCTACAATAGAGTTGAGAATTGCAGTTTTTAAAGGTGGGTAGCAATGAAGGAAAGTTCTTCGCAACCTTCGTTGTTTTCACTTAGAAACGCATAGAAATTTAGGATTTTTATTTCTTTAGAAGTATTTTTTTCTAATGTTAGAATATGTTGTGATAATTCTATTCATTGTTTGGATTTTAGATCCAATGAGTATTTCTCTATTTAGAAAATAAAGTTGCTTTCCTAAGTAAAGGGCCACTTTCTATACCCCTTGTTGTTGGAGGTCCATTTTTCTTATCATAAACACCTCCATTACTTGTGATTTTTGGTGGTGATGACCTAACACAAGGTAGAACATAGATCCGTTGTGTTTACGCATTGTGTAGTGGGAAAATATGCCATTGTCTTGAGTCAAAGTACGTTGGCCCTGTGTAGGCACAATGGAAAAAGCTGATTTTCACTCTTCAAATGCATATATCTTTCAATCCGTACGATCAAAGTTTACAGAATATTAGGGTGTCTTCTTGTAGTAGTTAGCTTAAAGATTCGACGGTTGAAAATAGTAAAACATTGTTTGAATAAGTCTAATAACATCTCATCTCAAAGTGGCAATTTGGGGTGGTTTTGGTGAAGCTCAAGGCCCCATTCTTTAGGGATTAAGGCCTACGAGCCCTTGGAAGGGTCATTTTTGGTGGGTTTGGGTGTTGTAACTTTGTCTACAATTGGTTGTTGTTGTCATGGTCTTTGAGCTCCGCAAAAGCTTTTCAACGCATCTCTCTAATCTCCAATCGATGCATACATGAGCAAAATACAGTGATTTCCGTGAAGTGGGGTTGCAATGAAATTTATCTGCTCTGTAGATGATGCACTACATAACCTATTACTCTTGTAGATTCTACCAGGGCCTCATGGTCCACTTTGACATTAAAGGGTTTAACCACCACCTTAATCATAATGGCCTATTTTTTGCCATGCTAAATCTGAGGGGAAATTTCACCTTGTTCGAGAGATGTATTCATGAGGATTGCAAAACCTTGCACCATGTGATTTGTATCTATAACATTTATACAAAAGTCTAGAGTAAACTTGGACTTATATTTAGGCCCTAGTTTCTTATGTTCAAACTTTGCGTTTCTCGGTTGAGCAAATTTAAACCAAGAGCTTGAGATTCTAATTTAACCCTGTAACTTCAGTTGGGAACCGTATAAATAGGCACGCTACAAGGATCGTGGGCACCTTCGACTACTCTAGAGGTCTAATTAGTGATTCCAGAAACCTAGATGCCACCCTAGTAAACTAAATTTGAGAATTAGTGTTACACTACATTTAATGTAATAACCTCTATTGACTACACTACTCTAATTGTGTATTTGTTGGAAATTAGTGTAATGCTCATTAATGAGCCACGTGTTAACAAAGGACGAGTGTTGGACTATGTGCCTTTTTTCCAAAATTTCCTTTTTTGAAAAATCGTTTTCCACCCATGATGTCCATGTCATGCTATACGATCTCACGCTCCACAATCTCCCCCAGACGCTCCCTCCTTGTCCTACAAACCATGCAGTGTGTCTTCGCTCTTGGCAATCAAGCGCCATCCTTAGTCAAAGAATAGGTCGCACCAAGCAAAGAGAGTCTACGAGAAAGTTGTTCTAGCGTGTAATTGTGGACGGCGTGATTCTTCCTCAACATCTTTGGCACGTCGTCTAGGTTCAAATCGTGACGTGATCAAGGTATGAACTCCAAGAGAGAGAGGGTGTGTGATTTTTTCTCGTTTGTTTTCACATCTTTGGGGTGTTGTAATTGTATGAGTGCAAGTAGTGTGTAGGATTTATGGGACAGAGGACCATGTTTTTGGCTAGGTTTGATAAAAACAGACGCCTCAGGATCGCTCGGAGATATTCTGAAACTCCCTATCTTTTTAGTGATTGCCTACCGCAAGCTCTGTGTTTTGGAAAGACGTTGTAGTATAATTTGAGGCTCATATTCAAAAAAACGAGGATCAAATTCAGGCTCTCGAAACTGCCTGGATGACGTGCTAATTAAAGCGTAGAATGAGATGTTGTGGTTGCTTTTGAAGCTCCAACTAAACTGGTTACTTTCTAGTTCAATTGTATGTGATTTCTTGTACGTGTTTATTATTTTGCAACACATGATTTCTTCAATTGTATGTGATTTTGTGTAGTTGCATGTAATTTGTTGTATGTGTTTATTACATATTGGTGACTTGGTTTTATCAATTTATGTAATCTCTTTGGTCACATGATTTTTTCAATCATTTTTTTGTACACTTTGTAACATTTTGCTATTTCTCAATTTTCTAGAAATTATTTTTCCATTAACACTAAACGTAAAGCTAGTAAAACTACAAAGTTACAATTCTCTGCATTTAGTATTCATGTTGTAATACTAAATCTCAAGTTGACATATACAGTTAGCCTTTGTAATTAGTGTTCCAAACACTAATTCTCTATTTTAGTGTATTGGTGTTAGAACGTTAAAGCATCTCCATTGACGCCAACAATGAATATAGATGAAAAGTACCTCCATCACTCTTGGTTGACACTAGAGGATAGAGAGAGTTTTGAAAAGTCACTGAACCTACTCTTTGATAGATCTATGTTTGAGATACCCTACATTGTGGTTAGTTTTGTCCATAAACAATTCAAAATGGAGAGTGTCCAAATGCAAGAGATTTATTAAGGTGATGCCCACGTAATGCCCATTTAATGCCTACGCAATACCCATGTAATACCTAGGTGATATCCATTGATACCCATTGTGTCCAAACCACTATAGTTTGGAAAGATATTTGGTTTGACAAGGAGTGTGTGAAAGTGACCGCTTCGTACGATAACACTATCATAGAATTGTATGTCTTTTACAACGTTTGTAGTGGCTTGTGAGTGGGTCACAAACTAAAAACGAATCTTATCTGACATTGATGAGCGTATGTATGGTACATATGGTAGGAATTTTCTATTTTCTATTTTCTTGCTTCATTGATGAACATTTGGTATGTGGAGATACTCTTCGGGTCAATTCACACTTGGTGTTAGCAAAATGAATTTATGTGCAACTTGAGATTAGATTCATTTGCTAACACCACTCCTAGTACCAAGTGCAAACAAACCATTGTATTGTCTTGAACAACCATGATAACTAAAGGCCCAAGGCATTTTCCCTTCAAGACACAGTCCAACACTACCTTTATCAAAAAGTGGCAAGAAAATTTAGTTTTGAAGTAAAATATTGGACTTTTAACCATAAACCTTAAAATAGACTTCTATATGAACTTACTAGTTTTTTTGCTACAATCCGCAGCACGGGTGTGAAGATAATACGGTTTGAAGTCAAAGAAATGGTTCATCCTCTTCCCTGTGTTGAGTGAACCAACACACTCTAACTTCACTTAGTGTCAAATTTTTGCATCACACAAGGTCTAAATCCTTTACCATTGTGTTAAGCATGATGTTAGCCCCATGTACAGTCCCCTTCAATAAGGTTACGTACTTTTTGCATTCCTAGGGATAGTAACTTTCAGTGCTACCAACTTTGACACCCTCTTGAGGGTGAGAAATTGTTATTTTACCATGAAATTTTTGGCACAAGATCATTTCTATGTTGACAACACGTGTGCAAAATTTCAAGGTCGGAAGTCAAATTAAAAAAAAGATATTCAAGATCTACCAACATGGGTAGCACTAAGAAAAGTTTCATTGCTACGAACTTTGACACCCTCCCAAGGATTGAATTTTTTGTTTTTGCCCATGTAATTTTTGGCATGGGACCTTCTTTGTGTTTATTACATGTTTAAAGTCCAAAACATCCACACTAAGAAACATATTTAAAATCTAGCAACATGTGTAGTTGTGAGTGTAGTTGTAAGAAACATTTCACTCCTCGCCAACTTTGACACACTCCCAAGGATTAAATCTTTTGTTTTTGCACATGAAATTTTTGGCATGAAACCATGTTTGTATTGAATACATGTGTACCAAGTTTTAAGGCCATAATACCTACATAGCAAAAGATTTTTGAAATCTACCAACATGTGTAGTTGTGAGAAACATTTCACTCTTGCCAAATTTGACACCCTCCCATGGATTGAATTTTATATTTATTCCCATGAGATTTTGGACATGAGACCATCTCTACGTTGATTATATGTGTGCTTAATTTCAAGTCTAAAATATCCACGATAGAAAAGAAAAAAATCAAAATCTACCAACGTGCTAATTGTGAGAAACAACCGTGTACCATATCAACTTTGGCACCTTCCCTAGGTTTGAAAGATTGTTATTTTACAATGAAATTTTTAACACATAATCACCTCTATGTTTATAACAGGTGTGCCGAATTTCAAGGCCAGAAGATGAATAAAAAAACCCATATTCAAAATTTACCAACATGTGAAACTATGAGAAACAATCTTGTGTATCTATTATTGTATTCATCACATGGCTTTGAAATTTAACACACATGTTATCAGCATAGAGATGATCTTGTGATAAAAATTTCATTGTAAAATATCAAATTTTCAGCCCTCACGAGGGTGTCAAAATTGGCAGTAGTGAATGGCTTACAACTACACATGTTGGTAAATTTGGAATATCTTTTTCTATGTTCATCTTCTGGCCTTGAAATTTGGCACCCATGTTGTCAACATAGAAATGATCTTGTGCCAAAAATTTCATGGTAAAATAACAATTTTCTAGACTTCAAGAGGGTGTCAAAGTTGGCGGCACTGAAAGTTACTATCCCTAGGAATGCAAAAAGTACGTAACTTTATTGAAGGGGACTGTACACTAATTTTTAGAGGTAGAGAAGGGGTGTAGCATATTCCAAACAAGTGTGCAAGGAGTGGAGGTTCAAATATTGCCAATCCACATTTTTTTTTTGGTGAACTTAATATGCTTGAAAACTATAATCCAAACAATCTATAAGAAGGTTCTCACCACATATTTTTGTCAGAAACAATAAAAAGTGAAAAATATGAAGATCTTTAGGTTTCATGTAGAGAAGAAGAAGTTTTTTTTGTACCTTGCCCAACAATGTGTGAAAATGTTTGACTTGGGTTAAAAAAAAAATTACACTAAAGACAAAAAAAAATTCAAGACATCTTCAAAGAAGGTAATATTCTCTATATGTATGAAAAAACTCAATGTCAAATGAAACTTCTAACAAAAGTTTTAGAGTTGCCCGGAGTCCCAAATTTGAAAAATATGAAAAAATATTTCCACGAAGATCTAATCCGGGATATTCTAGCATTATTTTATTTTTATTTTTAGAGGATTATTTTAAAAATTTTAGGAACGTCCCCAAGGGTTAAATGGGTTAACCAACCGGTGCACTTGTCCACTGTAATCTAAAGCAGCGTGTAGAGAAGCATCGGCAACTTTATTGCCGTTTAGGAAAAGGGTCCAAACATAGTTTAAAAAGATACTTGTTCTAAGATGCACATGACCCACATGAGGCCAAGCTAGATTTTTGGGAGTTGTCCCCTGCTTTGTTATTTCAAGAGGATCAGATCCCTACTATCCTTGGCTTGGTAGGGGGACAATAGGGCCCCATTTCACCGAAGAACTTGCCCTCCATGGCATTCAATTACCTCTATCCTCACGGGTACATTTGTTTGTAAGGTGAGGAAAGGATGCCAAGAGTTTTGACCTCTAAGGTATACCCCCAATGACTAAACATATAAGGAGAATCCAAATAGTAGTACGATTATTTTTCAGTGATAATCAATAGAATTACGATCTCAACCCAAGTGATTTAATATTTTTCTCATAAGATGTGAATTAGTTATGAATTTTCAAAGTGGTCTGCCATGTTAGCCTACTTCTGCCACTAGGTACCCCCCATCAACACGGACCAAAAGTTAAGGTCTTAACTGGTAGTAAGCGTTCATTTGGAGCTGACAAAGAGTGAATGGGTGGAGATGGGGCGGATATGGGATGGAATTGGGACCAAATCTAGGTACCCTCCATCAACACAAACCAAAAATTAAGGGTCTTAACCAATAGTATGCGTTAGTTTGGAGCTGACAAAGAGTGAATGGGTGGACATGGGGCGGATATGGGATGGAATTGGGACCAAATCTAGAGTGGCAGTGGTAGGAAGGTGGGGGTTGTGGGGGGGATATAGCTTATGTTTTATTAAAATTAGTACTAAATCAATCTAAGCCCAAAGAGGAAAATGACAACTAGGATTTTTGGTACAACATGGCCATTTCTTCTTCCTACATTGTTCATTGTATTGATAGTGTGGATTCATTCAATTGATGTGGATCAGTTACAAGCACATTCATATCAAGTTTTGATTGGATATTTGTTTTCAAGCAAGTGTGTGCCATGTAAATTTCCAAATATTGTAGAAACTTGAACTATTGTGATCCGCACTACTAAACACTATATGGTGAACTTTAAAGCTCCAAATTCCCGTGACAATTTTCCACCAAAAACATATCAAAATTGTTGATTCCAGTCCAATGAGTAAAGAAGGAAACTCAAACTTTTACTCTTCGATTAAATCGTAGGATTTTAATCAAGACTTATTAATCCCTAATGAGCCAAGGCATTTTAGCATCTGAACTCACTAAAAACTATTAGTTTCAATGCATTCAACACAAAATGCAAACAAACCCAATTTTTACACATCTAACCATAGGATCTTGTACTAGGATTGTACAAGTGTATGTGGTAATAAATTTTTCCACACGGATTGAAAGATATCAGCTTTTGAAGTGAGACATAAAACTCTTCTTCAGGTCATACTAAACACCTTCAACAAGCTTTGACCACCTTCTATGGCATTATTTCGCACTATGGTCCGTGGTTTTCTAATTTGGACTTAAAAGGATCATATTAGGCACATGTGCACCAAATTTTAAGAGGTAGAAGAGGGGTAGAAGATGTCCTTAAACATCTTGCAATGCAACTATGTGCCAAGAATAAACAACACACTTCAAGTTTTGCATATATCATATCTTTCTCATATTTTTAAAATTCAAAAACCCACACGGTTGATGCAAAGATTTCCACTTCTTTTCCAAGAGTTTTTTTATTTATTGGACAAAAACTCGAATTTCTATTGAATTTAGAGTTAATTATAGTATTACTATCCATTGCACTATTTGTATATGTTATTGACAAAAAATTGAAAGTCTTGAATCGTAAGTTGGATTTCTACCAAAATTATGTCTACGGAAAGTTGATAAACAGTTGCCCATTCAATAAATTATCTGAAAAAATCATGCCTACTTTTTAGAATGTGGTACCCTACTTAAACTCAAAATGTCTCGTTAGGGGACATTGGGCCTTTAAGGGTTAAATAACATACTTGTAGAATTTCATACACTTTGACCGTAGAGATTGAAAGATTGTAGTGTTTGAAGTAGAGGAAAGGGTTGTATCCTTAGTAAAAATCTTCATCATCAGAAAATCTTCATCATCAGAAGTAAGAAGTCATAGCACTTTTCAACCATGAAGTACCATTGCACTAAATATGATTTTAAGTGTATCCACACTATGTTATTTGGAAGTGCTGTAATTTTTTTTAACTTTTGATGAATATTTTTACAAAGAGCACCACTATCTATACTACCATATGCCGTGGTCGCTTTTGTACATATTTAATTCAAAATGGACAGTTGTCCAAAATTTTGGAAAGTATTATGTTTTTGTTCAGGTGATCACCCATGTAATGTTAAGGCGAAGGCACCACGGCCTTGGTGTGGTGGTTTGGGTCATGGCAGAACTTTTATTCATCAAGAGTAAAAACTTATAGCATTTGTGGTACACTAAACATAAAGTTTAGTGTAGTAGAGTCAATGCTGGAAGAGCGTCAACAGCAGGGCTGTAATGTAATGCTGTTGTTGGTTGTCAGATGATTGTCCTCAGCAGCAGCAGCAGGCAGCCATTTATGCTGTGCAAGTGAGTGGGCCATATTATGACCCATAACCTTCCAAAATTCGCCGGACAAGCCTACATATCTAGCCCAGAATATTACAATATTTTGACGGTTGTGTTGCCCAGGTTTTCTTCTATAATTGCCCGGACCTGCTGCCCTTCCGAAGGGAGAGACTGCAGGATTACTTGATTGAGGTAAACCCCTCCCTAAGCTATGGAGAGAACAAATAATTATTATTTTATTCTACATTGATAGCCAATAGAATTTCAATTTTCACCCAAGTGATTTCATATGATTCCGGCGAAATGTGATTTAGTTATGAATTTTCAAAGTATGCTCCCATGTTTAGCCAGTGGTTGCGGATAGGTACCTCCCACAATCACCAACCAAAATTAATGGCAAACTTGCATTTGGAATTGAATGGGTGGTTATGGGATGGAAGTGGGCAAGCTACACCCATTTTATAGGTGTCAGTTATGGATTTTGCTTGATTACTAAGGGGTGACCGTTTAGTGTCGAGGTGGTCGTTTTTGGGTCGATTTTGATGTTGTATGGAGATATAGCTCCTTCTGTGTATGTTAGATGCACTTTTTTTTTTTTCTGAAGAAAGTGTCTGGCACTAGTTCATACGCTTAGATGTAAGAGTTCCTAGACTCATTGGTGCAAGCATTGGAGAGCTACAATGATTTTGTGAAGTGGGGTCAACATGAAATGTATCCTACGTGTAGATATTGTTCTGCACTATCTACTAGCTGTTGTGCATAATCTATTACAGTCGCGGATTCTCCCGTGTCTTGTGAAGACCTCCGACGATAAAAGGTTAAGTGCTCTTTTCAGGCACCACTATGTAAATATGTCACCCATTTCCTCCATTTGATAGTTTACATCCATTTTCTAAAAGGAGCCACACCACTTACTCTAGAGAGCACGCCAATGGCCATAAATGCAAACTAGTGTTGCTGAACCTCCCCAACGCAAAGTTGTTTTCTATGCCAAAAGATGTCGGGACGACAAAACAATCAACATTGATTTGACAAATATAATTGACATTCATTGCTATTCACCTCATTGTATGGCACACTGTAAAATTTCTCATGTGAGTGAATCTTCCTCATGCGTTAGCCGATAGTTTTTGTTCCCTTTGTATCCAAGCAATTCAATTTTAAAAAGCCTATGGTTGCCAAATTTCATGTTGAGAATATCCTCGCTGCCATCCTTTGGGACTTGGAGGCTAAAGTTGACTCCATCCCGGAGGAGGAGGGGGCAATCCTTCTTCCCAATTCATTGCAATTCATTGTTTTGATCTTCACAATCAAGCCTTTTTTTGGTTTGGTAATTCTAAAGGGTGGAGATCTTCTTTGGCTATTGAGGACCTCGGCCAAGTCCTGACCCCTTTGTCATGCTCCTCTCATGACACTTTTCCCTCTCAAGACATTGATCATCTTCAAAAAGATGGTCGTCATGTTCTTAGTGACACACGCAAGGTTCTTCCAATCTTGTGGTGCCCCTCTTCCAATCATTGTGAGGAGTGTTTGTTTGTTTATAAGCCTGATTGGCGCATTTTCTCCTTGAACCTCTACGTTTTCTCTTGTTGGAATTTGCTTGGCGTTTTTTTGTTTTACTACCTTACTCTTTGATTGGTTGTTGTTTTCACTTCCCTTGCTAGTCATTGCTTTGGCCATTGCACGTGGCTCATGTTGTGTTTGGGCTCTTTGCCAGTTTGCTTGTAGCCCTTAGGCTTCTTTGTTTCTTCGATTTTTTTTAATCCCTAAGGTACCATGACAGTTTCGCTCCAAAAACACTTCAAAATTGTTGGACTCTAGTGCAATGAGTAAAGAAGGAAACAAAAACTTTGATTTCTAGTTTTAATGGTAGGATCTCAAATACAATTTATTAAATAAGGTCCTTACAAAATTTCATAAACTTTGACCGCACGGATAGAAAGATTATAGTGTTTAAAGTCAAACAAATGGTTCATTTTCTTCCTAGCATTCACTGGATCAACAAACTTTGACTTCACTTTGTGTCAAATTTTTGCACTACACAAGGTCTAAATCCATTACCATTGTATTAAGCGTGATGTTAGTTCCTTACACACCAAATTTTAGAGGTAAAAGAAGAGTGTAGCATATTAAAAACAATTGTGCAAGGAGTGGAGGTTCAAAAATTGCAACTTCGCATTAAAAAAATAATTGTGAACTTTATATGTTTTAGATTGATAATCCAAATGGTCTATAAGATTATTTACACTACACGTTGTTGTGGAAATTTTTTTTTAAAAAAAATGAAGATCTCTAAGTTTTTATGTGGAAAAGAAGAAGTTTTTTTGATACCTTGCTTGACAATGTGTGACAATGTGTGAAATATTTGACTTGGGTTAATATATTATTTTTCACTAAAGACAAGAATTTTTTACGATATGAAGGGAAAAAATATTACTTGCTAGTATTGAAAATCTCACATTCAATAGAGTGTCGTAGCAAAAATTTTTGGAGGTGCCCGAAGTGCCCGCTCTCCCCATTTGAAATTCAAAACCCTATAACTTTTTCATCATATATCGGATTAGGAAAAAAATTGTCCTTCCACTGAGATCTTAGTAATGTCCTTCTAGAGTAAAAATTTCAAAGTGGAATGTTGAAAAGTGACACCATAGTAACGTGACCAAACTTTCAAAAAGCCCATTTTTTACACTTGGTCCTTTAGGGGTTAAAGTATCTTGAATTAAATCTTTTCAGCGCACTCCAAATTTCAATTTATTAATATTTGAAGTAAGCTATATGGTGAGGTAAGTAACAATAAATGTCAAACCACACCTAATATCACATTTAGTGTATCATCACATGTCATGTAGTTGTGATTGTGTTAGTGTAATCCTTTGATCAATATTTAGTTCCATTTTTGTTACTAAGATTTAAAACAATCAACAAATAATTGAATTTTGTAATATTGAATTTTTACATATGGGATATTTGTTCCAAAATAGAATGATATAAAACAAATTCCATAACATTTAACCGATTGAATCCTTTGGATGTATGGGCTTGCCTTATGTCATGTTCCAACAAAATATATTCACACAAAATCCATTATTCTTAAGGGGCTTTCCATGAATCATTTTTGGGTTTCCACACATTTGTTTTGAGAAGATTAATTTTGCTTGAAACGTGCAAAAGAAGAACAAGAAGGAAAACACAAACAAACAAATATGGTAATAGTGATAGCAATAGAAATAATGATAATAAAAAAATATATTACTATTATTAAAAGAACAAGAAGGAGGAGGAGAGAAAGCCAACATTGAAAAGTGAACAATTAGCTTAATCAAAGTTTAATGACATCATTAAATTTACATGGTTTGGGTTATCAAATAATGTGGAGCTCATTTTAATGAAAGAATGTGAAATTTTTATTTACATTGTAATTCTTGATTTTTGTGGACAAGGTAGAACTTAATATATTTAAAAAATCTTGGGTGTATTACAACACAAATAACGTGAAATTCTCTGTTAAAGTGGACCATATTAATAGAGAACTTTGAATATTATGTAAATTGTTCCAAGCAATAGGACCCACATTAACTTGAATAAAAGTGAACACAACAAAGAAAAAGAAACTAAAATTACAGTACTTGTTGTGCTTGGAAATGGGAATTTGGGATCAGTGGGTCCACAAAATCATTTTCAGATAATCATCAACAATCATGCATCTTTAAAGGGATAAGCTCAGTCTTCCTGCTATAATCATAAAATATTACCATCATAATTAAACGTTGAATTTCAGAAGAGGGTGGAGTTTACCCACATTGATATCCTTAACCCCTAAAGTTCCTTGACAATTTCCCTCAAAAACTATAAGTGGTACTAAATTTCAAACCACAAATCCAAAAAATAAAATAAAAATATGTCCACGAAGCTCTTCTCAAAGGCAATCTAGAATAAAAAATTCAGAGAAAATTGATTTTTTTTTCGAATTTTAGGAACCTGCCCAAAAATAAAAGAAATCCCCCCGAAAGAGACTCTGGTCCTTCAGGGGTTAATAGGCCCAGGGCGAACTGACCCCCTCGTTGGTACTTACCCAAGGTGGGCCCCGTCTTAATTGCATGGGGTCATTTTTTTGGCCCTCTTATTTTGGAGGGTCCGGAGGCTTTTTTGGAACTTTTTTGATAAATATGGGGCCTACGGCAAATGTTTACCCATAAGAACCCTCCCTTACTATAAATAGAGCCCCATCCAAAAACAAATAGGGGCCAGGTTTGGCCCCACTACCTCGTGGCCCCCTCGGGTAAGTACCAACGAGGGGGTCAGTTCGCCCTGGGCTCCTGAATAGTGCCACCTACAATAAGTTGTTGAATATGTTATGGCTTTTTCATATGGACTAAGTGTAGATATATGGTGTCTCGGACGGGGCAAGGGCAGTCCCGATGCGATACCTTAAGCCGACACATTGTAGGGTTTGAGATTTTATCCAACAAATTCCGACACGGAACTGTCCGGAATAGCCACATAAAATATTTAATTATATTTTGAGATTAATCTTTTTACCAAAAAAGAGAGAGACATGGATAATAGAGTCTTTGGTTTTGAAGCCAATGATAATGTAGGGGTTTCAATGTAAATCCAAAGCAAGGAATGATTAAGTTGGTCTACATGTTTCTTCAAGACGTGCCTTACATAGTAATTTACACATGTGAATATCATCCAAAACATTGATATAGATCACTACACTAAAATTTATGTTTAGTGTAGTATACACTAAATGTGAACCCATACACCAATTGCAAATGAGGCATTTAGTGTAGTGACATAACCGTACACTAAATGCCAACTACTACACTATTTGTCAATTTTGGTAAAATAATAAAATTATTTCTTTCACTTGTGTACATTTAGTGTATCAATAGTACAAGTGAAGAAAAAGGTCCAGAAGTCGAGGGTTGTCATAGTATCTCATTAGCAACTTTCAAATCGCCATGACTCACTCAATTTTTATGCTAATTGGGCATATGAGGTGTTTTTTGGCATCTACAGAAAATTTAGATGCCAAAAAACATCTCATATGCCCAATTCGGACAAAATTTGAATGACTTATGGCCATTTGAAAGTTGCAAATGAGAAGAAGCATGGGCTGGAATGATTGGGGTTTTATTGGGAATTTGAGCGAGGGTTACATTAATGACATTGGCAGCTAACACCAGTTGTCAACTTCTTTACAAATAGTGTACTAGGGTAAGTACACTATTTGTACCACTACACTAAACATAAATTTTAGTGTAGCTTCTGTTTTTGCCCTTGAACACATCTATGGTGGCCACTAGTACGATCCAATCAAAATAAGAACTCAAATCAAGATTAGAAGCGAGAATGAGATTGGAAATGAAAGTAGAAGTAGAATGACAATACATATTTTTACTATGAAACAACCAAGTGAAACATACGTCCTCAATAGCATACCATTCCCAAGGGTTGGATTCAACAAAAACTATATCTAAAAATAGCTTCCATATATTATTTTCTAAAAAATCGAGTTTTTTCTTGGTGGATAGAAAACAAATTCCCGAGAACATTTGTCTTGCCTAATTCTATTTGTAGAAACAAATAAATATCTAGCTGAATCTGACACTCAGGTAAGGTACACCATTCCGTGAATATAGTGTAGACTAGACTATTTGAAATTCCCCACACTAATTGAAAATTTACATGCAATTGTTGACTGACACACACTTGCTTGAGAACAAATACCCAATGAGAACTTGGCATGCACATGCTTTAATGGAAATTAGTGTGGGTGATCTACATCAATAATCCGTCTACACTATATTCAGTGTTTAGTATAGTAATATGAAAGAAAACTTGAGTTCTGGGCAGCAACCATTTGATTGGAATCTAAGACCTAGGCTTATTCAATACCCTAGTCCCGTAGGTTTGTTTTGATTACTTTTGCGCACACACACTCTCGTACTCATCACTTCATGTGAAGAGGATCAATGGGCAAGACTCGGGAAATTGGAATCGTCAAACATGGTGCTCTGTGCATCAATGCATGCAATCTCCGAGATGATCTCCAAGAACTTGGGCCCCTACAAAGCTGGACAAGAACTCAAAAAATTCATTCTTTGAATATGAACGTTTTTTTAGATTACTTACCAAATACACATTCAATGCCTAATATGACTTATAAAAAAGTCATACCAAAAGGGAAAGAAATAGTGACTTTGACCCTTTATCAACAAGCAGGTCAGAAAGTGGTTATTTTTTTAGTTACAAGGAAATAGGGGATTTGCCTAAATACCCTGGTTGAGCGTTGCACCAAGCCTCAGGCTTGGAAGGGTGGGAGAGGGTAGGGACAAAACCGGCCCCTATTTTTATGTTGGAGGGGGGCCATGTTTGAACCAGGGGATAGGGCGTCGAGGGTAAATTGGGGCCGCAAGCCCCAATTTTGGAAAAAAAAAATCCAAAAAAAGCCTCTAGAATCCTGAAACGAGCAGGGCCAGAAAAATGGATCCACCCGAGGCTGAAGTTTGGTGCAACGCTCGACCAGGGTCAATAAGGAGATCCGGAAATAGGTCTCGTCGTTAAAGGGTTGAACCACTACACTAAATATTTCATTTAGTGTACTAATCACTAAATACGAACATGTATACTAACTGCAAACTATGCAATTAGCGTAGTGGTAGAATACTATATTAAATGTCAACTATTACACTATTTGGGGATTTGAGTAATGATTGGAATACAAAATTCTACTCGTGGTCATTTAGTGTATCAAAAGTAGAAGAGAATTATTTGTACATGTGGAGTATCAAAAGTGACGAAGAGAAAAAATGAAAACTTGTAGAGAAAATATTGGAAAAAACAACAATTTGGAGAAAAGAACAATATAGAAAAATCAACAACTTTGAAAAAATAACAATTTAGGAACACCAACAATTGAGAGAAAACAACAATTAGGAGAGAAATTTTTGGAAAAAGGGAACATAGATATGAAAGGAAAGTGATTTTGCAATCCAAAAACTAATAAAAACATTTGGAAGAAAGAGATTGGAAAATAAAAATTGAGGTTTGAAAGGAATGAGAATTTAAAAAAAAACAGTTGAAAAAGGGATCATTTGCAAAAGGAAAGATTCGGAAAACAAAAACTATAAAAACGGAAAATTTTGAAAGAGAAGTTTTTTGGGAAAGGAAACCTTTGAAAAAAGTAATCTTTTGAAGAAGGAAATATTTGGAAAAGAAAACATTTGAAAAAATAACATTTAGAAAGCATAACCTTTGGAAAGTTGACTTTTTGAAAATGGAACATTTTGAAAAAGTAAGCTTTTGAAAACTAAGCTTCTTTAAAAGTAAACATTTGAAAAAATAACCTTTTGAAACAGTAACCTTTTGAAAAGTAACCTTCTTGTTAAGTAACATGTTTAAAAAGTATACATTTCAAAAAGTTATCTTTTGAAACAAAATAACATTTTGAAAAAGTAATCTTTTGAATTTTATTTTTTTTGGAGAAAGTAACCTTTCCAAAAAATTAACATTTCAAAAGGAAGTATTTATCCAATGAAGGCATGGCGGCCGGTAGGCGGTTGATTGGGGGTATCTTTTTAGTTCATTTAATTTTTATTGGCACAAGAAAGTTGATTGGGAGTATCATGAATGTCATGGACGGCTAACAATATTTGTCATTTTCTTTGCAATTAATAGACTATTTGTGAATTTCATTGCAATTAGTTTACTAGGGTATGTACACTATTTGTGTTAGTACTCTAAATGCAATATTAAGTTAGCTTGGCGGGTCTCTGGCTACCCGTTACATAGTGTCTACCCTCGAGAGGGGGAAGTAGTTCCTTCTTGCTAATTCCTTGTCCGGTGGGCATGGTCTTAGTAGTGGAACGAACAGACACTTTATTCACGCCGATCTTCCCTCGGAGATCGGCGTTCTTCTTCTTGCAATATTAAGTGTGTTGTTGTTTAGCTCTTTATTGTCTACGAGGCCTCGAAAGGGTCAATTTTGGTGCTTTTGCTCTTCTAACTCTTTCCGCAATTGGCCATTGTCTCTCATGTCCCCTAACGCATTTTGAGCTCGTCATTTACTTTTCAATGGTTCTCTCCAATCTCTAGTCCATGCGTGCATCAACTGACTACAATGATTTTTGTGGAGTGATGTCGTGTTGCAATGTACCCACTGTGTAAATGATGCTTTGTCTGATCTATTATGCTCGTAGATTCTCCCACGCTCTCATGGCCCACTTAGACATTAAAGGGTTAAACATTGTGGCATATTTATTTCATTATTTCTTAATTTGAGAAATACAAAGCATGACCTTCTTTTAGAGAAATATTCATGAGAATTGTAAAAAATTGGAACATGTACTTCAAGTATGTACCTAAGCATTTTATACAAAATTCCTAGTGCAAACTAACCTAGGACCCATTTTGAAACCATAGGTTTGTATGTCCAAATCTTGACATGCCTAGTTCTACTTATCAGCATATCCAAAATCACCAACTTGAAATTTTAAGTTTGATCAATACGTTATGTAAATTAATGCTTGTAGGATTATTGGAGTCAATGCTACAAGTTTCATTGAATCTTCTTTGTGGTGGTTTCAAGAATACGGTACCTGGTGATAACCAACCAAATCCGGAAACCAACAGCTATAAAATTGGGGTATATCCAACTAACTTCTATCCCATTACAATACTATCCATTCAATTCCAAATGGGGATTGCTATCAATAAGGACCCCTTACTTCTCGTCGACACCTATTGGCAGCCACCCACTTAACCTCTAAAGGACCGTGACAATTTCACACCAAAAACACTTCAAAATTGTTTACTCTAGTGCAATGAGTAAGGAAGGAAACAAAACCTTGTATTTAAATTTTTGACCGTAGGATCTCAATTAAGTCTTACTAAATATCATACTCACAAATTTTCAAAACTTTTACCACACGGATTGAAACATTGTAGTTTTTGAAGTCAAGAAAATAGTTCATTTTCATCCCTGCGATAAGTAGATCAACAAATTTTGACTTCACTAGGTAATTTTTGCACTACACAAGGTCTAAATCACTTACCATTGTGTTAAACATGATGTAAGTTCCATGTACATCATTTTTTAAAGGTAATGAAGAGGTGTAGCATATTCAAAACAAGTGTGCAAGGACCAAAGGTCTAAAACTTGTCAATTCACGTTTTATTTCTTTGTGAATATAATATGTGTTAGAACAATAATTGGAATGGTTAATCAAAAGGCTTTTACCACATATTGTTGTTGAAAAATAAAAAGTGAAAAATATAAAGATCTCTAGGTTTTATGTACAAAAGATGAATTTTTTTTCCCCGCTTGCCCAAAATGTGTAAAAATGTTTGACTTGAGTGAAATTGTTCTTTTACACTAAATACAGTAAATATTTATTGACATCTTCAAAGAAGGTAATATTCTCAATATGTATGATAAATCTCAATGCCAATAGAAACTTCTTGCAAAAACTTAGAGCTGCCCAAAGTCTCCATTTCTAACTATCAAGGGTACTAACTTTCAAACCATGAATCCAAAAAAATATGAGAAATACCTCCACAAAGCTTTTGTTGGGGACCATGTTGTATAAAAAATTCAAAAAATAATAATCCTAATTTTAGGAATCTGCCCAAAATCAAAATCGTCTTTTGAAGGGCCACTCAAACATTAAGAGGTTAACATGGCAGCTCACTTTGAAAAGTTATAACAAACACACATTTCGTAAGAAGAGTATGAAATCACTTGAGTTTAATTTTTAATCCTACAAGCTATTACCTAAAAATAAACGTTCTATTATTTGGGCTCTTTATATATGCCCATTGCTTAACTTGTCAGTTATTTGGAAGTGTTTACCTCATAATGGATTAGTATTGGTTTCAAGACAATCAAGCCTATGAAAAAGAACTCTAGTTTTTGGAAGGATTGGATTTTTACAGAGTATTTGTTTGTTCCACCCTGAAGCCAATGGATTGTTCTCTCTCTTTTGCCCAATGTTGTACAATGGGGTGACACCCAAAATGGCGCCTTGTGCAATTCTAGGGATAGTGTCCATAGTGCTGCCAACTTTGACACCCTCCCGAGGGCTGAAATTTTTTTATTTTACCATGAGATTTTAATCACATATCATCTTCATGTTGAGAAAATGTGTACCAAATTTCAAGGCCAAGAGATATATACAAAAAAAGATATTCAAGATTTACCAACAAGGGGTAGGTGTAAGAAAAGTTTCACACCTGCCAACTTTGACACCCTCCCAAGGATTGAATTTTTTTTTCCCATGGAATTTTTGGAGTGGAAACATCTTTATGTTAATTACACGTGTGAAAAAGTTCAAGTCCAAAAGATCCACAAAAAAAATGATATTCCAAATCTACCAACAAGAGTAGTTGTGAGAAACAAAGGGGAAAACCGTTTCACAACTTCCAACTTTGACAGCCTCCCTAGGGCTGAGAACATGTTAAATCAACATGAAATTGTTTTACAAGATCATTGCTATGTTTATAACATGTGTGAAAATTTTCAAGGCCAAAAGATACACACAAATATAGTTATTCAAAATCCACCAATGTGTGTAACTACAATAACCAATCCAAGGACATGGTGAAAATGTTGAAATATCTTTGAGACCTCAAGCTTCCTCATTGAACTTATGCATGTGACACAACAGTTAATCATAAATGCATCTTAATTAAATTAATAACATCCAAATGTAGAAGTGTGGAGTTGTCACATCAAGAAGAAATCACTTGCATCATACACGCAAGACGAAGTTTCCCCCTTTAAATATCAATTGAGCATTATTGTATAAACTTGAGGAAATGTTGTGTGTGATTTGTGATCATTGATTCTTAAATAATGGTGAGAGCAAAGAGAAAGAGTGTGTTATATGTGAGACATGGAGTGATGTGTTGCATAAATGATGTGATGCATGAGTAATGTAGTCATGCTTGTTTTTGCCTGTTGAGTGATGTGTATGTGGTTATTCCTACTAGGTTGAGTGATGTGTATGTGGTTATGCCTAATGGATTGAATGATGTGATTGAGTGACCGTTGTTGCGTGACTAATTTTGCATGAAATTGTTAATATTGCTATTTAGGGTTTAAGGTTTTGTTAGCCTAGTAAAAGAAAATCCAACATATTTCTAATGATGAATTCAGATGAAATTCATTGACGTATTATAGGTATGAGTGAGGGTGAGAGTACTCAAGTTCATATTACAGCCACTATCGGCATTTTTTTTAGAACAGTTCAGAGGTTGGTGAAATTTTTTAGAGAAGATGAAACTTACAAGCTCAAACCTTGTGGTGGAAGTCACACTACAAAACTTAGTGATAGAGATGAGGGTAGTGTTTTGCATTACTCAAAAAATAATTGTTACCCGTCAATAATAGAGATTGCCAGTATATGCCCTTCCAGTGTGTAGACGTACCATTCAAAGGCTTTTACGTAGAAGTGGCATTTTCAATGGAATTGCAATCAAAAAACATTTATTGATACATCGTCATATATATCAAAGGTTGGCTTTTGCTCAGAAGCGTGGATGGAGCATAGAAGATTGGAAGCATATTGTTTAGACAAATGAATCTACCTTTGAAAGTGGGAAAAATTTAAGACAAGTTTATGTTTGGAGAATTGCATAGGAGCGTTATCCATCAAATTGTATTGTTCCTACTTTTAAAAGTGGAGGGACTTCCTTCATGATTTGGGGCGCATTTGCTAGAGGACAAAAAATATAACTTGTTTTTATGCTTAAAAATCGATGATCTGCAAAGGATTTTGTGGAAGTGGTTTACAAAGGAGAATTATCTCATTTCATGGATAAAGTTCTACATGCAATGCTCATGGAAGATGGCGCACCCGTCCATCGCAGCAAAATATGTGAAGAATGGAGACAAACGCGCCTTCTTGAGAAGCTCAAGTGCCTGCAAACTCTCCCGGTCTCAATCCAATTGAGAACCCGTGGAAAATTCTAAACGATGCACTACAACGTGACAAGGCATGTTCTAGAAACATAGATGCGTTGAAGATAGTTCTTAAAGAGAATGGAAGTCAGTTAGTGATACAAAGTTCCTTCAATTATGCCATTCTATGCCCTTTAGGTTACGAGCAGTGATTGACGCTAATGGAGGACATACACGTTGGTGGATTTTGAATAACTATATTTGTGTGTAGCTTTTGGCCTTGAAAATTTTCACACATGTCATAAACATAGCAATGATCTTGTAAAACAATTTCATGTTGATTTAACATTTTCTCAGCCCTAGGGAGGCTGTCAAAGTTGGAAGTTGTGAAACGGTTTTCCCCTTTGTTTCTCACAACTACTCTTGTTGGTAGATTTGGAATATCATTTTTTTTGTGGATCTTTTGGACTTGAACTTTTTCACACGTGTAATTAACATAAAGATGTTTCCACTCCAAAAATTCCATGGGAAAAAAAAAATTCAATCCTTGGGAGGGTGTCAAAGTTGGCAGGTGTGAAACTTTTCTTACACCTACCCCTTGTTGGTAAATCTTGAATATCTTTTTTTGTATATATCTCTTGGCCTTGAAATTTGGTACACATTTTCTCAACATGAAGATGATATGTGATTAAAATCTCATGGTAAAATAAAAAAATTTCAGCCCTCGGGAGGGTGTCAAAGTTGGCAGCAGTATGGACTCTATCCCTGGAATTGTACAAGGTGCCATTTTGGGTGTCACCCCTCTGTACGGTGTCAAATGTATGTAAGGCGTAAATAGTGTAACTGGTGCCCTCTTTGTTTGAGGGAGAAAAATCAGAAACAGAAGAAAATCAAAGGAACTTGAAAAGTTAAGATTTGGCATGGAGGGGCTTTGTATTGCATTGGGTATGCACAAGATTAACCCAAAAGGTATCATGAGAGTTTTGCACCAAAAACACTTCGAAATTGCTTGTTTTAGTGCAATGATGAAGGAAGATACAACAAACTTTTATTTCTAGTTTTGACTGTAGGATCTCAAAGAAAATATATTAAGTAACATAATCACAAAATTGCATAAACTTTGACCACACGGATTGAAAAATTATACTCCTTGAAGTGAAGCAAATGGGTTCATTTTCTTGTCTGCATTTATTCAAGTGAAGCAAATGGGTTCATTTTCTTCCCTGTGTTTATTCAAGTGAAGCAAATGGGTTCATTTTCTTCCATGCGTGCAGTGAATAAGCGAACTTGGGCTTCACTTGATGTCAAATTTTTGCACTACACAAGGTCGAAATCCATTACCAACATGTTAAGCATGATGTTATCTCCTTACACACCAATTTTTAGAGGTAGAAAAGGGGTGTAGTATATCCAAAACAATTGTGCAAGAAGTAGAGTTTCAAAATTTGTCATTTTACGTTTTAATTTTTTATGAACTTGATATGTTTTAGATTGATAATCCAAATGTTCAATAAGAAGACTTACATTACATATTGTTGTGGAAAAAAATAAAAAGTCAAAAATATGAAGATCTCTAAGTTTTATGTGGAAAAGAAGAAGTTTTTTGTATGTTGCCCGACAATGTGTAAGAATGTGTGAAAATGTTTGACTTGAGTTAAAATGCTATTTTTTCACTAAAGACAAGAATTTTTTTGACAATATGAAGGGAAAAAATATAACTTGCTAGTATTGAAAATCTCACATTCAATAGAGTATTATAGCAAAAGTTTTTGGAGGTGCCTAACTTGCCCGCTCTCCCCATTTGAAATTCAAAATCCTAAGACTTTTTCCTCAAATGTCGGATTTAGGTAAAATTATTCTTCCACTGATGTCTTAATAATGCCCTTTTAGAGTAAAAATTTCAAAGTGGAAGTTGGAAATTGACATCATAGGAACCTAACCAAACTTTCAAAAAGCCCATTTTTGACAAGTTGATCCTTTAGGGATTAGTGTTCTTTTACATAACAATGCTTTATTAAAGATTCTTTCCAAAAGAAAGCAAAGAACCAATTTTAGTGGCCTTTGAATTTCAAAACGTCACTTTGCATTTTTCTAACGTCTCTTCCTTCTTTCAATATAAAATTTCTCATAATTCTAATGGTATTACTTGCGAAGTGAAGCGAGGATGCCCTGGGTATTAATTACATTTTTTATTTCAATTCACTAACCCCCAATACCCAAAAGTCCCACGGTGGACTTCTAGTGATTTTGGGGAACTCACATCAATAATAATTTAGATTAAGAATTTCTAAAATTAAAATTGGAGATGTGGATTAGTAGTAACTTTATGGGGTTTTTTTCTCAAACAAAACTACACTAAACATCGCATTTAGTGTAGCGCCCAGTAAATGACTTGTAAATGCTATAAGTTTTTACTCTTGATGCCAATTTTTTCCAAGAGCACAACTCTCTATAGTATTCAAATAAGAGGATCATCATAAACATAGTTGGTAAGAATATTCACTTAAAGTAAAAACTTATAGCATTTACAAGTCATTTACTCGGCGTTACACTAAATGCGATGTTTAATGTAGTGATATGCACGAAACTAAAGATACAATTGTGGAGAGTTAGCAAGGCTGCAAGGTACTACACAATTGAATAGTTCTGTTGTAGAACTTGAATAGTACTACTGTAGAGTTGAATACTGTAATTTTTTGATGCGTGTAGCAATGAATGAAAGTTTTTGGCAACCCTCATTGTTTTACATGAAGATGTGTAGAATATAAGGATTTTATGTCAATGTAAAGATGACATTGAATGTTGTGTGAAGGGCACTCAAAGAAAGTGGGTTGTGTAAAAACCAAAAACTCTTGACGTTTGACGAGTTAAGATGAGCACAACTTTCACTTAGAAGGGGATATTATCACTCCAAAACTTTGGATTCTGTCTCGATGAGCGCAAAGAGTTGTCTCCAAGAAAAGTTGTTCGTAGATGAAGGCCCGTCCGTGGACTTGGAGAAATATCTAACTCCGAAGAACCCTTCACTGCATCTCACATGGAGGTTCGGAAAGAATATCCATAGAAACCTCCTAGATCCAACTGCAAAACATTATAAGAGCCGCGCATCTCCATTGTTTGTGGTTGGCAAGACTCACAAAATTTAAATGGTGCCAATACCAACTCTTGGCTACATTGTAACCTTGGAGTTTAGAAGCATTTCCAAGGTTCTGAGGTACTTGGTTACAATTTGCCAATTTCCAAGCTATGACTTCTAATCCTTCGCGGAGATGTCAGACAAGTCCCTCTGCAAACTTGCGCAATGGACATACTGTAAGCACCTCTACTATATGTTCACCTAAGTTTATGGATTAAATTTGGAGGTGGATGTCTTCATGCATGCTCCTAGTTTTAACCTCAACAAGATTAAACGAGATCTTTAGATTTTGCTTTGAAACATTGTAATGCATAGTGATCCCCTACATTGTAATGGCTCTTCTCTTCTATAATGAAACCGAGGTGAGACAAAAAGGGCCACCACCACAATATGTAAACACCTTTTTTACAACCTTTACCTCCTGCCTCAAAAATTGCGCATGTGATTTCTTATATCTACCTACTATCCGTGTCATTAAATTGCCAACCATGGTACATAATCTACCATAATATTCACTTCCAGAAATATTTTCAACAACACAAAACAATGGTCTTAGGTCCATAACATCTAGCCTTGCAATTTCATTACATCATATGGTACATGTATTGACAAAAATATGAAATCCTGCACAAAATTTTGTGAACCGTATCCACAGCCATAAGTTTTATTTTTACTAAAATTAGAAAAAAATCTTAGAAATGTCTTTCCTTTTTTTTGGTCAACTACATAAATTTTTTATTTTTTGGGCTCATGGCTCACCGTTCTAGGCATGCAAAATAGTGAGCTCCACACAAGGTAGAACATAGATTCATAAATTTATGCAATATATGGTGAAAAAACATGTCATTATCTTGAGTCAGAGTACGATGACGGAGTTGCCTAAATACCCCGGTCCAGCGTTGGATCAAGCCTTGGGCTTGGAAGGGTGGAGGAGGATAGGGACAAAACCAGCCCCTATTTTTATATTGGAGGGGGGCCCTATTTGATCTAACCAAGGGCCACCGGGGTACATTAGGGCCACAAGCCCCAAATTTGGCAAATAAAATTACAAAAAAACTCTAGAATCCTAAAACCGGCAGGGCTAGAAAAATGGACCCACCCGAGGCTGAGATTTGGTACAACGTTTGACCAGGGTCAATAAGGAGATCCGTACGATGACTATGTCCGTATTGGCAAGAGAAAAAACCACATTCCACTCTTCAAATGCATGTATCTTACAATTAGTGTGGTCAAAGTTTACGATAAAATTTGAATGTCTTCTTATAGTAGTTAACTTGAAGATCCTTGTTGAAATAGTAGAAAGCTGCTTCAATTAGTCTTGCAATGTATCTCAAATAGTGTCTAGTCTTGTGAAGGGGAAGTAGTTCCATACTACTAATCCTTTGTCCGGTTGGCATTGACTTAGTGGTGAAACAAACAAACACTCTATTTACGCCGGCCTCCACTTGTAGACTGGAGTTCTTCAATATCATCATGCAACGTCTCAGAGTCATTGTAGAGAGGCAATTTTGGAGAAGCTTGGTGTAACATAGTCTTGGTCCTAAATGGGATAACAACTAGTTTCTTTCAACTTATTTTAACTCCTAAATTCCCAAGAGTTCCATTGGAGGGCTTTTGAAGGTTTGGGCAAGTTCCTATGGTGTCATTTCATAACATTCTTTTTAAAAATTTAATTGTAGATGGACAATACCAAAAGCTTTGTCTAAGTACAATTTTTTCCTAAATTCGACATGTAATGAAAAGTTATGCCATCTTAAACTCGCCGTTGGCGAGTAGGCGCCACGATGATTTGAGGGTTTAGTGTATTCAGTGGATTGGCGGTCAACGGTGGTCTGGAAGAGCTGCGGGGAGCAGTCAAGCAGACCTGAAGACATAGCTAGAGCAGTGCGTGGAATGATTTGTGTAAAGGGAAGGACCGTGACAATTTCACACCAAAAACACTTTAAAATTGTTGATTCTAGTGCTATAAGTTACAAAGGAAACAATTTTCTTTTTAATATTTCACACCAAGAACGCTTTCATTGTAAAATCTCAATTAAGACTTATTAAGTAACATACTAAAAATAATTCAAAAACTTTGACAACACAAATCGAAAGAATATAGTGTCTAAAGTCAAGGAAATGGTTCATTTTCTTCCCTGCATTGGGTCGATCAGTAGACTTTGACTTCACTTGGTATCAAAATTTTGTAATATTCAAAGTTTTAATCTAATTCCATTGTGTTGAGCATGATGTTAGTTCCCTATACACCAATTTGCAGAAGGGGTGTAGCATATTCAAAACAAGTGTGCAAGGATGTTCTTTGAAAATTTCAAAGAAAATGATACACTTTATATGTATGAAAAAATTGAATGTCAATAGAAATTTTTGCTAGGACACTCTATTAAATGTGAGATTTTTAATATTAGCAAGTAATATGATCTCCTTTCACATTGTCAAAAAAAATTGCTTGTTTTTAGTGAAAAATAGCATATTAATCCAAGTCAAACATTTTCACACATTGTCGCATATTGTTGAGTAAGGAATAAAAGAAACTTCTTCTTTTCCACATAAAATATAGAGATCTTCATATTCTTTCCTTTATATTTTTTCCACAAAATATGTGGAATAAATATTTTAATTGACCATTTGGATTATCAATTTAAAACACATTAAGTTCACAAAAAAAGATAATGTGACATGGCAATTTTTAACCTCCACTCCTTGCACAATTGTTCTGACTATGCTACACCCCTTCTCTACCTCTAAAAGTTGGTGTATAAGGAATTAACATCATGCATAACATGATGGTTATGACTTTAGACCTTGTGTAGTACAAAAGTTTGACACCAAGTGAAGTCAAAGTTTGTTCGATCGTCTCAACTCAAGGCAGGGAAAAAAACAAACCGTTTTCTCTACTTTAAACAATGTAATCGTTCTGTCCTTGTTGGCAAAGTGAGATTTTTTGAGTATGTGAGTTAATAAGTCTTGATTGAGATCCTAGGATTAAAATTAGAAATAGAAGTTTTTGTTTCCTTCCTTACTCATTGCACTAGAACATGCAGTCTTGAAGTGTTTTTGGTGTAAAATTGCCTTGGGAATCCAGGGGTTAATATTTCCAAATGAAAACATGAAATTATTATTTTATTTTATTTTGGCACAAAACAGACCGAAGCTTGAATTGCAAAGAAACCGAGGAAAACATACCCAAAACAAAAAACAAAAAACAAAAAACAAAAACAAAAACAAAAAAAAAACAAAAAAAAAAAAACCAAAAAAAAAACAAAACCGCATATTTATCTAATTTTGGATGCAATTTCCACAAATGTTTTAGTAAATGGTATTTCTCAATGATGTGAAATTTCTTAATATATAGAAGCATTTGGCAAATTTCAAATTCACTTGGAGAAAATAGAAGTGGCCTAGATTTGAGGTTGACTGTGTTGGGGCTTGGGATTGACAAACCATCTTTTGTGGAATAACCAACTATTATCCATAGATGGTGTAAAATAAGTGCTTTCTTTATATATATATTTTTCAAATAAAAAAATCTATAACAGAATAGGCTTTCTCATGTCGACTAATTCAGAAATCATTTTCTTACATTGGGTATAGTGTAGCTCACTACATTAACTAGGGGATCCTCTTCACCAAAATATTAATTTAAAGTATAATATAAATGATAAGCTTGACACCTCTAAAAATGATGTTAACCCCAAAGTTCCTTGATTATTTTTCTTATAAAAAAAGTTCAATACTACCTGCTCTTTTGTAAAGAGAAGAAATATATATATATATATATATATATATATATATATATATATATATATATATATATATATATATATATATATATATGATTTCTATTTTTAACTGTAAGATCTTTCTTTTGACTTCAATTGGCATGAAATTTTTGAATTGTACAAAGTAGAGATTCTAATCCAATCATGGTATACATGATGTCAGTTCTTTGTGTACCTATTTTTAAAGGTCGAAGAGGAGTGTGACAAATTCTAAAAATTGTGCAAGGAGTGGAGGTCCAAAACTTATCAATGTACATTTTGGTTGTTTGTAAACTCGATATTTTCTAATAGAATGAGAATTCAAACTATTAAAAATCAATTTTAAAAGACATCTTGTAGTAAAAGAAATAAATAAGAGTTAGAATTTATTTTCAACATGAGGTGTCAAAATGTTGTACTACATAAGAGGATGTTGTTTACAATCTCAAAGAAAACAATATTGTTTATCTCTGTAAGACATTTCAATTGTTATAGGAGTTTGTTGCCAAGAGAAATTGAGCTCTCCGGAATTGACTTATGTGCAATTTGAATATCAACATTTCTTTCCCTAGAGATAAAAACACTTCTCATGAAGCTACTACAATGTTACATCGTTGTGGTAGAAATTAGAACTTCATATTCAAAATTTTGCTTGAAGGAATTCATTCAAAATTAAATGAATTCCCCTACAGGCAATTTGTTCTTCAAAAATAAAAGCAAACAATATTTCAAAACAACTGGATGAAGATGCCTGATTCATGCCTTACAAATTCCATAACATTTTTTGTTGGTTATGTTACACTATAAGGAGACGTTGGTTCAACGCCTTGATGCCAAAGTGATTCAATTTTGCCACTTTCTTAATTTGAACACCCAATTAAATGTATTAAAATTTGGGGAAATCCGTATCATTCTTTTTGAACTGAGCCAGTAAACCAACATCTTTAAAATAGTTTGGACATCTTAGAATTTACTTAAAAGTTTTGTACATTAAAAAAGAATCAATATTTTTGAAATGATTTTGTATGAAATCAATATTACCATAGAACAATAACTTTCTGAATCATATCACCATAACATTAATTACTAGGTGTACGTAAGTCTAGAAGGCAATAGTACCAACTTGGGGAGAAGATTAGAAAAGGAGAAGAAAGAGGCAGTTGAATATCATGTACCAACTTGTGACACCCCGGACAAAAGCTCCACATGATTTTTGGATAAATACCTCAAAAAAAAGATTTAATTAACAACCTATATCTAACATGAGAAAGTCTCCCGAACATAGACAAGTGGACCAATAATAACACCATTGATAATGAACTCTCTACAAATTTTTGAAAAAATCCTACAATTACATATTCACAAAAAACATGCCTTATCAAATTCCGCACTGGACAATACATGGGAAATGGCCATAAACAACTCTTCTTTGGATTAGAGCAATTCCCATCCATAACATGCCCAAT
This sequence comes from Bryoerythrophyllum caledonicum, assembly GCA_963971425.1. Lineage (NCBI taxonomy): Eukaryota > Viridiplantae > Streptophyta > Bryopsida > Pottiales > Pottiaceae > Bryoerythrophyllum > Bryoerythrophyllum caledonicum. The sequence continues at coordinate 5,117,247 of OZ020514.1, forward strand.
ATGCACCTCCACGGATCCAGACACATGGTTACACGTACTCCTCAAATGCCAAAACAATCATATACATTCCCTAATTGTCAAAAGGCATAATAAAGCGGTATGGAAAATCTGCAAATTAATAATATCCTCCAATAAATCACAATGCTTTATACTTATGAATGTTGGAACCTTCAACAACAAACCACAAGAAAATACAGTCCCTTCATAGCTACTCCCATGCACATGTGGAACATACAGATGTCACTGTAATGCTAGATTTAAACCATACATACTATGTGTCAGAGGACTACCATATAAAGACCCCCCACCAGACCACATGAATATAAACCTGAATATCCAACTTATCAAATTCAAATATAGTAATGATAGATTTTCCCAATAATCAATTGAATTTTTTTTTAATAAATATCAACCACTTATTAATGACATTGCAGCTATTGGATGGAAAGTTGACCCCTTTATTGTCATCACCGTTGGAGCAAGAGCCACTACCTTTATTCCCTCTATGAAAAATCTTGAAAAACATTCAATATCCGTATTAATCCAATTAAAAGACATTCACAAAAATTAACACCATTGCTACCCATCATGCAATGTCCATACTCCTACACAAACAATTTTTTTTGAAAAAAACCAACCTCTCCCAGAGATAAATGATACCCCTTAAAACCTCGCAAAACACACTTTTAACCTTTACATATCATTTTTCAAATTTAGCCATGTGACTCTGATAGATCCTTCATCCTTGGTTATTGGCTACTGGTACTGGTTACGCGTCACATAGTGTCTACCCTTGAGAGTGGGGAGTAGTTCCGTACTTCTAAACCTTTGCTTCGTGGACATTGGTTTAGTGGTGGTACGAATAGACACTTTATTCACTCCGGCCTCTCCTTTGAGGATCAAAGTTCTTTATCTAAACCAACTCGTGAAGAGGTCTGGAAAACCAAGTACAAGTTTAGATCCTACAAGAATACCCTCAAATAAAGTGGGCACGGAAAAAAGCTCCTCCATAAGGAAACTTACCACACTAGTACCTCGTATAGAGGCAGCGAGGATGACCACTCCCATTAAGCAACCGCACATGAAACCAGACAAAGCTCCCATCTAGACCCCAACGTCAAATGGTAGGCCCCACCTCACGTGAAATTTTGTTTTCTGACATTTTAATGTTACACATTGGGAATACATTGAGAACACTTGGGAACGACCGTGCCCACGTGGGAACTTGCTTGGAACGCACTTGGGAAGATTGGGAACACATGAGAACGATGTAGGAACACTTTAGGAACGGATAAGTTACAAATATGGTAAAAATTGTAAAGTCGAAGATGGGTAAACAAATGGTTTGGTAGATCAACAAACTTTGGCTTCACCCAGTGTCAAATTTTTGCACTACACAAGGTCTAAATCCATTTCCATCACATTAAACATGGTATTAGTTCCTTGTGCTCCAATTTTATAGAGGTAGAGTAACGGTGTTGCATATTCAAAAAAATTGTGCAAGGAGTGGAGGTTCAAAAATTATCAATTTGTGTTATATTTATTTGTGAACTTAGTATGTTTTAGAATGAGAATCCAAATGGTCAATAAGAAGGTTTACACCACATAATGCTGTGGAAAAAATAATAAGTAAAAAATATGATAATCTTGAAGTTTTATGTGAAAAAGAAGAAGTTTTTTTGTACCTTGCCCGACAATGTGCAATAATGTGTGAAAATGTTTGACTTGGATTTATATGCTTTTTTTCACTAAAGACAAGAGATTTTCTTTGACAATATGAAAGGAACTAATATTATTAGCTGCTACTAGAAATCTCACATTCAATAGAGTGTCCTAGCAAAAGTTTTTGGAGTTGTCCGGCGTATCCGCTCTCCTCACTTGTACTTCAAAACCCTATAACTTTTTCATAAAAGGTCGGATTGAGGAAAAATTTGGACTCGCACAAAGCTTTTAGTATAGTCTATCTACATTAAAAAAATAAAAAAATAAAGTTATAGATTGACGCAAGAGGTACGTGCCCGAACCTTCTAGAGTGCCTCGAGGGGACTCTTGGAAGTTTAGGGGTTAACATATGCTGTTGTAAATTGAGCTGATTGTATAGCTTTTTGGTCGATCCAGCCATCCTCCTGCCCTATGGATATCCCTTTTGCAAATTTGGTAACAAATTTGTTTAACCCCTAAAAGCCCAAGGCATTTTCCCTCATGAAACACTCCAAAACTGCCATCATCAACAAGTGACAACGAAATCTAACATTAAAGTCTAATTTTAGACTTTTAACCGTACAGTCTTAAAATAGACATGTATGTGAACTTACAGTGTAAATTTGGTTGCAATCCACCGCACGGATGTGAAGATTATAGCATTTGAAGTGCAAAGAAAAGTATTTTTCCCCCCTTGCCCAACAAGGTCAGCCTACTTTGACTAGGCATATCTTCTAGTTTTTACACTGAAATGTGATCAAATCTTTTACCAATATGACTTATATGTTGTTAGCTATTTGTGTGCAAAATTTGAGGTCAATTCTAGGGGTAATAGATGTAGAAATATATACATTATTGAAAGGGGGTACAAAATGATGACAATTACTACATAAGTGATATGAAATTGTTTGTTTCATACAAGTTGTTGCATTTGAAAATCCCAATGGTGGAAACTTTCAATTTAAGTTTTCACTAATTTTAGAAAAAGAAACGACTCAAATTAGTGAAATCCATAATTTTCGTGAATATATGGAATAAATAAAGCATTATGGGAAAGGGCAGTGCTTGAAATTGGGTGGCCAATTCGTCCCGCTGTTGACAGCTTTTGCAGCTAGACCAAAAAAAAAAAAACTTTAAAAAGAAAATCTTGGCGGGCCCGCTTCTGGCGGGAGACGGTGGCGGGCCAGATGACGGCTGGTTGTTTGCTGTTTTTTTTAATTTATTTTAATGACTCTTTTAATAATTTTCAAAGTTTTTTCGCTTGGACTTCGTGCATAGAAGTCTGGACTCCTTTCCTCGCCCTTTCTGTCCCAAAATTCTGCCCCATTTTTCTCCTCAAATTGCATTGGTTGACATGGCTGCCCCTATAGTCCAAACTACCCACTTTGACCTTTGAAGGCTAATAAGTTTTGAACCAAAAGTCCAAAATCATATTTGAAAAATTCCCCATATAGATTTTATCAAGGACAATGCAGTGCAAAATTTTCATAAGAATCGGAGAATTTTTTCCACTCAGAGGTACATGTCCAAAGTCCAAAACGTACGCTCCAAGTACACTCTTAGTACACAAGAATAAAAACGTATAGAGTTTATAAATCACTTAGTGTGTGATTATCACTATACATCAATATTTGTGCATTGAGTCAAGAGTGGTTATTTTTTTATGTGTGTGTGATAGACCGTGCTCACTCCTTCAATGAACACATCTTCCTCTCCGGTTCTCATGGCCACTTGTCTCATTTTCATTAGTTCCTTGAATTCGGTTCAAATGGTTCTAGATTCATTTTAGAATCATTCTTCTTGAAGATTCTTCAATGGAAGCCTGCCGTAACATTGGTTCTAAAATGATGTGACCATGCTAAATTATCCCCTAACTAGTGACCATGCTAAATTAACCCCTAATTAGTGACCATGCTAAATTAACCCCTAATTAGTACTTTTTTGGTATCCTACGGATTAAAATACGTCCATGTATTTGCGGTCCCCGACTGACGTATAGGGGTTAACCTAGATTTAGGGTTCCGTAAATCCATGAATTGCCTGGGAGAAAATAGGGGCTGAATGATAGAGAGGGTACATGTTCTAGTCGACACTTGCCCTTAAAGTCAGTTGAGAAAATGCTGGAGCCCAAGAGAGTGTGGAAAGGTTCCATGGCGGCTCAATGTATCACCCCTTATGATCATGGCACCCGGACCCAATCATATTACAATAACTTCCTCCTCCAATATCCACCCCTAGGCTACCCGAATTTTAAAAATGCCTCCCTCTCTCTTAGGTGAAATTAGAAACCTTGTATGTATTATGGTATTCAAACTAGGATGAAATTTTTTATTTTACACAACTTGGTCTTCTCCTTAATGGAAGCTTCTAACTACTCGTTCCACGCCTAATGCATTCCACTTTCCTCTTCATGAGCATCACTACAAGAGCATCCAACCATCTCTACGCCAATATGAACTTTTGGAGAATGTAACCGTAGGAGCTAATCGTTGATCCTTTAATGCGAGATGATGTGGTGAGACGACTTTGAGAAATTTGATCGTACGGATCGAATGAGAGATGATTGCAATCAAAGTGAAAACATTTGTCCCTCGAACAAACACTCAGTTCTTTAGGGGGGTCCCCCCTAAAGAACACAATGTTTGCTCGCGAGACAAAACTATTCACTTCAACCGCAATCATCTCTCATTCGATCCATACGATCAAAATCCACAAAATCATCTCACCACATCATCTCGCATTGAAGGATCAAAGATCAGCTCCTACGATTACATTCTCCAAAAGTTCACCTTGGCGTAGAGATGGTTGGATGCTCTTGTAGTGATGCTCATGAAGAGGAAAGTGGAATGCATTAGGCGTGGAACGAGTAGTTAGAAGCTTCCATTAAGGAGAAGACCAAGTTGTGTAAAATAAAAAAATTCATCCTAGTTTGAATACCATAATACATACAAGGTTTCTAATTTCAGTGGAATAGAGATTCCTCTATAATTAATGTGTTAACCTATTAAACCCCATGATCCTCTTGGGATTAATGAGCTTGGTCCTCTAGGGGTTAATAGTTTTGGTCCTCTTAGGGGTTAAACCCAGAAGAGTAAAAACCCCCAAAGGCAGGGGCCGTCCTTGAGTGGAGGCTGGCGAATCTATAAAAAGGCAAGGACGCAATCCGCAAGCGCCTTGTCGCGGAAGAAAGACAGTGTCCTCTCTCGCTCGCTCGCTCTCTCGTCTTGGATGCCGTTGCATGGAACTCATGTGACTCGCTCATCCATCCTCTTTCGCGTATATAAGCTTCGCCGATGCACCGAAGAGTCGAACCACAGTAGTCAGCGATCGCTCGATCATCGCTAGTCGATGAGCCAGTCTTGATCGAATTGTGTGGGGGACGTCGATGAAGACGACTCATTCGTAGAGAGAGGTGTGTGTGTGAGTGTGTGTGAGAGAGAGAGAGGGAGAGAGAGGGAGAGGGAGGGAGAGGGAGAGAGATGGCGATGGAGGTGGTTGACAATGCAGCCGTCCGGAACGTGGCGCTGGTGCAGTACTCGCTGCCTTTGCCCGCGATGTTCATCGAGGCGGAGGATCAGCGGCCGGTGCTGGAGGGAGGAGGGGGGATGGTGATGATTCCCGTGGTGGACATGGCGCAGCGGGGGAGGGGGGAGCTCGTGGAGGAGGTGGCTGCGGCGTGTGCGCGGTTCGGGTTTTTCCAGGTGGTGAACCACGGGGTGGACGCGGAGGTGATCCGGCGCTGCGAGGCGGCGGCGCACTCCATGTTCGAGCTGCCGCTCGCGGCCAAGGAGCGCGTGCACCGCCCCCCCGGCACCTCGTTCGGCTATGGGGCCAACACCTGGGTCAACCAGACCGTCATGCACTGGGCCGAGAGCTTCCACATGCAGCTCCACCCGCAATCCAACGTCCGGGAGTTTTCCCGCAAGCTCTTCACGGAGGAAGACGCCGCCGAATTCAGGTTCGCAGTCATTCCTCCCTCTCCCCGCGCGCGCTTTTCTTCATCTTCTTCTTCTTCGTTTCTTGATCCTTGGCTCCTGGTTCGCGCGCAGCTCCACGGTGGAGGAGTACATGGCGGAGATTGAGCGGCTCGCGCGCGAGCTGCTGGAGGTGCTGACGGAGGGACTGGGACTGGAGCCGCAGCGGTTCAATCACTATGTGGAGCGCGAGCGGATGATGTCAATGCGCTTCAATCTGTACCCGCCGTGTCCGCAGCCGGAGCTCGCCATCGGGCTGCGCGCGCACACGGACCCACACCTGCTCACCGTGCTGCACCAGGACGAGGTCGCGGGCCTGCAGGTGTTCATTGACGGCCAGTGGATCACCGTGAAGCCGCGCCCCGACTGCTTCGTCGTCAACGTCGGCGACCTCTTCCAAGTATGCCTTCTTCTCTCTCGTGGAGATGATTGCTGCCGACGAAGCCTCACCTCTCTCTCTCTCTCTCTCTCTCTCTCTCTCTCTCTCTCTCTCTCTCTCTCTCTCTCTCTCTCTCTCTCTCTCTCTCTCTCTCTCTCTCTCTCTCTCTCTCTCTGGTGCTGATTGACACTGATCGTGGTGTTGTTTTTCTCTCTCTTTGGTGTTTGTCGACACTGATGGTTTCGCTTCTTTGGTGCTCACAATCGCTGGTTGTTTTGTTTCTCTTTGGTTTGTGCTCATGGACACTCATGCCTTGTTTTTTCTCCCTCTTGACACTGATCATGGTGTCTCTCTCTCTGGTTGGTGCTTTTGGACACTCATGTTGTTTTTCTCTTTCTCTCTCTTTGGTGTTAGTGGACACTGATGGTTTTGCTTCTTTGGTTGGTCGCAGACACTGGTTGTTGTTTGTTTCTCTTTGGTTGGTGCAGCTCATGGACACTCATGTATTGTTTTTTCTCCCTCTTTGGTGCAGCTTATTGACACTGATCATGGTGTTTTTTTCTCTGGTTGGTGCTTTTGGACACTCATGTTGTTTTTCTCTCTCTTTGGTGCTTGGTGCTTGTGGACACTGATGGTTTTTCTTGTTTGGTTGGTCACAGACACTGGTTGCTGTTTGTTTCTCTCTGGTTGGTGCAGCTCATGGACACTCATGGAATGGTTGTTTTCTCCCTCTCTCTTTGGTTGCTGATGATGTTGTTCCCCGGCTGGTTCCACCAGGTTTTGAGCAATACGAGGTACAAGAGTGTGTTGCACCGGGCGGCGGTGAACGGGACGTCGAAGCGGCTGTCGCTGGCGTGCTTCCTGAACCCGCCTCTGAGCGCGACAGTGGAGGCGCCGCCGGAGCTCATCAGTGCGTCGTGGCCGCAGGTGTACCGCCCGTTCACGTGGGGCGAGTATCTCTCCAACGCCTACAAGTTCCACCCTGCCATGGGCGGTGAACGCCACGAGCGCTTCTTCCTCAAAGCCGCCGCCCACGCAAACAACAACTCATGACCACATTGCAAAGGAAGATGATCAGCAACAAACTGTCCCAAGTGCTGTTTCAGACAATGTGGGGGGCTCTAGTTTCTGTTGCGGCCGCCGGAGGGTGTTGCCATTGCCCGTTTAACGAGGCAGCTTTTATGGTGAGGTTTGTGTCCCCCCATTTGATCATGAGATGGGATGGTGAATGCAGATCATGGACTGTTCTATCTGTGATGTATGTGTCCCCATTTTTCAGATGAGATGTAGGCAACCATGCAACTTTGGTGATGGTCATCAAAGAGAGCGCAGTCGTTTTGTGTACATATATTGTTTGTGCAGAGGATGTGTAGATGGGAGGGAGATTGATCGATCGATCGTTGCAGGTGCTGCTTGTGTGGCAATTTTGTTGGAGATCACGTGGGAATTGAATTTTACGGAGGGTAGTAGTAGGTTAGGGCATTTTGACACTAGCTGCCTCCCGCCGGATTGCTGTATAGTAAGTTAGGTAGCTTGGTTGAGGCCTCGTACTGAGGCGCAGGAAATTGGAGTGGCAAGAGAATTTTGCATAGATTTTCTTTTCCCCTCATGTAAGATTGAACAAACAAACAAAAAAAAGGTGTATTTTCAAGGCAGTTTTGGATATATATTATTGGTTTGCTGCTCCTGAAGGACCTGTTGTGGTCCTTCTCTAAAAGTGTGTGTTGGATGTGTTATCATGTTTCTAAGCACATGGACTTGGTGGTACGCATAAAAAGTCGATGTAGAACTGTATGTGTCACTAAGCTACAAAAAGATGTAAGTTATGCGAACAAGTTGTGTTTTGTTTCTTTCCCGAGTTCCAAGTGGATGAAAAATTGCACGAATGCCCATTGTAGTAAGTTATAATGTTTTCCAAGCATTGGGAGTGTGAAAAAGTAGTTAGGGGCTCAAATTTTCTATGACTAGGAATGCCTTTTTGCCATCATCATATCCACATGAATGGGAATGGGTCCACTAGGGGCACTCCGTACATGAAGCATCTTCGTTTTGGAGAGGCTTGTTTTTTTTTGTTTTTTTGTTATTTTTTTTTGTTGCCGCAACAAGTGGCCATCTATCATGTGAGCCAAGTTTCTCAGAACTCGGTGTTCTCATGTGAAAATATACTCTTATTGGTAGAGCCATGTCACAAGGGCTTTGTGAAGTTGTGGCTAGTCATTGGTTTAGAGCCACAAAGGTCCCCTGTCTTGCAGCACTATCAGACTGACATAAGTTCCTCCAAAGCCCACTATTGAAGGTTTTATTTTTCTTAGAGTTCTTTGTATAGTGAGGAAAATACACCATGAATTTTTTACCTCTTCTCACATTTTAAATTATGAAAATTAGTAATAAATTGTTCTAAATTTCTATGAAGAGGAAGACGGTGGCTAAAGATTCATTGTAGAATGTGACCTCTCCTCCTCCATCCTCAAAGGGAACTTAAACTAAGGTAGGATGCTTGAAATGGGTTGAGATCAAAATCAATTGAAATTCCTGATGTGTGTTCATCTTAAGACGGAATTGTACCTCAATAGTACATAGCTTTTGTTTTACGTTAAAAAAAAAAAGAAGACATGTATTAAAGAGCTACAATTCTATTCTGAAAATGAAGAAATGTTCTTCACGTTAACTGATATTGGCCACGATTTGTTGTACAACATCTTATCTTAATTTTGACTTGAATTTAGAAACCACCAAGTTCTTCAATTGATCTAATAGATGTTAAAGAAAATCAAATACTAGTATTGTGCCATGAGAGTGCCAAATCTTATGATGGAGATTGAATCAAAATCCCTAAGATATCTTTGCAACACTTTAGGGTATCCTTCTCCATCTTCTATTAGTTTTGAGGTCATCTTGTAGGGTTCCAAGTCCTATCATTTGGGGCCAAAATAGGGCATGTACTATGCACCTACATTTTTGCGTTATTATAAAAAGAGGGAGTACATATTGGCACGTTAAGGCACATTCTCAGTTTTAGGCACCTCTATAGTCACAACTCTTTATATGTTTTAGGTTGAAAGCAAAAAAAACCATAACACATGTAGTATTATATAACATATAACACTTGTAAAACTTGATCTCAATAATTTGTAACATTTATATTTTCATCCTTTGGACCAATTTTCATCCAATTTTTTTCACCTGTCATGCAGAACTGAAAGACGTAACATATAAAGACGTCTCTCTACACCTTAGATGTCTAGCAAAAGAATGCATTTGGCCCATTAGAAAATAAATTAGTTGGTCTTGAGACTCAATGGTAATTCCAAGAATTTGAGATTCTACCCTTACATTGGTTCCCAAATGTTATAAAGTTCAAGTTTAGAATTTTTTTGAAGAAAATTCTTCATGTTGTACAGTGGGGTATCAATCAAAATGTCGTTTTTGAATTCGCAGGGAGAAAAATTTCAATATTGCCAACTTTGAAAGCCTCCTGAGAGCTCAAAAATTGGTATTTTACCACGAAATTTTTACCAAAGAATAATCTTTAAGTTAATTACATGTATGCCAAATTTCAAGGCCAAAAGATTCACCGATAAAAATTTATTCAAAATCTACCAACATTGGTAGCTGTGGAAATTTTTTCACTGCTGCCAATTTTGACAGCCTCCCAAAGATTGAATTTTTTTTTTTTGCCATGAAATTCTTGGAACAAAGACCTCTTTATGTTAATAACATATGATAAAAATCTCAAGGCCAAAAGATTAAATACAAAAAAAGAAATCCACAATCTACCAACATGTGTAGTTGTGGGAAACAATGGGGGAAACCATTTCATTGCTACCAACTTTGACACCCTCCTAACGGTTGAGAAATTGTCTATTTACCATGAAATTTTTGGCACAACATGCTCTCTATGATAACAACATTCATGCCAAATTTCAAGGTCAAAAAATTTATTAAAAAAAAACATTTACAATCTACCAATGTGTGTAGTTGTGAGATACCTTTTATTAAAGACATTGAAATTGTTGAAGTATGTCAGACAATCATGCTTCTAGATTGAAATTCTCCAGATGATGCAATCTCTAATCATAAATGCTTCTCAATAAAATCAAGGATAGCCAAATTTAGTTGTGTGCACTTGTCACATCTCAAAGACTTGCTTCATTTTATGAGTAGAGTGCCACAGGGATTGCTCATGGAAGATGGCGCACCTGTCCATCGTAGCAAAGTATGTGAAGAATGGAGACAAACACACCTTTTGGAGAAGCTCGATTGGCTTGCAAATTCTCCCGATCTCAATCCAATTGAAAACCTTTGGAAGATTTTGAAAGATGTTGTGCAACATGGCCCAATATGTCCAAAAAATTTAGATGACTTGAAGGTAGTTATTGAAAGAGAGTGGAGGTTAATCAATGGTACAAAGCTCCTTCAACTATGTCATTCTATGCCCTCCAGGTTACAAGCAATGATTGAGGCAAATGGAGGACATACATGTTGGTAGATTATAAATATTTTTTTTGTATAAGTTTTTTGACCTTGAAATTTGGAATGAATGTTGTTATCATAGAGAGCATGTTGTGCCAAAAATTTCATGGTAAATAGACAATTTCTCAACCGTTGGGAGGGTGTCAAAGTTGGTAGCAATGAAATGGTTTCCCCCATTGTTTCCCACGACTACACATGTTGGTAGATTGTGGATTTCTTTTTTTGTATTTAATCTTTTGGCCTTGAGATTTTTATCATATTTTATTAACATAAAGAGGTTTTTGTTCCAAGAATTTCATGGCAAAAAAAAAAAATTCAATCTTTGGGAGGCTGTCAAAGTTGGCAGCAGTGAAAAAATTTCCACAGCTACCAATGTTGGTAGATTTTGAATAAATTTTTATCGGTGAATCTTTTGGCCTTGAAATTTGGCATACATGTAATTAACTTAAAGATTATTCTTTGGTAAAAATTTCGTGGTAAAATACCAATTTTTGAGCTCTCAGGAGGCTTTCAAAGTTGGCAATCTTGAAATTTTTCTCCCTGCGAATTCAAAGACGACATTTTGATTGGTACCCCACTGTACAAGGATTGTAATTTGAGAAGAAGAACTATGGTCCTTGAAGGAGGTCAAAGTGAATAAATTTTGTGTTTGTTCCACCACTAAATCCATGTCCACTGGACGTAGGTTTTGTAGTATGGAACTACTCCCTCCTCTCAAGGGTAGACACTATGTAACCAATAACCAAGAATCAAGGACCAACCAAAGCCACATGGCACAAATTCCAAGAGATGATTTGTAAGGTTAGATGTGTGTTTTTTGGAGGTTTAGGGTTTAGGGTTTGCACATTGCACATTGTTTAATCCCTAAAGGACCAAGCAGTGTTTTTTTGTAGAAAAATTAGGCCTAATGGCCAGTTTTTTTACCTTATCCACATTTTTGGCAAATTTCTTAGTATTATCATGAAACTAAGTGCCAGAGATGTGCGGATACACCCCCCCTATTTGCCATCATTTCTCTTCGTATCTATGGAGTGTAGGATGTAGACTACATAAAGAAAAAAATTCCCACAATACTTTGAAAATAGTGTCGCCAAATTTTTGGTGTCCATAAATTTGAATTGCCATCCCAACACTTCAAAAAAAAGTTAAAAAAAAAGAAAAATGGGACCAAGACTCAAGTGTCTGTTTGGGAGATAGAATTGTGACTACTTTTATCTTTTAATCCGTTAAGGTCAAAATTCACAATTGTTTTACCACATCCTCTTATATAAGTTTAAAAGAAAATTGTACGGCTACATTCTCAAAAAGTTCATCTTGAATTTTTTTAATAAATGAAGGAGAGATTCCTCTAAAATGCCTTGGTCCTTTAGGGGTCATGTTGTCATTTATGGCGGGGTTTACCGTACGTCTAAAGTCTTCCAAGTACAGCAATTTAGGGCCACGTTTGACTTAAATTAATCCAAAAAAGGCATGCCAAATTATTTGGAAAATTATTGAATGAAAGTGTTAAATTTGAAGAAGATATTAACATATGGAATCTGCAACCATGTGAAACATCAATGGGGAATGGGGCTTGGAAATGCCTTAACCCTTTACCGCCCAAGAAGCCTGAAATGGGACTCCTGAGGTGCTAAAACTCAATTTGCATGAAATCCATGTGGAATTAGACTTTGAGATGCGAGGTTCAGATTTGCGCACACATTACATGAATACTCTCCAACAATCAGATCATGATTGGGATTTATAGAACTCTTGGAAAAGCTAGGAATACAACACAAAATACATCAAATACACTAAAATACATTGAATGCAGTGAATACCATGCTACATACTATGTTGTATTTCACACACATGCACATTGATTTGATTTCACACACATGCACACTTGATTGAACTTTGTCTTTAAAACATTCTTCATTGTTTGATGATTGTTAATCTCTCTCCTCACATACAAAACTTCCGTTTTGATTCATATAAGGTTGGAACATTTTTCTATACAATAAAGTAGAAAAAAGCAAAAAAATCACCAATAATTGTGTAAAAATATTTTCTTCACATATGATATGTCAACGCAAAGCTATCAACCTAGTGCACATGTGAACTGCTCTTATTCAAAATAAAAAAATCTTGCAAGAATCTATTGATGGTTAAAGTAGTACACCCTCCAAAATCCACAATTTTCACTACCACTATACAGTAACTTTAAACACTATAATTTATTCCATCAACCATTGGATGTTGTGCAAAATTTTACCCAAAGTTTAAGTCATGGATTAAGTTCAATTTTGTTAGGTTAGATATTAATATTAGGCATTATATTTCCATCAAATCTGGTTCAAAGAAGAAAAAAATCAACAGAAATCTTGGTTTTCCTAGAAACATAGCTGGGCGGAAAAGGTTTAACTATGGAAAAATGTGCATGAGAAATCCAAAATGGAGCCCCAAAGTCCTGGTTGGCAACCTGTCGCATGCCAAAATAGGCTAAATGTAGTAATATGTGAGTTCTTGCCAAAAATTATTTAGTTGTCTTTTTGGAAGCCGAACATTTTAATTTTTTTCCAGATTGATTATTTATTCGGCACGGAGGTGTAGAAGGTGACCCTACACTACATTATGTTAGTAAAAGGAGTTGAATTCAAGTTTGACTACCATAGTTTACTTGAGCAAGGATAAGGCTGCAATGATCCCAAGGAACCAAACTGCAAAAGCACCAGTGTAGCAAAACCGTTTGTTTATGGCAGCCTTTTGAAATCCTTGTTTGCTACTTTGGCAGTTAGTGTGGGTTTCCAGCCACTATAATTCTCATTCCTGCCATGTGGCCTTCCACCAAAAACACATTAAAAATTCTCTCGCAAAGCATATCCATATCCAACACTTTGCCTTGGCAATTCATTTTCCTCACATTGTCAATAAATCGCGTACTTCGATTCAATGGATAGAAATTCCATCCCAAAGTACCCAAGGAAGTGGAGTACTTTGATATTCTCCGTATTCCAATCCTTGTCCGGTGGGCATGGTCTTTGTGGTGGAACAAACAGACACTTTATTCACGCCGGTCCTTTCCCCAGGGATCGGCATTCTTCTTCTCCGAATTTCATTTTCTAAAGCACTAAAGGACCAAGGCATTTTTGAGGAATCTCTACTCTAGCTGCCAAGATGAACTTTTTGAGAATGTAACAGTAGGAGCTAATCTCCTGTCCTTCAATATGAGATGATGTGGTACTTATTTGTGAATTCTAACCGTACGGATAGAAAGATAATTGCAGTCAACGTGAAAACATTAGTCTGCAAAGGAGATACTTGGTCCTTTAGGGGTTAAAGCTTTGTATCAAAGTGCACCCACGTTTGTTTGGGCACTTCAGAAAAGTGTTTTCAGTAGTGTTTGTGTATCAAAGAAAGACCATTTGCAGAGGAGACTCGCATGAATATAGTGTGTTTGTTCCTCCACTGAGCCTATGTCCACAAGACCAAGGTTAGTGCAATAAAACTATTGTCTAGTTCTAAAAATAGACACTTCTATGTCATGTAATACTATTGTACTAATAATGATGTTTAGTGTTATGTAGTTATTGGTGTTTCTAACCTACTATTTTTTTTTTGGATATTCCACACAAACTCTCAACAAGTAGCCCATAATTTACTAGAGTTGACAAATATGATCGGAATTCACTTTTAGTGCCACAACACTAAAGGCATAGTTCATATTTAGTGTTCCAAACATCAGTAAACACAGTTTTTAGCGTAGTAGAAAATCCAATGTTTCTCACTTTGAGTATTTGTGGAGGTTGTGAGTGAAACGCGACACCGAAAAAAACAAGAATGGGAATTTTTCCTCAAATTTGACACTATTTGAATCCAGACCGACGGGTTTGTTTCAAGTGTGAGCAAAAAGTAAAAGTAGTGTTTCTCACAATGAGGAAGGGACACATATCTAGATTACCACCAAATCCATAGTCATCTCAAAAGTAGTCATTTGAAATTCCCGTTGACCATCATGGACATCGGAATTGGTTAGACCAAGCAATGGAGGCAAAAGGCATTTGAGGCAGGCGGAAGCCACTTACAAGGCCCTCTCTCCATGCAACCACAGACTTTTAAAGCACCAGCTGCAGAAACTGCAGTCATCTCATTGCACCTAATCGTTCAAAGTCACGTGATTGCGAGAGACTCGCCTCACAACAAACTCCCCAGCCCATAATTTTCTGTTTGAGTCAGGCTGCGGAAAAGCATTATCTTTTCAGGTTCAATCAGCTTGGAATGACAAGCAAAGCTTCATTCTCCTCGATCCAAGAGTTGACTATCCGCGAGCACCATAGAGATTATTAGAAACAGGAAAAAGGACAAACAAGGGGATAAGTGACCCCTAAAAGCCTAAACCATTTTCACACCAAAAACACTTCAAAACTGCTCGTTCTAGTGCAATGAATAAGGAGAGAAACGAAAGCTTTGATTTTCTTCATCTAACAGTAGGATCTCAATTAAGACTCATTAAGTAGCATCCTCACAAAATTTCATAAACATTGTCTGCAAGATTATAGTGTTTGAAGTAGAGAAAACAGTTTATTTTTTCCCCTTCCTTTAGTGGATCAACAAACTTTGACTTCACTTGGTGTCAGGTTTTTGCACTACACAAGGCCTAAATCCATTACCATCATGTTAATCATGATGTTGTTTCCTAGCAAACCAAATTTTAGAGGTAGAAAAGGGATGAAGCATATTCAAAACAATTGTGCAAGGAGTGGAGGTTCGAAAATTGCCAATTTACATTTTTTTTTTTTTTGGGTGTAGTAAACATGTTTTAGAATGATTATTCAAACGGTCAATAATAAGGTTTACGACACATCTTGTAGTAGAAAAAATTTACAAAATATTAATATCTCTAAGTTTTATATGGAAAAGAAGAAGTTTTTTTGGTACCTTGCCCGACAATTTGTGACAAATGTGTGCAAATGTTTGACTTGAGTTGATGTGCTTTTTTTCACCAAATACAAGAATTTTTTTGACAACAGGAAAGGAAATGATATTACTTGCTGCTATTGAAAATCTCACATTTAATAGAGTGTTCTAGCAAAAGTTTTTGGAGTTGCCCAAAGTGCCCGCTCTCCCCATTTGAAATTCAAAACACTTTAACTTTTTCATTAAATGTTGGATATAGGAAAGACTTGTACTCACACAAAGCTTTTAGTATTGTCCATCTACAATATAAAATTCAAAAAGGAATGTTATAAATTGACGCCAAAGGACGTGCCGAAGTCTTCAAAGTCCCCCGAGGGGACTCTTGGGCCTTTAGGGGTTAAGTATATTTATTTGTTAAAAAAACCGAATGAACGGATACACGGAAAAAATTGGAGTGAGATATTTAACCTCTTAAGGCCTAACGACCATAAAATTGATCGCTTGGGCACATAAACTCTCTGGAACAGGCTTTACAAGCCACCTCTTAGAAAATTTGAATTGCAACTTAGTGATGGAGCAAGATGAGCATTTACTTGGACTGGCACCACGAATATTGATATAGGCATTGGTGCACTATAGTGATTTCGGTGAAGTGGGGTGGCAATAAAATGTATCCATTGTATAGGTGTTTTTTTGCATAATCTATTACACTCTTAGACTTTCGGAGGCCTTGTGAGCTTGTTTGGCCTTAGAGGATTAAAGTTAGAGACCTGTCAAAAGCCTCCCAATTTCTTGTCTTTAGTGGATGAGTTCTGCATTATGTTTGGTTGATTTGGTTGCTATTGAGGTGTATAAGTATGGTTGGTTGCTAAACCACGTGGCATTAAACCTTACTATGTACTTCAACCCTTCGTTTAAGGGCATAATTGTAAGCTTCCGGCTACATGGCTTGTCGTGATAGGTTACAAATCATATGGCATGTACTTTTGAGCTACATTTTGGTCCTATAAAAAAGAGGTTTTTGTAGATAATAGTGTTTCATGTCATGTGGTGGTTTCATTTGGTTTGACATCGATCATGTGATAAGATTACACAATACTCAAAGACATTGGTAACAACTACAATAGTTGCACACAACAGTTGAATAATAAACTTTGTCATATTTCTACAACCCGTGGCCAAACTCCTAGTTCTTGTTTGCCTCTTTCCTAATAGGCAAACAAGAACTAGGACATTTCTAGTATGATAAGAGAGATTTCAATTCAAAGAGCTTGAGAACTTGGTGCACTGACTATGGTACTTAGTGTTGGTAACACTAGATACAAATACCAAATATCAACCAAAGGCTTAAACGATGCTAACACTAAAGTAAATCTAACACTATTTATCAACTTCAGTAATCTTTTGAAGAAGAATAAAGTTACATGTGTGCATTTGGTGAGCCAAATGCATGTGCAAGGTGATACCCATGAAATGTATAGATGATGCCCGTGTAATATAAAGGTGATATCCATTGATACCCATTGTTTCCGAACCACTACAATCTAGAAAAATAATTAGTTTGTCATCTAGTGTCCAAAAGTGACCACTTCACACGGTAGGTAATAATAAATGTTGAGCCACACCTAGTACTAAAGTTACTATAGTAAATTAGAGGAGCTAATTACCATGGTAAGAATATCTGTAAGCGTCCTAGTCTATTCCATTTATGAGCTAGACAGTAGAAAAGTGTATTCCACACTTTTACAGAGAGGATTGCTTATGGATATTCTTACCATAACCAAGAGTTTACATACCGTACGTGAAGGTCAATTTAACCTCTAAAGGACCAAAGTCCCCTTGGGGGACATTTTGAGTTTGGGTAAGGTACCACGTTCTCAATTCTAGGCATTATTTTCTGAGATTTTTTTATTGGATGGACATCTTTTGATTTGCTTTGCGTAAACACAAATTTCGTAGAATTTTGACCTACGGTTCAAAAGATACAATTTATTTTCACTTACATATACAAATAGTGTGACATATCACAAATATTGTCACTAAACTTAATAACTTCTAAATTCAATAGAAATTCGAGTTTTTTTCCATTTAAAAGATAGAAAATGTTCTTTTGGAAAGGAAATTGAGATCTTTGCATCTACCGTACGGATTTCTGAATTTCAAAAATTTGAGAAGGATATGATATATGCAAAATATAAAGTGTAGTGTTGATTCTCAGCACATAGTTGCATTGCATGATTTTTTAGAACATCTTCTACACCTCTTCTACTTCTAATATTTGGTGCACATGTGCCTTACATGATCCTTTTCAAGTTAACATAATAAACTCACCGCCCGTAGTGCAAAAAGTTGCCATAGAAGGAGGTCGAAGTATGTTGAAGGTGTTTAGTATGACCTCAAAAAGAAATTATGTCTCACTTCAAAGGCTCATATCTTTCAATCCGTGCGGTCAAACTTACCAAAATTTTCACCACACACTCATACAACTCTAGTACAAGATCCTATGGTTTAATTTTCAGAAAGAATTTTGTATCATTTCGTGTTGAATGCGCTGAAAATGGCAGTTTTGGAGTGATTTTGAGGTGAAAATGTCTTGGTCCTTTAGGGGTTAAGCATCCAAGTGCCAAAATATTTATTTTTTCTTCAAGGGTGACTTTGACACAATGAATATCATATAGACATTACACGGACATCACCTAGGCAATACATGGGTATCACCTAGATATCACATAGGCATAACATGGGTATCACTTGGCATTACACGGGTATCACCTTGACATTACATGGGTACCACCTTGACAAATCTCTTGAATTTTCCAAAACAATTGGACATTCTCAATTGTGACTTAATTATGTACAAAAGTAGGGCATCTAAGTTGCGAGATGTTATTTTGACATATTTTGGCATGTGATTGGGAACTTGGAAGGATTGTTGCCAGTTGGAGGCTATTAACTCATTAGACCCCCGGCACGATCATTGCACTGCAGCCGCCAGTTTGACATTTGAGTCATCCACCAAGTACCCTGCAAACAAAGTACATATGTTTGGATGCTGTTGAAGAGTACCTGGTACATCATACGAATGTACTTCACCTTTGACCTGGAGTGGGAGAAATTAAAGAAATGGTTAAACTTCATCACATGTGGTAAGAGGTTTGTAAGGATCTAAGGTAAGCCCACCCTAAGACCGACAAGTTTAGGAATGTGCATGTATGGAGAGAGGAGATAATTACAGTATTATTTTTCAGTGATAGCCAATCGAATTTCAATTCCAACCCAAGTGATTTCATATTTTTTCGATGAAAAATGAATTAGTTATGAATTTTCAAAGTGTGCAGCCATGTTTAGTGGATGGGCAGCAGTAGGTACCCCCAATAACCAACGACAAAAAATAAGGGTCTTGACTAAGGTAAGCCCCTCTAAAACCGACAACTTAAGGAATGTGCATATATGGAGAGAGGAGATAATTATACTATTATTTTTCAGTGATAGCCAATAGAATTACAATTCCAAATCAAGTGATTTCATATTTTTCCGATGAAAACTGAATTAGTTATGAATTTTCAAAGTGTGCAGCCATGTTTAGTGGGTGGCCAGCAGTAGGTACCCCCCATAACCAACGACCAAAAGCAAGGGTCTTGACGAATAGCAAACCTCCATTTGGAGCTCAGTTGGTGGTAATGGGATGGAAGGGGGTTGGATATACCCCAATTTTATAGGCCTTGGCTATGGGTTTTGTTGGTTATCGGGGGACTTACCTTATGTGGTGACTCCCATTTGTGGACTTCATTGCCATTTTATTTGTCGAAACATCTTCATAGATACTTTTGAAATGATGTTATTTGGTTGTTTTTACTTGGTTACATAAAATCAAGTTTGGGAAGAGGCTGAAGGGTAGGTTTTGGTGGCCTAAGAATTAGCACTACACTAAAATTGAGAATTAGTGTAACCACACTAATTAATTTGTAAATGCTATAAGTTTTTACTTTAGATGAAGGTTTTTACTATGAGCACAACTATTGATACTACTCAACGAGGGGAATCATTGTAAACATCGTTGGTAAAAACATTCATCACAAGTAAAAACTTATTAACATTTTAGATCATTTACTATGCTTAACACTAATTCTCAATTTTAGTGTAGCCCTTTAACATATTATTGCTTCATATTGGTCAATAAGGTCACTCTTACTCTTTTTGAAGTAGAAATGATTTTAATTTCTTTTTAATTCAAGGGGTCTTTAACAAATGTAATGTGTGTGTGAATTATTGTGATGATGTTAGCCCTCCCCCTTCAAGACACTACAAACTTCCAATATCGTAAAAACCATTGTTGTATTAACCTTCTCTTTTGTGATGGTAGCAAATTAGTGCATAATTGTGATTCAATTTCTGTAATATGTCTACTTTAAATTTCCAAGAATCTCCTCGGGAGACTTTTGAAGGTTTGGGTAGGTTCCTATACTGTCAATCTACAACATTCCTCAATTAAATCTTTATTGTATATGAACATTTCTTAGATACAACATTTAATGAAAGCAATTTCTCAGAGAGGGTGGGCTTGGTACTATAGAGCTGAATAGTGCAATTTTTTACTGGGTAGCATCGAAAGAAAGTTGTTGGACTCTCATTGTTTCTTTTAATCAAAAAGTGTAATTTGTAGTAGAAAGATATGCCATTATTTTGGATCATAGCACGTTGACCCTATCTGTGCAAGGGAGAAAAAAATCATATACACTCTTCAAGTGCATGTATCCTAGAATCCGTGCAGTCAAAGTTTACGAAGTATTTTAATTGTCTTCTTGTAATAGTTAATTAAAGGACTCAATGTTTGAAAATAATAAAAGATATTTCAATTAGTCTTGCAATGTCCCACCTTTGAGAGGCAAGTTTTGGGATGGTTTTGGTGAAACATAGTCTTGGGAATTTAGGGGTTAAATATATCAAATATCAATTTTATTTATGTGAGTTGTTGTGTAGATTATAGTGGATTTGCTTAACATAGAAATCGTCTTATGACTAACAAAACAGTCACTTGATGAACTAATTCTTTTATAGCTACAACTTTAGAAAAGACTGATTTTTATTTATTTATAAACCAAGCTTGGATTTAGTAATATCAAGACCTATTGTCACAATCTCAACATTCAAAATGATGTATAATTTTTAATAATAAAAAGTCACACCAACTAATCTTATGTATGTGTAATTTATTTTCAATTCTTTTTCATATTCTATAATTGAGATTTCTTAATGGCTTCTAAACATATGACACTATCACTCCAATGATTCTCATATATGATTTTTCATAATGCACATCAAATTTCCATTAAAAATTATTTATAAAATTAACTATGTGAAGGGCAACTTCATAAACTAGCCAAAAAAGGGGTTTGTTAAGCCTTAGAGTTTAAATTTGTTAAAATAAATTTAATGACCAATTACCTTGAATGTATTCAAAGATTGGAGTCTTTATTTGAGTAAAATATTTGATGGTTTCAAGATATCATACACAAATATTCAAATATGGAAGCCATTTAAAACTTCAGTATTATTAAACATTTTTTTAATAATTTAAGATTTAAAAAAAATGATTGAGGTATCTTGTTTTGATTTTTTGGAGATCATGATGTACTTTTGAAAATTTAACAATAAATTCATGGTTGTAAAGAAGTTTTAAAGATATCATACTATTTTTGATAGAAAAAGGATTTTTTTAAAGGATTTAATTTATCTGAAAACACCTATCCTCAAAGAACTCAACAAATATTTAAAATAAAATCTATAAATGATTCAAGCGTCTAATTTAATATTTTTATAATAAAGGATACATGCTACTACACTAAACATCACATTAAGTGTAGTCACACAAATAGTGTAATTACCCTACTACACTGTTTGCGAAGAATTTCACAACTAGTGTTAGCTGCGGCAAGCTTTTTCATACACTAATAGTGATTTTATTCACTGTAGCAAGCTTTTTCATACACTAATTGTGCACAAGTAAAAAAAAAAACACCCATTTTTACTGCCATTCACATATAGTGTAATGTTTCACATTTAGTGTAATGTTGTGTCATTACACTAATTGTAATTCTTACATTTAGTGTAAAGGTTCGTATTTAGTGTAGACGACACTAAATGCAATGTTTAGTGTAGTTTGGTTATGGATATCAGTGTGTAGATTTAATTTGCAAATGTTAATTGTATACATATACTCTCCAATATCTAAAATGCCATGTTGTGTTTAATTTGCAATAAAACCTAGACACTCTATTGCATTTAGTATGTTAAAATGTACAAACTTAAATAATATTTTATTCTTCTTGAGATCTGTGTAAAGTAAGAGTGCTTTTCTTGTTTTAGTTGAACAATATTTTGTTAAGTTCTTGACAAAATACTCCATTTTTCATTTAAAAAATAATTCTTAGTTGATAGTGCATAGAAACGTTTGTTTACATGTATATAGGAAGTATATAATTTTAACCCCTAAATGCAAAAAGTTATGAGGCGGGCTTCTAGTGATTTTGGGTAGCTTACACCTATGTCAATTTAGATCATTAATTTTCGAAAATTTTATAATAGATGTGTATAAGTAATAGCTTTGTGGGAAAAAAAAATTCTGAAACAAACTCACAAAACTAAAGCTATTGAGGTTTAAAGTTTGAAACGGGGAATGTGGCTAGGGTGGCATGATACTGTAGATATGAAAAGCATTATTGTAGAGCTTGAATGTGCCATTGTAGAGCTGAATAGTGCACTTTTTGGTGGCGGGTAGCAATGAAGGAAAGTTCTTGGCAACCTTCATTGTTTTTACCTAAAAATGCATAGAAATTAAGGATTTCATTTTAAAATATATATTTTTTGTACTATTAAAAGAAGAAGGCATGATAGTTCTATCCATTCTTCGGATTTAGATCCAAAAAACATTTTTCTATTTAAAAAATAAAATTGGTTTACAATGTAGATGGCTACTTTCTATACCCCTTGTCGCTACAAGTTTTTTTTTCTTATCCTAAACACCTCCATTACTTGTGAATTTTTGCGTGCAATGACCTAACACAAGGTAAAACATAGATTCATAAAATTTATGCAATGTGTAGTGGAAAAGTATGCCAATATCTTGAGTCAAAGTACACTGACTTGTCCGTGCAGGAAGGAAAAAACCACACTGCACTTTTCAAATGCATGTATCATACAATCCGTGCGGTCAAAGTTTATGATAAAAAAAAAAAAACCACAATGCACTTTTCAAATGCATGTATCATACAATCCATGCAGTCAAAGTTTATGATTTTTTTTAGTGTCACCATGTAGTAGTTAAATTGAAGATCCTACGGTTGAAAGTAGTAAAAAGTTGTTCCAATCAATCTTGCAAGGTTGCATCTTAGGGAGGTAGTTTTGAAGTGTTTTTGGTATGAAATTGTCAAGGAGATTTAGGGTTAAAGATTTATTGCATGTATATAGGAAGTATACCAATCCAAGGGTTGAATTTAGAAGAAAAAAACTAAAAATAGCTTCCAATTTTGTTGGAATTTTTTGTTCAAAACGCCAGTTTTTAACTTGGTGAAAAACGGATTTTGAAGAATATTATATTTTTAGAACTATGCCAGACTTCTATTTATAGAAATTAATCATTATTTGGCACAAGAGTGCTCAATCAGACTCTTGGGTATTGTAATAACCTCCGTCACTTTACCATAAAAGATCAAATGAAAGTACTACTTACTATTTGGATCTTTCTACATTATTTTACACAACCTACTTATCCAATGCTCACTTACAACATAAAAATGATGAGATAATGAAGATTCAACACTACTTTTAACACTATAATTTTTCTTGAGTTTCTTAACCCCTACAGTACCAAATGTCCCCCTGAGGTCAAATTGGATTTTGGGCATATACCTACAATTCGAAGGAAAACCCTTTTTAGTTGAAACTTTTATACAAGATAGCCTCTGATAAGAGCTTTGTGGAGGAATTTTTATTTTATTTTTTGGATTTGTGCTTTGAAAGTTAGTACCACTTAAAGCCAAAAGTGGGGACTCCGGGCACCTCCAAATTTTTTGACAAAAGTTTCTATTGACATTGAAATTTTTCACACATATAACTAATATTTCCTTCTTTGGAAATTTTCAAAAAAAATTCTTGTCTTTAGTGTAAAAAGGCATTTTATTCCAAGTCAAACATTTTCACACATTGTCGGGCAACGGGGGAAAAAAAAATAATCTTTTCTACATAAAACGTAGAGATCATCATATTTTTCACTTTTTATTTTTTCAACAACGATATGTGGTGAAAACCTTCTTATTGACCGTTTGGGTTAACATTCAAATACATACGTAGTTCACAAAAAAATAAAACGTGAAATGGCAATTTTTGAACCTCCACTCCTTGCGCACTTGTTTTGAATATGCTACACCCCTTTTCTACCTCTAAAAATTGGTGTTGTGGGAAATAACATCATGCTTAAGACAATGGTAAAAGATTTAGACCTTGTACAATGCAAAAATTTGATACAAAGTGAAGTCAAAGTCTGCTGATCTACTCAACGAAGGGAAGAAAATGAACCATTGTTTTGACTTTAAACACTAAAATCTATCATTCCATGCGGTGGATTGCAACCAAAGTGTATGGCATGTTTATATATAAGTCTATTTTAAGATCTTACGGTTGAAAATCTGAAATTCACTTTAAAATGTGATTTTCATGTCTCTTTTCGGCAGTGACAGTTTTGAGCTGGTTTTAGAGCGAAAGTGGTCGTGGTCCTTTAGGGGTTAAGGTGAAACCTCAAAGTAGCTTGTTCCAAATAAGTTGCCAGAAAAATATCACTTATCTATTTAGAAAGGAAGATGCCCAATATATTGCATTAAAAGAATCTTTGGGTCTAAATCATTATTTATTCAATATTTGACAAATGAAATTGAAGTCCACTATAATTTCAATATTGACTGTATATTGTTAGTTGTTTTACTTTTTATTGTTTTAAATCCTAAAGAACCATTTGTTCCTCAATGGACATCTTTCATTTCAAGTAGGTTCCTATGGTCTTAGTTTTGTTTATGAAATTTTGAACATTTTTATGAATGGTAGTAGCTTTTTGGGAAATATAAATCTATTCACACTTGACCTCTAGAAAAATAAAATATGCTATTCTAAATGCAAATTAGAGACATTAGACAACTCCAAATTTTTTGCTACAAGCTTCTATTAAAATTTAGATTTTTCGTATAGATTATTAATGTCATTTTCTTCGAGACTGTTAAAAAAAACACCTTGTCTTTAGTATAATAAACATTTTAACCCAAATCAAACATTTTCTTACATTGTTGAATAACGTACCAAAACAAATCTCCCTTTCCACATAAAAGTAAGGGATCTTACTGTTTTGACGTTTTATTTTTCTACTACAATATGTGGTGTAAACCTACTTATTGACTATTCAAATTTCCAAACATATTAAATTCACAACAAACAAAGCATGTAATTTTTTTCCTTTTTCCTAGCACAATTTTTTAATAAATATGCTACACCCTTGCTTTATCTAAAATCTATGTACAATACAAGGAAGTAATATCATGTTTAACATACATATAAGTTTCATGGAACTTCAAATAAATTCAATTTAATATAATGAGTTGTGATATTGAAAAAATATTATCATTTTTATCACATTAACCCCTAAAGTTCCTTCCATATCTCATGCCAAATACAATGTAATTCCACTTATCCTACTATAAAGAGTATAGAAAGAAAGAAAATTATTATAAATTATAGACGTAGAATCTTGATCTAGATTTATAAAATCAAATGCTTACAAAAATGAATTAACTTTGACTACATGGATTAAAAAACGATGTCATTACAACAACCAATTTAAGATTAGTTTTGAATTGTTTGTGACCTTCCTTAACCAATTAAAGACGAGAGACCCATAGGTGGTCATGTTTGGAGTAATTTGCGAATTGATACGCCAATACTTCATCTTTGTTTAATCCGCAACCTAATTTAAGTTCTCAAGATCCCTGCGCTTCCAATGAATACGGGGAGAATGTGCGCCAGAGTGTGACAAACAAACTATAGTGATGTTTGTAGTGATCAACCAACATGAAATGTATCCACTATGTAGATGCCACTATATAGTGACCAATCTTGTTGGAATGTACCCACTCATGTCTTATTGGAATGTACCCACTCATGGCATGTACCAGGCTCAGTCGCAAGTGTTGTTAACCCTTCAAGGCCGATGAGCTTTTTTGGCATGTGATGATCTACGAGTGTTCTAGATCATGCAGAATGCCATCTACACTGTGTTTACATTTCCGAACAAAAATCTACAAACTTGTTTCATGGAAATCGCTGTAGCTTGTCAATGCTTGCACCGATTGCGGAGGCGATGGTCTCAAAAGATGCCCATCTTCCCCCACCTCTAAGTTATGGTCAATTTTTCCCTTTGCGGTGGCCTATAGCACTTTCTATGAAGGTTTTTGTCCAGAAAGGACCCATATATGGTCGATCGGCCTTAAAGGGTTGATATCATGATTTTTGGATGTGCTTTGAATTTATGATCAGGTGATAATATCGTAGACGTACCCCAATCGATTAAAGTTTCAAACTGACCATAACTAGAGGCCTCCCATTGTAATGAGTTTTCTTCACACATCCGCTACCTCGAGCAGCCACTGCATACAATAACATCAGGGTTCACCACATCCAACAACCTAGACAGTAGTCATGCTCATAAAGACTTTGTGGAATAGTTGTCTGTGGATTTAGAGCAACATGATAGTTGTCCTCTTGATTCACATACAACTGTTCTACAAAGTCATTTCAACAAGTTATGGAGTTAAAGCCAAACAATTGTATGTGGAGTTAGAGTGACATGATCATGTCCTCATGATCTACACACAATTGTTCTACAAAATCTTTTTGACAAACTACTCAATATTAATAACAAAAAATAAATAAAAATTGAGAGGGCTTCTATCGTGTGCAAACTGTATAGCCTTGAAACTATTCACTTTCACATTCAAAGTATGTCACTTCTGAAATAATAAGTGTGGGAATTATTTAGACTAAGGCATAGGTGCTATCTATGTCTGCAGTTGCAGGAATTGAAGCAAAGATCCTTCACTGTTTCGTCATTGCTTGGAGTTGTTGAATCTGGGCCTCAACAACGTCCTTGCTCTCACTGAAACACTTGAAGAGCTTGGAGTTCTTTCCGAGGATTTTAGTTCTGGTACATCACTTAGCTTTCTAGGGCTTGAATTACGATTTAAGGTTTAGGCTTACCTCATACGTTGTTCGGTTTGCTTTGTGATTTTAGAACGGAGATGGGGACAGATATCTGAACAGAAACACACAACGCATCAAAGCTCATTAGCATCACGGAATTAGTCGCAAAGAGGAAGCTACGAACACACTGAGCTTGCCAAGAAAGAACGAGAACACACCAAAATTAGTACATTGATTGCAATTTTCTTCTTTTTGTAAAGCTCTTACTACAATTAGTTTTATTTCAAAAAAAAGAAAAGAAGAGCATAAGTTTAGAAAAAAATGCACGGATGTAGGTGTATGTTATTGTTTAAAACTATTCCAATTTAAGAATTCACCAAAGCTCAAGTTTCATTTTTAGCATATCACATTGGTTAAAAACATATTATCATTTTAACATTGTGATAAAAAGTATCTACAGACTCCTCCCACCGGTAGCGACGACAGAAATATCATCTCAATTTCATGGAAAAACTTCGCATATCAGTCACACTAATTCACACCCTGAAATTCATGAAGTTACACGCGAGTATTTCAAGATGGGATCGAATCAAAATCTTCCTGAAATCAGTTAACAGAGAGGACAATTACCGGACATGACGCAGAATACTATTTCTTCCGTCGACCGCTGCTTTCCAAACCGCATCAGAAACTCACTTGGGTCATGGCCTTCTGGCATATGTTGAAGACCACGGTGTCCCATGTCACCTGCATATCCTGAGAATTAGCATCTGAACCGAATCCGCCGCAGTTTCAGGCTCTACGTACTAACGAATTAGCAAGCGCGTGAGATTTGTGTACTTGTCTCATGTCTCCGTCTAGTAGTCCGTCCGTTCTAGAACAGGATATCCTCTCTGGCCTCATTCCTACTTCAAACGGTGGGAGTTCGTACCTGCATTTCTTGTCGACAGATGGGTACTTTTGCGGAGTCAATGGCTCTTCTTCTCTCCTTCCTTGTCGTCTCCTCGTTCACTTCTGCTCGTGGCGATCGCCATGTTCTTGCTCTACTGGAAGGTCTAAATATTTGAGCCTGAGTTGAATTGTTGCTACAATTATACGATGCCGCTGCTTTTCCCTCTGAATATGAGCCTCCGGGAAATGACCACGGATCCGTCTGTGCGGACTCCTCATCTAGTACATAGCTGGTACGTCCTTCCTCCCGTTGAATTTCTGTTGATCTTCTGTATGGCGAAAGACGTGCTTCGATTAGTACGAATTACGCTCAGGAAGTCTTGTGTATCGGCAAGGATTTCATGAGGCAGATTATGCACCACGTGATCAATCAAACATAACTTTCTTCTCATATGCAGATCGAGGACGTAACACTCTTTTAGATCGCACTTCAAGGTTGCAGATTACATACCTTCAGAATTCAGGTGAATCGAGCAAGGATTACGTAAGACCTGGTCTCGGAGATCTCGAAGTGGCCTTTGATCTCTGCATTGGACTTGTCTGAAAAGTGTGCACAGGTGCCAAGCCGCCTGCAACAACTTCTGTGCGGCTCCGAGTCTTCAAACAGGATTATAATTTATCAGGTACTCGTTCGCTACTTTGGAATGATCTCTCGTGTCTGTATAACGTAGAGAAATATGCACCCACCAGCTCGCACGGATCACGATCACCTGGTTTCACGCAATGCCGAAATATGATGCTAGACTTCAAGAAATATCCTGTGCGAATGCCCACACAGAACAAGCACAGATTAAGCCAGAAAAGCGTTTAGACACGATTTCTGAAACCAAACCCCTGCACTCGGCGAACTCCGTGATATCACCATCGGGACAATTCGTCAGGGATTGTGTGGGAATCGCTGCATTGGGTTGTGGAAATGACGTCTTTGCATGTTATGTTAGATTGATGACCCGGCAGTCCATGGCGAGGGTGTCTTCCGCGTCGACGGAGGCAGCGTTCACTCCTGGCATGGTACCGTTCGACTGGGAGGCTGCGCCGGGAAGACCTGGAAGGAAGTCTAGCGGCATCAAGGCGGGAAGAGGCTCGCTAGACGTGCCATCGCTGCCGCTTCCGCCGGGGAGATGGCCGGAGGATCTCCCCGACAGCCGAGGAGCGTCGTCGTCCTCACGGCCGCGGAAACTATTTAATCTAAAGCTCTTGGGGTCGTCCAAGAAGGCGAAGGAGAAGGCGAAGGAGGAGGAGGACCCCCGCTTCAGCATCTTCAATCCTGTCTCCGGCTCCAGCATCACGCGGAGGCTGCTCGCGTCGTTGACGAAGAAGCAGTCGTTGTGGAAGCGGTGCCTGCCGTCGACGCCGGGGCAAATGAGGCCGGAGCATCAGAGCAAGGGCAGAAGGCTGGACTCTGTCGACGAAGAGTATGGGGATTCCGCACCTGGTGAATCTCTTTCGTCCTCACCCGACCGCGGCCTGAGCAGCTCATCGCCTGTGGTCACAAAGAATGTACAGCCTTCCAGCAATTCGTCACCGCAGATGACGTTTTTGAAGACGGCTTCACCCGGCCGTGCAAATCGCCATTCGAGCAATTCTTCACCAAAGCAGTTCTTGCAGCCGCCGTCACCCGGCTATGGCCGCCGCCGTTCGAGCAATTCATCGCCGAGGCAGTTGTTGCAGCCGTCGTCACCCGCCCATAGCAACTGCTCCCCCGTCGTCACGAAACAAGTGCAAGTGGCCAGCAGCCGGTTCATGGCGTCCATGTTGATATCACTCTGTCCCGAGGATGATGAGCCGCGCTTTGACGCAGAGGATGAGATCGCAGACAACCGGAGCTCCTCGTTGCAAGTATTGTACGAGACGCCGGCGAAACCGTCCGAATGTGCCGAGATTGTGGTGGATCCGGCCTCACAAACTGTCCTGTCCCATAAAGAATGCAGGTGTACTTGCAAACATCGTGCACAGGTTGTTGATCCAAGGACAAAGAGAAACGTTTCAAGGAGTTTGCACGAGGAGCTCGCTAATGCGCAGGCGTCGTCACCATCTCTCAGGAGCGGGAGGAAGCTTGTACAGCACGCCAGCGCTTCAGATCAGAGTAACGAAGATGCATATCCAGTGTTCCGTAAATCATCCCCGGTGCGGAAGAAGGAGCCCTATCACTCCTCTTTCTCGTGGAAACCGTGCACAGAGATGAGCCGCGAGCCTGTTGCGGATTCGGATTCGGATCGAGGAGATTGCGAGTTTGCCAAGGAGATTTTCGAGGTCGATGCTGCAAGGGAGCGATCATACGAGCGCCGAGGAGGTTTCTCCTGCAATAGTTCTTCGTCATCTGAATCCATCAGCGTTGCATCATCCCGACCAAACCCCTCGATTAGGAAAAACAGAACGCCGAAATCGAAGTACTACGGCGCAGCAGCTCCTCCGAGCATGGTTGGCTTCTTGTCACCGCCGCGCACGTCCTCGAGTGGTGAATTGGAGCACAGCAGCAACAAACCTAAGGCCTTTGTGAGATGGAAGTCCACCGTCGGGCCGAGAGAATTAGGTTCACCAGATAGAAGAGCAGCGCGGATTCAACAACCTGCCGACAGAACAACCGTAAGCTTTTTAAGTCCACCGCGGAGCAAGACTCGAACCAAACAAATACTGATTCAATCTCCAAAAGCTCATCACGGTGACGACGACACGGACGAGTCCGAGTCCGAACGCACCACAGACTCGTCTGAGTGCAACCGCGTCCAGCGTTCAGCATCACCAAAACCGACCAGATCACAGTCCCTGTTTAAGTTCCAACAGAGCCACTGCGAGTCGACGATGCCTGAGGTCGCTGCGTTACCAGGCCCGAGCTTCAAACAAATTCTCATGGCACGGAGCCACTCTGTCCGCAGCTCTTCTTCACGAGTTTTTTCACCACCTCAGGACGGTTCCGCAGAAAATAATCCTCCACCAGTGAGCAGACTGGCGAAGACGAGCTCCACCGTGATGAGCAGAGTGGCGGAGTGGGAGGCGAAGGCTGGAGAAGGATCCTCCGACAAGTCTGGGCCATTGTATCGATTCAACCACCGAGCCATGAGCACCGCAAGACCGTAATTATTGTAGAAAAATATTGCAAGGATGTAATGACGCTGCCAGTTTTGTAATACACAAATGTGTTCATTTGCATATGTACCATTAAGAATCGAGATCGATACATTTGGTGCTCAGATACATGTCTAAATGATCCGGAATCCTGTACGCTCAAAACCCTAGCCCTTGTAATAACCTACTTCTGTACTTCTATCCTGTCAGGGCGAAACAGGCCTACCAGGTCCTGTACTGTCTGTACCATTTGGATTGACAATGGAGAACTTTATAATGCAGAATCATGTGCAGTGCAAGTTGCGCACTCACACGCACGGACTTAACAGATTTCAAATCTCGAGGCTGTTAGAAACGCATAACATCATGAACGTCTTCCGTTACAACATGGTACTGTACTCGCCACTACACATGCTAAAGAGCATGCTCTAATTTCACTTCCTCGCATCTCCACGGAGAGCAATCTAGGATTTCAATAATGGATTCTGTACACAATTGAGGAGCTAGAGAGCGTGTCATCTTACAATGTACTGCGCCTCCTCGCGGATGAGATAAGAATACAGGACGGAGACAGCCGTCGGGACGAAGAACAAGCCGGCGATGAGCAAGAGGTGCCAGAGTCCGGGCGGCACGACGAAGGCGAGCACGAGGCCCGCGGCGCCGGCCCCGGCGAAGAGGCAGGACGCGACGAAGTGCGTGTCCGCCCAGACGTGGTCGTTGCGGAGCGTCCACAGGCAGCGGATGCCAACGACGTAGTTCGCCTCGACGTACTTGAACACGGCGCACAGCGCGAGGTCGAGCAGGCTCGCGAGCACGACGAACGGCGCGGTGCCGACGTGGCCCGTGGAGCCCGCGTACACAATGAGCGCCTCCAGCGGCACGGCGAACAGGCACGGCAGCGCGATCACCGCTGCAATCGCCGCGCCGGATGCGGCAGACTGCGATGCCAGGCGCGGGTCGCAGGAGGTGATGAGCGCCAGGAACAGCGAGAAGGAGAACGCGATCACCGGCACGATGACGATCGCCAGCCTGCGCGGAATCGGAAAGCTCTGCCACATGTGAAGCTCGTCCGGCAACCATGTCACCGCCGCCAGCCCGAGCAAGAACGCCACGGCGCTCAAACAAGCTCCCGCCTCCACACCTCGCAAAACAAACGCCATCGTCCCGCTCACTCCACAGAAATCTCGCTCAAATACAAATTCCTGCTCGCCTGATCACCATCTCTCTAAACAAAATGCAAGCAGCAGGAACAAAACTCCATCTCCCGCAACTAAGCCTTCTACTTCTGCGATCCTTGGGATCAGCGAAAGCACGCGAGCACTCTTCAGCAAATTCAGCGAGATACATAACAAACTAAGAAGGGAGGCGGGCGATATTGCCGAAGAAGATGAAAATACGCGACTGGTACCCATGTGATACTATCTCGATACCCTCCTAATACTAGTCCGATACCACGCTGAAACTGCGTCAATACCCTTTTCGACGACGTCGATACTATGGCGGTTTTGAACGTGAGGCGGTTATAGCATGGCATGGATTGGACGGTGGTGGGCGCATGCAGAGTCCGGAGATCGTGGGGTCATGGGCGTAGTGTCCAAGTGTTGGGCTACAAACATGTCAGTTGATTTTTTCGGATTTCTTTTACTTGTCTACGAATCCTTGAGTTTTCTTTTAGCGGCATTTGGACTTTAGCCTAAAAGATATGACCTGTCATATTTTTAAAAGTTGTGAACTGTTGCTGTGGGATTCAAAATTTCTTCTTTTCATTTGTGTACAATTTGGTCTTTTTCCTTATTAGTGGTCAAATTGCTGAGTCTCATGGGCACGTAGGAGTTCAATTTTTATTTGTCTATGAAAAAATAAACCAGAATGTAAATATTAATAGCCTTATTAAAGAAGAAAAATACTAAAAATGGAAAACAATGATTATCCAAAAATGTTTGTTGTTTTGTAGACATTTTAATATGCAATTAAGCAATTGTGCTCTTGGTGTTAGAGAATGCATTTGTCCACGGCAATGGCTATCATGTACAGAATGCCGTAATTGTTTTGGAAAATTGTGTACAAAAATTCAACAATTACGGCACGAATCCATAATTTGAGGTGAAATTGTGCTTTGGAATTTAGTGCTTTGGAATGTCTACCATCTGTAAGCCTTATTTGTAATGCTCCCTATATATTTATTTAGTGCCATAGTACTTAATTACTTAATATTTATTTCAGTAACTAGGGAGGAAGGTTGCCTTGGTTGTTGTGCCTCCTCCGTGTAGCCGTTTTGTAGGAAAGGGGGTGAACAACCTAAACTCAAATGAGAATATGAATTAACCAAAATTATAGGCGGGTAACTACACCTTGTTTTTTGATATGCCGCAATAGGCCCTGTTGACTAGTGTTCCACATTGAGCAATAGATTGGCACAAGTCGTTGCACATCCGACCGGGGCACACCCTTACAACTTCCATTCGCTTCCTTCATAGTAATTTCAAGCATTTTTTAGCTCTCGTTTCAAAGTCGTTTCCATCTTTCTTCTATCATGGTACTCCTTTGCCACCAATATCGTGTGAATTCATATTTAGCCAAAGATGGAATCTACAACCCATTTAGAACTATAATCTCAAACAACCTGACTTGACAACTATACCTTGTGGAGCAACATGGTCTAGACTCAAGGAGATTGTTACAATTTGCCTTTCTAGTTTGTAAAAGGACATTAAAGTTTAACCTTTAACGTCTAAATAGACCATGAGAGCCTAGGAGAATGTACAAGTGTCATAGATTAGGCAAAACATCATCCACACATGGGTACATATATGTACGACCCCACTTCACAGGACTCTTTGTAGTTTGCTAATGCCTGCATGGATTGGAGATAGGAGAGATTCGTTGAAAAGCTAACAAGGAGCCCAAAATGCATTCACAGGACGTGAGAGACAATAGCTTATTGTGGAAATAGTTAGAAGAGCAAAAGCACCAAAATTGACCGTGCTAGGGCCTCATAGGCGTTTAAGGGTTAAAGAGGGAACTTATATTCCAATCAAACTCCATGATCATATGATATGGAATAAAGAGAGCTATAAGAAGCATGCCATAGTAGATGGCGTGTAGTTACACAAGCAAAGGCGGGTGCAACCATCATCTCCAGTAACCCGTGGTTGTGGAGGCCGTCCACATTCACTAGTTGGCTTCGGCCTCATGTTGTTGCACAAGGTCAATAGAAATCCCCCCCCTAAAGTCTGCCAGGACCGTGTATGACTATACATAGTAAAACAAATACCAATATTTTGGTCCTTGCAATGCCATAGTTCATACCACAATTGGCGCATCTATAAATCCACCTTCAACGTGAGGACAAAAATGCAACAAAATTTATTTAATAAAACAAGCTCTAACTAGAGTTCAAAGACCACCAAGCTTTTAATCTAATAGTGATTACACATAAACAAGTGGAACAATTACAATAAAAAGAATGAGTACCTTATAAAACTTTCGGTGACATTACAAATAACATGATTGTGCACACAATTTTGAGGGTTAAAAATTAGGGATGGTCTCAATAGATTCTTTGTCTCAATCAAATTATTTGTCAACTATTCGGGACATAGTTTCTAAAACCTTCTACTTTACTGTACTTTATTTTACTTTACTTTCTAGAAGCTTCATAGACTAGAGTATATTGGAGTCGAGGCCAAAGAGTTCTTTAGTCTCGACAACACATCTTTTGGGGCTTTAGTTTGTTTCTTAGTGTTATTTGTATACTTGTCTTGTTAATTCAAGTTCTTGTTGGTTTTCCTGCTGAATCCTTTTTCTAGTTTCAAATTTCTTATATGCCACACATCAATCACTTTATAGAATATCTAAACGGCTCAATTATGGAAATCTTCTATGAAGCTCAAAAAAGCATTTGGTAGATATCCACCTGACTGAAAATGATGTTTAATGTACCGTATCCACTATATGATTTGGAAGTGCTATAGTTTATTTTTGATTTCTTATGAAGTATTCTTACTGAGAGGACCACTATCTCTAGTACTCAAAGAATCGTATCATTGTAGATATACTTGGTAAAGATCAATTTATCAAGAGTAAAGACACATAGCATTAATAAATCAATTAGTGTGGATACATTGAACATCATTTCTAGAGTTGTTTGCTTTCCTAAAGCACAAAAACTAAGGTAAGCCCCTCCCTTAACCAACCAAATCCCATAACCAACGCTTATAAAATTAGAGTGTATCCAATCCACTTCCATCCTATTACCACCCATTCAGCTCCAAATAGAGACTTGTTATTGGTCAAGACCCCTTACTTTTGGTCGGTCTTATGGGGGTACTATTGGTGGCCACCCACTAAACATGACAGCACACTATAAAAATCCATAACTAAATCAATTTTCATTGGAAAAATATGAAATCACTTGGGTTGCCATTGTAATTCTATTGGCTGTGACCGGAAAACAAATGTAATATTATTTGCTCTCTCCATATATGCTCAACCTGTTGGCTATGGGGTTACCTTAGGTGAAACCTGCTCCAAAATCCTCCCTCATAGAATTTCTACATTCCATGCTCGTCTAAATGAAACACATCCACATGGATGAAATCAAATTGTGGAGCGCAATCCACTTGGATGATGAATGAAAAAGCTCGCAGGCGGATGAAAAGTAAAGAACAAGGACCTTTCTCGTCGCTCGAGAAAAAGGACCTTTCTCGTCGCTCGAGAAAAAGGACCTTTCTCGTCGCTCGACTGATACTCGGGTCCTACTAGTGCGATACCATGGTGATACTGCGGCGTGAGTGGGCATGAACAATTTCGCGCAGGCAGCTTCTTCAAGGCTTACTGCTTTTCGAACTCGGCGGCATTTTACAGTTGCAAAAGCTTTCGAAGAGCATTGTTCGGTGAGG
Source organism: Bryoerythrophyllum caledonicum (assembly GCA_963971425.1). NCBI lineage: Eukaryota > Viridiplantae > Streptophyta > Bryopsida > Pottiales > Pottiaceae > Bryoerythrophyllum > Bryoerythrophyllum caledonicum. Next base: position 5,152,826 of record OZ020514.1, read on the forward strand.
AAGAGAGGGAGGCGTGCTTTCGAAGCTCATGTTTGCGGAGGGATTGTTATAATTTAAGTGAGGGATAGGTTTGCATTGAGTTTTCGTAGTCATGGAGCTCTAACATCCGGATTAAAGGAGTCGTTGTTGGTTTTCGAGGTGAATTGAGGGAAGTTAGGGTTTGGAGCGATGGTGTGGAAGGCCGAGGCCAGCTCGCGCGGCGCGCCGAGACAACGGCGAGGAGGAGGCGGCCGTGGAAGACCGCAGCAGCAGCAGCAGCAGCAGGAGCGAGGTGAGAGCAAGAGGTTTGTACTTTCGTCCGAGAAGGAAGAATTCGTGCGTAGTTTAGGAAAGGAGGAGGTTGAGCGGAGTGACTGCCAATCCGGTGCACAATCTGATGAGAATTCTGGTGCACGATCTGGTGAGAATTTTGGTGAGAAATCTTGTGAGAATTTTGGTGCACGATATTCTGGTGAAAGTTTTGGTGCGCAATCTGGTGAGAATTCTGGTGCACGAACTGGTGAGAAATCTGGTGAGAAATCTTGTGTGCCATTTGGCGAGAAATTTGGTGATGGCGATGGTTTAGGGTTTAGGGTTGAGGAGGAGGAGGAGGTAGGAGTGAGGAGTTTGGTGAGGAAGGCGGCGGGTGTGCATTGCGGTTTTCTGTCGCAATTGGAGCTGGAGAGCAATAGGCAGGCGCAGGAGGACGAGGTGCTGGTGCTGGAGTCCATCTACGGGAGTGACTTCGTACGTGTGGACGGAGGCGCGGGCGCGTTCATGATTAACGTGCATCTCGAGATTCCAGACGACGGCATTAAAGTCGCGGCTGAGGCGCGGCGGCGTGGATGCGCGGGGAGCAGTTCAAGCGACGATGAAGAGGGCAATTCCTTCACCGTGGATGCGCTGCCTCCGATTTCGCTCCTGTGCGCGTTGCCTGGGAGCTACCCCTCGCACGCTGCGCCTCTCTTCGAGCTCACGTGCGTGTGGTTGAGCGTGCGGAAGCTGTCCCTGCTGTGCGCCGCGCTGGACGCACTTTGGGAGGCGACAGAGGTCGTGGTGTACACGTGGTCGGATTTTCTGCGCTCGCAGGCGCTCTGCCATGTCGGCGCATCCGAGAAGCTGCAATTAGAGGAGGTGCTCGAGTCGTCCGACGACGGCTTGGATTTGCGTGCGGTTTCGGGATCGGAGTCGTTCGATGTGGACATCTTCCGCCTGCTGCGCTACAACGAGGAGGTGAAGAGCAAGCGCTTCCTGGAATCCCTCCACACCTGCACCATCTGCTACTCAGAGCTCCCCGGATTCGCCTTCACGCGCCTGCAATGCCAGCACCACTTCTGCCGGAGCTGCATGGTGCAGTACTGCACCTTACACGTCAAGGACGGCACCGTGACGCACCTCTCGTGCCCGGATCACGCCTGCAAGGAGTCCATCCCCGCGGCCATCCTCCGGGAGCTTCTGGACAAGGAAGCGTTCGAGCGATGGGAGGAGCTTCTCTTACAGAAAACGCTGGACTCCATGCCGGATGTGGTGTACTGCTCCAAATGCCGCACTCCCTCCATCGAAGACCCTGACCATTACGTGCAGTGCAGCAAATGCAGGTTCAGCTTCTGCAGCCTGTGCATGTCAAACTGGCATCCAGGCCAGAACTGCATGACGCCCGATGCGAAGCTGCGGATCCTCCAGGCGCGGCGCCAGGGGCGCGCTGCAGGAGAGGAGACGCTCAAGCAGGAGAGGGAGCTCATCAACGAGTGCCTGGACATGGCGTACATCCACAAAGAAGCCAAGCAGTGCCCCACCTGCAAGATGGCGGTGCAGAAGAGCGAGGGGTGCAACAAGATGACCTGCCTCAACTGCGGCAACTACTTCTGCTTCCAGTGTGGCCAGGCCATCAAAGGGTACGACCACTACCGCAACTCCACTACTTGTGTGCTCTTGGACCAGATTGAGATCAACAGATGGGAGCTCCAGTTCAACATGCAGCTGCAGCAGCTGCAGGAGCAGCAGCTGGTGCCTCTCAATCCCCGCGGCGACGCAGGCAACGCGGCTAGGCGCCCATGCCCCAACTGCAAGCAGGTCAACTACAAGGAGGGGGGCAACAACCACATCTTCTGCTGGGCTTGCCAAAACCATTACTGTGCGCTTTGTAACAAGATGGTGCGCAGGGGCGCCGCGCATTTTGGACTCAACAAGTGCAGGCAGCACACCGCAGATTGATCAATCCCCACACATGTATATTATCCCAGATTTCAGGTGTTGTAACTTCTCCCATCATTGGCCGTTGTAGTCGCAGTCCCTGATCTCCAATTGATGCAAGCGTTGATTTCCGTCAAGTGGGGTTGTGATGAAATGTATCCATTAAGTGCAACCATTTCTGTTTTTCTTCTCTTCCGATGACAGATTCGTTTCTTTGGTTTATGAAAGAGAATGAACCTATTTAAATGTGTTCAGAGTCTTCTAAGGAAGGTTTGTTGAGAAGCTATTTGCTCTCAAGTTACTAGTGTTACATACGATTCTTTCTCCTACGAAAGTAGAGAGATATATTTCAAGAATATTTCTTGAATGCTTATAGATCCTACATCTAGATGATATTTGCACAAACCCTTTGAGGATGCCGTCTTTCTCAAGAATTGAAAAGATGTTGCAAGTTTTCGCATGATGGATGTGCTTGGTTCCAAATTGATGAACTATTTAGAAGAACAAATTAGAAAAGGGAGACAAAAGATTAGGATTTTATTAGAAATTTGATGGACTGCTTCACTTTTCTTCTTCATGTACAAGTTAACCATTTATGGATCTACAGTAGAAACTAAATTTTGTAGAAAATTTAATCATGCACGTGATATATCTTTCTTCTCTGAGCTTTTGGATTTTTATTTTTTTGTATCTTCACAATTGTTATAAAGCACTAATAAACAATATGTATCTAAAAACTCCTCATTTTTAAAACTCCTCTTCTTATACTTGTTCCCAATGAGTAATGTAAGTTTAGGTAAGGTGACTAAATTTATAAAAGTAAAAATAAAGTCCATGTCCTTGGAAATATCCCTTAGTTTAGTAGTATGTATGATCGGGTATCATTGATATCTATTAGTGCACTTATTATATGTAGTCAACTCTCTTTATACAAGCGTATGATACAACAATAATCTTGTAATAGTAGGTCTCTTTATACAAGCATTTAATACAACAACAATCTCCATATACAGTCAGTTCCCTTTATAACAACCCTGTTGGTTTTGCCTGTTATATATAAAGGTTGTAATATTGAATGGATGTTGTAATGGAAAGGGTGGCGAAGGTTGTTTAAATGGTATTGTTGAATGAATGATTCTATCAAAGTACAGAAAGTACCTCATGTAAGCTTGCTCATATAGAAGGAAAATAGATAAGCCAATCAATGTGTGTAACTGTAGTCAATAAGTGAAGATACATGCTACAACCTACAACAATGTGCAGTGTGTTTGACAAACAAATCAAGTGTTTCTACAATGAGCATGGTGAAGTTACATGGTGCAATGGTGTGTAGTGTGCTTCAAAAACTAATCTTGTGTTCAGGTAGTGAGCATGGTGAAGTATGGTGCAATGCATGCATTGTGGTTGATTTATTGAACATATGAGTAGGTGAGCTAATTGATGCCTTAGTATGACGGCTCTGACTTACAAATTAATTAACTCTCATGAGAATCCACAATTACAAATTTATCTTACCAATGGGGACTATTCCTTGATAATGACCAATTCTGACATGCCTTAGATTGAATGGATGTTATGTAGGGTGACAATTTGGTTTGATGGAAGTTGCTGTAATAGCAAATGGTTGTTGTAGAGAGCAACTAAATATTTTGGGCCCACGCCGCCTGTTATAATGAATTTGTTGTTATATCAGATGCTTTTATAAAGAGAGCCCACTGTAACATGTTACAGTAGCTCTCTATATACAAGCATTTAAGACAACAACAATCTCCATATAACATGCAATTTGGGTTAGAACCAATCTTCTTATTTCATAACAACAACACTTGGTGAACACTCATTTATCCCTCCTTTTTATTATAACAACCGCTCAATATAGCAGACTCTATATATAGCAAGCATAACCAATGAGGTTGTTGTGAAAGGAGATGGTTGTAGAGAGATATTCCAAAGTGCTTCATTAAGCTATTGTGAGATACCACAACCTAATGTGCAATTTTTGGATGGGAAATGATTGGATGAGAAATTTTATTTTGAACAATTATAATGGATGGAAACATGAGAGAAAGTAAAAAAAAATCAAGTTATCTTTCACTAAATGATGTAGATGGAATGGAACAATCAAGGGCACACATTTTCTCTTATGAAAAAGGTGACAAAAATAAGAACTAAGCTAACCTAAGTGGTCCGCAATAATGCACATTATTTTAACATAATGTACAAAACACGAGCTAGATGTGCACTTTGTTGTATTGTTAGTATACTAGAATTGATACTTAGTGGTAACCACAATAATTGATTTCTAGATGCACTAATTTTACTAAGAGCACAATTATGTATATTATTCAAAAAAGGGGGATCATTGTCAGCTAATGGTTGGTGAAAATCAATTCATCTAGAGTAAAAGATTACAACATTTATGAATCAATTAGTGCGGTTAACCTAGTTATCAATTTTGGTGTGATGGAATAGTTGTCCAGGTACTAACTTGAATGCATGAGAATTGGCACCTCCAATGAAGTTATTGGTAAATTCAAACTAAGAGACTAAGAATTTTGACCCTTTTCCTCAATTTAACTTATTAAAACGATTCCTAAATAGTAATAAATTTCTATAACTAGCTTGGCAAGAAGAAAAACAACTACAATTCTTGATACGACATGCAAATTCTTACTTCCTTCTAAAAGGCAGGTAAAACTAGTTGTAACTTGAATTTAAAGACCACCCAAGGCTCTTTCATACTTGATAAACATAGACCATCAAGATTTAACATATGAAATAGATATCAAAAGTAAACAATATGATGTTAACATAAAAAGAGAAGGTATCTTATTGAAGTTGTGGGTGAATCCATTGAGAAGTCTAATGTTTTGCAAATTGAATATATTAGAAATTATCAAATATGATTGAGTTTTATAATAATAGGTAAGTGCCTATTATTTCAAAATTCAAGGTTTGTTGAAGGATGAAGAATATAATTGAAGGCAGATCCAAAATATTCAAATCTCAAAGAAAGCCAAAGCCAATTGGGGGATACCTACAGGGAGCCACGGTCTAAATATGGCAGCACACTTTGAAAATTCATAACTAATTCACGTTTCATTGGAAAAATATGAAATCACTTGGGTTGCAACAGAAATTCCATTAGCTATCATTGAAAAATAAATGTTTTATTATTTGTTATCTCCATATATACTTAACTTGTCGGTTAGGGGGGGTTTGCCTCAATCAAGGCTACAGTTACAATGGGCTGTACTATTAAAATGTAGGAAAGATACTATTATAAGGCTAGTGAACTAACTAATGTTGGAATTATTTTAAAACGGAAACCATATCCAATCATAAAACCCACAACTCGTGAGTTTAATACAAGTCTCTCATTGTAATTTGGTCACCTAATAAGAAATTAATTGGTGATTATTCAAGAGAGGCCCCCACTTCCCCCATCTTAAAATTTACTCCTTCAATTCTAATCATCTTGCTAATCCTAATAAATAACATGTAAATCTCAACTGCCAGCAGCCTAGAATACCAAAAGATTAGGGCATGGTCAGTTTTGAAATGTGAGCCCCTGTCCCTTATTTTCTGGTCCTTTTGGCAATAAAATCTTGATTCGGTTCACTAATCATGTTGAAGTTAAAGAAGGATTTTTTAAAAATAAAAACCTTGGAAAAACAAAGATAAGGAAAATAGTTAAAATCTTAGAATATTAACTTTGGGCTCTGCATGAATGTAGTATTTGTTTGTTCCCTTTGCTGAGCATATGCTCACATGTTAAGTATTAGAGTAGATGTTTAACCCTAAACCCCTAAGAGCCCAAGTGTACGTGGGGCGTACGTTTTGGATTTTGGGCAAGTTCCTACAATTTTATTTTATTTTATTTTTTGGAACTCTTATACTAGATTTTCCTTGATAAGAGCTCCATGGAGATATTTTTATTATTATTTTTGGATTCATGGTTTGAAAGTTAGTACCACTTAAAGTAAAAATGGGGACTCCAGGCAGCTCCAAAATTTTGCTAGAAGTCTCAATTGGCATTAAGATTTTCCATACATGTAGAGAATATTACCTTCCTGGAAGATGTGTAAGAAAATTCTTGTCTTTAGTGTAAAAAAACATTTTAACTCAAGTCAAACATTTTTACACATTTTGGGCAAGACGGAAAAAATCTTCATCTTTTCTACATAAAACCTAGAGATCTTCATATTTTTCACTTTTTATTTTTTCTTCAACAATATGTGGTGTAAACCTCCTTACAAACCATTTAGATTATCATTCTAAAACATATTAAATTCTCAAAATAATAAATCAAGAATTGACAATTTTCAACCTCCACTCCTTGCACATTTGTTTTGAATATGCTACACCCCTTCTCTACCTATTCAAATTGTTGTATATGGAACTAACATCATGCTCAACACAATGGTAAGAGATTTAGACCTTGTGTAGTGCAAAAATTTAATACCAAGTGAAGTAAAAGTCTGTTGATCCACTCAACACATGGAAGAAATGAACCATTTTCTTGACTTCAAACACTATAATCAATCAATATGTGCGGTCAAGATGTATGAAATTTTGTGAGTATGTTACTTAGTAAGTCTTTATTGAAATCTTACGGTCAAAAGGATAAATATAAGGTTTAATTTTGTTCTTTTTTATTGCACTAAAATCAACAATTTTGAAGTGTTTTTGGTGTGAAATTGTCACGAGCTTTTCGGGGTTAAATGTTAGACAGGGACCGTACATATAGGCACATATTTTACTATGTAAAATATAAATGATGTATTAAAGTTTAATAAGACTTACACCTTTGAGTTGAAGATTCTTCAACTAACATGTTTCATTTGGAGGTCATTTCGATATGCAAACCTTATCATGTTAGATACAACACCATGCATGTGGAATATTGTGGCCACCAATGGCGCCTTCTACGTATAAGGCCAATCGACCATATATGGGTCAATTCTGGACAAAAACCCTTTATAGAAAGGGCAACAGGCCACCTCAAAGGAAAAAATTGACCATGATTTAGAGGTGGAGGAAGATGTGCATCTTTTGAGACCATCCTCAGTGCAATAGGTGCAAGCATTGACGAGCTAGAGTGATTTCCGTGAAACAAGTTCGTAGATTTTTGTTCTGAAATATAACCAATGCGTAGATGCCATTCTGCATGATCTAGAGCACTTGTAGATCCTCACAGGCCAAAAAAGCTCATTGGCCTAAAAGGGTTTAGGGATAAGTGACTAATTAGTTGGATGGTTGCCACAACAATTTACCAAAATCTTCTCTGAGAAAAGGAAAAAAACTTGTTAGGAAGCTATGTGATCTTTAAAATGAAATTATTTTTCTCCATATCTTGCTATTTCCATACCTTTTGAGGTCTAAAGAACAAAATTCAAATTTTGATGTTGAAACATATTTTCAAAATTAATGAAGACTTTTTTTCAAGGGTGGTTACACTACTATGGTGCTTTGGTGTTTTAGATGCACTTACTCAATTGATTCCCATACAAGTTAATAGATATATCTTCAAATATTAGTAGCTTGTTGCATGTCCTATAGATTCCATACTAATCTTTTACCACAATGTGATTTTGAAAGATAGATTTATTGATAATGAAATTTGTAAAATTCACAATTTCCCTTCCACAACCAATAAACATATTCTTCTAAGACATTATGGTGGCCATAAATTAAAGGACGTTTTTTTCCCTAACATTTTGGGATTCTTTTACAAATCCAATGGTCCCAAATCAACCCTCATGTCACATACTTGGTCGTTTTAAGACTTCAAGTTTGTGGTTTTAGGAAGGCTTATTGAGTGTCACAAAAGAGGTCTAGCTTGTGACAATGGAGTAGTTGGTGGTAATGGTGCATTTGACATTAGGCACCAAAGACAACAAGTTTGCTTGATATTTGTCAATACACAACAAAATCTATTATTCAAAAACCATCAAACTACTTGTAGATGTTGATAGGACCTCGAGTATTATGTAATTTTAATGTAGGGGAACCAATAGGCACCATTGATGCCAAATTGAATTTGAAGTCAAACTCTTGGCTATTTTGTGGATCTCTACTATGCATTAGTTCAAAATCCCAACATATCAATGCCACCAAATTGTTCTTGGAAATGTTTTTTTTATGGATTTCTTTGAGAATTTGTATTTGAATATATAAGTAACAAATATTATTAGATAAAATTATCTTGAATGTTATACAATTTGTTGAATTTGTATTTGAATATATAAGTAACAAATATTACTAGATAAAATTATCTTGAATGTTATACAATTTGTTGAATTTGTATTTGAATATATAAGTAACAAATATTACTAGATAAAATTATCTTGAATGTTATACAATTTGTTGAATTTGTAAACATGTGTGATGCTCAAATGTATGCAAGGACTAGTCATATCTGAATATACTTGGACAAGGCAACTAACTCCATGAAGCACTTTAAATATGCTAATGGGAGTATGTTGGCTAAAATATAATTTTCAATGTTTTTAATTAAATTTTGGTAAATCTATAATCAACATTATTTTTATCCAATTTTTAAGTAGTTATAATTGATTTTAACTTAAGTTTAAAGGTCATCAAGCTCTTATACACTCAAATTCTATGTGAGCATGAATGAAAATTGAAATTAACAAATGGAACCAAGTTCAACAAGATTCTTTTCATGAGGAACTATTTGGGGTTGATATTGGTTTGTATTGAAACATTTTGTGAGTCTCTTAACATCTTAACAATTGAGTTTTTTACAAATAAAATCATACTTGAATAGAATCTAATTTAACAAATTGCGTTGAAATGGGACACTAGATGAAGAAGGATTATTGGATAGGAGCATTGAAATGGGACACTAGATAGAAGGATTGGATGGAAGGATTGCAAAGTGAAAATGGTCCTCCTTGCACACAAAGATAAATATCATCACTAGAGAAAACAAATCAATGAGTTTTGCAAACACTTATTTAATCAAAGACAAAGGAAATGAAGAAAAATAAAATTACATGTTACTATCAATCACATCAATAAATAATGATATATATAGATATATATCATAGTTAAAGTGAATCTTGTTGAGTTTTTTTTAAAATAAAATTATTATCATTACCTCCTAAAGAATTTCAAATGAAATAAAGAATAAAATTGTGACCCAATACTTTATAGATTGAATTTTGACCTTGCCTTCATCAACATTTGGTTAAATTATTTAAAAATATTTCTTACAATTTGTTTGTTTCATCCAAAGTCTATCTCACTTCAAATTATCATTCTCCTCATCACACTTCATAATAAATGAAACAATATGCCACCTTCTCCTCCAACTTCAATATAAATTAGGAGGAACATTTTGGGCTCTTAACCACGAGACCCAAAATGGGACTCTAGAGGTGTCAAAACTCAATTTGCATGAAATCCATGAGGAATTAGGTTGTGAAGTTTGAAGTTCAAATTTGCGCACTCATTACAGGAACACTCTCCAAAATTCAAATCATGATTTGGAGTTATAAAACTCATGGAAAAGCTAGGAATACAACACATATTATGTTGTATTTCATACAGATGCAAAATGATTTTGGTCTTAATTTTTGATTGGAATTTGTATTTAAGAGACAAATGGTCTTAATTTGTCTCTATTGTTTTGTGATTGTTGATCTCTCTCATTGCAAACAAAACTTCTGTTTCTATTTGTATAAGTTTGGAACATTTTTGTATACAATAAAGTAGACAAAAGTTTAAAAAATCATCAATAATCACGTGTAAATGTTTTCTTCACATATGACATGCCAATGCAAAGCTATCAACCTAGTGCACATGTGAACCTCTTTTATTCAAAGTAAAAAGATTCTTGCAAGAGTCTATTGATGGAAAAAATAGTATAACCTCCAAAGTCCACGGTTTTCATTACCGATATATGGTAACTTTAAACACTATTATTAATCTATCCTATTAACCATTGGATGTTGTGCAAATATTATTAAAGTTCATGTCATGGTTTGAATTCAATTTTTTAAGGTCGGATACTAAAATTAGGCATTCTATATCCATCAAAGTTAGTTCAAAGAAAAAAATGAGCACATGTATTGGTTTTGGAGAAACATGACCTCAACACTAAAGGGTTAAGAAGATGAAATACCAATTCTTTCATAACACATTGAAATTGAAGGAAAGAGTGACACATCTTCAAACATCCCATGAACAAAAAAGAATTATAATTTGAAGTAACTTGTATATGGATGAAGTAACTAATTCTTTGAGAAGCCATTCATTGAAAATTGTTCAAGTTGCCCTAATTGCTCATATAAAATAGAAATTCAAACTCAAGGTCTTACACCTAATAATAGGAAACACCCTACATATTTGAACCTTCTCCACATGTAACCTACTATAGAATAAATAATCTTTTAAAAATGAATGGATGAAAATTATGATTGTTGACAAGAAATTAAACATGAAAACTTCTACTCAAGTCTAATATGTGATTGCTTAAGCTAGACTTTCCCAAAGATAGGGTCAAGTCACTATTATCAAGAGTAGTAGAAGGGCACCGTGAAAGCATATATAAGTATATGTTGAAGGTATGGTTCTTTTGTCTTCGTATAAGGCAACCTACTTGGAAACCAACCAAAACCTGTAATTGAAACCTGTAAGATTGAGGTATATTCAACCACTTCCATCCCATTACCAGCCATCCACCCATCCAAATGAAGGTTTGTTATTAGTCAAGACCCCTTAATTTTGGTCGATGTTGATGGAGGCCACTGGCTAAACATGGTAGCACACATTGAAAATTCAAAACTAAGAGGGGTTTCACACATGGACCATGGTACCAAGGTACCAAGTGCTACTAGCAATTTGATTGGTAGAAAGCCTCAAAATCGGCCTTGGTTCGGACCTTGAAGTTTCACACCTTAAGGACCAAGCTACCAAGGGCGTTTAAATTGCCTACATGGCAACACTTTTTGGAGGTTTTGACGCCAAGAATTTGGTCCCTCGAGGGAAGTTTGGGTTTCTATTCTTATTTGGACCAAACTCTTGTCAAGGTGCCAATTTTTTTTTCCATTAAAATATTCAGATCTCACAAGAAATCAAACGTTAGATTAAAGAGTAACTTATTTTACCCTAAAATATTTTATCCAAATTCTTTATCCAAATATTTTTACTGGAATTTTTTATTTGAATTTTCATTGAAATTTTTTAGCTGGATTTTTTTTCTGTGCCAATGCTTGTCTTGGATTTTTTATGTAATGAGCATTTTGACTATTTTCTTGATTTTTTTACCAAAATTGTGTTCCCTTGTAGGCTCCATGGCTACAGAATGAGAGAAAGGAAAATTTCATAAAAGTACCCCTTAAGAAGTAAAAATTGACTTGAGATTTGCCAAATGGTATGGGTCACGGCGTCTCAACTTGGTACCTTGGGCTTATGCACATGAACGGTCCCAAACAACACAAATTGCATATTTAATTTATTTTTTTCCAACTCGAAAACTTGGCACCTTGGCATAGTTTGGTACCTTGGTCCATGTGCAAAAACCCCATAATTCACATCTCATTAAAAAAAATATGAAATCACTCGGGTTCAATTGGCTATGACTAAATAATAAATTTATTAATCTTTTTCCTCTCCATATATGCACATTGCTTAAGTTCTTGGTTATGAGAAGATTTACCTTATGAGTAAAACTATGTTGAAGATATGGTTCTTTTGTCTTCTATGGCTTCTGGTTTTTTGTCATCTGCTTTTGATGTATGTTTTAAGTATCCAAGTTTGAAGCCTAGGGCAAACTGACCCCCTCGTTCCCCTTTGTGGGATGAAGGGGGCAGTTGCCCATGGGATGAATCATCCCTCTGAGCCAGCTAGGTGGTCAAACCTCAGCCGGCTGGCAAACAAACCCTCCCCCCTCCCGGCATGTGCCCTGGCCCGTGCGCTCCTCTCGCCCGTCGTGACACATTTCTCTACAAAATACCCATGACGGGTATTGCCTCCTGTGAAGCTTGTGTGTATAAGAGCACATGTAGGGTTTGTTTCTCTACCTCCCCAAGTGTTCTCAAGTGCTATCCTTTGTGTCCACCTGATACTAATATTGAATATATTATTTTCTTTCATGGTTTCCATTCCGCATAGATTGATCCTTCAAGCTCATCTTTTGTGCTTAGGTATGTTGTCATTGAGAACTAGGGTTTGAGTTTTATATTTTCAAGTTTCTTGAGTGATACATTAGTTTCTTTAATAAGTGATTGATTATAGTTTAGGGTATGAGGTATATTTCAATAATTCCATTAGGTGTGACTTAGGATTTTTATGGCACAACTTTATGCTTTTTTTTGCGGTCCCATCAAGTAATGCTTCAATTTTTCCATTACATAATGTTGTATTTGGTGTGTTTAAAAATCATGACGGGTATTGGTAATTTTGGATACTCTCTTTCATTCTACTTAGTGTTGTGATTAGGTCTTGTATTGCTTAGAGAGGTTTGAAGATGTAAGATTCTTATTTCATTCTTGCTTATGTGTAGTATTTTCCATTCCGCGGGATGGAGTTATCCGGCTTAGCACTTGTCGTTCTCGACCGGGACTACAAGGAAGTCCCTTGTGCGGAGAAGCCATGACATTGCGAGTTTGAGAATCGTGGCTTGGGTCTTTGGAAGAATCGGCGACACTTGAATAATCATCTTCGTCATTGCCAACGCATGGAGCTTTCGAAACCATGAAAGAAAATAATATTCAATATTGATATCAGATGGACACAAAGGATAGCACTTGAGAACACTGGGGGAGGTACAAAAACGAATGCTACACGTGCTCCTACACACACAAGCTTTACAGGAGGCAATACCTGTCACGGGTATTTCGTGAAGAAATGTGTTGCGGAAATACCCATCATGGGTATTTGGTAGAGAAATGTGTCACGACGGGCGAGAGGAACGTACGGGCCAGGGCACATGCTGGGAGGGGGGGAGGGTTTGTTTGCTAGCCGGTTGGGGTTCCACCACCTGGTTGGCTGGGAGGGATGATTCATCCCACAGGCAACTACCCCCTTCATCCCACGAGGGGGAACGAGGGGGTTAGTTTGGCCTAGGCAAGTTTGAAGGGGCCACTCTAAAGCCATAGAGTTCACCTAGGTTAAGGGTCTAAGGTCTAGGATTAAGCATCCAAGGATATGGGCTTGCTAGATTCATGTACGTGAATGTATGGGAAGATGACATGCTCTTTACGTCGTTTGCACATAAATGACGCGAGGTATCTGTGGGTGCAAGTACAAGCGTTGGTCTCTTCATCAGAGCCAACATGAGACATGGAATTACACTGCTCCTGGTCTGAAAGTATTCTTCTCTGCTGTAGCAGCCGTTAATCCATCCTTTCACACCACTCTTGTTGACCTGTTCCCTTGTACTAATTCACTCGGCGGACTCACCAATGTAAAAAGAATCCAACTTTGTGTTAAAAATGACCCATAGTTGACTCTTTGCGTGGAAGTGTTCCAAATTTGAGGTGAAATGTTAGATTACAAGAGTCAGGGATTTATTATTATTATTATTATTATTATTATTTTTTAATCCTTTCGGCCTTCCAGTGGTCTTTTGGCAGGGGTTGAAATTGCATTGTAGCGGTGAATTGAGGAAACATGGGCCAAAATAGTTTGTGCAACGGGACGTGCAAGAGGTTACAACGATTCTCATGAGACTATTGGTGCACAAATTGGCCCCATGAATTGGTAGTCAACCTAATTTTTGTGAAGTGGGGTTGTGATGAAATGCACCCTCTCCGTAAATGATCTTCTACATGATCTATTACACTTGTAGATTCTTCCCAGGCCTCATGAGCTCCGAGGCCTTAAAGAGTTAAAAGTCTTAGTTTGATAGGTATTTTTACCATGTTATCTCTTACATACCTCCAGTGCTAAATGTTTGCAAATCCTACAAATTTCCATGATAAACGATTAAGTCCCATGAGGACAAAAGTGTGCATTCCAATAGCTCATGAAATTTTAGAAAGAACAAAACTTATACCGATGGAAAGAAGGAAGTTTGTCTTTAACATGGTATTGTTTGATTTTCAAATCAATGATTTTACTTTTGAATTAAACCTCAAATACAAATTTTTTTCCTCGGAAGACTTCAAATTGTATACCAATCAAGATATATGGAGTACACACAAGAAAGCTTCTATTTGAAATATACATTCTATTTTAAGCTTGAAGACTTGGAAGTACTATACAAAACATTCTACTCACATGAGAAAGACAAGATAGACGTTTGTTGTTCTAGTAATTGTGTCCCCCAAACAAGTGGGACCTTGAAGCGGGTTCCATACCATAAATCTTGAGGCTGTCGGCAACTCAAGCCGTGATTGTTGTCTTGATTGTTTTTTAGTGATGGGTGTTGGACGGTGGAAATAACGGGGCTTACTACTTGACAAAAATGTATGTGCATTTGCACCTAGTTCACATGAACATTGCACGTGCAGCAGGTTTGACAAAGGGAAATTCCTTTTTGTCATTCCCGCCTGACATGATCCCAGCCTCATGTACAATGATGCCGTAAATTTCAAAGCACCCCAAAGTTGCCTTCTAAGTGGGGTCTCAAGAAGGAAAGAATGTGGTAAATTGGGAGCATCATGGATAGGGAAAATGCTACCTACATGCTATCTCCCTTTACAAGATAACCCTCCCTATAACCGATAAGTTAAGCAATGTGCATAAATGAAGAGAGAAAAGAACTATGCATTTTTATTTTCATTGATAGCCAATAGAATTGTAATTTCAACCCAAGTGATTTCATATTTTTTTCGATGAAATGTGAAGTAGTTACAAATTTTCAAAGTGTGCCGTCAATAGTATAGCTAGTGGCCGTTAATAAGTTGCGACCAAAAGTAATGGGCCTTGACTAATATCAAACCTCCATTTGGAATTGAATGGGTGGTAATAGGGTTAATTGGGTTGAATATATCCCAATATTGCAAGTAACAACTATGGATTTTGGTTGATTACTAGGGGGTTACCTTACCCCTTTAAGGCCGATTGACCCATTTGCGATCATTTCAACCACATAATCAAGATAGCAATTGCTAGAGGTCACTTCCACGAAAGACTCAAACTATAGAAAAGAGGTGGAGGAAGATAGGCATCTATTGAGACAATTGCCACAAAAATCGGTGCAAGCATTGGCAAGGGACAATGGTTTCCATGAATGGGGGTTGTGATGAGATGTACGTTGTGCGTAGATGTTAATGTGCATGGTCTAAAGCACTCGTAGATTCTTGCAGGCTAAAAAAGCTCATTGACCTTAAAGGATTAAGTGTGGACTCAAAAATGAAGCAATGTAGCAAAATAGGAGCACTTAGTTCTTATGCATTGTTTGGAATAGAATAACAAATAAAAATGCAAATGGCACTATTCACACGGAATGCTTGCTAAAAAATATTATTTAAATACTTTTCATTAGTTTATGCACCCTCTAAGTTCTTCTTCTCTCCATGTGTAAACCAAGCCAAAATAAATAAATAAAAGTGCTATATAAAATTTGAAAATTATCCATATATCATAGCCTCTCAACATCTTCTGCCTACAGCCTCTCTTGACCAAGTGTATATGGCCGTAATGGTTTGAGAAAGTAGTGCACATTGCGATTCCTTGACTTGTGGCTTCAGCACCACATTTGACTAGTTGACTCCACTTTCCCGAGTGCAAAATTTAAAACCATTCCATACTTGGAAAGTTCAACGGTGCCCCATATCGAAGCAAGTACCATGAATTTTCACTAAAGACCCCATTCACCCCTTTCATAAATAATGTAACAATGATGGTCTAAGGGGCGGTGGCTCAACAACTGAAGCAATTATCCATGATCTACTTTCTCCACTAAAATTGATAACTATATAACCTATGGTATTTAGTGTTGGCAACATTAGATAAAAACACAAACACTAGATATCATCATAGGCTTAAATGTGACTGACACTAAATGTAAATATTATAATATTTTTCAAATTTAGTAATCTTTGGGATAGAAGATATTATATGTATACATGTAGTGCAATGGATGCCTAGTTCTCAAGCTTGACTAGACATTTATTGCTATTTATCTCATTGTATAGCACACACTAAATTACGACTTGTTTACATTTAGAATGAGTTGTATAGTGAGGTAAGTAACAAGCCACACCTAATACCATAGTTGATGGTTGTGCCACCCATACCAAATATTTACTAAAGATCATTATATTTCATTCAAGATCAACGACCACTAAAAATGATATGAAAAATAAATTGGAAACATACCATTTGTTTTGAGGGTGATGTAGACTTCGGTGGAGAAAATGTCAAAAATTTGGAAGATACTCTTCTATTTCAACGGAATATCTGTAATTTGACTTCATAAAATAATACAATTTCTTAAGGGGGGGGTTTAATCTTCAAATATATAAATTATTTGTCCTAAAGGTAACAACCTAGCTATAGTACTATGGTAGCCCAAGTTGAATTTTAACCATTCAGATAAATGAATTTGTCTTGATGGTAACAACCTTGTTATAGTGCTATGGTAGCCCGACTTGGAATAAAGAAGATGCTCAATGTAAGATAACCCCTGTGTAACCAACCAAAATCCATAACCAACACCTATCAAATTGGGGTATGTCCAACCCACTCCCATCCCATTGTCACCCATCCAAAGTTTGCTATTAGTCAAGACCCCTTACTTTTGGTGGGTGCTTAGGGAAGTACCTAATGGTGGCCACCAGCTAAACATGACAACACACTTTGAAAGCTCGTCACTAATTCACATTTCATCGAAATATTATAAAACCACTTGAGTTGAAATCACAATTTTGTAGGCTATCGTTGAAAAATGAATGTATTAATACTTGTTCTCTCCACATGTGCACATTACTTAACTTGTCGGTTAAGGGGGGTCACCTTATTTGTCATGAACCCTCAGAAGGATGAATTACATGCCCACAATTGCAGTGGGCACTCAAGAAAAGAGGAAGAATGAAGGTCCTTTGGGATCCTTGAAAATGTAGCATCTTTTCCCTCAATCCCGACGACCCATCGCCACAAGCCAAGTTTTAGGACCGTAGTACATCAATTACTACAAAGGTCTAAGTGCGTGTATGTTGTATGTGAGGCGAGAAATCTAGAAAGCTGTGAATTGTAACCATTCTGTAATGATGCATGTCTCGCTCATCATGATGGCTTGCTTGCTTGCTCAAGTTCCGGCAAGTCCCGTGGTGGTCGTGGTACACATGAACATGAGCTCGTTGGCTCCAACTTACTACATTCATTTCTGCCAGAATTTTCACATGGAATGGATGAGTCGCCAACACATCCCAACCTTTTACCATTCGGAAAGTAACTTTGGAAAACCCTAAACCCTAAACCATGGATACTTTCCTTCATTTACGGTTATGAAAAGTGAGAAGTGTCTTTTTCATTTTAGAGAAGAGACTCCTTCTTACCATTTATAAATTATGCATCACCTTTTTCATGATTAAAAATCGTTCTTTTTTTTTGGCATGATAAGCTTTAACATGTGAATTTCAATTTAAATGTGTATATAAGAAAAAAAACAAAAACTAAGAGATTGTACTAGTGACTCCATTTTCAATTCTGTTGTAGTTTTATATTTGTGTCTGTGTGGTGCAATACATTTGTGCCTCATTGTATATGGTTTAGGCACAATCCAAAGGTATGTTGTAGTGTGATATTATTTCATACAACTATCTTTGGATTAAAGAGATTTTTCCAAAATGATAAGATTGTTAGAGATATTCTCAAAATCATTTTGGATTCTTATCAATATATGGTTCTTTTTGGAAAAATGTAAGAAATTTGCAAACATTATATGGCTCAAATATTTTTGACAGTGCAATAGATTTAGAGGGAGTAATATAATCTCTATGCCGCCTCGTTGGTTGGTTGGTTGACTTGTGGTCCTTTGGTTCCTTGTTACATAGTGTCTATCCTCGAGAGAGGGAAGTAGTTCCAGCTCACTAATTCCTTGTCCTGTGGACATGGTCTTAGTAGTGGAACGAACAGACACTTTATTCACGCTGGCCTCCTTCGGAGACCGGCGTTCTTCTTCTATGCCGCCAATCTTTTTGGAATGTCAATGCAATATACGCAAGGGCATGTCATTCTAAGAAAAAGTTTGTTTGCCAATCTTCTTTTGTATGGAAGGATTGACATTTTGTGGTAAATGGTTAGAGTATTGATGCCTTTGAAGGTAGTTCTAATGAAAATTGTATGTATTTTAAATTATTTTTCAAGGATGGTCATGGAAGGGATGTGTGTTGCTATTCTTACTTTAGCCATGGTGACCATAAGTGATCATCTTTCTAATAGTATTTACAAGTGGTTAGCATTTGCCTATCTTAATTTCAATAGTCTTATGTGAATATCTATTGTCGAAGTATGTGAATTCCATGAATTATATGGTGGGATTTGTTTGAATAAAATATCTGGTGGTGCATCTTGATATGGTAATCTTCAAATAAAGAGTATGTTAGTATAAAATATTTGGTTCCCATTTGCATCTCATATGTTTACTTTCACATATATTGACCTAATTCCAATTTGCATAATATTGAACAAATAAACCCAAACTCTTCTTATACTTTTTCCAATTTTATTTGACATGATAAAACATACTTAGCAACTTCAAAAATGAAAAGAAAAACCTATTGTGATTTGACTTTGTGATAGAAATCAAAGATATCAATCCTACTTTGATTATTTGGATTTGGATTTTATGAGAAATTGATTTTCAAGAAGTTAAAATGATTTTGGTAATGTTTAGGACCATTTTACATTGTAATTTTCTTTTGAAAATGCTACATCTTCCTACTACATCTAAAATTTGGTATAGATGTTAATATTATAATCATCTTTGAGATTCAAGGAAGTTAAAGCTTTGCAATGCAAAATTTTCACTTCATGAAAAATCAAAGTCTTACCAACCCTAGACTGCATAATTCCAAATGACCACTTTGTTTTCATATCAAACACTATGATCTTCAAATGCATAATAATAGTGATATCTTGTCAAATTAAGTTGGCAAAACTTCTAATTGTCTAATCAGGATCTTTCATTTCATAAATAATTTATATGTCTTACATTCTACCTTTGCGCACTAGAAGAGGCAACTTTGGAATTTTAATGAGAAAATGTTGAAGAATTAAGCTTCTTACATAGGGAGTTGCACAGTACATTGCCCTATAATACCAAAATGACAATACAGATTCTAACATACTTTGCATTTAGTCAAAAAACTATTCATTTGTGTTTTTAATGCTTCTTATTGTCTTTCAAAAATCAAGAACATTTAAATCAACCTCATTAATATCCACACATATTTTTTTATTGTCCTTATGCTTGACTGAGAAACCATGAATTTATAAAATACCTCAAAAAAACTCAAAATTCTATTACGGTCGATGATCATTATATTTTGAGGTTTTTAATTACTTCTTAATGACTTGAAACTACCGTAGGTGAACCTTTGGTCTGGCATAAATTAATTAGAAAAGCCCATGCCGAATTAAGTGGAAAATAATTTTTTGAAAATGCCGAATTTGTAAAAAATGTATACTTACAGATTTTGGCACATGGAGAGACATCAAAGTGGATTAAGGCTTGAAAAAGTCTCCATCCATGGCATTTCATGCATAAACACTTGGGTTTGGAATCCCAAGGTCTTAAGTTCAATCCCCCATGGGTGCCAAAGCAAGCCAAATATAGTAGTCTTTGATTTCTTGCCAAAAATAACATTATTGTTATTTTGAATGCCGAATGTCATTTTTTCACTTTAATTAATTATTCGGCATTAAGGTGCCAAACCAGAGGTTCACCTATAGTAAGTCTATAATATGAGGATTAACTTAGAACCATTGAATTTGCGGAAGAGTCTCAAGGTTTGAAAGAATGAGTCATTATGCAATACAAGCACCACATTGGGTGATTCAAAAAAAGTCGACTAGCTGATTTTGAGTTGGAAGTAGAATGGAGGTTTCTAAATTTGATCAATTCCGTCAATTATAATTTCAAAGAAATATATTATAATGGAACCTTATTTCTTTGAAAGAATGTAAATTAAATGGTAAATATATGTTAAGGATTTTGTATGGGTCATATATGGGGTGTTATACACTACACTTTTTTGTAGAGTCAATATATCACAAGAATATTGTTATAGGTCCATAGTCATAAGTCAAGACAAATTCTTCTATTTGTGAGTAGATTTAGATATCATTTATGATTCTTTTTGTTGAGTTTTGTATTTTGAAAATTTTAATATCAAACTAAAACTTCAACAAATAAAAAACTAGTGGTGCATGTATTTTGAATGTTTTTCTTTGAGGAGACATTTCTTTTCTTGCTCATTCAAAGTTCTATTTAATGAAAATTGTTGGATTAAATTCTAAATCATCTTTACTTTTGTAATTTAAATCTCAAATTGATGTTGTAGTGAATTAGCACGCATGTTATAGAGATTGGGCAATTGAATTTTAGCAACTTGAATAAAAATAAAGAATTTTAATAAGAATTATAAGGTTTGAAGTAATCCCACTAACTAGACATATTATGCATTAGAGGACTACCATACAAAGACCCCCCCACCATACCACATAAATCCAAACCTAACTAATCAATTCATTGAAATTAAATATTGCAATTATGGATTTTCACCACAATCAATTGAAAATTAAAAAAATAAATGTCAACCACGTATTAATGACACCACTACACATGGATAGGAGGTTGATCCCCTGATTGTCATCACAGCTCATACCCCATCTACTACCTTTATCCCATCATCTACTCAATTAAGAACTCATTTAATAACAAAAATTGTGATCACTTTAATGCATTATTGCACATAGGTGGAAGGTTGATCCTTTTATTGTCATCCCAACTACACCGTTCCGTGAATATGGTGTAGACCAGACTATTTGAAATTTCCTACACTAATTGAATATTTACATGCAATTGTTGACTGACACACACTTGCTTGAGAACAAATACCCAATCAGAACTTGGCATGCACATGCTTTGATGGAAATTAGTGTGAGTGATCTACATCAATAATCCCTCTACACTATATTCAATGTTTAGTGTAGTGCCTAGGCTAATACCTTGATCCCATCAATAACAATCCTTAAAGAAGCATGTGGTATTGTCGTTAACCCAATTAAGGACAAATTCAATAACATAAATACTATTGCAATCCAACATGCCATGTCCATTCTTTTACAAAAAAAAATCTTCGAAAAGCAACCAACTCATACCAGAATTACATGATACTCTAATTTTTTTTTACTAAACATCACATATCACCAACCAAAGACCCTTTGCAATAAACATATTAAGCCTTGCTATCTACACTAAGTATTTTTTTTCACTTCTTTAAACTAATAGTGGCTGGTAAATATGTGTTCTTGGTTACTTGTTTCTAGATGTATAGTGATCCTCAAGAAATGGAGGTAGTTCCATACTGCTAGTCTATATCCACTGGACAAGGACGTAGTGGTGGATCAAATAGACACTCTATTCAAGCCATCCTCCTTCGAAAACCAATTTTTTTCTCAAGTAATTCTTGATTGAAACCTTGCTATATAATAGTAGAATTATCCAAACAAATCAATAAAAACATAAAAGCCTATTTTTATTCTAACCTCTTGATTCATAAAGTTTTACTTTGGAGTCGAATTTAGTTGATTGATTTACTATAAACCCACATGGTGTAATTTTGTTGAGGTTGAAAATGAGTGTTTCTTTGTCTATTTATTTCTAATTAGCTACATATAAGAATTTGGTGGCTAATTTTATGAAGAGTTTTTGAAAATCAAGGAAAAACATACAAACAAATATTAGGAAGGTATTGAGGATTATTGCCACAACAATACCTAGATATCGAGTTTTTACCAAATAGTACTAATGTTATTTTAGCATTTTAGTTATTTGTAAAGCCACTTGGCAAGATCTCAATAAGATATTATTTTCTATATTTATATATTCATATTTGTGAATTTTGAGTAATAATTGGATCAGGAAAGGAGCTTGGTCGTCTCCCAACTAGACTCTTATTTAATAATGGAATAGCTTGGTGGTCTTTTATACTCAAGTTATAAGTGGTTCTTTGAGAAGGAAAAAGGAGAGGTCGCGTTGTACCATGAATCGTAGTTACATTTTCCCACTTTGAGCTAACCCTAAATATTTAAGTATATTGAGAAATAATTTCAATACTTTAAACCCTAGATTTTCTTATCAAATTTGCACCAAAACACTTCAAAATCTCCCATTCCGATCTACAGAGTAGAAAGGGAAAAAGAAGAAAGTTGATTCAAGCTTACAAACCTTAGGATCTCAATCTAGATTGATAAAGACACATGCTTACAAATTTCATAAACGTTGACAACATAAATTGGAAGATTATTATATTTGAAGTGAAGAAGATGTTACATTTTTTTCCCTATGTTTAGATAATCAACAAACTGACTTCATTTGATGCCAAAGTACTGCAGTACGCAAGGTGTAGATTTGATTCCACCATGTTTCACATGATATTAGTTTCTAAAAATATCAATTTTCAAAGGTAGAAGACACAAGTAGCATATTCAAAAAATTGTTCAAGGAACAAAGGTTCAACAATTTTTTCTTTTTGTGGACTCATTTTGTTATTGGTTAAGAATCCAAATGGTCAAAAAAATAAAATTATACCACCACTTGTAGTAATAAAATAAAAACCTAAAACTTCTTAAAGCTATAATTTTTATGTGGAAAAGAAGAAGGTTTTTTGGCACCTATCAATAATGTGAGACTTGCATGAAAATGGAATCATATACCAAAGAAAAATATTTTATTTTTGACAATAAAAACGAAAGTCGGTTTTTCAGTTTTTCAAGATACATATAAAATTCTCTCATTATTTTTAGAAGGGTGTGGAAACTTTTTGGAGGTGCTCAAATTCCAAAAAAATACACTGAGAATACCATAACTTTTATTTTGGACTTTTGATGTGAATTTGTTTTACTCCATGAAGCTAATATTGTGCCACATCTTCATAACAAATTTCAAACCAATGTGATATAAAAAGTACCTCTTTGGAACCCATTTGAAATTAAAAACAATCCTCCAAAGAGAAAAATATCCTTCAGAAGTTAAAATTGATAAAAAAAGAAAGAAGGTCAAAGCTCACAGTATCTTTGCCTTGTTTACAAATAATTCTATTACATGAATATTTGAAAACAACTTGACTACATAAAAAAGAGGAAGGCACTAAGTTTTAATGAAAAACCACTACACTAACAATGAAATTAGATGTGGCTTGTTACTTACCTCACTATACAACTCACCCCAGATGTATACAAGATAAAACTTAGAGTATGCTATACAACAAGGTAAATAGCAACAAATGCCAAGCAAAGTTGGGGTGAAACCTTACACTAGATGTACACATGCAACTTTTTTCCTATCCAAAAATTAACTAAAATAGGCAAACAATGTTAAACTTTTTTCATTATTTACCACATTTAGACCTCTAATGACATCCAATGTTTATATTTGTATTTAGTGTTTCCAAGAAAAACATGGCTACTACACTACGAAAAATTGCAGAAAATAATGAAATGTAGCCAGAATGCTGACCAACATTATAAGTACATAACCACCCCGATGATATCTAAAGGTATCACATAGGTGTATCATGCATATGACAAGGTATCACATAGGTATATCATGGATATGACAGGGTATCACATATATGTATCATGGACATGGCAGGGTATCACATAGGTATCTCACATATTATATTCAAGACTAGCTCACCAAAGTCCTTGCAGATTGTAGCATTTCTGCCAATTATCAGAAATTGATTTGCTGCTGCTGCTGCACTTGTGCTGTGTGAAAGTGCGTGCGTGCAGGCGGCAAAGACAAGAAGTCGGATTTGATCGCCCGGTCGGTCGAGCCGTTTCAAAGCATTTGTGACATGGCATATGTTACATGGCAGGCTGATCCAATCATGGTTGCAGGTGCGAGATTGGCTTCAAAGCTGTTGCGCAAATGCCATCATCACTCGTCACTCACGTCTTTCTTTGAGAAAGCGTCGGGCACGGAATCTCCGGAAGATACCTTTTGAGGGGATTGCCAAGTGTATTGTAAGAATACCCTAACCCTTTAACCCCTAAAGGACCAAGTGTCAAAAATGGGCTTTTTGAAAGTTCGGTCTGGTTCCTATGGTGTCAACTTCCAACATTCTTCTTTAAAATTTTCACTATAGAAAGACATTCCCAAGAGCTTAGTGGGAAAATAATTTTTTTCCTAAATTGGACATTTGATTGAAAAGTTATAGGGTTTTTAATTTTAAATGGGGAGGGCGGGCACCTCGGGCACCTCCAAAAACTTTTGATAGGACACTCTATTGAAAGTGAGATTTTCAGTACTCGCAAGTAATATTATTTCCCTTCATGTTGTCAAAAAAAAGTTCTTGTCTTTAGTGAAAAATAGCATACCAACCCAAGTCAAACATTTTCACACATTGTCACTCATTGTCGGGCAAGGTACGAAAAAAACTTCTTCTTTTCCTCATAAAACCTAAAGATCTTCATATTTTTCACTTTTTATTTTTCCCACAAAAATATGTACTGTAAACCTTCTTATCAACCATTCGGACTATCAATCTAAAACATATTAAGTTCAAAAAAAATTAAAGTGTGAACTAACAAATTTTGAGCCTCCACTCCTTGCACATTTGTTTTGAATATGCTACACCCCGTCTCTACCTCTAAAAATTGGTGTGTAAGGAGCTAACATCATGCTTAACAAGATGGTAATATATTTAGACCTTGTGTAGTGAAATTTTTTGACACCAACTGAAGTCAAAGTCTGCTGATCCACTAAACGCAGGGAAGAAAATGAACCATTTGCTTGACTTCAAACACTATAATCTTTCAATCCGTGCGGTCAAAGTTTATGAAATTTTGTACATGTATTAATTAATTAGCCTTTATTGAGATCCTACGGTCAGAACTAAAAGTAAAAGTGTTTGTTTCCTTCTTTATTCATTGCACTAGAATCCAACAATTTTGAAGTGTTTTTGGTGTAAAACTGTCTTGGTACCTTAGGGGTTAAACATGAGAAGGTGCCACTTTTTCCCACAGTATTCTACATGTAAATGATGTATTTGAACGGGAAAAGCTTCACATGTTGAAATGACCTCCAAATAAGAGATGTTAATTGAAGAATCTTCAATCCAAAGGTGTAAGCCTTGCTAAATTTTGATGTATTTCACATTGTAAATGCGTGCCTGTACATATGACGTTGAAGGGTTAAGGTTTGTTAGTTGCCCTTACTCCCTCGACACCAAAAAACCCGAGGTGGGACACATTCCCATGAATGTATTTTTTTTTCTAATACTTGAAATTTTGTACAAAGATGTAAGAAGATAAGCGCTATGTGGGAATGTGATTTTCATTCTTATCGGGGACCAATAGAAAATAAGTTAAGCTAATTTAAGTGATTTCTGTCGAAGACATGCATGTTGGGAAACTCCAATTCTTCTCACTACAACCCTTTGTTGAATGTGGGATTTTTAACACAAATAAATGGCATTATTTCAATTGAGACTATTTAACTCCTAAATTTCCAAGAGTCCCTTTGGAGGACTCTTGAAGGTTTGGGCAGGTTTCTATGGTGTAATTTTTTAACAATTTTCTTTGATTTTTTTAATGTAGTTGGACATTACTAAAAGATTTGTGTGAGTCCAATTTTTTTCCTAAATCCGACATTTAATGAAAAAGGTATAGGGTTTTGAAGTTCAAATGGGGAGAGCGGGCACGTCCAGCAACTCCGAAAACTTTTGGTAGGACACTCTATTGAATGTGAGATTTTCAATACTAGCGAGTAATGTTTTTTCCTTTCAAATTGTCCAAAAAAATCTTTTGTCTATAGTGAAAAAAAGCATGTAAATCCAAGTCAAACATTTTCACACATTGTCACAGATTGTCAGGTAAGGTACAAAAAAACTTCTTCTTTTCCACATTAAACTTAGAGATCTTCTTAATTTTTCATTTTTTTTTCCAATAGCATTATGTGCTGTGAACCTTTGCATTGACCATTCGGATTCTCATTCTAAAATGTATTAAGTTCACAAAAAAATATATGTTTTATGTGAGTCCAATTTTTGTCTTCAAACCACCAACTCAAATAATTGATTGTTTTTAACAGTGCTGATTTTGATAAAACTATACCATAGTAAAGTTTTCTATAATGAATTATTTCTATAAATGAATCACGGTCTTTTGTTGTGTGACATTGCAATCTAAATATGACTAATCAAAATAGATAAGGATGCTCTTACACAAAAGGTCAATTATGGGTATTGTTTCCATACTTTGTTTGTGAGAGGTTTTCATGAAGATGGGAAAAAACTTACATGTAATTTATAATCCTATAACTAATACCATATTCCAAAGTGCAAGGTAACCTCTCTAATGTTGATTTTCTCTATCCAAACCTTAGTGTTCCTAGTTTTGCTCAGGAGCATATTTTAAACCACAAACTTGATATTCTGAATTTAACCCCTAAAGGACCAAAGCCTTTCAGAGGAATCTCTACTTCGTAGATCAAAAACTGCCAAGATGAGCTTGTTAAGAATGTAACCATAGGATCTGCTTCTATCCTTCAATATGAGATGACGTGGTAAACATTTTGTGAATTTCAACACTACGGATTGAAAGAGTGTCGCAATCTTAGTGTATGAAATCGTCCCCCGAACAGACACTTGGTTCTTTAGGGATTAATCAATGATGAAGTGACAAAAAAAACAAGATTATCACTTAGAAATTAGTGCCACAAGTTGAGTTAGATTCTCCCAATGCTTCAAAGTGTAGTCCCAGAAAGGGTGGTGGGTGGTGGGGTCCCGGATGCTTGTTTATCTAAAAGTGTCCCAATCATCATCTCCCGTATATTATTTTAGCTTAGAAATGTTCAAAACTGGGACGCTTTTAGGTCGTCTTATGGTATTCTCAAGTCAGTTCGGGTGCAAAGTTGTTAAAATTAATTGTATTCCATAATCACATGGTCTTACCGTAACAAGACGCCAAGAATGATTAGGGTGCAGATCACCTGATTTGTTGCCTTGGAATTTAAGCTAGCACACTCGAGAATAATATTGGTGAGCGGCACGACAAAGCATCGTAATATCTCAAATAACATATCAATCAATGACTTGCACGAGCTTTGAATAATATGATTAGAAGGAGGTGGGGTGTTGTACACTCGATGTTGGTGGGCCTTGCTGCTCAGCCAATGTCAAGATGGTCACCTCCACTCTCGGATGATGTGATATTTGAGGATGACTTGTGCGTAGCGTTGAGGTTGACATGCGATTTTCCGGCAACCAGGTGCTCCTTTGTGAGTTAACAATTTGCGTACCATTGCCGATAGGTATCCCTATGCAATCCAAGAGTTGACCAATTGTTGAGCTTGTTTGTGTGGTTTTCATTTTCATTTTCAAGCTGTGGTATTTTATGATACTTTGTTGATAGTGTAATGATATTTAGGCAATACCCCGGTTGTAGACCTCGATACTTTCTTAGTGTTCAGTTACTATTTTTCTTGATTCCCAAAATTCTATATTCATAGAAATTAGTCACAAGCTTTTGTATTTAGTGAATTGGCTACAAATAGCTTAAAAAACTATTGTTCTTTAACCCCTAATGGATCAAGGCATTTTGGAGGAATCCCTACACCATTGATTAAAAACTGCCATGATGAACTTTCTAAGAATGTAACCATAGGATCATCAAACTTATATGAGACGATTTGGTGAAAATTTTGTGAATATTGACCAAATGGATTGAAATAGAATTGCAACCAAAGTACGAGTTTTTATCTTCCAAACAAATATTTGGTCCTTCAGTAGTTATGCTTAAAATGATGCTATTAATTTAAAATATGTCATCATACTTCATCCATCATCCATTATAAATCCATAGACCTTGTTGTAATTAAAATGTAATTTGAGTATTGGAAACAAAATGATATTCCAATTGCTTAAATCTAATTTCAACTACACAATTTACTATGTCAAAAATAGACTTTACGGTAATTCATGTTTATCTTTATTTTGAAGTTGAGATTTTGTATAATTCTTTTACAAATGAAAATAATGGTTTAAAATATATTTTTTTAGTGGAACCCATGTCACAACCAAGGGACCAAGGGTAATCTTGAGTTAAAAAAATGTACGTAGATGAAAGCTTTAAATTTTGGATGAGAAATTGCCTGCAACATACTGAGAAAAAAGCCCAACACTTTCGGTAATCAAAGGAATCCGTGGTACCAATGTACAATTAATGTGATGCCATTATATAATCCATATAATGCATACAGATTGTAGAGAAGCATCATGGGTATACTTATTATTTACTATATATCCATTATTTACTTTAGATACTTCATACTTACTACATATACCTTGTAGTTTCATCCAATTAAAGTCTATATTTAGATTTTATTTCTTTTGAATTGTATATGTAGCACTCTTTTTTTATTTGGTGCATGATAGTATTTTAAAACTTAATAATTTCTATATCATATCCAAAATCTAATGAAAGCGCACTTAAAAAGGATTTTTCCAAAGAGCACATAACACGCAATTAAGCAATTATGCACTTAGCCAAGTGCACTGGTTGCTGGTAGAAAGCCGCAACTTTTTTGCTCCTAACTTTAAAAAAATCAAAATTTGGCAAGAATTTAGTTTGTTTATTGTCACAAAATTTTTGTCCCAAATTTTGTCAATTTTTGGTGGTACCATTACGCAACACTCAAAAAACTTGTATATCATTACAAAACCATAGTCACTATTAGTATGGAATAAGAATTGTTGAACCTCCACTCATTGCACAATTTTTTTGAATATGGTACACCCCTTGTCTACCTCTAAAAACGTTTGCACTACACATGATCTAAATCCAATACCATCGTGTTAAGCATGTTGTTAGTTCTTTGATGAAATAGCATATTCATCCAAGTCAATTATTTTCACACATCGTCACACATTTTCGGCCAAGGTACTAAAAACACTTCTAGCTTTCCACATAAAACTTTGAGATCTTTCTATGATTCACTTTTGATTTGTCCAACGGCATTATGTGATGTAAACCTTCTTATTGACCATTTGGATTCTCATTTCAAACAATATCAAGTTCACAAAAAAAATATAACGCGAATTGAGAATTTTTGAACCTCCACTCATGGCACAATTTTTTTGAATATGCTACACTCCTTGTCTACCTCTCAAAATTGGTATATAGCAAACTAACATCATGCTTAACATTATGGTAATTAATTGAGACCTTTTATAGTGCAAAAATTGGACACTAATTGAAGTCAAAGTCTGCTGATCCAGTAAACGCAGGGAAGAAAATGAGCCTTTTCTCTACTTCGAACATTATAATCTTTCAATCCGTGCGGTAAAACTTTATGAAATCCGTAGAGTACGTTATTTAGTAACTAAGGATCAAGATCCTACGGTTAAAGTTACAAAAAAAACTTTATTTTGTCTTCCTTGCTAAATGCACTAAAACAAGCATTTTTAACGATTTTTGGTTGAGATATTCTTTATGGACCAAGGTACTTTGGGTATCATTAGCGAGGGTATCACCACCAGGGTATGAGTTCGTAGGTACCAATACCCGGCTTACAACCATGGTATCAACTTCGGGTATCAATTAGGGTTTGGTATTAGGGTTTTGGAAATGAGGGTATCAATGAAGGACATCAATCCTTTGCAACTTTGGGGAGTCCTACGAGGGGTGTGCGCGCGCACACCCCTAGCATTAGTTGTGAGGGAGGTTGTGAGTGTGAGAGAGAGGGTTTGGAGTAGGGAGAGGATGTGAGAGGCTTGTGGGTTTATGAGAGAGGGGCTTGTGAGGGTGGAGGGTGAGGAGAGAAGAGTTGTGAGAGAGAGGAATGGAGGGGAGGTGTGAGGGAGAGAAATTGTGGGCGGCTAGGGTTTGGGTGTGAGAATAGGTGTGAGGAATGGTTGAGGGTAGAGAGTAGCCACAAAGTACGAGTAGCTGCGGGTGGAGTGAATGGCCGCAAAGTGAGAGTAGCCGCTATCTTGCGCCGCGCCTACTAGGAGGGCTGCGCTTCGCTCATGCGCACGTCGGGAGGGCGGCTCGTCCGTGCCTGCGCCCGCCGAGAAGGCGGCGTTTGCGTCCGCAGGGAGAGCTTCGTGTCTACGCCCGCCAGGAAGGCTGCGCCTCCGCGCCTGTGCCTGCCAGAAGGACTGCGCCTCCGCGCCTATGCCCGCCGGAAGGGCTGCGCCTGCGCTCGTCGGGAGGGTTGCGCCTGCGCCCGCCAGGAGGGCTGTGCCTCCGTGTCTGCGTGCGCCAAGAGGGCTTCCTCGTGCCGGTGCCCGCCGGGAAGGCGGCGTCTACGTCCGCAGGAAGAGCTTTGTGTCTGCGTCCACCAGGAAAGCTCTGCCTCCGCGCCTGCGCTTGTCGGGAGGGCTGCGCCTGCGCCAGCCGGGAGGGCTGCGCCTCCGTGTCTGCGTGCGCCGGGAGGGCTTCCTCGTGCCTCTGCCTACCGGGAAGGCTGCTGCGCCGCTAAGCCGATTAATTGAAACCGTTTAATTAAAACCCTAAAGTCACGAAGGCTTGGACATTTCCGTTTAATTGAAACCCTAAACTCACAAAGCTCTTCCTCACTATCGTCAAGAAACTCACGAAGGCACGTTTAATTGAAACCCTAAACTCACGAAGGCCATCACGAATGGATGGAAAAGCACCAGCACTTGGGGGTGTGCGCGCGCACACCTTCAGTCTACAGTTACTCTATGAGGTGTCGCGCGAATTCCATGAGAACGGCAAGTAAGGTTTGGTTGAGGCAACTAGGGTTTGATTGTGGCAGGTAGGGTTTGGGTGCGGCGGCTAGGTTTTGGGTGTGAAGGCTAGGGTTTGGGAGCTGGGTGTGGCGGCTAGGGTTTGGGTGCCTGGGTGTGGCGGCTAGGGTTTCAGGTAGTGCGTTGATGTGCCATACTAAGGAATTAGTGCCATACTACTAGCTTCTCTCTTGACTTCAATTCTGTGTGGTTTTGGTGTGATTTTTTCAGTTGAACAAAGGCTGAACTCACTTCTTGTTGACTGTTACATGTGTATTCTTTTAACTTTGTTGAATTTGCAATTTTGTACATACTCAAGGTAGTCGTCTCATTTGTGTATTCAAATATTGGTATTCGCCTAACACTACAGTAATTCTGAGTGAACTTCAATCATCATGAATCTAACCCTGGAGTTCCCTCATGTTCAGAATTGAAACAAAGTCAGAAGCTTACCAAATTTGCAAAAAACTCCTCGATGTGAAAATTCCTCCAATCTACACAGTCCACAAAGTTGACAAAAATTAGTGAATGAAGTAAAAATGTACATGGCCTTGAGCTTTCAATTGAAAGAGAGTTCACCTTAGAAACTGGGAAGAGAAATGACCTTTTTGAACTTCGGACCTTTTGTTTTGTTTCTCCTTATGTTTAAACTTTTTACATATTATATTAAAGTTGAATAGAGAAAGATGCATGCATTTTTTCATGGGTAGACTCACCGGAAAGAACCATGTCCGGGGGCCGGCGGGTAGAGAAAGCGCAATGTATTTGGAGTGCAAGTTGAAAGCAGGATTCGCATTCTTCAATCGGCAAAGGCTCACATACTACATTATATTGCAATGCAAACCGAAGCTATGGATGACAATCGTTTGCAAGCAGCCCCAACTTCTATGGAGTAGATAGTGTGCTTTTATGAGAGTATACTAGTTGTGTATGGTAATTGCTATATAGTGTATGTGTAAGAGTAGTATATTCTAAGGGTGATGTAAGACGTTAGGTCATTAATCCTATAGAGTAAAGGTGTTTTTACTATTGGTGCTAAGTCCATTTCTAGATGCATTTATATTTAATTTCCACCATTGTATGCATTTTGTACTACGTAGAATATCTTTTAATCAACTGCCAACCCTTGCATAAAGTATGTTTTTTTGTAATTACGCCTGTTTATATACTACAATCCTTCAAATCTATCTTTGAAATATTGTGAAACTATATTAAATACACATTTATCTAGTTTTAACGAGGGGCCACCACAAATTAGTTGAAAATGCCAAAAAGTCGCTTCCAATGTGAACAACCATGATTGTAAGTAATATTGTTGCAGAAGCTCAATTTTTTTTCCTTTGAAAAACATTTTTTTTCTTTATTTTTTTTTATTTTTTTCAATTTTGCCACTTTTGTTCGCAATGGCCGCCGTTGTACCCAAGTGCACTTTTAAATGGCCAAGTGCATAATTGCTTAATTGCGTGTTACATATGGATGATTCTTTCAAAGGGCACATTCAAAGGATTCCTCCATAGAGCACATATGGAGAATTCTTTCAAAAGGCACATCCAAAGAACAAAGTGATCCCTCCAAAAGGCTTTGGCATACGGAAATGTGCCAATAACCAACGGATGAAAGTTATTTGTTGTAGAACCGGCAGATGTTCCGGACAAACTGTTTTTTGTTATGAATATAGATGTGGAAAAACAAGGCTATTAAGGACATTTCACAAGACAAAATGCATGACAATATTTGTCTGTTACCTTAAAATGGACATGGAATGTTATCTAAAAGCTACACAATGTTCCAATTGCAAGTAAGCATTGAGTTCGCTATAACAAAATATATTCATCCTCTAGGATAAATTATAGCTAAGTATGTCAAAGCAATATGGGAGATTTGAAAGCTAATTGTATCCTCAAACAAATCTTGATGTTTTATACTCATGAACGTTGGAACCTTCAATAATAATCCACAAAAAAATATGGTCCTCAAATACATTATTCATTGAATTCAAATATTGTAATGATGTATTCTCCCTTGTTGTAGTTGAAAACAAAATTAGTAAATATCAACAACTTATTAACAACATCACTGCACTTGGGTGGAAAGTTGATCCCCATATTGCCATCACAACTAGTACCCAAGCCACTACCTTTATCCCATCAATGACAATCCTTGAAGAAGCATTCAAAATCTCCAATAATCCAATAAATTCACATTCAAAAACATAAGTACTATTGCAATATAACCTATAAACTTCTTTGACTATTTCACACCAAAAACACTTCGAAATTGCTTGTTTTAGTGCAATGAATAAGGACAAAGTAAACAACTTTCACTTCTAGTTTTAACCATAGAATCTCAATTTAAACTTATTAAGTAACTTACATAAAAAATTTCGTAAAGTTTGATTGCACGGATTGTAATACTACTGTAGTATTAATTCACACTGTAACAGTGTTTGAAGTAGAGGAAAGGGTCCATTTTCTTCCTTGCGTTTCGTGGATCAGCAAACTTTGACTTCACTTGGTGTCAAATTTTTGCACTACACAAGGTCTATATTCATTTCCATCATGTTAACTCCTAAGAGCCCAAGTGTGTGTGGGGCGTACATTTTGGATTTTGGGCACAATATTACAATTAAAAAAAAATCCTTTTTTAAAAAACTCTTTTACTAGATTGTCTTTGATATGAGCTCCATGGAGATATTTTTATTATTATTTTTGGATTCATGGTTAGAAAGTTAGGGCCGCCTCACACCTGGCCGAGTCGAGAGTCTGTCTGTTAAAATTTCTGCCCAAACTATGGCGAGAGTCCAAACTTTTGGTTAAAAAAAAACATTAAAAAATATATATATTGAAGCCTTTGGGCAGTTGTGGTGTGAAGCCCCAAAGCCCAAGTCCAAAGTCCAAACCCCATATCATTACGCCAAAAAAAACCAACCAAATAAAATCAGCCAGTAAAAATCAACCAAAAAAAATTAGCCAAAAAATCCGGCCTCTTTCATCTAATGGTCCAAATCTTGTTAGATTTTGATTATATTATTGAAAGAATCGACGGACTCTCGAAGGAAGTTTGGGTCGACTAAAAACGGCGACCCAAGTTTTGCTCAAGAGTTCGTCGCTTTGGCGCAAAAATCTTTAAAAGTGTTGCCATGTAGGCACAATGGAGGACGACGGCCTTTGGACTTTGGGCACAAGTGTGAAGGCCCAAAGGCTGAACTTTGGCCATTCTAACAATCTCATTGGTGGAAACCGATGGCCTCTTGACTCGGGCGTTAAGTGTGAAGCGGCCCTTAGTACCACTCAAAGTTAGAAATGGAGACTTCGGGAGCTCCAAAATTTTGCTAGAAGTCTCTATTGACATTGAGAGTTTCCATATAGGTAGAGAATATTATGCTCTTTGAAGATGTCAAAAAATTCTTGGCTTTAGTGTATAAAAACTCACTAAGTAACATACTCACAAAATTTCATACACTTTGACCGCACGGATTGAAAGATTTTGGTGTTTGAAGTCAACTAAATAGTTCATTTTCTTCCCTGCGTTGAGTGGATCAGCAGACTTTGACTTCACTTGTCATTAAATTTTTGCACTACACAAGGTCTAAATCTTTTACCATTGTGTTGAGCATGATGTTAGTTCCGTATGCAACAATTTTTAGAGGTAGAGAAGGGGTGTAGCATATTCAAAACAAGTGTGCAAGGAGTGGAGGTTCAAAAATTTTCAATTCACAATTTATTTTTTTGAGAATTTAATATGTTTAGAATGATAATCTAAACATGATAAGAAGGTTTACACCATATATTGTTGTAGAAAAAATAATAAGTGAAAAATATGAAGATCTCTAGGTTTTATGTAAAAAAGATGAAGTATTTTTCCCCGCTTGCCCGAAACGTGTAATAATTTGTTTAGTAGAAAAAATTGGACTCACACAAAGCTTTTAGTAATGTCCGTCTACTTTACAAATATAAAAGAAAATTGTGATAGAATGACACTATAGGAACCTGCCCGAACCTTCTAGAGTCTCCCAAGGGAACTCTTGGAAATTTAGGGGATAAGCATGCTATGTGGATACTTCTATATAAAAAAATATTGAAAACATCCAATCTACACCAAAATCACAAAATGCCCCTTAGAAACTTACTAAACCTTACGTTTTATAGGCCTAGTACTCTTTGTAGAAAACATGATATCCATTGAATTTGCCATTGGATACTTTTTCCATTCCCTTAAAAAAAATGTATTGGTAAATATGTGCACTTGGTTACTTAATATTGGTTGCATAGTGTCCACCCTTGAAGGAGGAAGTAGTTCCTTACTACTACTTACTGTCCAGTGGACATAGACCTAGTGGTGGAACAAACAAACATTGTAGTCACGTTGGCGTCCTTCAGAGGCCTGAGTTGTTGTTGTTCTTCTTGTTTTAGCTAAGTATGGGTAAAAACTTATCAAAGGTTATTCATAAGAAGTTATAACTTTACAGAGGCTACACATTAGCAAACTTGGTTATAAGAAAACAAGAGTTATTAGTTAATAACAATTATAACTTAGTTGATTATAACGTATTTGAGGGATGAGTTAGACTAAATTGGTGTTAAAATTTTCCCATATTTATAAGAGCTTCTACGGTAAACTTATCATAAAAATATTGTAAATTTAATTAAGACATGCACATGCATTGTTAATATGGCAAGGTAATTCCAAAGTGACCAATCAACATAAGATTCAAGTCAATATCTACCTATTTAAAAGGCGTTGTCCACCACTCCCGGTCATAAAACCTTTGGAATTGCCATTTGAATCAAATGTGCCCTTTGAATTGAATGTGAACTTTGAAAGAATCCTCCATATGTGCCCTTTGGAGGAATCCTTTATAGTACCCTTTTATTCAAATTTGGCTTAATGAGTTATAACATTGTATTATGTATCAAAAATAGAAAAATAAAACCATAATTTCCAACATATTGAAACTACACAATATACTACCTCGGGTATGTAAAATAAATGATAGTTATCTAAAGACAATAACACGTATATGAAATAAATAATGGGTATTTAAAGTGAATAATAGATATATATATAGTACATAATGTGTATATAATGGGTAAATTTGATTTTTGCATTTACATATGTTTATTTAACTTGGGATTGCCCCGGCCAGTTGATGACAACGGGGGATGTACTTGTTTATTATAACATTTCTAATAGAATTAGTCGTCTCTAAATCATCATATACTTTGTAGTGATATATCCAAGATTAATCCTAAAAAATATTAAATTAAAAAAGAATCTGAAAATTATATATCTTTGAATAATAATAATATTTTTATTGATATTGTACCCTTTTTTTTTATTAATTTTTTATTTTAAAAATGATGGATAATATCCTCTTATGGTGCTACAATGTATGCAATCTCAAATATTAATCTTTTAGTGCATAGGTGATCACAATGTGTTCACATTGTGATTATTATTTTAATGCACATGAAATCTATTTAAAACTAGATTATAGATACTCAAGTCTAGACTTGAAGGTACATTGCATGCACAATTGGCAACATGTAGATCATGAATTGAAATTCCAAAGCTCTTGGAAAATCCAAGAACATATTTTTCAAATAAATGGAATATATTTAAATGTAATGGATACTTAAAAACACAATGTCACATGCTATGTGGTATTTCATAATCATACAAAACAATTTTGGTTTATAAACCTTGTCTCTAATACTCTTTATTGTTATGCAATCATTGATCTCTCTCACTACATTCATAACTTTTGTTATGATTGGCATTAGTGTTTGAACATCAAACATTGATTGGTGGGAAGTCAAAAATCTTCACAACCCCTAAGATTAGTGACTATGTTACATGCTATGTGGTATTACACCAAAATCACTCTAATATTGCCTTCTACATAAGATACTATTGTATGAGACTAGTTTAAACAAAATTCTATTATTTTCAATCATAGGATTCTAAAGTTTAGTACTACAACAAGACACTCAATTTTTTTTATGTAAACTTTGATAAAGTGGATTGTAAGATACATGCATTTGAAAAATGTCAATATGATTTTTTCCAACCCTGAGCAGACAAGGTCAACATACCTCAAGTCAAAGTAACTTTCCACTACACATTGCAAAAT
Source organism: Bryoerythrophyllum caledonicum (assembly GCA_963971425.1). Classification (NCBI taxonomy): domain Eukaryota; kingdom Viridiplantae; phylum Streptophyta; class Bryopsida; order Pottiales; family Pottiaceae; genus Bryoerythrophyllum; species Bryoerythrophyllum caledonicum. The sequence continues at coordinate 5,190,035 of OZ020514.1, forward strand.
TTGTATAGAACTTTATCTTAAGCCATTGCATGCCAACATGGAGGGGTTAAGTAATGGAGGGGTTTAGGCTAAAAATTTGTGCAATGTCTAAGGATACATAAACACAACCATTTTTGTAGCATAATAGTTTTTATTTTTTATTTCTAAAAAAATTATGGTTAGATCTAATATTTGAACGGTGGATGAATTCATTTGGCCTTCTTCAACTAAAGGGAAGGTTTTGGAAAAAATGAAATCCTTAATTTCTATGTCATTTTCTATGCATTTGAATGAAAAACATTGAAACTGCAAAGAACTTTCTTTCACTACTCCTAACTTCAATTGTACTTCATTAAGCTCAACAAGCCTTAATTGTACTATTAAGCTGTACAATACCTTGCCCACCTACCTCAACATCGAGCTTTTGATGTTTAAAGCACCATAACTTTTTTCCAGCTACCCTAGCCTCCACCCAAACATCCACCCAAACATCCACCTTTTGATATTTGAAGCACCATAACTTTTCTCCATTAAATCCAAAATAAAAAAAACTTGTGGGAAGCTTTTCAAAATGCCTATTCTCAATAAAAATAAATTGAAAATTAATTGTGAGATTAAATTTTAGAAACCTGTCCAAACTCTCAAAAGTCCCACGAGGTTTTGATGTCCTCTAGAGGTTCATATCACCTTAATATCTAGTATATATGAAGAATGTCCTATTGCATAGAAAAAACTCGCTAGCTAAAAATTGTCTGAAAACCATGAAGCTTGTTGCAAGAAAGCTTCTATTAATAAAATGTTTGGATGAATTTGCCGGATTAATAAGTTTGTGATTGTATTATGTTTTCTAATGTTTTCTATTATGTATTCTGGCATTTCTCATAAAGTGCCAGATTGATGATATGAAATGTGGAGCTCTATATTTCAACATTCAAATGAAAACATGGCCGGCTAGAAGCATATTGGCCTTTAATCCCTAAAGGACCAAGGCCGTTTAGAAGAATCTCTCCTCCATTGATTAAAAGCTTCCAAGTTGAACCTTTTGAGAATGTAACAACAAGGTTTGCTTCTAAATTTATATGAGATGATGTGGTAAATAATTTGTGAATCTTGACTATACAAATTGAAAGATACTATACATAGTGGTCACTTTTGGCACCTACCTACCAACATAATTAATTTTCCAAATCACGGTGGTTCAGACACGATGGGTATCACCTAGACATTACAAAAGTATCACCTTGGCATTACATGAATATTACCTGAACATGAATTTTCCAAATTTTTTGGACATTCTTCATTGAGAATCCATTATGTATAATCTAACCACTGCGTAGGGTGATTGCAATCAAAGTGAAAAATTTGTGCACCGAAACAAACACTTGGTCCTAAGGACAGGGGTTAACCCCTAAAGGACCACGACCACTTTTGCTCTAAAACCAGTCCAAAACTGCCACTGCCAAAAAGAGACATGAAAATCACATTATAAAGTGAATTTCGGATTTTCAACCGTAAGGTCTTAAAATAGAATTCTATATAAACATGCCATATAATTCTGGTTGCAATCTACCGCACGGATTGATAGATTTTAGTGTTTAAAGTCAAAACAATGGTTCATTTTCTTCCCTGTGATGAGTAGATCAGCAAACTTTGACTTCATTTTGTATCAAATTTTTGCATTGTACAAGGTCTAAATCTTTTACCATTGTCTTAAGCATGATGTTATTTCCCAACACACCAATTTTTAGAGGTAAAAAAGGGGTGTAGCATATTCAAAACAAGTGTGCAAGGAGTGGAGGTTCAAAAATTGCCATTTCACGTTTTATTTGTTTGTGAACTACGTATGTATTCAAATGATAATCCAAACGGTCAATAAGAAGGTTTTCACCACATATTGTTGTTGAAAAAATAAAAAGTGAAAAAAATGAAGATCTCTAGGTTTTATGTAGAAAAGATGAAATGTTTTTCCCTCGTTGCCCGACAACGTGTGAAAATGTTTGACTTGGAATAAAATGCCTTTTTACACTAAAGACAAGATTTTTTTTGGAAAGTTTCCAAAGAAGGAAATATTCTTTATATGTGTGAAAAATCTCAATGTCAATAGAAACTTTTCTCAAAAGTTTTGGAGGTGCCCGGAGTCCCCAGTTTTTGGCTTTAAGTGGTACTAACTTTCAAACCACAAATCCAAAAAATAAAATACAAACATCTCCACGAAGCTCTTATGAGAGGAAATCTAGAATGAAAATTCAAAGAAAAAGGATTTTTTTTCGAATTTTAGGAACCTGCCCAAAATCAGAAATCCCCCCGAAGCAGATTTGGTCCTTTAGGGGTTAACCCAAGGATGTAACTCCCACTCACATTAAAACATGAACAAACATAATGAATTCATGATTTAATTTAGGGTTTGTTTGTGGGAACTTTATACCTATTCCATTATTCTTACTAGGCAGAGAATTTTGGCTGTATTTGGTCATGGACATGTGCATCAGAGTGTGACATGCCTCGCCTTTTTACGATGGCAATAATTACTTGACATGCCTAGCAAAGTACATACATCTCGTAAGTTCCCCCTTTTTTGATTTGATCTTGCTCAGATCCGTGCTTGTTTTACTGCATCCGTTTATTGTGGAAAGTGTTGAGGACGCTTGTAGAGGCAAATCACCTATTTGTACAATCTCATATCAAGAACTGGACATGTAATTGGTAAAACAAATGTGTGTTAACTTTTTGTTTTTAGTGGAAACTAGAAAGGAATTTTCAAGACCAATTTGTTGTGCTATCAAAATCAGTTTTGTAACATCAGAAATTAGGTTAAAGGAGTTCTTACATTAGTTACTAGCAATATTTAATTATTTGTTTAAAATAAGGTACCTCCTTCTCATTTCATTCCATATGATCAAAATAAGTCCAAAACACTTTTTAACCCCTAACGCCCTCTTCTCACATAAATTTCATTAGAAATCTAGAAAAAGAAATAACTTTCTATAATGTGAAACTTTCACTACATTCATAAACGTTCATTCTATAATATCAATCTAGAAAATGAATCAATCGACCACCAAAGTGAATTACTAGATATGTGTCGGTAAAAAAGAGTAACCATGGCCTATTAAAAAGGTTTAAAGAAGTTGATTCCAAAGTTTCCCTAACATTGGTGTTTTGGTATCATCGTAAAAATTAAAAAGCTACAATAGACCCTATAATTAAAAAAACACACATTTGCCTTGAATGGTGGTTAAAACAAAATCATTTCATTCCACAAACAAACAAACAAACATTAGAGTGGTGTCACGCTAATGATGGTCCCCCTACAACCGCGGCCCTCGTCGACGTCACTTCCCCGACACGTTCCGGGCTGGAACAGTCGATCAGCCCCGCCGCGACGCGACGCGACGAGCCCGCACGCACAGCAAATAAACGTCGGGGCGGCCGCGACGACAGCAGCGTCGTTCGCGGGTGTCGGGCCCTCGAACCACGAGCCTGTGTCGGCCGTGCACCGAAACTCATACAGCAAGCACACCGCGATCAAGCGATTCACTCGCAAGACCAACAAGGCCGGCGTCAGCTGCTGCTGCTGCTGCTGCAGCGCAAGCACAAGCTGCAGCTCGCTGTGGTCGATCGTCAAAGCGCGTGCCCCACCCACTCCCGAGCTGGCCTGCCCGTTGAGACGTTTCTGGCCTGCCCAGCCCATGCACGACATCTACCTGAGGCTGCACGCCCTTCTACTCTCTTAGCTTTACCAAGTCTCTCCCTCTGGCGCATCACCAACCAGCGCCTGCGGTCTGGTATTCCGAGGAGAGCGCTGTATGTAGGACGCGCTCAGTGCCGCGCGGCCTGCGGCAGAGGGTTTGGTTTGCGAGGCGCTAGGAGCGGGGGTTACGTGGGGTTCGAGAGTGGTGAGCGAGAGCTAGGGTTGTTTGTGAGGGTTGCAAAGGAGGGGATTGTAGTGGAGTTGGTGGTAGTAGTACGAGTTGGTTTCAGAGTTGTTATGGCCGCGGCGGAAGTTTGATACATGACGACGACGGCGGCGCAGTCGTGACTATCACTGTAGTAGTGCCGGCGCTCGCTCTTGCTTTGCCCGGTGTCTTGGTAGCCAAGACGGTGCAGAGATCGAGGAGGCTGGATTGGGAGACTAATCAGGTGCACGCCTGAAATAGAACAAGCACGCATGAGTGTGCGTGGGCAGCAGCAGTCACGAAGAATGCAACGCGCACGAGCACCGGGATCCACAGGCGCGTCGACGTCCGCCTTGTGAGAACCAGCCCTTGTTGGTACCAGTTACGGAATTGCCAACATTCACCGTTCGGCCAGCTCTACTCTCCTGTTCGGTAAGTTGGATCCAGAAGTCGCACAACGTCCGCCTCGACGACCTCCTGCGATCGCTTTCGCACCTGTAGCTGCAGCAGCGGTCGATCTCAAGCGTCCAATTTGCCGGCCATTCTGTGGACCGCCCGGACGTGACGCGCCAGGACCACGAAAGCTGGCCGGCACAGACTAGTCGACATTGTGAACAAGGGGCGGCATCATCATCGACATGCAGGGAGTCGGAGATCATCATCCAGGGTTCGAGGCGCAGGGCGACACTAGCAACGACTCGGTGCAGCAGCAGCATCACCAGCAGCAGCAGCAGCAGCAGCAAAAGGCGTCGTCATGCACGGTGCGCGGGTGCATCAAGTCGACGTCGGGCCCGTGGATCGTGCGGCGGCCGCCAGGCAAGGGGCAGACGACGGCGGCCCCCGCCGTGCTGCGCATGCCGTCGGCGCGCGAGCGCGAGAACAACAAGCGTCGCGAGCGGCGGCGGCGCGCCATCGCCGCGAAGATCTTCGCCGGGCTGCGCGCGCACGGCAACTACTGCCTGCCCAAGCACGCCGACCACAACGAGGTCCTCAAGGCGCTCTGCCAGGAGGCCGGCTGGCACGTCGAGGAGGACGGCACCATCTTCCGCAAGGTATACAGCAAATTCATAAACACCCTCACGCACAAACACCACACCTTTGCTTCCCATTCCCTTCCATCCCCATCTCTGCAAGCTGGTTGATCCATCATCTCAGCGATCATGTCATCTCCGTCGTCTGCCTCTGTTTGCATGTCAGTGCGTCAATCGATCTCACAGTTCCCTTTGCTGCTGTTTGTTTGCAATTCACCTCCTCAATCTATAGTCATGGTCATAGATCTAAGGCAGACACGATCGATCATGTTGTCGCTTTTGTTGCTCCTTTGTTTGCAATTCCGTTTTCAAGTCCATCTGCTCATGATCGATGATATTTTCTGTTGCTCTCAGTTTCAAGTCAATCGATCTCATGTTCATAAGATCGATGTCATCTTCTCTTACTCTCAAGTCCATCTTCGTCAGGTCGATGGATCTGGGGTCAAGTCGATCGATGTCATCTCTGTCGTCTTTCGTTGCGATTTCAGTTCGAAGTCGATGTGCTTATTCGGTGGTCACATCTAGACCAGCGTTCGTAGCCAGTGAGGACAACGACCGCCGTCTTTTCGATGGAATGAGTAATGAATGGGCTGCCAGATGAAGTGGCGTTAATTCCAGTGATGAATTCGAGGTGAAGGGTAGCTAATGACGTCCAATCATGGTAGAATTTTACAACGATGGGGATGTCATTAGTCATCCTAGTCTAGAGGTCAGGGCGGAAGTAGGCTGACAAGCCTGCCGCAGAGGAATCAAATCTGGGGACCGCGCTAACGAGAAATTCTCGCCACGAGCGTGATCAATGACCTTTTGATGAGACGGGGTGTCACATTCCTGACAAAGAAAGGGGAGGTGAATATTCGTGTCTGCGTGCAGGGCTCGCAACCGCCTCCGCGAGAGGCTGGCATCGCGGCGACGCCCGAAGGCAGCTCGTATGAGAGGTCGTCGTTCAAGTCGGACACCAGCCCGTCCACCTCGTGTAGCCAAGCGGGGCAAACCAGCGACGAGCCCACATGCACGGCCAGGAGCGGCGGAGGCCGGGAAGCTGGCGTTGACAACAACAACAACAACTTGAGGAATAATACTATCGCGTACCCGAAGAGTATCAAGTCCATCCTGCCGCAACACACAGTCCATCTCAACAACTTGAATGAGCTCCCTGTAGACCACGACGACGACGCTGATGTTCGCTCTGTGAAGAACGAATGGAACCCAGCCTTCACAGGCCGGAAGACTCCCACGTCGACGCTCGCAGCGGGAAAAGACGGTAAGAAAATCCGTCCCCTCACTGTCCACTAGCACTAGAATCTAGAATTCACTCCACGTTTCGATGGTCGCTGCAGGGCTCTCCACCGTCGCAGAAATGATGGACGTGCAGCTGATGGAATACGGACGTGCTCTCCCGGGGAAGCAGAGCTACACGCTGTTCCCGCTCCAGCACCACCTGCAGCAGCAGCACGCTGCGGACCAATACTCGTGCCTGACGCACGAGATGGTGGGGCAATCTGACGTGCTGTTCAGCACCGGCTCCACTCGCCTGGGCTTGCAACCTGGAGCCGCAAGCGCGCATTACAGGACGTCGGGAGGTGAAGCTGCAGCTGGCAAGATCATGGAGGTTGCGGACGACTTGACGCTCACCCTGTACACCAGCTCCACCACGTAAGCCGACTCGCCAGCTCCCTTCAGTCTCATACTCCATCTCTCATGACGCCATCACAATATGGGTAGATTATGGCCATAATTCTTCTCGCCCTGTGATCTCATTCCTAGTACCTTGGCTACGTGATCTTCGCTTTCAGCTTGTTGATTCGTTTTGCTATGTGATTGCTGCTGCTGCTGCAGGTTGTAGTTTCATGAACCCATCTCGTGAGGAGATTGCTACTGTTGTCATCTAGCTACAAATTGTGGTGACCATTGCCTTCTAGACTTGTTCCACACGTTGTTGTTTCCTTGAGACGATTCCAGTAGTGTTATAAGATTATGATCAAACTCTTCATGGTTCTTCGCTGCCTGTGATCTCATTCTTAGTGTCTTTGCTTTCAGATTGTTGATAAGTTCTGCTATGTGATTGTTGCTGCTGCTGCAGGTTGTAGTTTCAGTGCTGAGGAGATTGCCACTGTTTGTGACCTAGCTACAAATCGTGATAAATACTAGAGATCATTGGTTCTTCTCTTTCCAAACATCGTTGTTGTTTTCTTCGGACGATTCTAGTATTGTGTTATACTAGTTGCAGGAAGTTCCTTGAACCACGTTTCTATAGTTGTTGTTTAGCTTTTTATCAAAATATGGATCCCATTTATCGATGAAGTCTAGAGATTGGTTTCTGCTTCATTGATTTACTTCATGTTCTCTAAGAGGCTTTTTTTTTTTACTTCTTTTGTTGGCTGTAGACGGAAATGATGGTGCATATGTGTATTGATATGATTTTTTCTCTTGGGACCATCCACAATAGCAACACTTGGAGTACACTCATTTACCCCCCTCTTCCATTCTAGCAGCCTCTCGGTATAGGCTGTATAGCAGGCAGAACCAATGAGGTTGTTGTAAAGGGAGCCGACTGTATGGTTTTGTAGGCTTGCAATTCCTCTTCCATGAGGTTGGTGATCATCAGGGAAATTGATACATGTTGAGAAATACACGTAACAATGGAGGGTGTTGTTTTGAAAGTGGATGTTTGGGAATTTTGTTTATTAAACCCTTTAGTGCCCAGGACATGTTTCTCCAAAACTAAGATATGTGCTGATTTTTTTTCTTTGAACTGACTTTGACGGAAATTGAATGCCTAATTTTAGTATCCAACCTTACAAATTTGAACTCAAACCAAGACCTGAACTTTGGGGAAAATTTGCACAACATCCAACGGTTGATGGAATAGATTATAGTGTTTAAAGTTACCGTATATTGGTAACAAAAAATTGTGGACTTTGGAGGGTATACTACTTACAACGGAAGTTTTGTGTGCAATGAGAGAGATCAACAATCACAAAACAATGAAGAAGCTCTTAAAGACAAATTCCAACCAAAATTTAAGGCCAAAATCATTTTGCATGTGTATGAAATACAACATAGTATGCGGCATGGTATGCATTTTATTTTAGAGTATTTGGTGTATTTTGAGTTGTATTCCTAGCTTTTCCATGAGTTCTATTACTCCGAATCATGATTTGATTTTTGGAGATTGTTCATGTAATGTATGCGCAAATTTGAACTTCAAATTTCACAACCTTATTCCTCATGGATTTCATGCGAATTGAGTTTTAACACCTCCAAAGTCCCATTTTAAGGTCTCCTAGGCACTTGACGGTTTACGCCTGCGAGGCCGTGGCATGGTCGTTTTGGTGTTTTTGGTCTTCTAACTCTTTCCACAATTAGCCATTGTCTTTCACGTCCTCTGAATGCATTTTGAGCTCCTTGTAGCTTTCCAACGGATCTCTCCAATCTCCAATCCATGTAAGCATCAACAAACTACACTGATTTGTGTGAAGTGGGGTCATGTTGGAATGTACATGATATTCAACCTAATCTATTACAAGTTGTAGATTCTCCCACGCTCTCATAGTCTACGTAGGTGTTAAAGGGTTAAGACCCACTCCACTTTCCACTGTGATTCCTACTACACAAACCATGATATTGGTATTGCTTTATTTTTATCGCTACTTACCTCACTACATAGCTCACTCAGAATGCAAAGAAGTTAAAATTTAGAGTGAGCTAAAAATAATAATTAGTGTATAACTCTTCGGCCTTCTATTATTGTTCCTTCTTCCAAGCTTTAATTCTTTATATATTCTACCGGATTTGGTACTACCGGTACACTAAAGATGGTCATCAATGTTAATTGCACTAATTTGTTTATAAATGCTTTAAGTTTTTACTCCTTATGAATATTTTTACCAATTATGTTTATGATGGTCCCCCTCCTTAAGTAGTATAGATGGATGTGCTCTCAGTCAAAAAAAATCTTCAAAAGTAAAAGTTATAGCATTTTCAAAACAATTAGTCTAGTTACACTAATGACCATCTCTAGTGTAGTGAGAAATGGAGTTTCATATGACACTTTTACACTAGGCACAAGTTTTGGACATTTTTTGAAGTCAAAGAAATAGGGTGTATAACCAACTTGAGTCAACCTGAAAGGCTAAAAGTGCACAAACAATTACTATAGGGAAAACCATGCATACCTTTCAAAGTCTTGGGAAATCTACTAATTGAATGAATATGGTTTTTTGACTTTTTTCCAACCTTTCACTAGAGTATGGAACACAACCCCATTTGCACTTTGTTCCATGTAAGGTGGAAGCACCCAATTCCGATCACATATACCAGTTGGGGACTCAAATGACATTGTATGTCAAAAACATTTATGTAGAAAAATGCGGAATTAGGAATGAAACTCAACAAATGTTTTTTCAAATTTAATCTCAAAGATTTGCAATTGATATAGAATTAAAAAGCACACAAACCACCAGAGCCCATAATCAAACTACAGAGTAGTTGAGATTTGGTGTCCTCGTTTGCCCAATGCCAATAAGCGAGAGTGAGTAAAAGAGAGAAGACATGCCTTGGATAACCAACTCATGGAGGTAGGTACCCTATGCCAATCGGCCTTGTTCGACTTTCGAGGCAAGGCCACCAATGAGAGCTCAATTGGGGTGGAGCAACCCAAAATTAGCACACTTCATGACCAAATGCAGATAATGGCTAAGGTTTTTAGATTTTGAGTTATGGGTTTTGGGTTGCTTCATGCACAATTTCATACATTTACCATATTCATGCACAATTTCAAACATTTACCATATTCATGCACAATTTCATACATTTACCATATTCATGCACCATTCCATGCACACTCTACTAATCGGAATTGGGTGGCCGACCGGAATAGGGTGCCTCTACCTTATTCCCATGAGCAGCCAAGGTGGACCATGGATTCCTTCACAGCTTCATCTTCCACAGGTCGATCGAGTTGCACAACGCCCACCAACGCCGCAACCACAACGTGATGAGGGCGTCGTTAATGAACACGCATGATCGAGGGAGCCATGCGTCATGTTGGGGAGTGACCGGGGACGTCGCCGAGGTGGCGCCACCGGCGTGTCGCGGACTCGTAGACATGGACCTCCCCGTGGGCGTGGGCGTAGAGGTGGTTGTGAAGCTTCTGGATGGTGAAGATCCTGTAGGATTGGGAGGGGGGGGGGTCGACGAGCATGTGAAAGATGTCTTGGTGGTAGAGGACGTCGAAGTTGTCGGGCCCTGGGATCTCGTCGATCCCGCGCGTCACTGGGTGGCACACTAGTAGGTGCTTCAGGTGGGCCTCGATGAAGTGGTCGCTCAACTTTTTGATGAGGATGTGCGAGGTGGCCGAGGTGGCGGGCGTAGCGAAGGACGCATCGCTGATCAGGTGGATTCACTTCTTGCACACAATCACTTGGCTTGGATTGGCAAGCGAGATAAGAGATAATGTTCCACCACTTGCGCACGTAAATCGCTCCATGAACTCGCCATGAAAATGGAGCTGGAAAATAAACAGAAGGACGGATTAGTCAAAATGTTAGAGCTCCCGGTTCAACCTCATAACCGCCATGATTCTCCTAAAGTTCAACCTCAACTATTGACAACCTGTCGCAATAAAGATTCACCGTGGACATGGCCAAAGAGCATATGATCATGTAAAGTAAAAAATATATATAACAAGTGATTTAAAACCACTACAGCTAAAAACTTGGTATTAAATTGCAGATAGTGGATCCCTAACTTCGAGACATACCTCAAACACCAAACTTAGACCGATTGATAATTACTCAGTTGCACTATATTTAAAGCAACATGAGGTAGGGAAACAACCTTAATTTCAAAATATTGACCTCAAGAGTTCACGGACAGAAACTTAGGATTTGACCTTATCCCAATAAAAATCATCAACAAGTGATTGATTACTCAGATGCAACAGAACTCATCAATGTGGGCAAGGCATGATATTAACCCTTTAACGCCGTGGGATTCCTTGAGACAATGTTGCGGAGACCCATTTCCGGCCCCTCCGGCGTTAAAGGGTTAAATAAAGTTTCAGCTCCGGTTGAGAAGCACCATAAACCCAAAAGGTTGGTGATTGAAGACTAAAACCCTAAAGCCACCGATTGATCAATCAATTGCAACATTCAACTCCAACTTGGAGTTGAATTTCTGCACCCAAACCCAAAAGCTTGATGGCCCCAGACAGAGGAGCTCTTACCTTGTGAAAGAGAAAGTCGGTGCCCATGTATTTACACCAAAAGCTGACCCATGCAAAAAAGTAAAAGTGTGAGGTAAAAGTCATTAAGTAAAATTCCAAAATAAACATATCCAAGTAGAAGTATGAAATTTTTCACAAAACGTAGATAAGCTTGACTAGAAACCAATTCTACTATGTAGAACCGCCATTGTCCCTGACGGATGAAGGGCAAGTATATAGTTAATATATAGTTACTTACATTACTTACTTTAATATATATCTATATATATATCTAGTTTTAAAATAATAACATCAATTAAAAGTGTCAACAAAAGCATAAAATAAAAGCCTCAATGGAAAAGGGTGAAATCTTCCAAAATCGTAGATAAGCTTACCTGCATAGATGAATGGACAGACGGAAACCAATTCTATTATGTATATAGACTAGTAGAACCCCTGCTGACCCCAACGAGTGAAGGACATATCTCTTACTGTAAAAAATGCAGAACAGATATATCTTATATTGGTATGAGACCCTCTAGATATTGCCATGCGTAGGAAGGGGATTTGGAGAAAAGTTTGGGGTGGAGAGCACGTTGTATGTTTAGGCAGGCAGTTACTTTAATACTTTCTACACCTAGGCAACCCAGGTATCTAAAGTAAATAACAAATATCTAAGGTAAATGATTGGAACTATCCTTCACACGTTGGAGACAATAGGTAAGTACATTATTATAGGATGTCCTTAAACCAACAGCTACCCAAATGTGTAAGTGAATCACATCCTATCCAACAAGTAGTGGATGATTATCCATCTTTCAAAGGCTACATTGGTGGTTTTATGACATTACAATAGTGGTTTTAAATAGGGCACCCACCAAAAAGGTTGCCATCAATAAGGTAATCACATTTCAACATCTCGTATGCTTAGTTTGTGAAGGTTTCAATATTGGTTTTAGGGAGCGGCACAATTGGGCAGATTCTATGACACTTACATGTCATGGATCACTTTACACTTTGAAATTTGTCTTTAATTCAATATTCGGAGTTTAATTCTCATAAGAATTGCAAAAACCATGTAATTACAGGAAAAATATAACTTCCCATACACCACTGCTGTAAATAGGTCAGAGAGCTTAAGTTAGTGGTTTAAGAGACATCCTACTACTATACTCCCTAGCCAAGAAAAACCAACCTCCAACGTCAAAATATCCACATCATGAATCCGTCCATTTACAAATGTTACCTTTTATCTTAGTCAAATTGAGCATGACAACAGGAACTCTCCAGAAATTCTGTGTACTAACAAAAGCATCTCACCTTGGACGCTGCTCGTAAATCATGACAAGCAGGATCTCCTAAGCTTGTGAGCGCAACTAACCCCATGAATACCTACAAGAAAGACTCCAGTGCCATGTACATCTGGTATTTCCCGTACCTTTTCACTTGCTTTGGTCCTTTCCTTCCTTCTTTTCCTGGAGGCACACCAGTTGTTAGAAAGAATGCTTGCACTCAATGGCCAAATTTCAGTCATTTGTAAAGTCACCCCAAGCGGATACCCCTCTCGTACATTCACTTTTGATTGATATAAGAAAGAGCTTGGTGGTGACTTAACTGTTAAGTCAATGGAAAAGATTGGTGGTCTCTCAAGTTACAACTAGTTTTAGAAGGAAGAAGAAGAGGTCATGTTCTACCAGGAATCTTAGAAGCCGCATTTTCCTCTTAGAGCTGATTGTGGATTATTGATGGGCTATATAGGGCTGATTTTAGTTATTTAAAACGAGAGAAAGATCAATACTTAAGGTATCTATGCCTATCTTCATTGTAAGTTTCTAGTAAGACATTAATGGACCTAGAGGAGAGCAAATTACCTCTTCCTCTCCTTGCAAGGAAGCCAGAACATCTCGCACAGATGGATCGTTGGGGTCGACACCAGGCAACTGCCATTAACAACACCAGGATTAATTTGGTAGGTTCTCACAATATGCTAAATGGCCAAGGTTTCGATAATGAACTCATCCTTACCGATGACAGCACCGAAGAGACAAAGCTCTGATCTCCGAGAACCTGGTTCACATCAGCACTGCCCTGGGCAGCAGTTGCTGCGGCCGCCGCCTCTTGCATTGACATCTGCAGAGCTGCGTCACAGAAAAAAGGAGCATCAAAGGCAAATCAGAACCGTAGCACGAACTCTAGAAAAATGGCACGTAAACTAATCGTGTGCAGTGCCACGTGATCCAAAGACATACTAAAAACTAGGAAATTAAAGTTATAGAGCCCTCCAATTGCCAGTTGTTTGCTCAGAGGACCAAGGGATGCGTGAAAGGATGTCAAACCATATGCAAGGTCTTGGTCGTCTCCACCAGATTCTGCCATGGAAATATCAGTGACAGCCGGCCCACCACCTGCAGCTGCTGCAGCCTGCGCAGCCTCGGCCATGGACATGGCCAGAGCCTGCTCCAAGAGTGCGGTATCATCATCCTGTAACAGCAAGTACATTGATTAGACCCACCAGGAATTACAGAAATCAGATGCATTTTAAGATTGTCGACACCTTCAAAAACATATCGCGTTCTAGAACTAGTGCAAGAGCGACCTCTTAGGTTGCAGGAATCACTCAACAGTGACTAATTCCTTCTCTAACGAACTAACACCTTCCCTTTCATTGCCCTCATTTATTTTGGTTCAAGAAGTTCCAAGCTCAGTCAATGGTCGTTATTCTCAAACGCTCCTAAATGGAAGGCTGCCCTTACACTGGTTCTAGAATGTAATGAGATAACAAAATCAGACAAAGCGAGAAGATATGAACTCATTGCACTTCACTACTTGCTCATCGATTTTCAGGAAGAAAACGTGGAAGAATAGGCATGCACAAAATCAGTACGGAGGTTGGACAAAGTATCTCATGTAACTCACAATCATCATATCGCTACTCTTGTCTATGACGTCCACTGGAGCAGCGTCTGACATGGCCACATCAGGAACGCTGGAGCTTTCCCCGGCTTGTTGGCCCTTGGCCGTGGAGTCTTCCGCAGACCGCTTCATGGCAGCTTCTTGCCGAGCTCTCTCTTCCTCCATCGAAACCCGAAGTGCCAGGGCCAGCTCCGGGTCCAGGTTTGGATCCACGCCAAAGTCGTATGCTCCACCGCCACCACCAACGGCCGCAGCGGCGGCGGATGCTGCAGCTGCTGCGGCAAATCCACTCCCACCTTCTCCGTCGCCAGTAAAGATGGAAGAACTGCAAGGAAGGTACGAAAGAGACGTTTATTACCAACGCATGCAATGATATAGACCCCATAACCACAGGCCTCCATCCCGGTTCCAGGACCTCTTAACTCAAATATGCTGGCACTATATGCGATTCTTTTGCAGGTACTTCCATTTGGCTGGCGTACATAGTAGGACTGCTATCAAATATTAAAACGATCGGAGGGAGATGAATTATTGGACATGATCCAACATTGAAACTGTCTTGCGTTGCCGGCATGTACTTGATACCGAGATGCAAAGGCAAACGCTCTTACCTGATCAAAACGTCAGACAGTACTCTTTCTCCTCCTGAGATATGTACGATATGGCTGTTATCATTGCTGTTGACCGCATTCAGTAACGCCTCCAGCTTTTCCACTTTCTCGCCATCGTCTTCCCCGAAACTCACTATGTCCAGCGCCACGTTGTTCTTCTTCAACTTCTTTCCCATGCTCTCCAGCGTCTTCTTCTCCGCCAAAACGGGACTGCAGCCGACAACTCACATTTTGATGCCTTATTCTCTCCCCAACTAGCCTAACCATGAAAACCACCGTGTCTCCACAAAAAACACCAAAGGCGCAGTTCATCGGATATGCTGATTCTGCATATATTGATTTACCTGCCAGCAAAAAGCACAATTCTCTGTCGTTGATGCTTGTTCTGACGATGCTTCAATGCAAGTTGCGCAACTTGGACCCCTGATGTCATACTCATCTCGCCTCCGACTTCCAAACCTAATAGAACACCAACGATAAGGAAACATTCAGAAAATAATGAATTGGTACTTATCGACACTTAATATGGCACACATTAATTTAGAGAGTATATTACCATGATATAGTGTTATTAATACCATGTACACCTCCCAAAACTCGATTTCACATCTAGTAGTGTAACTAGCACTAATTTCTGTACACGACACGACTCTGTGTTATGGGTCTACACACTAAATGCCATATGTAGTGAAGTACAGATTCAGATCAAGAGGTAGCATACCATGCAGAGCTTGTAGGATCTTCCCGAGGTCGTTAGTCGGAGTAATCAGAACCCGAGGACCTTTTCCGGCCATCGTAAGTACTCCCACAGTGTTCTCTGGATTCGACTGCATGAGCACCAACATCAAGTTCATTAGTAACAACAAAAATTTCTTGGAAAGATCTCAGTGAAGTCACCCGAAGTTTGAATAAGGTACTCCTCAGCTCGAAATGGTTCTCAATGGATCTAAAATCAGCTCGAAAGAGAGAAAGGTGACTGAACCCTAAAATATGGCTTAAATTACTTTTGATTTAAGCTCAGAGACCACCAAGCTCTTCTGTTGACCTAGTTAGAGTGAAGGATGCCTTATTCTAGTATTGAGATACTTTGTACCACAACATAGAAAGAGTAATGCGAATAGTAGATGTTACATCACCTGCGTCTTAGCGCCACAAATCAAGTTGACAGCATCAGCTTGTGCTTGAAACCTCGTCGGCACGTAATCGCCATTCCGCATCCATTCCGAGTTGTCCATACAGACCATGGTCGCCTGCAAACCAAACAACACGTGATTCACAAACCCTAGCCTCAATTCCAACACAGCAGAAAAACCTAAGACCACCAAAAAGAGCTCGAAACCACTAAAATACAAACCAAAACCCTCCTTCCACGAAAGAAAACTTGCACACAGCACCAATCGAAAATAAAACCTCCTGAAAATAACCAACGACACATTATCCACAAATCCTAACCTGAATTAACCTTCACAAACGTCCTAACCACTAAAAACCTATTCTCAAAGGCTTGAAACCACTAAACAACAAAAAACCAGAACCCTAATCCACAGAAAATCAATCCAACTTCACACAGGACTTGAACACTCAATCCAACGAGTTCGATCGCCAATCCTCAAGTGCAATAAGACCTCTTGAAATCGAAATTCGGGGAAATGAGCACAGTGATCGCGAGAGGGAACGGGAAGAGACGGCGTTTGTGTCAATGGATTGCTGACCTCGAGCACCATTTCGGAGGCGGCAGTTGAACCAAGACGAGGACGAGGACGCGGTGTAAACGGCGATGGCGATGGCGATGGCGTGAGGGTGTGAAATTGGTGCGCAAATCAGTCTGCAATCAAGCTCTTCGTTGTTTGAACTCTGTTTTAGGGCTTTCTCGGATGAACTTTGGATGAAGATCGGATGAATGTGCACCGGTTGTGGATTTATGTACGTATATCTATCAAATAGTAAATATATGTATGTATGTAAATAGTAAATATATGTGCGTATATATGTATGTATGTAAATAGTAAATATATGTGCGTATATATGTATGTATGTAAATAGTAAATATATGTGCGTATGTATGTATGTATGTATATATATCTATCAAATAGTAAATAGTTTATTTTAAATAGTGTATAATACATTCACTATAAAATAGTAAGTAGTGTTGTACCAAATAGCAAAAAGTGTATGAAGATCATGATGCTTTTTATCATTAAGTAGATAATGATACTTTTTATCATTAAGTAGATAATGATATTTTTTACCATTAAGTAGATAATGATACTTTTTATCATTAAGTAGATATACTAGTTAATGGATATATTTTTTACCATTAAGATGTCACTTCTTTTTTGCCTTCATTTGTGTGTACAATGTGCCTCATTTTGTTGAGACTCATTCTTCTTCTGCAAATTATTCAATGCCGTAATATTTCACCCAAAGCATCATCTTTGTAGGATATAGCTTTGCTTTTGAATAAAAGAAATTAGATGCATATTTAGGAAGTAATAATGAACTTCTTCATGAACAATTAAAAATTGAATGTTGACGTCGACGGGAATGCTCGAATCAACATAAGCAGGGGCACATCACCGAAGCAGAGCAGTGGCAGTCAAGCTACTATTCATTCTTTTTGTGCACCATCTTCCCTTCTTTTGGTGAAATCTTGGTGTGTCATCAGAAAACCAATTTTTGAAATAGCATGTGGCATATTATGTATCCGTTGTGTATTATAAATAGTCATTGATTACTTTAAATACCCATTATTAACTCTATATATTTGAGGTAGTATACCTCATAGTGTCATCAAAATACTTGAATTTTGGTCCAAAAAAGTTCATATGGGTATCACCTAATTTAATATTACTGAAATGGCTATCCAAATTCTAATCAAAGAGCCTATTTAAATGACTCCTCAAAAGAGCCCATTTAAATGACTCCTCCAAAGAGCACATTTGATTTATAAGTCACAATGTTCACTATATATCTATCAAATAATAAATAAAATATTCACAAAATAATAATAGCAAATTCATCAAATAGTAAATAGTGTATAATACTAAGTAGGAAATAGTGTGTGTACTAAATTTCTATTGTGATTAAAAAAAAAGACATGGTATATGTTAAGTGGAGTACCTACGTGAAATTTAAGGAGATATCCGTGGAACTATCCTTTGGAACAAAGCCTTTTGGAGGAATCACTTTGTCCTTTGGATGTGCCTTTGTAATTGAATATGCCTTTTAAGGAAATCCTCCATATGTGCCCTTTAGAGGAATCCTTTAAAATGTGCCCTTTCATAAGAATTTGACTCATAGTAGAAAAGTTATTGAGTTTTAAAATACTACTACCATACGCATTTGTCTAGTTTGGACACCCCCGGTATGAACCAATTATTTTTGTAATCACCTAGGTATTACATGAATATTGCCTAGATATTACAAGGGTATGACCTTGACATTACATGAGTATCACCTTACACAAATATTTTATATTTTCCAAAATTTTGGACAACTCTCCATGTTGAATTAATTATGTACCAAAATTTTAAGAATAATTGTTTCACATATAGTTATAGAATTATGGTTTCTACATATTGATCTTTAATACCTTCCATCAAATTTAAGTTGATTTCAACATACAAAAATAATAGAATAATTTAAAAATATTGAGTAAGATAAAAAAATTATCATAAATATTTTCAAAATATATAATAAAAACCTGAGTTTAAAATGACTATCCATTATGAGGGACCTGAGAGGAGTGTAGACTTTGGGGACTTAAGGGTAGAAGGGACTTGAGGAACTTGGGGAAGTAGGGACTTGAGGGACAAACCAAAGTATAAACTTAGAGGACTAATGAATAGGGACTTGAAGGACTAATTAGTAGGAACTTGGAGGACTAACTAGGGACTTGAAAGAAATAGAGACCAAGGGACTTAAAGGACTTGGAAGTGGAAACTTAGAGGACTTAGGGGAAGTAGGGAGTTAAGGAATTTGGGGGGTTTGAGGGTAGTGGGACTTGGGGGACTTGGAAAAAGTGGAGACCAATGTTCTTACGTTGTTAGAGAGGATGGAGATTTACACTTGGAGTATGGGAACATCAAGGATCTAAACCTAGTTAATACCGGAAGTTATCCACGGTTGAAAAATACCCATAGGCCACATGGATGAGCAAATCCCTCAAAACTGCAAGCACTTTGGATATTGGAAGTAGATTTCACATACTATTCTAAAACTATTATTTCCACATATTGTATGTAGAGGACACGCGTTTCCACTAGTAGTAAATGATATAATTATAAAATAATGTAATTTTCAATAGTAAATACTATATTCACTATTAAATAGTAATAGTGTTGTACCAAATAGTAAGTAGTGTATATATTAAATGGTAAATTATGCATCAAGGATTGCTATCTTGTGAGCGTTGAGCATTTAGCAATCAAATTTAGGGTTTAGAGTTGAGGGTTCAAGATTTAGGGTTTATATTTTAAGTTGTATGGTTTAATAATAAAAAAGCTTTCATGCTTTTTGAAGAAAAGTACAAATAATTATTTTTCTCCTATCTTGTTTTTACTCATTGCTCACCGCTCACAAGATAGCATTGCTCATAGTATATCTATTAAATAGTAAGTAAAGTATATTTACCAAATAGCAAAAAATGTTTATATCAACTAGTAAACAATGTATGTAAATAATAGTAGATATTGCATGTACAGAATATGAAATAGTGCGTTTAAAAATAGTAAATAGTATATCAATCAAATAGTAAATAATGTATATATCAAATAGTAATCAATGTATTTTCTAAATAGTATATAACGTATGTATCAGGTAGTAAATGATTTTTGAATTGTATGGTAAATAATGTATTTATTAAATAATAATAAAAATTCTACCAAATAGTAAATAGTGTATTTTTCAAATAGTACATAATATATCTATCAAATAGTAAATTGTGTTGTACCAAATTGTAAATAGTATATGTATCAAATGATAAATACCATATGTATTAAATGGTAAATAGTGTGTTCACTAAATAGTAAATAGTGTATGTACTAAATAGTAGCTACACTACATATCACATTTAGTGTATGGGCACAAATAGTGTACTTACGTTAGTACACTATTTGTAAATAAGTTAGCAGTTAGTGTTCGATGCCAATGTCATTAATGATACCCCCATTCAAACGTTGTTGGCATCATGCCTTCACTTTCCTCTTGACTTCTCCCCATTACCAACTCACCTTACCCCCAATCAACCGCCTACCAACAGTCATGCCTTAATTCTCCCCCTTGACTTCTTCCCATTTCCAATCTATATTTTAATTCCATGTCCCAATTCTTATCTTTAAGCTTTTCCTTGCAAATGTTTTGTTTTTTGTTTTTTTGCAATCTATGTTTTCATTCCATGACTCAATTCTTAATTTTCAATATTTTTCTTGCAAATGTTTCTTTTTTTTTTGCTCGCAATCTATGTTTTATTTTACCAAGGTTCTTTTTCCCAATGGTTGTTTTCTTCAAATGTACTCAAATTTGCTTTTCATACTCAAAATGTATACATCTTTTGTTTTTTTGCAAATTTCAGTGAGATTGCAATGATATGTTAAATTAGTGTAGTCATTCAGATTTAGTGTATTGTTATGTCATTATACTAATTTTGAATTTCAGAGTTAGTGTATGGCTTCTCATTTAGTGTATTCTACACTAAATATGATCTATAGTGTAGTTGATTTACTAAATAGTAAACAATGTATTAACCAAATATTAAACAATGTATTAACCAAATAGTAAATAATGTAACCATCAAATAGGAAAAGTGTATGTACTATTTATAAAATAATGTATTTATTGTATAGAGGGAGACCCTCTTTGCGTTACGCTTAAATGAATTCATGTACAACGAAAATTATGAATTGTAAGGCCGAAATTATGGAATGTACGGCGGGAATTCCACCCATGACGCCGGAACGGGGCTGGAATTCCCGGAAACGGAGGGAACAAGAGCCTCACAATTTGTGAGATACCTCAAAGCCCCAGTTTAAAAAAATCCTATTAGGGTTACAAATAGTAGATAGTGTATGTACTAAATAGTAACTACATAAATTTTCGACAGTGGGTAGAGGGGGTAAGAACTTAGCAGAGGTCAAAAGTTAGCGGTGGCTTTATAGAGGATTTGGTAACTTCATCACAATTTCATCTCCATCCAAACTCTGTCATGTCCTAAAATTGGCCTAGCATCAAGCGCCACGTTAAATGGCATGTGAAAATGTCATATGACCATGCTCACTTGAGTTGGCCCACTCATAACCTCTTCATCGGCAAGTTGGATGGTTGAAAAGCTCAAAAAGTCTTTAAAAACCATTCAAAACAATCTTGAAAGGAAGATGGCAACAATTTGAGGATTGTGGCACTATTGTAATTGAATAGTGATCTTGTTGTGATTGAATAGTGACATGTGAAGGAATAGTAGCACTCTTGAGTGATATTGTGATATAGTAATTGATTGGTCTCAAAAACATAAAACAACATTATCTACCAATTCTGTGCTTCAATTCTCAGACATGTCAGCACTAGTTACATGGCAACACTAGTTAGAACTTACTTGAGGATATAGTTAGCTAAGGTTCTAAGTTAGTGGCATTATAACTCAGCAGAGGTATAACTTGTAGGAGGGATGACTGTAGAGTACCCTCACACAAGTATACGTATTTTTTTTAAATTTTGTACGTTTCCACATTACACTGCTGCCAACTTTGGTACCCTCCTGAGGGCTGAAAATTGTCAATTTACCATGAAATTTTTGGCACAAGATCACCTTAATGTTGACAACATGTGTGCCAGATTTCAAGGCCAAAAGATGAATACAAAAAAAGATATTCAAAATCTACCAAGATGTGTAGTTGTGAGCCATTCACAGCTAACCAACTTTGACACCCTCCCAAGGATTGAAAGAATTTTTTTGCCCATGGAATTTTTAGCATAAGACCACCTCTATTTTTATAATAAGTGTGCCAAATTCCAAGGCCACATGATGAATAGAAAAAAGGATATTCAAAATTGTTTCTTGTAGCTACATATTTTGCAAGATTTTGAAGATGGTTTTTTGTATTCATCTTCTGGCGTTGAATTTTGGCACACATGTTATCAACATGAAGGTGATCTTGTGCCAAAAATTTCATGGTCAATTAACAATTTTTCCGACCTAGGGAGGGTGCCAAAGTTGACAATAGTGAAATGGTTTCGCTGATTGTTTCTCACAACTACACATGTTGGTAGATTTAGATTTGTTTCTTTTCTTTTGTGGGTCTTTTGGACTTGAAATTAAGAACATATATAACCAACATAGATATAGTCTTATTTCTAGAATATCATGGGAAAAAATAAAAAATTGAATCCTTAGGAGGGTGTCAAAGTTGGCAGCAGTGAAATGTTTCTCACAGCTATACATGTTGGTAGATTTCAAAAATATTTTGATATGTAGATATTTTGGCCTTCAAATTTGGCACGCATGTGATCAACATAGAGATAGTCTCATGTCAAAAATTTCATGGGAAAATACCAAAAAATCCAATCCTTGGGAGTGTGTCAAAGTCGGCTAGGAGTGAAATGTTTCCCACAACTACACATGTTGCTAGCATTTGATGTAGTTTTAATTGTGTGGATCTTTTGGACTTGAAATTTTTCACACATATAATCAACATAGAGGTCGTCTCATGCTAAAAATTACATGGGCAAAAAAAATTCTTTCAATTCTTGGACGGGTGTAAAAGTCGGCAACTATGAAACTTTTCTTACAGCTACCCCATGTTGGTAAATCTTGGATATCTTTTTTTGTATAAATCTTCTGGTCTTGAAATTTGGCACACATGTTTTCAACATAGAAGCGATCTTGTGCCAAAAATTTCATGGTAAATTGACAAATTTTTAGCCCTCATGACGGTGTCAAAGTTGGCAGCAGTGTAGTGTGGAAACGTACAAAAGCAAAAAGTACGTATACTCGTGTGAGGGTACTGTACAATAGGGTGACATTCAAATTGGCCGTTTAGTAGTTCCAGGGATAGTGTCCTACACTGCTGCCAACTTTGACACCCTCCCCAAAGCTGAGAAATTGTTATTTTACCATGAAAATTTGGGGAGAGCATCATCTTTATGTTGAAAACATGCATACCAAATTTCAAGTCCAGGAGACTTATACAAAAAAACTTATGCAAGATCTACCAACATGGGATAGTTGTGAGAAAAGTGTCACAGCTGCCAACTTTGACACCCTCCCAAGAATTGAGGAAATTTTTTTTGCCCGTGAAATTTTTGGAGCAAAAACATTTTTATGTTGTTTGCATGTGTGGAAAATTTCAAGTCCAAAAGACCCATAAAAAATATAATATTCCAAATCTACCAACATGTGTAGTTTTGAGAAACAAAGGGGAAAACCATTTTACTACTTCCAACTTTGACGCCCTCCTTAGGATTGAATTTTTGTTGATACATAATGAAATTTTTGGCACAAGATCATCTCTACGCTGGTAACATGTGAGATAAATTTCAAAGCCAAAAGATGTATACAAAAAAATTATTCCATATCTACCAACGTGTATGTCCTCCATTAGCGTCAATCACTGCTAGTAACCTAGAGGGCATAGAATGACATAGTTGAAGGAGCTTTGTACCATTGACTAACTTCCACTCTCTTTCAGGAACTACCTTCAACACATCTAAGCTTCTAGTGCATTGTTTGCCATGTTGCACAACATCTTTTAACATCCTCCAAACGTTCTCGATTGGATTGAGATCGGGAGAGTTCACAGGCCAGTTGAGCTTTTCGAGAAGGTGGCTTTGTCTCCATTCTTCACATATTTTTCTCCTATGGACGGGTGCCCCATCTTCCATAAACACTCCTTGTGGAATTTGACCCATGAAATGAACCAATTTGGCATCGTAAACCACTTCTATAAAATCCTTAGCAGAACGTTGACCTTTAGGCATAAAGACAAGTTCTGACTTTTATCCTCCGGCAAATGCGCCCCAAATCATTAAAGAAGTCCTTCCACTTTTAAAAGTAGGAGCTAGACAGCTTGATGAATAACGCTCGTATGCACTTCTCCAAACATGAATTTGCCGAGAATTTTTTCCAATTTCAAAAGTAGATTCATCTGTCCAAACAACACGCTCCCACTCTTTTGCACTCCATCGACGGTACTTCTGAGCAAAAGCTAATCGTTGAGACATGTGACGAGGTGTCAAAAAAGGTTTTTTGACTGCAATTCGACTAAAAATGCCATTTTTTTGTAGACCCTTTGAATAGTACGTCTACACACTTGAGTAGGACATGCATTGGTAATCTCTGAGAGTGAAAAGCAACGATGAATTTTTGAGTAGTGCACAATACTACGAACATCTCTATCACTAAGCTTTTTAGCGTGACTTCCACCGCAAGGTTTGCGCTTGTAGGTTCCATCTTCTCTAAATGCTTTTACTAACCTTGTAACTGTTCTAAGAGGAACTCCAATAGTAGCTGCAATTTGAACTCTTGTAAATCCTCCCTCACTCAAACCTATGATGCGAGCACGAATTTCATCTGAAATTGCCATCATAAACTTATAGAGTGCGTGATGCTAGCTACAGCAGTAGAGTAGGGGTTAGAGCAGAGCAAGGGGGAGAGAAGGGGGCCAAGGGGCTAGAGCAGAGCAAAGGGGGTTGCAGGATTGACACGTGACAATTGGCAAAGGAAGGAGAACAGGGTTGGAGCAGAGCAAGGGGGAGAGAAGGGAGCCAAGGTGCTGGAGCAGAGAGGAGAGAGAAGGGTCGCCAAAACACAAGCCCATATGCATACATGAAAAATTGTTTTGCTCTTAATCACTCATCATGTATGCCCAATGTGAATCAACACTCATGCATCCCACAATACAACACTCTCTGTTTTGAGGATTGTCTCAACATTCAGTCTATCACAAATCACACACACCATTCCCTTTACATAGTGTTCAATAGATATTTAGAAGAATTTTTTTGTCATGTGTCTAATGCACACTTTATGGCCAAGTGGATTCTTCTGCATGGAACACCTCTTCATTTCTTCATTTAGATGTTATTGATCGTTTTGAGAAGCATTTATGTTTGGTGGCTTACTCACATGATTGAGTTCAATGAAAAAGCATGAGGTGTCAAAGATATTTTGACATTTTCAATATGACCTTCAAATTATTTATCATAGTTACACATGTTGATAGATATGGAATAACTTTTTTGTGTATGTCTTTTGGCTTTGAAATTTATCCCACATGTTACCAGCATAGAGATGATCTTGTGCCAAAAATTTCATTATGTATCAACAAAAACTCAATCCTAAGGAGGGCGTCAAAGAAGGAAGTAGTAAAATGGTTTTCCCTTTGTTTCTCAAAACTACACATGTTGGTAGATTTGGAATATTATATTTTTTATGGGTCTTTTGGACTTGAAATTTTCCACACATGCAAACAACATAAAAATGTTTTTGCTCCAAAAATTTCATGGGCAAAAAAAATTTCCTCAATTCTTGGGAGGGTGTCAAAGTTGGCAGCTGTGACACTTTTCTCACAGCTATCCCATGTTGGTAGATCTTGCATAAGTTTTTTTGTATAAGTCTCCTGGACTTGAAATTTGGTATGCATGTTTTCAACATAAAGATGATGCTCTCCCCAAATTTTCATGGTAAAATAACAATTTCTCAGCTTTGGGGAGGGTGTCAAAGTTGGCAGCAGTGTAGGACACTATCCCTGGAACTACTAAACGGCCAATTTGAATGTCACCCTATTGTACAGTACAATGTACCGATGTTCATTCCATGTACACCAATTATTTGAGGGATTGGAAGAAGTGAAGCACATTTCAAACTCAGCAATGTAGAAAGGTTTAGTTATTGCCAAACCCCATTTTGATTTTGAAATTCTTTATTAAATTGAAAATCCAAGATGGTGAAAGGTAAGGTTCATTTATCTCTTTGAAGTAGAAAAAATGAAAGATCTCTGGTTTTTATGAAGAAATGCAATTTGTTGTGTGCAACTTGCCTTCAAAAAGACTTTGACTCATCTTGGAAACAAAGTTTTACACCAAGAAAGACTTTTTTTCAATCTGATAAAAATAATATTACTAACTTCTATTAAAACTAATGTATAAGAGAGGTTCGTAGCAAAATGTTTTGAAGTTGCCCAATGTGCTCACCCTCAACAATACTTTTCTAAGAATCATGGCATAATTAATTTCCCATAGGTCCTCTGAGAACATAGCTTATATTCTCATTATATAGCTCTTATCTTCTTGCATATTTGTACAAAATTTCAAAATTACAATCAATGATAAAAACGTGCCCAAGATTTGCATATGCCCACCTTTGGACTTTTGGTCTCTAGGGATTATATGACCTTTTTTCTTTTACATCATAAATAATGTTGAGTTTACTTAAATTGGAAAGAAAGAAGAGTGCAAAATTTCCTAATCTAGCTCGTAAACGTAGAGTAACCAAAAGACACTTTTTCATGGTGGTTGGAAATCGTCACTTCTCTTAGTGCAAAATTCTTGCACCGAGGAAAGCCTTTCTTTTGTTTTTTTTGTAAAATCTCGAAGGAAGGTATGTCGGTTACATATATTCAAAGTCACTCATTTTCTCAAGTGACTTAGTAAACTGCCCAAACACCTTGCCTTCAAAGAAAATTTGCTTTGAGTATCATAGTCTCTTCATCAAATGTTGGAATTTGTTTTTTATATATTCTCACAAAGCTTTTTGTTCTTGCTTAGATTTTTTTAGAAAACTTGTTGAAAGGACACCACAAGAAGTTGTTCAAGTTCTCAAAAGGCCCATTTATGGACATTTGTCTCTTACGAGATATATCAAAAGAAATCAAGGACAAGATATTATGTTTTCTTTTTTACCACCAATGAATTGCATTAGTGGTAATAGCAATCAATGTTTTGAGAACCTATCTAGTCCAAGCTGAAGCTTTTCCATAGTACCCAAGTTCCCAAAGAGCCAACACTCATGATTTGATTTATTTTATTAAGATGGCTATCTCATATTTTATGAGATTGAAATAAAAGTAAGTCATGATCCATATTTGCGTAAAAGTATTGGAATATCAAAGACCCTAGTTGATGTTCAACCAATTGAACAAAGTATAAGAAGAGAAGTAGGCAAAATGAAGTGCAAAAGGCTTACTAACCATTATTAACCCTGTAGTTTGCGAGAGGCCCAAATGTGGTCTCCGAATGTGTTAAATCTCAATTTGCATAAATTCCGTAAGGAATTAAGTTGTGAAATTTAATGACAGATTTGCACACACACTACAAGAATACTTTGTAAAACCATATCACAATTTGGAGTTATGGAGCTCATGGAAAAAGTTAGGAATAAATAGCAAAATATATCAAAATGAAATACAATGAATATTTACAAAATACCCTGCCCCAAACTATGTTGTATTTCCTTATACATGCAATATGATTTTGTTCTTAAACTTTGATTGAAATTTGTCTCTAAGGGGCTCTTCACCATTTTGTGATTGTTGATATCTCTCAATGCATATAACACTTTCATTTTGGTTCTTAGAGCTCCAAGACGATCCCTCACGTTTAATAGTGATGTACCCAACGCAATGGTCACTTTTGTACATAATTAATTCACAATGGAGGATGTTCAAAAAATTTGGAAAATTCAAGAGATTTGTTTAGGTGATATCCATGTAATGCCTAGGTGGTATCCATGTAATACCTAGATAATACCCATTGTGTTCAAGCGATTGTGATTTGGAAAAGTAAATACTTTAGTGGGTAGGTGACAAAAGTGACTACTGCATATGGTGATTAGCATGGTTTGATGTGGTGGATGGAGATGCATTATGCTAGTTGGGGCAAACAAATCTCTACTAAGTTATAATCTCAATTGATTTATTACTAGACCCATCCAACTTTGAAGTGTTTTGGTGAGAGATAGTTAAAAAAAATTTGGAGTCATAGGATCGAGTTTTCATGAATGAGCATTTTGAAAATTCGAGCAAGTTCCTATAATATTAATTTTTAGTGCGACTTGATAAGATTTTACTAACATAGGAAGGAAATGAAGGAATTTGTGCATGTGACATAATTTGTGCATTAGATATTTGAAGAAAATCAAGTTACATAAAGTAGTATTTGATACTATACTCCTCTGTTAACTTTTGATTTTGTATACAAAAAACAGTTGTCATACTTTCATGACATTGTGCCAAAGAACCTTTCAAGGGTGCAAAGATTTCACTCTAGGAGGAGTCAAAGTTTTTAGGTGTTCCCTTCAAATTGAACTTTTATTCTTCCACATTTATAGATACAAAGATTTTTTCAAAATCCGCTTTAATTCGATCTTGTTTCCTCATCCACCAAAAACAATAATTTTTATGTTTATTGTGTGCATAGTGAATTTTGGAAAAACTAAGATTACAAAGGATAAAATATATTGTTAGAGAGATATATTCTTTCTCTACTGCAAGATTATTTAGAATGTGCTAGACACCTTAACTACACCCATAATTAGATTTTTAGTTCCGTCTCTTGATGTGGAAAATGATTTTAAAAAACTACAACTTTGCATTTGTGCAAAACCTTCATTTAGCAAACAAAACAAGTGTGTTGACCTTATGAAATCAAGGTGGAAGGAAACTATATACCTCGCTAGTGATCCTACAACACTCCACTCTGTAGTTTCAAGTATTTATAAATTATCCTAGTATCATTTATCATTATCCTACCATAACAACAAAAATTATTATTTTTGAATGACTTGTATTGACACTAGAAATGATAGTAATGAATTGATTACATTTACAAAGTCACGGTCCTTTGGAGATTTATATGAAACACATTCATTCCGACACATTCAGAAGCAAATACTTCATATAGTAATATTGAATCAATATATTAGTCAATGTTGGTCCCACAAAATTCCTACAAATTTTGATCTAATTTAAAGTCACAGATGATGAGTATGTGGTTGAAATCCTAGACCTTGGAGCTCCAAGTTACTTATGCATGTACAATACAACTGACACCAAAGGCTTTTTCAAGCCCTAGTCCCCTTTAACTCCTAAAGGCCCAATGTCCCCTCGAGGGACATTTTAACTTTAGATAAGGTCCCACAATCTCAAAATTAGGCATGAATTTATGAGATCTTTTATTTGAATGGAAACTTTTTAATAGCTTTCTATAGACATGGTTTTTGTAGGAACCCGACTTACATTTCAAAAGTTCCAACTTTTTTCAGTAACATATACAATTAGTGCAATGGTTTAGTGTGACATATAACAACTAGTGTAGCAAAACTTCAATTAATTCTAAATTCAATAGAAATTCAAGTTATTGTCCAATTAAAAAAAAAATCTTTTGGAAAGAAAATGGAAAAATTTCATCTACTATATGGATTTTTGAATTTCAAAATTATGAGAAGGATATGATATGTGCAAAACTTGAAATGTATTGTTAGTTCTTAGCACATAGTTGCATTACAAGATTTTAAAGGACATCTTCTACCCCTCTTCTACTTCTAAAATTTGATGCACATGTGCCTAACATGATCCCTAGAAAATTGCTAGTATTAGTGCAAAAAGTTGCCATGAAAGGTGGTTGAAGTTTGTTGAAGGTATTTAGTATGACCTCAAGAAGAGTTTATGTCTCACTTCAAAGGCTGATATCTTCAATTGGTGCGGTCAAACTAAACTAATTTCTTAGCACATACTCTTGTGCAATCCTAGTCCAAGATCCTATGGTTAGATATGTAAAAACTGTGTTTATTTGCAATTTGTGTTGAATGCATTGAAATTGGATGTTTTCAATGAGTTTGGTTGCTAAAATGTCGCGGGCCTTTCGGAGTTAATGCTCTCCATGGTACAAACTTTGCTTATTGATAATTTTTTCACTTTTGACATCTTCACATAATACTTACCAAGTTAATTTGGCATGCTTCATTTAACCCCTAAAGGACCACGACCACTTTTGCTCTAAAACCAGTCCAAAATTGCCACTACCAAAAAGAGACATGAAAATCACATTTTAAAGTGAATTTCGGATTTTCAACCATAAGATCTTAAAAAAGACTTCTATATAAACATGCCGTAAAATTTTGGTTGCAATCCACCGCACGGATTGATAGATTTTAGTGTTTAAAGTCAAAACAATGGTTCATTTTCTTCCCTGCGTTGAGTAGATTAGCAGACTTTGACTTCACTTTGTATCAATTTTTTGCATTATACAAGGTCTAAATATTTTACCATTATCTTAAGCATGATGTTATTTCCCAACACACCAATTTTTAGAGGTAAAAAAAGGGTGTAGCATATTCAAAACAAGTGTGCAAGGAGTGGAGGTTCAAAAATTGCCATTTCACGTTTTATTTTTTTGTGAACTACGTATGTATTCGAATGATAATCCAAACAGTCATTAGGAAGGTTTTCACCACATATTGTTGTTGAAATAATAAAAAGTGAAAAATATGAAGATCTCTAGGTTTTATGTAGAAAAGATGAATTTTTTTTCCCCTGTTGCCCGACAATGTGTGAAAATGTTTGACTTGGAATAAAATGCCTATTTACACTAAAGACAAGAATTTTTTTTGAAAATTTCCAAAGAAGGAAATATTCTATATATGTGTGAAAAATTTCAATGTCAATGGAAACTTTTGTCAAAATTTTTGGAGGTGCCTGGAGTCCCCACTTTTAGCTTTAAGTGGTACTAACTATCAAACCACAAATCCAAAAAATAAAATAAAAATATCTCCACGAAGCTCTTATCAGAGGCTATCTTATATAATATTTCAATTGAAAAGGATTTTTTTTCGAATTGTAAGTACCTGCCCAAAATCCCTATTTTTCTCCCGGAGGATAGTTGGTCCTTTAGGGGTTAAATCAATCAAAGCTGAATATAAGGATGACCTATCGTATACCATATCAATGGGTCTTTTTTGACAATAATTCAAAAAATAACTTCCATGCATATTACATATTAATTTTAAAACAAAACAATTAAGAAGAAAAGTGTTTGTGCTAATATCTATTCATAGATTTGATCAATTGTTTAGCACTAGTGTGCTATACCCAGTCCTTGAATACAATACTAAGTCAAACTATGTCTTCTCTATAGAATTTTACAAATTAGGCTTATTGAATGAATGTCGTTATTTCAAGATTAAATAAATGAAATAAGAAGTTTGTCAACTTTCTGCAAGTTTAAGTACACCATATGAATATTGCATGTGAATATTCCATTCTGAACGTATGATGGTAATGCAACAATGCAATGAAACAAATTGACAAGAATGATGGTTTAGACTATTATTGCTATTGAAATATAATCCCTTTGCTTCAAAATGTGGTCCAATAGTTGGAAATCAAAAGCTACTCGATTGTAAGAATTGCTTACAGAGACTTGCTATTAAATTTTGATACTTTGTGATTATATTATCAAATAAATCAAGATTTCATAAATTCAACACTTATGTTGTACTAGGGTTGGTACCCGTCGTCCCGACGGGAAGAGCGGAGGGTGGTGTGTTAAAGTTACGTTTGCATGTTTTGTATTTTAAAACCTATAAGCTTGAATCGAATCTAAATCGAATCAAGTACATTCCCCGTTGTCATCAACTGATCGGGGCAATCCCAAGTTAAATAAACATATATAAATGCAAAAATAAAATTTACCCATTATATATGCATTATGTACTATATATACCTACTATTCACTTTAAATACCCATTATTTATTTTATATACGTGTTATTGTCTTTAGATAACTATCATATATTTTATGTACCCGAGGTAGTACAGTACATTGTGTAGTTTCAATATGTTGGAAATTATGGTTTTATTCTCTATTTTTGATACATAATACAATTTCATGAGCCAAATTTGAATAAAAGGGCAATATAAAGGATTCCTCCAAAGGGCACTATAAAGGATTCCTACAAAGGGCACATCTGGAGGATTCTTCCAAAGTTCACATTCAATTCAAAAGGCACATTTGATTCAAATGGCAATTCCAAAGGTCATGTGACCGGGAGCGGCGGACGGACAGACACTGACGCCTATTATATAAGTAGATTAGATGGTTTCTAAGTTTCAACCATTAAATGATTTTCTTATTTCTTAGAAAATCTTCTTATATTGTACAAAAATTATCCTTACACTTTCACTTCAATAGTAGTATTGATTTCCAAAGATTTGAATTGAATATTAAAACAATAAAATCAAATATAAACATTTACACAAGTAGAGATACGTCGTATACATATAGCTCACATTACGATAAGTACACATATACACATATTCAACTACAAATAAGGTGTAGATTGGAATGACAATGAATAGATGTACATCAAATTCAATGATTATATACACAACAATAATTACTAAAAATAGTATTTTACAATGTCTACGAGTAGTCATGACCATTGAAAAATATAGACTCCTCTTTGCATCGTGAATCATTTTTAAGGATGCCTTTAAGAGAATGGACTGTCACATCAAATGTAGGTCTTTCTAAAGGGTCCATGTGCCAACACTTGTTCATCAATTCCACCACCCAAGGTTGCAAATAGCTTGGCAAGGTTGGTCTTCTACCTGCGATCACCTTGTCAACCAATACTTCTCCATTGCAATTTCCAACCTCTTCAAATGGTACAAGTCCCGTCAACACTTCATTGCATGTCATCGCAAAACTGTACACATCCGTCTTTGGAGTGAACAAATTTGGTGTTGTGTGAACACATCGATTCTTCAAAGCTTGCAAAATTTCGGGTGCCCTCCAATATCCAGTGCCCACAACCCCAACACAACACTCAAAATCCGTAACATAACACAGAGTATTATGACCCAATTCTATGGGATCGAGTTGAGTTGTTACTTCACCATCATGATCATAACAGAGCACATTCGCCGCTTTCAAATCTCTATGTAAAGTATCCTCTGCATGCAAACCCCTCATCCCATATGCAATAAGGGCAATGATCCATAACATACAACATTCATGATAGTTGCCATCTACCATCATAAAGGGTGAGTGTTGGTTACCATTGTGTTGCATTCTGACATCCAACAATTTCCGCAAGTCTCCCCACATTCGAAGCATCTCAAATGCGAATCTTCCATCTCCCAACAACCTCCCACAAATCACTGGGATCCATATGACATTCTCTTCCGTCATATTATGGAAGGCTCCATATTTGTGCAGGAGAGCCGAGGGCCATTGCTTTTGCAAGTCAGAAACCAAATATCCCGCCTTAAACACCTTCCATACCACGGCATGTGCATTTTCATTATCATTCCCGACATATTTGAAGGAAGAAACCCCCACGTCATAGATCTCCCCTTGGCCACCCTCCGCAATCTTCTTTCCCTACACCATCCCATCATCACCAATCCGAAAGAACTGGCTCCCGGGATGCGCCTCCTGCAACCTCCGCATCTCTTGCACATTCTCTTCATAAATCGCCAACCTCTCACTCTCCGTCAACGTCTCCGCGCAACTCACCGACACAGAGCTTGACGACTGCGTACCTATCGTCGTCGTTGCGGCTGTGAAGTAGTCCGGTTCGACCACTTTCCAATGCTCTTTCGACGCCTCGATCTCAGCGTCTTCCTGGCTCATGTTCAACTCACTCGCGCGTTCCATCATCCTGTGAATTCGTGCGGAGTAGTACTCACACGACGACAATGCACATTCAGACGAGGACGACGCATCCTGCTTCTTGGAGCGGGTTCTTGCTTTCCTGGCCGTGAAGAAGATTGACTCCGGAAGATCGGTACTACTCAAGCTGCTGGCCTCCATCTCAACTCTTCAACTCGTCAAATCCTGAGCATCAAAACCGGGGTCTGAGAGAACTCGGAAAGGACAAGACTGGATCGGTAGCAGATAGGCGCACTACGTCTGTGGAAGTGCGAGGTCAATCCGAAGTTGCCGACTCCCTCTCCCACGACACTAGAAAACTTCACCAGCGCACGAGACTAATCAGGAAAACATGTCCAATCCAGGCCAGCAGCAAACGGATCACAACCTCCACTTCTGACAAGCGACACATTCCAGACTCGAAAGAAACCAAGCAAGCAGGTGCAACTTAGACCGTCTAACCTGTTGAAGAAACAAGCTGCCGGACGCCTTCCGTTGGGAATCAAGAGCCCAGGAAAGAGCACCACTACGTGACAGAAAACAAACTTGATGAACTGCTGATCGTGCACCCCAGAGCGTACACTAAGCAGAGCAAGAGCGCCCTCCGACAACAGACGCGCTGCGACTGAACGAGAGTGAAAGAAGATGTTGAGCACGCCATCCTCGGTGAAATACTGTATATAGGACAGGGTTAGGGTTTTATTCTAGTATTATACTTGAAACAGGCTGGCTGGAACAGTCCCTCGCGGTTGAAAAGTCCCACGCGCCAACAAGACTTGGACTACGGTACACTGATTTTGATAGTGTACACTGATTTAAGGAAACAGTGTATTCACCCTAAAGGGAATAGTGTATTTACCAAACTGTACATACAATATTTACAAAATAGTAAATGGTGAGTTTTTTGCATAGTAGATATTGTATTTGTCAATTGAAAATGATGGATGTATTTATTGAAAAATAAATAGTGTATTTTCTAAATAGTAAATAGTGTTGTGTAAAATAGTAAATAGCCTATGTTTTATTTTATAAATAGTATGTCTAATGAATAGGAAATAGTGTATTTAACAAATAGTAAACAATATATTTACCAAATAGTACATAGGGGTATCTTTGATTAATAGATAATGTATTTATCAAATAGCAAACAATGTACTTCCCTAATAGTAGATAGTGTATGTACTGAATAGTAAACATCGAATGTACTAATTTGTAAATAGTGTATCTACTAAATAGTCAATGATGTATCTATTAAATGGCATATAGTTACATGTACTAAATAGTAGATAGCATATGATCTATTTGATAAGTACTGTATGTATTAAATAGTAAAAGGACGTATTTATCATTTTTTAACCCCTAAAGACCCAAGGCATTTTCACACCAAAAACACTTCGAAACTGCTTGTTCTAGTGCAATGAGTAATGAGGTCACCAAAACCTTTTATTTCTACATCTAACCGTAGGGTTTAAATCAAGACTTCCTCACAAAATTTCGTAGAGTTTGACCGGATGGATTGAAATATTATAGTGTTTAAAGTAGAGAAAATCGTTCTTTTTCTTCCCTACAATAAGTAGATCAACAAACTTCGACTTCACTCGGTGTCAAATTTTTGCACTACTCAAGGTCTGAAAACATTACCATGATGTTAACCATGATGTTAACCATGATGTTATTTCTTGGCACACCATTTTTTAAAGGTAGACAAAGGGTGTAGCGTACTCAAAACAAATGTGCAAGGAGTGGAGGTTCAAAAATTGCCAATTCACGTTATATTTGTTTGAGAACTAAATTTGTTTTGGAATGATAATCCAAATGGTCAATATGAAGGTGTAGACCACATCTTGTAGTAGAAAAAATAAAATGTAAGAATTATGAAGATCTCATAGTTTTATGTGGAAAAGAAGAAGTTTTTTGGTACCTTGCCCGACAAAGTGTCATAATGTAAGAAAATGTTTGACTTAGATTATTATACTATTTTCCACATAAGACAAGAGATTTTTCTTGACAATATGAAAGGAAATAATACTATTATCTAGTACTGAAAATCTCACATACAATAGAGTGTCCTAACAAAAGTTTTTGGAGGTGCCCAACGTGCCCGCTCTCTCCGTTTGAAATTCAAAACCCTAAAACTTTTGCAGAGGATGTTGGATTTAGGTTCAAATTAAACTCACACGAGGCTTTTAGCAATGTCCATCTACAATAGAAATTTCAAAAAGAAATGTTACAAATTGACACCATAGGAACCTACCCAAACCTTCAAGAGTCCTCCAAGGAGACTCTTGGGCCTTTAGCAGTTAAAGACTAAATTTACCAAACAATAAACAATGTACTTATTAAATGGTACATGATATATTTATAAAACAATAAATAGCATAAATGTAACAATAAAAAAATAATACATATTGTGTTTATTAAATGATAAATTGTTTATTTATTGAATAGTAAATAGTGAATTTATCAAATAGTGAGAGAATCAAATAGTAGATAGTGTACTCATTGAATAGTACATAGTGTATTTACTAAATAGTACATAGTGTTGAACCAAATAGTAAAATAGTATATGTATTAAATGATAAATAGTGTTTGTATAGTGGGGTACCAATCAAAATGTCGTTTTTGAATTCGCAGTGAGAAAAATTTCAGTACTGCCAACTTTGAAAGCCTCCTGAGAGCTCAAAAATTTGTATTTTACCACGAATTTTTTACCAAAGAATTATCATAAAGTTAATTATATGTATGCCAAATTTCAAGGCCAAAAGATTCACCGATAAAAAGTTATTTAAAATCTACCAACATTGGTAGTTGTGGAAAGTTATTCACTGCTGCCAACTTTGACAGCCTCCCAAAGATTGAATTATTTTTTTTTTTCCATGAAATTCTTGGAACAAAAACATCTTTATGTTAATAACATATGATAAAAATTTCAAGGCCAAAAGATTTATACAAAAAAAGAAATCCACAATCTACCAACATGTGTAGTTGTGGGAAACAATGGGGGAAACCATTTCATTGCTCCCAACTTTGACACCCTCCCAACGGTTGAGAAATTGTCTATTTACCATAAAATTTTTGGCACAACATGATCTTTATGACAACAACATTCATGCCAAATTTCAAGGTCAAAAAATTTATACAAAAAAAACATTTACAATCTACCAACGTGTATGTCCTCCATTTGCCTCAATCACTGCTTATAACCTAGAGGGCATAGAATGACATAGTTGAAGGAGCTTTGTACCATTGATTAACCTCCACTCTCTTTCAATAACTACCTTCAAGTCATCTAAATTTTTTGGACATATTGGGCCATGTTGCACAACATCTTTTAAAATCTTCCAAAGGTTCTCAATTGGATTGGGATCGAGAGAATTTGCAGGCCAATTGAGCTTCTCCAAAAGGTGTGTTTGTCTCCATTCTTCACATATTTTGCTACGATGGACAGATGCGCCATCTTCCATGAGCAATCCCTGTGGCACTCTACTCATAAAATGAAGCAACTCGACATTGTAGACCACTTCAACAAAATCCTTAGTCGAACGTCTATCTTTGGGCAAAAAAACAAGTTGTGACTTTTGCCCTCCAGCAAATGCACCCCAAATCATCAAAGAAGTTCTCCCACTCTTAAAAGTTGGAACTATACAACTTGATGAATAGCACTCATATGCATTTCTCCAAACATGAACTTGTTTAGAATTTTTTCCAACTTCAAAGGTAGACTCATCTATCCTAACAACTCTCTTCCATTCTTTCATAGTCCACCCACAATACTTTTGAGCAAATGCCAATCGTTTAGACATGTGACGATGTGTCAAAAAAGGTTTTTTTAACAACAATATGATTGAAAATGCCACTCTCATGTAAGGCCCTTCGAATGGTCGATCTAGACACTTGAGTAGAACATATATTAGTGATCTGAGAGAGTGTCAAACGACGATGAGTTTTTGAGACACGTATAATAGCACGGACATCTCTATCACTAAGCTTTTTACCATGACTTCCACCACAAGGTTTGCACTTATAGGTTCCATCTTCTCGAAATTTCTTCACTACCCTCTGAACTATTCTAACATGGACTCTAACAATAGCTGCAATGTCAACTCATGTCTTCCTTGCCTCACTCAAACCTACTATGCGAGCACGAGTTTCATCTGAAATAGCCATCACTCAGTGACCATGATTTAGCCTTCACTTAATCACCATGATCCAGCCTCACTCACTAAGCACATATATAACCTCACTCAGTCATCAGAAAAAAATCTCACATACCCTCAATCACTCACCATCATTCTGCCTCACAGCCTTCACTCATTCACCAGACCTCACCAGTCACCACATGTAAGTTATAACCTCACTCACTCTTAAAGAAAATCTCACATACCTCCATATATCCTCAGACACTCATCCCATGCCTCATCCACTCAGTTATCACATAGCCTAGACTTACTCAGTTAACTCATCTTTCATGCACTCAATCACTTATGTTCACAAAGTTTCAATCATGTGCTTAGAAAATAATCACCCATCACTTGCTTCTCTCATGATCCCACATCCCACCTCCTATAATGCTCTATTGTAAATGCAAGCATTCATTTTTTATTTTTTTGTAAAAGTCGATGGCGAGGAAAGAGTAGCTCCGTATTTCCTGGTGAGGAGGGTTCAAGGTGTTAGACAAATTCTGGCCCACAAGGCAGTAAGAGATGCTGGATCTTACTCGCAAGCCCACTTGTGAATGCCATTAGTTGTTGAAAAGTGTTGTGAGTGTATACATGTGTTGGGAAGGGGCGTTGGAATGGTTTAGATGGACTTGTGCAAGAAGGTTGATGGTGATTAGTGATATGGCCTAGAAGGTAGATCTCCAGCGGGCCCTTGTGTTGGACTAGACCATTAGCAACTGACCCACAACCTTCACCACAAGATCCAGATCTAGACCTAGATCTAAACTAGGAGAGGATACTCACACACCCCACACTTGAACCAGCCAAACCAGGCCACAATCAACGAAGAGGGGAGATACACAAGATCAACAGAAGAATGCGAGAGAAACAGAAGCAAGATCGAGACAACCACCAACTTCCAAGACACCCAGGACAATCAGATAAACTTTCTCTCCTACCTCTACGCACTCCATTCATTTGCAATTGTTACTTTAACAGTTGTTTTTATTGCACAACTAGTATACAGATAAAGAGTATACTTTGCATACTTCAACGTCCTAGGGAAGGGAAGACACAAGACCAAACGAAGAAGGACCAACACATCTCAACGAGCACCAGCCAACGTCACACTACAGGCACCACAGAGATCGACAGTCGGTGGCAACATTTACCGAACATCAACAGGGCCAGAAGCCGAGTACCAGCAACTGGCACACACAAGAGTTGGCAGCAACAACAAGAGATGTACACAAGTACAAGACTACAAGAGCAAAACACTTGGCAGCAGCAGGATATGAAGACGAGCAACAACACGGGGAGGTAGGAGCAGGGGCCAAGCAAGGGCAGTTGGAAGCGGGGGCATGGGACGAGCATTGGCACTCGAAGGCAGGAGCAGGGATCGTGCACTAGTAGTTGTACGCAACAACGAAAAACGAGTAGTAACACCAGGTACATAAAATGCAGGATACTAGTTCACACCAGGGAGCAACAGCAGGAGACGAACGCCAATACTCGACAGCAGCAACGAAAGACACCCGCTCGCACTTGGAGGCAGAAGAAGAGGACGAATATCAACTCTCGGCAGCAGCAGCAAAAGACGCCCGCTCACATTCGGACACAGGAAAGGAAGACGATAACCATATATTGACAGCAGCAGGAAATGACGGACAACAAAACTCGGCAGCAACGGTGGTCAAATAGTAGAGGGCAACCTCAACCTGTAACCACACCAACAAGTTGCAAGCCGGTCAATAATCTGCAACAGCAACAACACACCAACAACAGTGCGCGGCCCCAACTTGTGACAACAACAACATACAACAAGACTAGCACCAAACAACAACAACAACAAAGGCCGCAGCTACCAACATCGTACAAAGAATTCCAGCACC
The DNA here is from genome assembly GCA_963971425.1 of Bryoerythrophyllum caledonicum. Classification (NCBI taxonomy): domain Eukaryota; kingdom Viridiplantae; phylum Streptophyta; class Bryopsida; order Pottiales; family Pottiaceae; genus Bryoerythrophyllum; species Bryoerythrophyllum caledonicum. The sequence continues at coordinate 5,229,366 of OZ020514.1, forward strand.
AACATCAACAAACAACAACTTCAACCACATGCTACCGCCATGAAGTTCAAGATCCAAGATCAAATACAAGCCACAGGTATGCACAACCTCAGGTAAGTTCTCTCACACCCATCCCATGGTTTCATTTGTGTATTTACCCTCCTCCAAAACGCACTAACAAATGCATTAGTTGGCTCATTACTATAGCCACCAGGACAGCACAACGGCACCCTAAGCGCACTGACAACAAAGTCAAGATCAAGACTGGACGAAACCCTAATGCCGTAAATCTCAAAAAAGACCAAGTGAAGACAACAAAAAATTCAGATCTAAAACTCCACGGTTTAGATCAAATCGTGCGACCAACACCAACATACAACCCTAGCCGCCAGCAAGATGAGAGCGAAACGCATCCAACTTCAACAGACAAATTCATCACAATCCAAGAACACTTCACAAGGTATAAGATACACCCACCTTTCTTGAAGAAATCCTCTTCCTATCGTTCACCCCACGTTCTCCGTGCTACACACACTCTTTCTTGGGAAAGAGTGATCCCACCACGGGGAGTCACAACGCAACGCACTCAGCGTTTCCAAGAGCAGCAGGAGGACACCACTTCCGCCGAGCAGTGTGCCCAAGCCAAGCACCAGCCGGATTCCTCCACACCTGTCGAACAGCAAACATCAACGACGAAGCGCCATCGTTTTGCATCGAGCTGCAACAACAGAAGAAGACCAACAACCGCCATCAGCCGAATCCCTACACGCTCCCTCAGTGGAGCTCCTCTTACTCTTCCTCTTGAATTCTTGCTTTCTTTGCGCAAAACCTACAGTTCCCTCACATGCGTAATTTTGTTTAGAAACTTAAATCTCGTTCAAAGACCTTATCTATACACTAACTTCACTTACGTGGTAACCCTAGACAGAGCGAGCCAACACCAAAAACGAAGAAGGCTGCAGCGCACGAGCAAGAGGAAGCACCAACAACTTGTGAGGAAGGCCCCCTGTCGAAGGTGTGTAGCGACAGAGAGAAGACGTACACCACCAGAAAGAAGCAACAAGCACAAAAAGATCGACTGCAGCACCCGCAACTGGGACGCGCCGATATTGCAAAACCCGCCCCCCGAATCTAGAGGTCCGACGCCTAACTCTAGGGAACTTGTGCCAGAGAAAGCGAGACCCGCACCTAGGCACTACAACGACACCAACGGGAAATACAAGCGGCCATCAACAGAAGCGACACGACGGCTTGCTATAGGCAATCAAGACCACTGCAGAGGAGCCAGCTTTGGAGGAATTGGAGATTACCGTAATCTCAGGACGGTGTCCGTTGAACTCTAGAAGACAAACGCTGGAGACCGCCCCGAAATAGGTGTTGGGCAAGACACGAAACCCTTGGAGGCCGCAAGCTTAGGCAATCACAACAAGTTCAAGAGGTTGGAGACCACTGGGAAGCAACACAGGAGGTTGCAGACAATTGAGATTCCGGAGAGAACCAACGGGAGCATCCCCAGAAAAGAATACGCCGGCCAAGTTACCAGCAACCGCAAGAGGAACGAAGACAGAGGCATTAGCTCGGAGGAAGGAGCGAAGTACTGCGAGCCAACCTCACCACTCCACCACGACGGTGTTGCCTTTGCCGTAGCTCACAGAAGGTCGGGGAAGGCGACTGAACTGTACGACTACAACTCACTTTTACCAAGTACCCTTCGTAACGAGCACTCATGTCACAGCTCACTTTTACCCTCACAGCTTGTTAGTTTTCCATATCACTGGGTTCATTTTGCAAACCTATTGTCGATCACAGAAGTCTTAATATCAAGTCTACTTACTGGGGGAGGTGTGGAAGTCTAAAACTCCCACTTGGTCGCGCCTACCAAAAAAAATTAGTTAAAATAGGGTTTTTAGTATTAGTTAACTAGAAAAATACTTAGTATTGTGTGAAATTAGACTAGATAGCGAATAGAGAAAATAGGGAAATGCTTAAGTAGTTAATTAGGTTTATAGTGGTGATAAAACCAGGTCTTAAAATCACTAATTTAAGTCCCGGGAAACAATTTCAAAAGAGTCCCGGGAGATATCCCAGGACGTAAGTCTAAAATCACCACTTAAATCTAAATTAACTAGTTGAGTTTAGAAGGTAGTTAGAAGTAGTTGAGTTCTTCCAGATGCTAATTCTTGTTTGAATTAGTAGTAGTGGTAGAGAAAAGAAAAGAAAAGACAAAAAAGAAAAAGATAAAAAAAATAGAAAAAAAAGGAAAAAGATTCCAAAAACAATAATAAAATAATAAAATAATAAAATTAAAAAAATACATATTCGGGTATCAACCCGGGTATGAACTAGCCCGGGTACCAACCCGAGTATGGGCTGATACCCTGGTACTCGGGTATCACCCGGGCAGCAGCCCGGGTATCTCCATTCGTCATGGTCGGCCTCTCTCTCCCCGAAATTTCACTTGCTGTCCTCTCCAGAAACTCTTTCCCCCCTCCAGAACTCTTCTCTCCTCCCCCTCCTTCTCTAAAAATCTCCCCCCCCTCAAATTTTCTCCTCTATCTCCCTATCTAGTTCTCTCTCTCTCATAGGTTCTCTCTCTCTCTATTTTGTCTTTTTGGAGTTGGGGTTTGAAGAAGTAGTCAAGGGAGTGAAGAAGAGGTGGTGCAACAAGGAGGAAGAAGAAGAAGGAGAGGAGGCTTTTCAAGTGTCTTGGAGGTGCGCGGACTAGGGTTTGGTGGAAGAGGTGCGCGAGCTAGGGTTTGGTGGAAGAGGTGCGCAGACTAGGGTTTGGTGGAAGAGGTGCGCGAGCTAGGGTTTGGTGGAAGAGGTGCGCGGACTAGGGTTTGGTGGAAGAGGTGCGCGAGCTAGGGTTTGGCGGAAGAGGTGCGCGGACTAGGGTTTGGTGGAAGAGGTGCGCGAGCTAGGGTTTGGTGGAAGAGGTGCGCGAGCTAGGGTTTGGGTGGAGATTTTAGGGTTTTGTGGAAGTGGAGGAGATTTGTGGCCGAAGCGAGAAGATAAAAGAGACAAAGGAAGGAGGTTGCGGGTGCAACAACAAAGGTGACTCTTGCCCATGTTGGGTTTCTTTTGTTTGTGAGAATTTCTTGTTTGTGAGTCTTTTCCTCTCTTGTCTACCGGGGTGACTCCCCGATAATATCCTCCCCGGTCTAGAGAAAAAGTCCTCCTTGGGGACTTCATCTAGACCTCATTGTCTTGTTTACATGTGTAGTTGTTGTCGATTGTCCTAGCCTTGTGGCAAATTTTTATCTTGAGTTGTCTCCCTCCTCATATCATTTTAGGTCTTGCCCACAATTCCTATCTTTTTCCCGGTCTTCCCGGTCAACCGGGAAGAACCTCTTTCTAAGTCCTTGTCTCCAAAGTCTTCTCCTCGTTATCATTATATGTGACCTTGTATTGTTAGTATGTTGCTAGATGTGTGAGACACCCATATCCACATACTCTAGCAAAGTGTTTCGGAGTTGTCTACCGGTTGACCGGTAGACTTGTGTTTCTGGGCTGGACCGGAGTTTGTGATAAGTTAATAGGGAGATTGGTGGAAGTACAGGCACTTCAAGAATTCTGTCCATCCCGGACAACATGGCTCTACCGGTGTCGCTGACTCTTTCGAAGATAGATCCAAACAAGTGGGAGGAGACTCCGAAGGGCATACAGTTGGAGGAAGACCTCATCCGGATGGGGTGTCAGGGGTTTTACGAGAAGCCGTGGGTATTTCAGAAGGGACATGCGGTGTCGGAGTTGCAACCTCCCGGGAACTCCCGGGGAGCTTACCGGGCAAATCACCGGTCTTGGACCGTGGACGTGTGGCGCGAAGTATACTCTCTTCGTCAAGAGAGTGAGTGGTCAGCCGCAGTCAACCGGGAGCTGATGGAGGAACACGTATCACAACCTTACAACTCTTCAGAATGCTACCGGAACAACCACTTCACGAATCACCGGTTGAGAAGGGCGGTTGAGTTTCTAAACCCAATCCTCCATCCCAACCGTCGTGAAAGAGTCACGGCCCGGTTGGCCACTACCTACAGCGAGGCATTTTTCGAAGAATCCTCCCCGGATTGGGGATCCTTGTTGGAAGAGGCAATCTTGCCTCAAATCCGGGTGGTTCGACAAGGTGGAGGCTCGAAGACTTTTCTAACCCCCTATCTCATGCATCTGTATGAGCACCACCGTTGTCTGGACCCGGATGAGCAGAAGATGTAGAGAGATGCGATGGGTCCTTTAGATCAACCTCCCCGGGGCCCTCCTCAGCAACCGGAGACCCGGTTGATGTTACCGGTAACTCCTGGAGATCCTCCGCAACCGGAGGATTGATCGACTCTATCGGGGACTCCCCGGGAAGCCTCCTCATCTCAAGCAATTCCAAGGAAGGAGAGGACCTCCCGGTCTCACTGGGAGAGACCACCACAACCAACCGGGGCATCCAAGAAACTCACTCTCGTGGAGAACATCTCCAAATTCTCCCGGGAGGTGACCCGGGAGATCCAAGAGATGGAGATGGAAGTAAAGGAGGCAAAAAGTTTCAAAAGGACTCTTCGGAGGATGTTTGAAGTGGAGGACAATCGGGAGATCTTACCAGCAGTCCGGGAGAAGTTAGACCTAGTTACCAAGTTGAAGAAAGATCTCCGGGCCGTTCAGAAGGAGATCCGAGACTCGAAGGCGCAGTCCCAAGAGGCTATCCTATCATTGACCAAGAAGTTTGCCAAGCGGCCAAGTGCCACCACACCGTTGCAAGACCAGGGTTCACCCCGGAAGAAGAGGAGATTGGTCCACACCAAATCTTCTTCTTCGGAAGAGGATGGTCCACCTGCTCAAACACCGGTGAGTAGGATGGATTTCCCACCCTCCAAGGAGTAGGGTGTGAAGGTCTATGAGAGAAGAAGAAACCTCCCGGTAACTCCTACCGGGAAGGAACCGGTAGACCTCCCTTCCTCAACCCCGGAGGCCTTGGTGGAATCTTCTGTGGCCATATTGATTGAGCTTAAGGAGACTCCACGTGTATCTATAGATACACCCAACCTTCCGGTGGATACCGCCACTCCACCGGTAGACCTCCCGGTTGAGACATCCGACCTCCCAGGGGATTCTCTTGACCCTGTTGGTACTTCCAGACGTGGTGACAATCTCTATACGTCTCAACCGGAAGAGTCTTCCGGTTGAGTCTTTGTTATATGTTATGTGTTGATTTACCTCACCGGTTGGTGAGAAGTCGTTTTAAGTTGCTAGAATTACACACTAGGGTGAGAGTAGTGATGTCGATGGGGCCCCATTGCGCACCCGGTCACTACCACTTGAGTGGTTTCTCCGGCTACTTATTTTTGTTAGGAAAAGGTTCACCGGTTCCGGGACCGCCGGACCGGGAGTCTTCCGGTCTACCGATCTTCCAGTTTACCGGTCTACCGGTAATCCGCCGGTGACTAGGCTACCCTTGATTTTAGGATCTAGATGCCGTTTTGTCTTTAGTGGAGCTACTTTTGGAGGGTAGCTATTGACTTTAGTGCACCTCTTAGATGCCGTTTCGTCCTTTTGCGGTCTAGTTTTGGAGCGTAGCTATTGACTTTAGTGCACTCTTTAGATGCCATTTCCACCTTTTGGGGATCTAGTTTTGGAGGGTAGCTAGTGGCCTTTGTGTACTTAAGGGCCTTGGGTTCTTGTGTTATGTACTCTTCTCTTTGTTGATCTCCTTGTGTCTTGCCTTCATTGCTTGTGTCTAGAGTCTTTGTTGAGCTTGTGTGAGTAGACCGAGAGAGGGTTGAGTCCTCCCAGTGTATCTTTGCTAGGTGTGCAAGGTTGTGACTTGTTGTGTGTTAAGTGATTGAGTGTGAGTAGAGACATCCCGAGGGGCTAGGATATCCGGGTTAGATAGGTAGAGTGAGGTCCGGGACTTGTGCTCTAGACTTTTCACCGGTGGGACCGGGAAGAGTTGCTTTACCGAATGGGATCTGGGAAGCCCACGGCTATTTATGATAGCCTCCCTTAAGTGGGAAGTGTTCGGATTGGTGGGGAGTAGGGGTGACATCCCCCTTCTCTCGGTACACCGGGAGACATCCCGGCTAAGCCTGAGTCCGGTGAATTCCGGGATTATTATCCTTGTAGTGGATGAGTTCCGACGATCCCCGTGGAAGGTTGTTTTGCTCATATGATTTGCTTAGTACTAACTTGTTGTGAGTCTTGTATCTTCTTGCTTTGATTCATTGGGTGTGGTTGTAGTTGGAACCCGGGCTTACGTGCCCGGTTTACCGGGACAAATTCCCGGTAGATTGTGAAGACCGGTTAACCGGCTGCGACCTTTTAAACTCTTTCAAGGTGTAGGGTTAGATTGTGGATATTGTGGCCTCTGGACTGCGAGAACGGAGGGCAGTGACTTTCCGGGCACTGTAAAAACTTACCGGAAATCTACTCTGACGCTCAACAGAGTTTAACTGAAACACATTTGGTTACTTGTTATCGGTGACTAAGGTACCGGGGAAGCCATCCTCCGGGATGTGCCGAGGTATTATGTGTGAATTATTGTTAAGATTTAAAGAGTTTGATGCACGATAAAAATCCCTGGAAACGATCTGGTAAGGTGGGCTTGCTTAAGGTTAATTTCGGTTAATTTTGAGAATAACGAACCACTAGACTACGACAGGAGGTGACCACTTTTCTGGCACCTCTCATGTGTGTGTATGGGTAATAGTCGCTAATCACTACTATCTTAGTTCATCTCAATTAGAAAACAAAGGTCAAGTCAAATGCTTGCATATCATCTATCTAAGTATCGCATACCCCTTCTTGATCACATTAGCTCCAACAAGCTCTCAATACATATTGAGAGAAGGAACTAAAGACAAGACGATAAGGGGAAACACTACAGTAAATGTGTACAAAACCTCTAGTAATTCCCTTGCTTCTAACAGTATGGCCCAACCTCAAAACTCAGCTACCCCTTCAAAGAGATTGTTTGTTGAAGTAGTTGAAAAAAACTCGCATGCCATGGATGGATCAGAAAATGTTATGGTTGTTGCAAATACCACCGAGAAAAAGGTGAAGGCAACAAGTTTGTCTCTCACCAATTACTGGTTGGGGTTCAATACGATGAATACTCTAGCAAAAAATAGAGGAAATCCAAAAACACCTATAATTGCCTTAGAAGATCTAGTAAAACATGGTTTAAATCCCAAAGAGGCTGCTGAAAGCTTTGCAGCCATGCCCTCTTATCCATATGTTCCCCAAGAGGAATGGATCTCACAAAGATCCGATGGGAAGGATGGTAACCACTTCAATCTCACCCAACTTCCCAGTGAAGTTGAGGTGGATGAAGATGGATTTGCCTTGGATTACCAAGTTTCAATTCACTTTGAACTTGGTGATCAAACATAGACGAAAGCGGCTGTGTTGGACATGACAAAAGCAAGGCTAAAAGACATGGGGATTCCCCTTGGTACCCAGATTGGAGAACCAATAGCCATCTATTGCTATCATCAGTCCGATAAATGGAATGGAGTCATGAAATTGCACTTAAAAAACCCTGAAAAGGATGGAAAAGGGCTATTGCAAGGGGTAAGACCCTTCATTCTTACTTTGAATGAAGGAATTCCCCACAAAGGGAAAGTATGCAAATCATACGACGCCTTGGCCTTTTCACACCTCCTTTCAGTAAAAATTTCTGGCACTAGTCTTGTCAATAGAGAGTCACACGATTTGCACGCTCAGATTGTGAGAGATGGTTTTGAAAGAGGATATGCCTTCGAAGTAACAGGAGTAGAAAAGAAAGGATTTTTCGATTTTGCATGGGTCAAAACTCCCTCCCCGGTGCAAGCGGCCAAAGTGAAGGATTACAAAGTCTCATTTGATAATGAGATCTTTTTGCCAATCTTTGCTACCCGGAAGATGGATGAGGATGAGATCGCAAAAAAAAACTGCCTAATCCTCATTGCTAAAAACCTCAAGAAAACAAAAAATGAAAAGGAAATAGTAGAGGGGATCAAGTCCATACTTGGGGAAGAAAATGTGGTTGATACATTCTTCAAACTCGAACATGGCCGACATGTTGGGACTTGCAACATTGAGTGTCTAAATGCAGCAGTATATAAAAAATATGTCAAACAAAACAAGAAATTACACGGGAAGTACATCATGTTTACCCCCCATCCCAAAAGTTTGGATGGTAGTAACAAACCCAGTGCGGACGAGTTAAACAGATTAGGGTTCACAGATGTTAACTCAGCTGTAGCAAACGCAGTAATTGCCATGGAAAACGGCCCAAACAAAAATAATGGCGTCACCTTACAACAACTCCGAAGAGAAATGAAAAGCATGAAAGGAGAAATTGTGGAAGAAGCACGACAATATGCGGACCTGGTGCAAGCAAATACGGTGAAATCCCTCAGGGGGGAAATGTCCACTCTACGATCTCAACTCATTGCAACTATCATGGCAGCAGAAACTCAAGCATCGGAACAAAAGCAAAGAGTCATTGAAAATAAGATGGACACGTCAAACTAATAGCGTTAAACAACGCTGCAACTAATCAAATTATAGTGTATATATACACTAAAGTATATATTTATACTCATATATATATATATATACATATATGAATATCTACAAGAAAAAAATAATAAAATATACCACAGTATACTTACATACTATAAAACAAAACAAAATAGAAACAAAAACAAAAACAAAATTATAAACAAAATTATAAATAAAACAAAAAAAAACAACAACAACAACAACATCAACAACAACATCAACAACAACATCAACAACAACATCAACAACAACATCAACAACAACATCAACAACAACAACAACAACATCAACAACAACAACATCAACATCAACAACAAAAAAAAACCCCCAAAGATACCAACAACAACAAAAACCCCAACAACTCCAACCACCCAAACAACTCCTACAAAACCTAAAACCCCAACAACAACATTACCCTACCAAAATTTATCATTGTGAAATCTTAATACTTCTTAGTGGAGACATCGAAAAAAACCCAGGCCCCATGCCAAACATAATAAAAACACACCCCACAGCCCATAAAAAACGCGCAAAAATGTATTTCATCCCAAGCACTATAAAACTACACCCCGAGTATCAACACCTCGCTAGCACATTTTCACCACTACTGAAAAATACACATGAATTACACAACACACATAACAGGACTTATCCACATATAGCACACTACATTGAACAAATAATTACACAACCCCCATCACACATCCTAGTATATGCTTTAATTATCATAGTACACCCTTCTCTAGAAGAGTGCAACCAAACATTAGCCCTACAAAATATGAGCACCACACATTGGACTAATACTCTCCTAAACAAATTAATCACCTTAACCAACCCACCCGAAAGACATATTCATACAAAACACCCGTATACAAGTTTCCTAGCAGAAAATCAAAACATTATTTTACACAAAGACTCCATACACAAAGAAATTTTTTACTTCGTACACAGTCAAATCCCACCCCCCACACAAAACACAATCCAACTACGCTTCCCATTCCTTCCACATGAACTAACTAAGGAAATGACGAGATGTTTTGAACCAATCCCAGAATACACATTCCCATCTCTACCACCTCCATACATACCCCCTGCGAATCATAACGAAAACACCATAGACACAAATACATACATCCTAACATGGAACGCCGCATCCTTAAACACTGCTCTCCCATGCCTCCACAATCTATCCGCCCACACCAACACACCACAGGCCATAATTGCCATACAAGAAACCAAACTAACCGCTACTAAATTCACTAAATACATCCAAAGAACATTCCCCGATTACAAACTCATATTTAATAATACTCATGCTCTCACAAGATGCATCCAACAAAGAATGTTGTACACACCAGCAAGAGGAGGTCTCCTCATGCTCATACACCAATCATATGCCTTCCCCGGGAATATTACTAAAATCCCTACCCCGGTTAACATATCACCATATCTTCAAATTATTGAAATTACTAACCGACCCCTACAACCGTGGCTTATTCTCCATCTATACATGCCCTCGTACATCGAAGACTCTAGGCTTATTCCGGAAATCCAGAACTCCATCACCTCACAAATAAATACACACACTAACCACACAATAATACTCTGCGGAGACTTTAACCGAGATATCTCCCTTATTGGACGACAAAACGGAGGGGTTTTTGCCCCCCCACTCGATAGAGATTATCAGTGGCAAAACTACACGGATGACTTAGAATCATATCTAATCCCAACAGATACACAATACTCTCATCAAGGTGGACTTAATTACACACACACTAGCCTAATTGATGGATTCTACATTAAAACACCTAACCATACCCAATACACATCTATCACCAATACTACAACTAACTTAAACTTGGACCACTTCCCCATCCAGCTAAACATACCTCATAACATCCTTATAAGTAGACCTCCCACAAACAGAAACTCAAACGATATCAAAATACTAAACCCCATCCCAAAAGAAAACCTTGATAACTTCAATACAATATTCTTTGAAAAAAACTCACTACATATAGACTCCCTTATAGCAACTCTTTCTAACCACCAACACCTAACACACATACAATGGCAAGAAGCATGCACCACTTTGGACAAAATTATTAATGAAATTTCCACTACACTAGAAAAGACATGTAAAGCGCCCTCAATCCCACAACTCACACCTAGAACCTCAAAACAAGGGGGGTTCCTCCCGAGAAAATTAGCCAAAAAATGGAAACAAAATCTTGTCACATACCACACTATTCGTAAAACAATCTACATTGCTAAAACTAACCAAAATTGGCGAACCCACCCCATACTCTCCGAACTACAAAACCTCCGTCACCCCCAAATTCCACAAGTACCACCGCCCAACAACCCTCACGAAGACTGGCTAAAAGACATTGCAGTCATTGCAAAAGCTGCCAATAAACAAGCTCGGAAAATTACCACAAAATACACAAGAGAATGTGTCAAAAAAGCCATTTCTAAATATCATCAACTATATGAAACTAACCCAAAAAAGATTAATAGAAAAGTCTTTAAAAACAACACAAACTTACCATTAGATTGCATTTTAGATCAAAACAATAACATTCTAACCAGCCCAGAAGACATCGCAAACGAAATACATTTTCAACAATCCATAAACAATAGACCATCCACCCCCTCATGTCACTTCCAACCACAACATACATCTACATGCACATGCGGGGTCAGGCAATACCCGTGGCATGATCTTGATGGATTCACTATTGATAAAAGAGGCGAACCCTCAATCCCTCTCCACACATACTATAACAGAGATACATATAACATGTGCCTAAAAAATTTGGGGTCCAACAAAGCTCCCGGACCGGACCACATACCTAACTCAATTCTAAAAAACATGCCCTCAAGATTCCATGACCTTCTATCATTATTTTTCCTCCATTGTTATAAACAAAAATTAATCCCCACATCTTGGAAAACAAGCTTAACAATCCTATTATACAAAAAAGGTAACCCATCCGAGCTACCCAACCACTGACCCATTGCCTTAGCTAATACCATTTACAAATTATACACTAGCACACTAACATCAATACTATCGGCATACGGGGAAAAACACCAAATACTACACGAAAGCCAAGAAGGGTTTAGAGCCGAAAGAAGTACCACACGGCAACTTCAAACTCTTATCGCCGCCCTTGAGGATGCAAAATTCACCAATAAAGACATTTACATACTCTATATTGACTTCAAAAATGCTTTCGGCTCCATTGACCACCCTCGATTGTTAACCATTATGAGCGATCTTGGATACCCAAAAGACGCAATCACACTTGTTGGCAATATATACTCCCACTCCACCACTACATACGTTGGAGAATTTTTTGGCAAAACACGCCCTATCCCCATCCAACGTGGTACCATCCAAGGCGACACACTGAGCCCATATCTCTTCATTATCTTTCTAGAACCTCTACTGAGATGGCTTCAAAGAGGTAATAATGGCTACCCCTTTAGCACCTCAAAAGTCACCATAAACTCGGCCGCATATGCTGATGACCTAGAGGCCATCTCCGGACGCCTTAAATCACTACAAACTCAACTAGACAAAATAGACAAATTTTGTCTATGGTCCGGGATGGAACTTGGGGTTCAAAAATGTGCCGTAACTGGTTGTCCAAACAAATCTAAAATAAACCCAACCGCCTTCAAAGCCCTTATCCAAGCTACCAATATCCACTATCGTAACCAACCAATTCCGGTTCTAAACCAAAACCAACCCTATATATACCTTGGAATAAACCTAGTCCCATCGTTAAAATGGAAAATCCAAACTCACACTACTACTACAAAACTTATTAAACAATGCAATGAACTCACACTATGTCCGGCTACATTGCAACAAAAAATAAAAATGATAGATACCGTCATACGCCCGGGTATCTCATATAGTTTCTATGCGGTCCCTTATTCCATGCCCACCATAAACAAACTTGATAAAAAAATCATAGCCATACAAAAGAAAGTATGTGGACTCCCCAAATGTACGCCCAATGTCATAACACAACTCCCCCACGAACTATTCGGATTAGAAGCCTTTTCCCTTAAAAATGCCTATCTACGTTGCATTGGAGAACAACTCCAAAACGCACTTAATGACAAGGGACGACTAGGACTAATTTACAGTGGACTCCTTCGGCACATCCTTGCCATTTATGGAGGAGCACAACACCTCCAAAGGCTTAAAAAATCTGATTGCCTCCGGTCTCCCATTACCCGCACACTTTTTCTACTCAAAATAGTAGGCAAAACATTTCTAAAAAGCACTCTAAAAGATTTCTTATAAGACCCCGCACGGCTTGAACAAAATTGGGCAAATGAAATACATAACCTCCCTAGACTTGACCGACAATTATCCGCCAAACTCCTACAAAAACTTTTCTCCGCAAACATTACTGATCTAAAATAAATTACACTACCAAATGGAACACACCTTATGGACGATAAAAGCTACAAAATATACTACGATACCCCTCACAAATTAATTAAAAGTGCACTAAATATTGCCAAACAGTTATTTTGTCACCCCCCATGCCTCCCTACATGCCCCAATCCTTGCACCAGTCACGCCCGACCTTACACACTTAAAGACCCATACATCATCAATCACAATAACATCCACCCCAACACCAACCTTCCATTAATTCCTCCAAATCCGCCACATTCTTGACCACATGCCCCTCCACCATATATATTAAAAAATCCTTCCATGCATCCAATAAACAACATAACCGCGCACAAACATAGAAAGTACACTGACTCTAACAACATAAACAAACAATATACGTCATACCTATGTCATTCGCCCCACAATAACACCACCTACACCAAATGGCTCCCGCAAAGAAATCTTTGTCCTTGGCACAACCCAAACGCTTCCTCACATAACATCGAAATCCTCACACAATACTACATTAGAACTCAAAACGCTCATTACCTAAATATCATACAAATACACCACCCCCAAGCACAACCTCGAGAGAGAAGATTTGTCACGCCACCTCTTATTATCCCTCTCCTCAACATCTTTACAACCGAATGCAATCCCGAAACTGACATCCTTACACAAACAAACACAATCAAAATACAACAAGATAATGCCCACATATACGAAGGTAATGGTAGACACCTAATAACCATACCACTCGCTAGACTACAATGGTTGTGGGTCCAATACCACAACGCACTACACACCCCCATTAACATTGAACCAATACCCCAAACATTTGAAACCAAAATTGTTTGGCTATACCAAAGATATAAATACCGAATTCCCAAAAATGACCCTCTAAAAAATGAACAATATTCACTACCCGATCCTATCTTAGACCACCTTATTACATCTCTGAATATTACACATTCATACTTTTCATCCCCAGTTACATGCTCTACAAAAATTTCAAAATTTTACTCTCCATTCGAACGTGATAAGATTTTTGGTTCTCTTGGAAAAGCCTTTGATTATAAGTGGAGCGGAATAGGCCTTGCACACCCTCACAACGAAGAAGAAACACAACAAGCAACACATTGGGCACGCCTAGCGGCAAATAATGACCCCTACCACAACATCACCATTATTATTACTCCCGACATTCATTGGTACCACAACTCCAAACCACAAATAGGTCCATTCCCGGACTCTCACATCATAGTACTATTTGAAGCAGACTCTATGACCTACAAAGAACCCACTATACCACCACAAATACAAACACCTCGCCTTGAACTAGCAACCTTACGTATCCTATGTATACATCACCAAACTCGGGAGATAGGTACCGTAGAAAACCTCACTCATCTCACTTTGATAGCAAAAAACCTAAACATTAACAAGGTATACACCGCAATTGCCCCTCCTACACCTATTTCAATCCGAGTAAACCGTAACAAAAAATGGTCTAAAACCCCCCACATAAACATCTCCGCACCACCTATTACCAAATTGAGCCTCCCACTCCCCAACTACCAAATTAATACCGACCTTAAATTTGACCCTAACTTTAGCTACTACACTGACGGCTCTTTTAAAGAACCAACCGAAGTAAGCCCGGGACATTGGCACCGAGAAAAAGCCGGTTATGGGATATACAATCCAACCAAACAAATTAAATTAGGCAAAAGACTACATGGACTCCAAAATATTCTAAGAGCCGAAATGATGGCTATACACAAAACCCTTAAAATAATCACCACTCAATACCCAAACGAACCAGCTCACATTTTCATAGATTGCATAAACGTACTATATCTCCTTAATCCACACATAAAACACCCCACTTTACACAACAGTCACCCGGATAAAACTATCCTTACATCTGTGGTTGCAATGCTCCAAAATCGCACACAAATCACTACACTCCACAAAGTCCGAGCTCATGCTAACATCGCCGGCAATGAACAAGCCGACAAATTAGCAAAGGAAGGAAGATAAAAAACCCACAAGAATGCCGAACATCCATACAAACACGCCCATGCCACCCCATATTACTTTCATAGATATGAATGGCCCTCTATGGGCGAAACTCCCAATAAAGGTCCCATACGATTCTTGGACAAATACCTCAAAAAACATGATCTCGTAAATAACTTGGAAATACTCACAAAAAATTTCCCCAATATTGATAAATGGACCGGCAACCCAAACATTCACAACGTATTGTCGAACAGTTTTTGGAAAAACCCCATAATTACGGATCCACAAATCTCATGCCTAATCAAATTCCGCACCGGACAATACATGCGAAATGCCCGCAAACAACTCCTCTTCGGAATAGAAAGATTCCCTACAATAACATGCCCAATTTGCAACACCACGAACCCAGACACATGGCTACATGTCTTACTCAAGTGCCAAAACCCCCATATACACTCATTAATTGTCAAACGACACAACAAAGCCGTATGGGCTATCCGTAAACTACTTGTATCATCATCCAAATCCGGGTGCTTCATTCTCATGAATGCCGGAACCTTCAATGACAACCCACAAGAAAATACGGTCCCTCCTTGGCTATTACCATGCATATGTTGCACTCAAAGATGCCACTGTAATGCAAGATTCAAACCGGACCTACTATGTGTTAGAGGACTATCATACAAAGACCCCCCACCAAACCACATTGACCCTAGTCTCACTATTCAGTTTATTGAATTCACATATTGCAATGATAGATTCTCCCCGGACACTATTGCAAACAAAACAAATAAATACCAACCACTACTTGACAATATTCAAGCACTAGGATGGAAAGTAGACCCCTTCATTGTCATCACTGCGGGTGCTAGAGCCACCACCTTCATCCCCTCAATGACAACCCTTGAAGATACATTTAAAATCCCCATCACCTCAATCAAAACCACCTTTTCAAATATTAACACCATTGCAATTCAACATGCTATGTCGATACTCCTGCATAAACGCAAACTTGAAAACAATCAACCCCTTCCCGACGCTTAAAACCCCCTTTCATTGACTGCACATGCATTCCACCGTACACGCCCTCCCTTTTGGTAACTTTTTGGGACCTATGGTTCTTGCTCTTGGCTACTTGTTACTGGATACATAGTGGCCACCCTCGAAAGGGGGAAGTAGTTCCATACTACTAACCCATGTCCGGTGGGCATGGACTTAGTGGTGGAATGAACAGACATTTTATTCACGCCGGCCCCCTATGGGTACCGGCGTTCTTCTTCTTCTTCTGCAAGCATTCTTATTGAGAGGAAAAAACTTCTTCATGCACATATGGTCTCCAATTTTTAAACAAGTGCAGTCTTTGAGATGTGACAAGTGCACACAACTAAATTTGGCTATCCTTGATTTTTTTGAGAAGCATTTATGATCAGAGATTGCATCATCTGGAGAATTTCAATCTAGAAGCGTGATTGTCCGACATACTTCAACAATTTCAATGTCTATAATAAAAGGTATCTCAAAACTACACACATTGGTAGATTGTAAATGTTTTTTTTGTATAAATTTTTTGACCTTGAAATTTGGCATGAATGTTGTTGTCATAAAGATCATGTTGTGCCAAAAATTTTATGGTAAATAGACAATTTCTCAACCGTTGGGAGGGTGTCAAAGTTGGGAGCAATGAAATGGTTTCCCCCATTGTTTCCCACAACTACACATGTTGGTAGATTGTGGATTTTTTTTTTTGTATAAATCTTTTGGCCTTGAAATTTTTATCATATGTTATTATCATAAAGAGGTTTTTGTTCCAAGAATTTCATGGCAAAAAAAAAAAAATCAATCTTTGGGAGGCTGTCAAAGTTGGCAGCACTGAAAAACTTTCCACAGCTACCAATGTTGGTAGATTTTGAATAACTTTTTTTAGGTGAATCTTTTGGCCTTGATATTTGGCATACATATAATTAACTTAAAGGTTATTCTTTGGTAAGAATTTCGTGGTAAAATACCAATTTTTGAGCTCTCAGGAGGCTTTCAAAGTTGGCAGTACTGAAATTTTTCTCACTGCGAATTCAAAAACGACATTTTGATTGGTACCCCACTATACAATGTGCCTCATTTTGTTGAGACTCATTCTTCTTCTGCAAATTATTCAATGCCGTAATATTTCACCCAAAGCATCATCTTTGTAGGATATAGCTTTGCTTTTGAATAATAGAAACTAGATGCATATTTAGGAAGTGATTATGAACTTTCTCATGAACAACTAAGAATTGAATGTTGGCGTCGACGGGAATGCTCGAATCAACATAAGCAGGGGCACATCACCAAAACAAAGCAGTGGCAGTAAAGCTACTATACTTTCTTTTTGTGCACCATCTTCCCTTCTTTTGGTGAAATCTTGGTGTGTCATCATAAAACCAATTTTTGAAATAGCAGGAGGCATATTATATATCCGTTGTGTATTATAAATAGTCATTGATTACTTTAAATACCCAGTATTAACTCTATATATTTGAGGTAGTATACCTCATAGTGTCATCAAAATACTTGAATTTTGGTCCAAAAAAGTTCATATGGGTATCACCTAATTTAATATTACTGAAATGGCTATCCAAATTCTAATCAAAGAGCCTATTTAAATGACTCCACGAAAGAGCCCATTTAAATGACTCCTCCAAAGAGCACATTTGATTTATAAGTCACAATGTTCACTATATATCTATCAAATAATAAATAAAATATTCACAAAATAATAATAGCAAATTCATCAAATAGTAAATAGTGTATAATACTAAGTAGGAAATAGTGTGTGTACTAAATCTCTATTGTGATAAAAAAAATGACATGGTATATGTTAAGTCGAGTACCTACGTGAAATTTAAGGAGATATCCGTGGAACTATCCTTTGGAACAAAGCCTTTTGGAGGAATCACTTTGTCCTTTGGATGTGCCTTTGTAATTGAATATGCCTTTTAAGGAAATCCTCCGTATGTGCCCTTTAGAGGAATCCTTTAAAATGTGCCCTTTCATAAGAATTTGACTCATAGTAGAAAAGTTATTGAGTTTTAAAATACTACTACCGTAAGCATTGGTCTAGTTTGGACACCTCCTATATGAACCAATTATTTTTGTAATCACCTAGGTATTACATGAATATTGCCTAAATATTACTAGGGTATGACCTTGACATTACATGAGTATCACCTTACACAAATATTTTATATTTTCCAAAATTTTGGACAACTCTCCATGTTGAATTAATTATGTACCAAAATTTTAAGAATAATTGTTTCACATATAGTTATAGAATTATGGTTTCTACATATTGATCTTTAATACCTTCCATCAAATTTAAGTTGATTTCAACATACAAAAATAATAGAATAATTTAAAAATATTGAGTAAGATAAAAAAATTATCATAAATATTTTCAAAATATATAATAAAAACCTGAGTTTAAAATGACTATCCATTATTAGGGACCTGAGAGGAGTGTACACCTTGGGGACTTAAGGATAGAAGGGACTTGAGGAACTTGAAAGAAGTAGGGACTTGAGGGACAAACCAAAGTATAAACTTAGGGGACTAATCAATAGGGACTTGAGGGACTAATTAGTATGAACTTGGAGGACTAACTAGGGACTTAGAGGACTAAGTAGGGACTTGAAAGAAATAGAGACCAAGAGACTTAAAGGACTTGGAAGTGGAAACTTAGAAAACTTAGGGAAAGTAAGGAGTCAAGGAATTTGAGGGGTTTGAAGGTAGTGGGGACTTGGGGCTTTGGAAAAAGTGGAGACCAATGTTCTTGCATTGTTAGAGAGGATGGAGATTTACACTTGGAGTATGGGAACATCAAGGATCTAAACTAGTTAATGCCGGAAGTTATCCACGGTTGAAAAATACCCATAGGCCACATGGATGCGCAAATCCCTCAAAACTGCAAGCACTTGGGATATCGGAAGTAGATTTCACATACTATTCTAAAATTATTATTTCCACATATTGTATGTAGAAGACACGCATTTCCACTAGTAGTAAATGATATATTTTTTAATTATGAAATAATGTATTTTATCAATAGTAAATACTATATTCACTATTAAACAGTAATAGTGTTGTACCAAATAGTAAGTAGTGTATATATTAAATGGTATATTATGTATCGAGGATTGCTATCTTGAGCGCTGAGCATTGAACAATCAAATTTAGGGTTCAAAGTTAAGGATTTAGGATTTAGGGTTTATATTTTAAGTTGTATGGTTTAATAATAGAAAAGCTTTTATACTTTTTGAAGAAAAGTACAAATAATTATTTTTCTCCTATTTTGTTTTTGTTTTGACTCACTGCTCACCGCTCACAAGATAGCATTGCTCATGTGTATCTAATAAATAGTAAATAAAGTATATTTATCAAATAGCAATCAATGTTTATATCAACTAGTAAACAATGTATGTAAATAATAGTAGATATTGTATGTACAAAATATGAAATAATGCATCTAAAAATAGTAAACAATGTATCAACCAAATAGTAAATAATGTATGTTCAAAATGGTAAATATTGTACATATCAAATAGTAATCAATGTATTTTCTAAATAGTATATAACAATGTATCAGGTAGTAAATGGTTTTTGAATCGAATGGTAAATAATGTATTTATTAAATAATAAACATTTTTCTACCAAATAGTAAATAGTGTATTTTTCAAATAGTACATAATATATCTATCAAATAGTAAATTGTGTTGTACCAAATTGTAAATAGTGTATGTATCAAATGATAAATACTATATGTATTAAATGGTAAATAGTGTGTTCACTAAATAGTAAATAGTGTATGTATTAAATAGTAGCTACACTATAGATCACATTTAGTGTATGGGCACAAATAGTGTACTTACCTTAGTACACTATTTGAAAATAAATTAGCAATTAGTGTTCGATGCCAATGTCATTAATGATACCCCTATTCAACCGTTGTTGGAGTCATGCCTTCATTTTCCTTCTTGACTTCTCCCCATTTCCAACTCACCCTACCCCCAATCAACCGCCTACCAGCCGTCATGCGTTAATTTTCCCCCTTGACTTCTTCCCATTTCCAATCTATATTTTCATTCCATGTCTCAATTCTCATTTTTAAGCTTTTCCTTGCAAATGTTTTGATTTTGTTTTTTTGCAATCTATGTTTTCATTCCATGACTCAATTCTTATTTTTTAATATTTTTCTTGCAAATGTTTCTTTTTTTGGCTTGCAATCTATGTTTTATTTTACCAAAGTTCTTTTTCCAAATGGTTGTTTTCTTCAAATGTACTCAAATTCGCTTTTCATACTCAAAATGTACACATCTTGTGCGCATTTAATGTATCATTGCAATCTTTACTGACATTTGCATATAGTGTAGTCCTTCAGATTTAGTGTATTGTTATGTCATTGTACTAATTTTGAATTTCACATTTAGTGTATGGCTTCGCATTTAGTGTATTCTACACAAAATGTGATCCTTAGTGTAGTTTATTTACTAAATAGTAAACAATGTATTAACCAAATAGTAAACAATGTATCCATCAAATAGGAAAAGTGTATGTACTATTTAGTAAGTAGTGTATTTATTGTATAGAGAGAGACCATCTTGGCGTAACGCTTAAAGGAATGCATGTACAACAAAAAATTTGAATTGTAAGGCCGAAATTATAGAATGTACGGCGGGAATTCCACCCATGACGCGGGAAACGCGGCTGGAATTCCTGGAAACGGAGGGAACAAGAGCTTCACAATTTGTGAGGAACCTCAAAGCCCTAGTTTAAAAAAATCCTACGAGGATTACAAATAGTAAATAGTGTATGTACTTAATAGTAACTACAAAAAATTTGTGGGTAGAGGTGTAAATTTTGTGAGTAAATTTTGTGTATGTACTAAATAGTAACTACATAAATGTTCGGCAGTGGGTAGAGGTGGTAAGAACTTAGCAGAGGTCAAAAGTTAGTGGTGGCTTTAGTAGAGGACTTGGTAACTTCAACACAATTTCATCTCCATCCAAACTTTGTCATTTCCTACAATTGGCCTAGCATCAAGCGCCACGTCAAATGGCATGTGAAAATGTCATATGACCATGCTCACTTGAGTTGGCCCACTCGTAACCTGTTCATTGGCAAGTTGGATGGTTGAAAAGCTCAAAAAGTCTTTATAAACCATTCAAAACAATCTTGAAAGGAAGATGGCAACAATCTGAGGATTGTGGCACTATTGTAATTGAATAGTAATCTTGTTGTGATTGAATAGTGACATGTGAAGGAATAGTAGCACTCTTGAGTGATATAGTGATATAGTAATTGATTGGTCTCCAAAACATAAAACAACATTATCTACCAATTTTATGCTTCAATTCTCAAACACGTGAGCACTAGTTACATGGCAACACTACACCGTTCCCTGAATATAGTGTAGACTAGACTATTTGAAATTTCCTACAGTAATTTCATTAAACGCAAATTAAAGTGGTCCACTTCAATTTTCCATCCACATCAAATCATGTCCATTAGAAATAGTGTGGCTTGTTTCAAAATAAAACACACGGGAATTGATGCGGATAAGTTTTTACAAGTTGTACTTAAAACCAAAATTATAATATAATAACATAATAATAACATTATAACATAATAAAATAGTAACATAATAATATAATAACATAATAAAATAATATATCATAATAATACAATAACATAATAAAATAATATATCATAATAATATTATTTTATAACATAAGAATATAACATAAGAATATAACATAAGAATATAACATAAGAATATTAACATAATATTATAATAATAACATAATAATAACATAATAACATAATAATAACATAATAACATATATTATAATATTAATACTATATATAATAATAACATATATTATAATATTAATACTATATATAATAATAACATATATAATAATAACATATTACTACTATATTAATAACCAAAATTGATGTGGTCCCCATCAATTTTCATCCACATTACCTATACCTCCACACTATATTCAGTGAACGGTGTAGTTAGAACTTACTTGAGGATATAGTTAGCTAAGGTTCTAAGTTAGTGGCATTATAACTTAGCAGAGGTATAACTTGTAGGAGGGATGACTGTACAATGTACCTCATGTTAATTCCATGTACACCAATTAGCTGAGGGATTGGAAAAGTGAAGCGTATTTCAAACTCAACAATGTAGAAAGGTTCAATTATCGCCAAACCCCATTTTGATTTTGAAATTCTTTATTAAACTGAAAATCCAAGATGGTGAAAGATAAGGTTCATATATCTCCTTGAAGTAGAAAAAATCAAAGATCTCTGGTTTTTATGAAGAAATGCAATTTGTTGTGTGCAACTTGCCTTCAAAAAGACTTTGACTCATCTTGGAAACAAAGTCTTACACCAAGAAAGACTTTTTTTAAATCTGAAAAAATAATATTACTTACTTCTATTAAAACTAATGTATAAGAGAGGGTCGTAGCAAAATGTTTTGAAGTTGTCCAATAAGCTCACCCTCAACAATACTTTTCTAAGATGGCATAATTAATTTCCCATAGGTCCTATGAGAACATAGCTTATATTCTTATTATACAGTTCTTATCTTCTTGCATATTTGTACAAAATTTCAAAATTACAATCAATGATAGAAACGTGCCCAAGATTTGCATATGCCCACCTTTGGACTTTTGGTCTCTAGGGATTATATGACCTTTTTTCTTTTACATCATAAATAATGTTGTGTTTACTTAAATTGGAAAGAAAGAAGAGTGCAAAATTTCCTAATCTAGCTCACAAACGTAAAGTAACGAAAGACCTTTTTTCATGGTGGTTGGAAATCGTCACTTCTCTTGGTGCAAAATTCTTGCACCCAGGAATTTTAAATTTTAAAATTTTAAAATTTTAAATTTTTACTTTTTATTTTTTTTGGTAAAATCCCAAAGGAAGGTATGTCAGTTACATATATTCAAACTCACTCATTTTCTTAAGTGACTTAGTAAACTGCCCAAACACCTTGCCTTCAAAGAAAATTAGCTTTGAGTATCATAGTCTCTTCATCAAATGTTGGAATTTGTTTTCTATATATTCTTACAAAGCTTTTTGTTCTTGCTTAGATTTTTTTTAGAAGACTTGTTGAAAGGACACCACAAGAAGTTGTTCAAGTTCTCAAAAGGCCCATTTATGGACATTTGTCTTTTACGAGATATATCAAAAGAAATCAAGGACAAGATAATATGCTTTCTTTTTTACCACCAATGAATTGCATTAGTGGTAATAGCAATCATTGTTTTGAGAACCTATCTAGTGCAAGCTGAAGCTTTTCCATAGTACCCAAGTTCTCAAAGAGCCAACATTCATGATTTAACTTATTGTATTAAGATGGCTATCTCATATTTTATGAGATTGAAATAAAAGTAAGTCATGATCCATATTTACGTAAAAGTATTGGAATATCAAAGACCCCAGTGGATGTTCAACCAGTTGAACAAAGTATAAGAAGAGAAGTAGGCAAAATGAAGTGCAAAAGGCTTACTAACCCTTATTAACCCTATAGTTTGTGAGAGGCTCAAATGTGGTCTCTGAATGTGTTAAATCTCAATTTGCATAAATTTCGTAAGGAATTAAGTTGTGAAATTTAATGACAGATTTGCGCACACACTACAAGAATACTTTGTAAAAATCATATCACAATTTGGAGTTATGGAGCTCATGGCAAAAGCTAGGAATACATCCCAAAATACATCAAATACAGTGAAATACAATGAATATTTACAAAATACCCTGCCACAAACTATGTTGTATTTCCTTGTACATGCAAAATGATTTTGTTCTTAAACTTTGATTGAAATTTGTCTCTAAGAGGCTCTTCACCGTTTTGTGATTGTTGATATCTCTCTATGCATACAATACTTCCATTTTGGTTCTTAGAGCTCCAAGAGGATCCCTGAGGTTTAGTAGTGATGTACCCAACGCAATGGTCACTTTTGTACATAATTAATTCACAATGGAGTCCAAAAATTTTGGAAAATTCAAGAGATTTGTTTAGGTGATATCCATGTAATGCCTAGGTGGTACCCATGTACTACCTAGATATACCCATTGTGTTCAAGCGATTGTGATTTGGAAAAGTAAATACTTTAGTGGGTAGGTGACAAAGGTGACCACTGCATACAGGAATGCTATCTTGTGAGCGGTGAGCGGCGAGCAGCGAGCGGCGAGCACTCATTTTTAGTGTTTCATTTGCAACAAAAAAATTCAAAATTTGAAAGGGACACCTAAGACCGTAGGTTATATATACATTTTTTGGACATGAAAAAAATACATGTAAAACATACAATAATTAGAGTTTTGGAGAGATGGAAATCTGACTTGTTGAAGTTTAAATTGCAACAATTCTTCTAAAAAATGAGGGAAAATGCCTATGGCCGTGCGTTTAGTTTGGGGTACATGAACATGTTTTTACAAAACTAAATACATAGAGAGAGAGATAAAATATACACCTATGGAAATATGAGAGCGGTTAGTCCGTTTAGTTCATAATTATTCTACGATGGACTGTCTAGAATTTTTTGAAAAGTTAATAGGGTTTAAGATAGATGATACCCATCTGATGCGAAGCTTATACCCTTATAATTCAAAGGTGATATCCATGTGATACCTAGGTGATACCGATTGAGTCCAAACTACTTTGAATTGGAAAAATAAAATATGAAGAAAATGCATGTAGTTAAATACATGTAGACAGATGTTGTGGACATTGTATGGATCGAATAATAAACAAAACAAGAGTAACGACTTGGTAATTACGTTGGAGTTTTGGATTGTAGAAGGTTGTGGAAACCCCAAATAAGACACAGTAGATTGACAATTGTAATGAAACTGTCAAGAAACCAAATCCATGATGAAAAAGAAAACAACTACCAAAGTAGAGAGATCAAGATTCCTCTACGGAACAGTCATCCGAGCTATCCTCCTGGATACGAGGCAAACTACTATCCGATCCACTAGCGGCCGCCTCTCCATCTATGAACTGCTTTGCGGCAGACCTACAACGGGCTACTTCTGAGACACGTAAAGGAGATCGAAGTGCAGCCATCGCATCTGCAATACCTCTATCCCAAGGATTCATGTGAAATGTGCGCGGCGGACTCTTCACCTCCATCGATAAGCGTAATAGCACCCCCGACCGAGTGTTTGATGGAACGGCCATCAACGATGTTGTCCGACTGCATAAAAAATGTGTCATTTCATTAATAACTCAAAATATAATTAAACATTGTATACTAGTAAACATAATCTTTTATCAAAGGCACTGAACTTACTTACAAGTTCTCTTCCGAGCGGTCTTCACCTCCGGCTCGTCGTCATCAAGCTCCAATGGACGCTTGCGAGAGTTTTCTTGCACTGGCAGCGCTACTTCGGACTCCACCTCTGAAGTGCAAGGAATCAAAGGCCGGAGGACCTCTTCTACCAAATCCGAGTCCTCCTCTAACACCAGGATGTGGCGCTTGAGGGCCATGCAAGCCTTGATAGATGCTCCTGTACGACACAAAGTTTGAAATTGATAATTGCATTGAAAGAAAAGACAAATTTCATTGAATTGAAAGTAGTAAGAAAACAAACCGGTTGATGCTGTCAGGTCGAGGATGATGTCATTCTCCTCAGTGCAAAGGTCAATAAGAGCCTCCATGAGATTGGAGGACTTCTCCCGCGCTCCTCGCCATGGCTGGCTACTGGAACCTCTCATCGTCAGCGTCTCTTGTGTGATCAGATTGGTCAAATGACCATCTGAAGACAATTGGATCCCCTCCAACAACAATTCCATCCTGTCATTAGAAGAAAAAGGGATTGTTGGATCAAGCTTCCTTACATAGCACTTCACCATGAAGCATTTGTGAGTGCGCCCGGGGTATCCTTCGCGCGAGAGAGACAAACCGTTAATGGAAAACCACTTTGTCTCCTCACGAAAGTCTGCCCACTCTGCCCAAGCATGAAGTTCATTCGATATGAACTTTGAGTCTGGGTAGAACACGATGAGTGG
This sequence comes from Bryoerythrophyllum caledonicum, assembly GCA_963971425.1. NCBI lineage: Eukaryota > Viridiplantae > Streptophyta > Bryopsida > Pottiales > Pottiaceae > Bryoerythrophyllum > Bryoerythrophyllum caledonicum. The sequence continues at coordinate 5,255,393 of OZ020514.1, forward strand.
CGCCCCATCGCGAAGCAATGCCTCAGCCATCTCAAAACACCTATGAATCCATGGAGATTCGTTCCTACCACCGCTAGACAGTTGGGTTGGAAGTTTGTTCCAAACCGGCACGTCAAAGCCGCCCTCAATTCCAGGGACTGGCAAATTCTCTGGGACGTCGAATAGAACCATGTCCACCAAACCATCAGAGCAATCACTCCCATGATGGCGCCGCATCCGCGATCCAGAATGCGTCTTCATGAATTGGCGAATCTCACACCAAATTGGAGGGAGGTCATCCTCTTCAGCGATACTATCAAAGAGGGTCATAATGCTAAGAGCACTCTGAGAGAATACCTCCATTCCAACTACAGACTCGACATCCTCCACCACCGGAATGGAGTAGATAGTCTGCGAAGGCTTCGCGACAAAAGTGGAAGGCCGACTGCTAGCTGAAGGGGAAATGCCGGTCGTTGTCACCATCGCAGCAGGGCGAGTAAACGCTACAACCCCCCCAAGCTCAGCAATTAGCTTCTCAGGCCCATCCCTCACCACCAACGCCGCCAACTCCTTGTTTCTCTCTTTGGTCTCTTTCTTCAGTGCCTTCGCGGTCTCTCTCTCCACCCTCATCGCCTCCTTCTCTGCCGCCTTGACCGCCGCCCTGGCCGCCCTCTCCGCAACCTTTGCCTTCTCTTGCTTTGAGAGTGTTGCGTCGACCGTGGGAGTCACTATAGTGACGGACGAAGGAAGCATGTCGCCATCTCCTGAAGTGGCAGCTATAGAATCGCACTCCCTACGAAGCTGAATTTCCTCTCCCGGGGTAGGATCAGCATCCGTCAACTCCAAGAACCAAGGACACTGTACCAAGTGGTGACGAGAGAAGCGTCGCCTCTGCTGCTCGGTGAAAATGCAATCTGCAGAAGTAGGGTCCGTCCATACCTTGAAGCGGATTGGCAATTGACCCGGCTGCAACGCTCCTTTTGCAACGAGTTCCCTCCAGAAGTATCGAAGCACCGCCCGCTTCATGGTCTTCTCACAACCCTCCTGCTTCAGAAACTCCTCTGACTTAGAGAACACGCCCTTCCTCCCAACATGGTCCTTGAAAGCCTTAGTCCACAACATAATGCTCCAAGCCTCCATCCAAGAACCAATATCTTCAATGGGATTGGGAAGCCCCTCTTTCTTCAGAACAACCTTGTCTTCTTCGAGGATCTCAGAAAATTTCGTTCCAGTTTCCTCCTCCAACTACCACATACAATAAAAATATAAGTGTGCAAGATATATTGAGCTAAATGATTGAAATTCAATACAAAATAGGCATTAGAAGAACTCACTCCAGCCCAAAATGTAGCTGTATCAATCCATCCCCGAAGGCTCGTGTCTGAAGCCGGCGATTTTGGAAAGTTGTACTCCGCCCTACTGCGCTTGCTCATATTCCACCATTTACACCAGCGCCCCTTGAACCTCCCAGCCACTTTAGCGGTGCAAAAGAGTTGGAGCTTCTCAAGTGTCATCTCTGGCTTAGTTTGGTAAATATCAAAATGACGCATAACCTGAAGCACTTATAGACAATAAATTTGTCAAATACTAATAGACAATAAATGAAAGTAAATGAAGAAGGAAAATACAATCAAATACAGAATCAGACTTGGAATTAACACACCTCTGTGAAAAACTCTTCGCCGTTTGTTGGATTTGCGATCGCCAACATCCTGGTGAAGGTAGTCTGACACGCCGTTTTCTTCTTCTGCACGGCCTCAGTGCAAAGTTTTACCAACTCAGCTGGACTACCAACACGATCAACTCCAACGCCAGTTACGAGGCCATCCTTGTAATTTCTGATACACTCCTCCTGGGTGGCAATAATCTCACGCTGAAAAAACCAATGACAACAATTAATAGAAATAAGAGAAAAACATATTCTGAAATATGATTGAAAGGCAATCGAATTATAGGCTTGTATCGAATATGTTACTTAAACATGAGTTTCAAGAATGCATCATAGGTCATGTGACTCCACTTCTTCATTGCCCTCCTCCCCCACTCGTGAACACTTGCCTCGTAATCGTCATCGCTAATCAAGCCCTTGAGCTGGTCAAAGTCCAACAATCCAAAATGTTGGATCCTCTTCAACTTGTGTGATATGTGTTGGGTTACATGATCTACCTCCTTTTGCCTAGAAAATATATAACCACTAATTAGCATAATCCCACCAAAATATTCAATATGAACATGACATCAATGACAATGCGCAATTGAGATTAAAACATGATATAGTGGTTTAGTAGATACTACTTACTTGTTCACATCTGTCATAGCATTCAGTAGAATATGACGGTTTGCCAACGATGGCTCCAAAACAACTGCCGTCACTGGCGAATGATAGATGAAGTCGGTAGAGTGCATCTGGGAGATCAACTCCATCCATGCAATATGGTGGTGGTTTCCATCCCAGACAAAGAAATACTTGTCGGAGAACGCCTGCAACTCTGGCCGACTCTGCAACATCGCCTCGAATTTCTTATCCTCCTCCAACCATAGTGCAGACCACTTTGCACGCTCCGAGGGAAGCACCACCTGTTCCACTAATGAGAAATTCTTGACCGCCACGTAGAAGCAGGCAGAGCCAGGTCGATATCCCTTCACAAACTCCGCCTTCAACTTCTCCACGTCGGTCCTCAAAGGAAGTTGCACCTCTGTCATGGGGATCATGCGGCAAAGGGGAATGAGGAGCTCCTCACTTGAAGGATAAATCGAGGTCCGAAGAACCTCGGAAGCTGTCCCCCTGATGGACTTTCGCAACGCTTGCTCGGTCGATTCCATTCTTGACTCGGCCTCCAAATCAATCACCGGATGTTCCACCACTTGAATTTCAATGTCCATGCCATCACCCATGGACATAGAGCCGTGCTCAACATCTGCCATCTAAAACAAGGTAACGCACAAATTTACAGGGTCACATTTTAACTCTAAAATATTCTGAAATTTTCAAGCAACAAGCACACAAGCATCATGAGCTTAGGTTCCTCACTCTAAGACCAGCTCAAATCAAGGCACAAACATATAAAGCATGACCTTGCAACATGAGATGAAATTAAAAACCAAGAATGAAACAAAAATTAGCAAAGAAAGAAAAAAAAACATATGACTAAACCTACCCTCGGATCTGAGGGTCCCATTTACACTCCTACAAATTATGAAATTCAAAAGCAGTATGCACATGAGCATGGCAAGCTTAGGTTCCTCACTCTAACTCCGGCTTGAATCAAGACACAAACACATTGAGCATGACCAAGCAACAAGAGATGAAAATAAGAAACCAAAAATGAAGCACAAATTAGGAAGGAAAAGAAAAGAAAAATCAGATCACTGAAGCTACCCTCGGATCCGAGGGTCGCATTCACAGTCACAAAAATTCTAAAATTCACAAGCAATATGCACACGAGCATGGCAAGCTTAGGCTCCTCACTCTTACACCAGTTTAAATCAAGACACAAACAATTTGAGCATGACCAAGCAACAAGAGATGAAAAAAAGAAACCGAAAATGAAACAGAAATTAGCAAGGAAAAGGAAAAAAATCAGATCATTGAACCTACCCTCGGATCCGAGGGTCGCATTCACAGTCACAAAAATTCTGAAATTCAGTTTGAAGTATGCACACGAGAAGAAAAAAAATTTATTAAGAAAATAGGAATTGGGCAAGGAGAAAATCAGAAATTCGGAGGAGTGAACCTACCCTCGGATCCGAGGGTCTAATTTTCACTCACAGAAATTCTGGAATTCAGTTTGAAGTATGCACATGAGAAGAAAAAAAATTTATTAAGAAAATAGGAATTGGGCAAGGAGAAAATCAGAAATTCGGAGGACTGAACCTACCCTCGGATTCTAGGGTCTAATTTTCGCTCACAGAAATTCTGAAATTCAGTTTGAAGTATGCACACGAGAAGAATAAAAACTAACATGAAAACAAGACTTGGGCAAGGAGAAAATCAGAAATTCGGAGGACTGATCCTACCCTCGGATCCGAGGGTCTAATTTTTGCTCACAGAAATTCTGAAATTCAGTTTGAAGTATGCACACGAGAAGAAAAAAAACTAACATGAAAACAGGACTTGGGCAAGGAGGAAAACAGAAATTTGGAGGACTGAACCTACCCTCGGATCCGAGGGTCATATTTTCACTCACAGAAATTCTGAAATTTAAAAGCAGCATGCACACGAGTATTAAGTGGGTGCGTATCGACTAATTCTAATGCGCCGTCGTGTACAAAATAACTTACCCTAATGATGCGATATATCCACATTGTCTAATCCTAGTGCAGCATAATGTTTTCAGCAAGATGTAAGTGATTGCCGCACATCCTTGTGCGCTCTCAACCATGTAAACGTTACCCACGACCGGAAGCTCCTGTTTAAACAACAATCTAAACCGACGCGCAAACAGAGGATGGAGATCAGAGTTTCGAACCTGAACGGATTGCAAGCTTCGGCCGTGTGCAGCTCCTTCCTCGTCCAACGCAGCTCCCTCCGTAACTCTCCGACTATCCGCACGCACTGCGCCCTGAACAAGAACCACCGGAAACCACAAAGTCAAAAATGTGCAACAAAATGAAACAGCCGCGAAACACACGAAGCTCACACACATATACCGAATTGGAGTTTCTCCAGATATGAAAGCACAAGTCATGCTTTTGCAATTTTTTAGCTTTAACATGTGCCGAAAGCGTCAAGTAAATATTTCCTCGAATTCTAAAGTCATCATGACATTCCCAAATTGTCGGATACACATAGAAATCCACATGCCCATCCGTCCTATTCGACAAAAAATGCAGTAATTTCCATTCAGAAATTTCACTAAAATTTACTATATTTAGTAATTTTTTCTCCGCCCCTACAATCCCCCCGGGGAGACGTCGAGACATTTAGGAATTTTCCTACCAAAACCAGTGGTGAACCCGATTGACATGTCATAGATGAATGCATCAATAAAATGCATAAAATGCATATATCGGAAGTAGTCTTAAACAATGTAATTAAATCTAATATATGTAAGAATGCCATTATATGTAGCGTTTGTTAAGATGGTTTCAAGTTCAATAAGTATTAGCTGAATGATTAGAACTTTGATTCAATGCAAAAGTTAGATGTTTCAGACATACACTACATCTATATTCATGTCCACAGATTTTACTCTCTAGATAAATCCTGACGAACTATGGATTGGTAATTAAGCGTCGTGCATTGTAATTTATAGGCCGATACATAACCTCAAACAACTTGCGAATGGATGCCATGAATCAAACCTGAGTCAATGGGGCCCATCCTGGATTCATCAGTGCTTCTGGACGCTCGTCCGCGCTTTCATAATGGCTCTCTATTTGAGTATCTGATGTCCGAGAGGGTGAACCATTCATGATCCTTGAGGAGTTTGGTGGATGTCCCTAGCTCCCGGAAACTTCTGTGGTCTCCATACTTTCACACTGGAATTCCTTAACCTTTTCGACTGCAACCTTACCCCTTTGCAACGAGCAATCTGAGGCACTGGATGTCTGACATTCACTCACCATATTGGCTTGTAAAGACTCTTCCTCCTCACTATCCCCATGAGAATGCTCAAATGGTGTAGTCACCTACACAACATAAAGAGATAGCAAAGTCATGCAATAACACCATTGAATTGAACTAAATCGTGATATTCAAAATCATTTGGGCAGACCATTCAAGACATACATGAACCCTTGGCTGGATTGGATTACCTCCTTCGTGGATACTAGTCAAATCCCTAAATCGCTCTGCCCATTCTGGTTCATCTACTTCCGTGTTTTGGGAAGCTAATAGTGCCCTCTGCTCTCGACGTTTCTTCTGTGCGCGCACTTGCTTAGGATTTGAAAACTTGGTAGATCTTCTACTCTGTCTAGCATTCTTAGTCATCCTCAATATTCAAAACTAAACCGACTCCTTCTCTATGCCTAAACATCACTCTCTCACAGAGAAGACCACAAACATATTGACGCTTCTACTACAAAGCAATGTTGACTAAGAATGCCCTTTCCTGTTATCTTCAGTACATGGTGGCGATTGTTTAGGCTATATTATTGGCTATTGTCAGCCTTTAATTTGAATCGGAACTGCTATCTATTTATGATATGCCCATAATATTCTTTCCTCCCACCATTCTAAACACTGTATTTTTTGTATATAGGTTTGGATTCTTAAATAACGACAACACACGTAGCATAATTAGATTGGGTGATCCTACAGCTTGAGGTGGCACATATATCAATATTCTATTTCGCACCTGAGTTTTGAAAGCACCTCATCGTTGCAAACCCTGGACTATTGACCTACTCTGAGCACCCACATTTGGCACGGCCCTTTCCAAACATCTATTTAAACTAATGTTGTCAGCCTTAACTAAACTTGAAATTAGTTCTAGGTTGTTCCATCACTATAATCTCCCACCGCCGTCACAAGCCTCTTATCTTTGGATATTTACTGATAGTTTAGTGGATAACCACTGTACACGTCGAATACCAACTGTATGGTACACTCCACCTTAGTTGGATCAACCTTTTTAATTTTATCATAAATTTTAAAATGTTTCCATTTTTATAGAGGCGCCGTCAAGGAGCGTGCATGGGCATTTGACAGAAGGCATTAAATAAACTCAGCCATTTATGAGCACGATGCGTTTCCGTACTTCGACGTCTTCACTCAGATGTTTAATCAAGCAGTTGATTTCGTTCAATATACAACCGCAATCATAATCCGCATGCATTTCATATCCTATGTTGTGGAGAGCTCTTAACTATGGCGTCACTCACATCTCAGAATGGTGGTGTTCCGCTTGTCATGTCCGTTGGTGAAAATGGCACTGTTAATGTCCCGGAGGCAGTCCTCAGTAGTCGCTTTGGGTTTAGACTTGGAACCGTTCATCTTGAACAAGAGGTGTTTGATAGCTCAGGACGACTAGAACATTCTATATACCAAGAACACCATATTCATTATATTGGGAGATTTCCATGATTTTGATCTAGTGCACATTCAGCTCTACTCGAGCTGAATGTGCATAGTGGGTACATTTTAGAGCTCAAGAGCAACATACGTATTAAATTGGGAGGCTCACAATCTCCCAAAATAATGAATATGGTGTTCAAGTGAAAGATCGAGACAATTTAGGCTTTCTGTGGAATCTGTGTCGTGGTTCTTTTAAAGTATATGGTGTTAGGGATACTCAAATGTCTGCTAATGCGTCCTGTGCAGTGATGATCCCTCCTTCCGATTCCGGTGATACGATACTCGTGCCCGGTTTGGGCACACGGTCTAACCCAAGCGTGCAACTTCTAAGTGACACAGACGAGGACCTCTCTGATGTGAATTTGGGGGAATCATCGCACACTTTTAAGTCGCAAAACTCTATTGTTCCCGATGCGTCTATCCATACCCCAAGTAGGTCGCACATGTCTCCGTCTCTTTCCTTTAGAAAACCACCTGTCCATCCAAAATCTAAAAGTATCCGCAGTATCATTCCATATGTTCGCAGGACCTGTTCTAGAAAATGATCCCGTTCTGAGTTGACACACATGGATTTCGACAGCATAGAGGTTTCACGTGTGAAGTATTTGCCTCCGTCTTACAACGGGGACATGATGTTTGAGTTGCCTCCACTTCCAGAAGGCATACCAACTCAGTTCGGAGGAGGACTGGATGGTATGAGCAAGCAACACGATGGTCACACATGGTGCAAGACAATGACTACGAATATCATGAACGATTTTGGCTTGACATACCGAAAGTCATCATGTACTGGCCATCTTCAATGTCCTAATCTTCATTGTGATTATAAGTGCAGGAATGAAGGTCGCACTAATCAAACAGAATGGAGTGGTCTCGCCATTTCCCCCTGGCCTCTCAATGGCGCTCCGCACCGTAAATCAACCTTGGCTTGTAAGGTTTGTCAAACCCCGCCTATTTGTCTAGCTCTATGTGATGCACGTATTTATTATGTGACGTGTACCGATTCGGAGCGCACCCGACTTGCCATTTATCTAGGTATTCACCAGCATCCCATCTCAAATGGAGTTGACCAAGCCGCAATGGACGTGATACATGAGTGCGTTGCGAAGGAAGTCGAGCGCACACCCAACGCCACTAATTCTGCAATCATTATGGCTGCCAGTAAGAATTACCTTTCCGATTACTTGATCCGTCCCGGATCGGGATCATCAAACCTTGAAGGAGCATCTATGGATGATGTCTTGTATCAGTTCCAGACTCTATCATCCCCTAACATAAGGAATTTGGTGTCGACATGCAAGCGCTTCTACAGTGGTGGGAAGGGTGTCATGGACAACATCATGGAGCTAAAGGAGTCATCCAAGTTTGTCTTCATCCGCAAGAACAAGTTCCCAGGCCAATCTAAAGGTAAGGTGTTTGTATTTAAAATGTCTGTGGATCGTCCTGGTAGCGGTGTTGATCTTGTTCGGCGGATGCAACCTGGTGGAGATCTCAAAGATTGTTGGTTGATGTTTGATCACGTAAAGCGGGTTAAAGACTGGACTACCATGGCATGCCATGTATACGACAGTAAGTATTGTAAAGTTATGACGATAGCTATGTGTGATATGCAATCGGAGGATGCTCAAGCACAACAGTTGTTTTGGGAGAACCTGAATGATACGATGTTGAATCACGGAGTGGAGAACACGAATTTCAAAGGGTTCATGGCTGATAGTGCCGGAGCGAATTGGCACGCTGTTCGGCGAGTGTATGGCAATGGCGACAAGGACGTCCCGATCGAAAACAAAGAACGGACTTGTTTATTCCATTGGACCAAGTGCCTTCAACGAGCCACCACGAAGAGCATTCTACCAGTATTCCAAGATCAACACATTGCACTTTGTAGGATTTGGAAGAACGCGAGATCACAAGAAGAGGCTGAAGCACAATACAACGTCATTTGTGGATGGTGGATTTCATCTGGAGCCACTACCGAGAGCGGGCGTCGTGCGCTGGAAGATTGGATGGCTTTTTGGCATTTCCGATATAGACAATGGGGTGGAGCAATGCAACTAGTAAGTTCTCGCAATGTTGTTTATAAATATTCAAATTGTTGAAAAGTTATATGTGAATGATGTACTGACCATTGCTGTATGATATCAGGACCTCACACTCGACCAGCGAGCTGACATGCCATCATGTAATCTTGCGGAGACAGTCCACAACCGCTGGCTTCAACAGTCCGGGAATACCATGACATGTTTATATGCGGCTACCGTGGATGACCTAATTCGGGCTTTCATGCAAATCACTTCGTATCGGGCATGGATCAATGGAGGCACCTCCGGGAAAGGTCCAGACAAAGATACGCTTCGATTAAGATCTGCCCAACGTTCTGGTGATCCAAGACTCATTGTAGAAGCTGTGCGGAGTTTCCCGGGGGCGGAGGATCTCTTGACAAAGACGGGCGGGCTCGAAGGAGCGGAGCATTTTGGGTCTACAAAACGCAAACTTGACATGCCACCCGGGTCCAGCCACGACTCCCACCGATCCGATACGGTGAACTATTCGATTCCACGTGATGGCAGAAGGGTGACGCGGGCGCGAATCGAAGAGGCCCTAAATGAACAAGGTTCCGGGGTCCGTCACACAACTGCAGTATTGGAATCGGAGTGTGATCCGTCAAAGTGGCACATTGGTCGACTTCCGAAGACCTCCCACCGAAAGTGCCAAGCATTGCAGGCACACACCGGTGAAAGGTGTGACGCTAGAGTTGGGCGTGGGAGTCAGGGAACACCTGCCCCGACATATATTGGCAAGAAGAAGGAATTCAGGCCGCCCCGAAATACTGCTGTCGAGTTCTGGTTTTGTGCTGATGATATTAGCCGATGCGTGATGGGTTCGAAGAAATCGTTTGTAGTAGACTGGCCATCAGTCCCAATGACATGGCCAGTAAAGCTTGGCACGAATCTAACGATGCAAGAAGTTTTATCGTTAGAAGAAGCAGGTTTTCAGTTAGAGCAACGTGGTACTTTGTCGCCTCGTAGACAGTTTCAGGTAACTATGAGCATGCCTCTACCGCGATCGAACTTCCCTCTTCCAGAGAATCCGGACTCGTACCATACTTTCCGCAACGGCTACCAGATTCGCCGAAGTTCAGATGTGCCTTCCGTGGAGCACCGAAACAAGTGGTCAAGCGTAGCGTTGATGAAGAATTGCTACGTTACGAATGTCACCGCCATGCCGTATCCGGGATTTGGATGCGTCATCACTCTTCTAACGGAGAAGGAGAAGTCGTATTGCATAACCTTCACAGACTATCCGGCGTGTACATGTCCAGATTTCCTGAAGATGTCAGTGAAGGCGTTGGGGAAGAAAGGGCAATGGAAGTATTGCAAGCATGTGTATTACATCTTACGCTATTTATGTAAGATGGACTACAAGGAGGACTTATTCATGTATGCCCCAAGCTACAGCTTTAACGAGGTCATGCGCATTCTAGAGCTTGCAAATATTGCCGAGCAAGCATGAAAATCGTAGTGACGTATCTTCTGAATAGTATTTGTATTTTGCTGTAGCTCGTATTTGAACATGTGAAATTGGTCTTGCTTGTCACGAGGATGGCTAATAGTCAATGCATGAGTGAATTTCTCACTCATACTTCTCTTCAATATACTAATTTATGTTACAATGTATCATTCTTTCTGATACATTATTTTAACCGACTTGAGAGGAGCTATGTTAGCAACATGCAGAAGTTATGTCATGTATTGGCAGCATATAATATCATCAAATTTGAACCACGCCTAACTCCAATTGGAGAGATGCGGTATCTTTAACCATTGGACGATAGTTTAGAATCTAATGTTAGAACATTAAAATATTATTTGTTCCAAACACTGTGTAATATAGCTATCACGATGAAATTATATGACTCCACATCCCCTACTGTTGGACTTCACATTCATTGTAAGTTTTATAAAATTTCATTCAAATTTTTTATTTGATTGTGGACTCTGTAATTTTAAGGTTTTAATAAATGGAAATAAAACCGCGAGTTGATAGTCCTGGACATGAGCGACGAAAGGAATTTGGTAAAAATGTCCATGGTTAGAGATTCCACGGCTATAGGGTACATTCTAAGTTTAGAAAATTCTTCGAATTTTCCACGCAAAGTTTGAGAGACTTATCATTATTTTCCAAAAAAAAAAGTTTTGCTATAAATAAACAACTTTTTTTTTCCATTTTCAGACTATTTTCTGCTCACCGCTCACCGCTCACCGCTCACCGCTCACAAGATAGCGTCGCTGCCACTGCATATGGTGATCAACATGGTTTGATGTGGTGGATGGAGATGCAATATGCTAGTTGGGGGAGAGGTATCTCTACTAAGTTATAATCTCAATTGATTTATTACTAGACCCATCCAACTTTGAAGTGTTTTGGTGAGAGATAGTTAAAAAAAATTAGGAGTCAAAGGATCAAATTTTCATGAATGAGCATTTTGAAAATTTGAGCAAGTTCCTATGATAATAGTTTTTAGTGCGACTTGATAAGATTTTACTAACATAGGAAGGAGATGAAAGAATTTGTGCATGTGACATAATTAGTGCATTAGATGTTTGAGGAAAATCAAGTCACATAAAGTAGTCTTTGATGCTACACTCATGTGTTAACTTTTGATATTGTATAGGCTAGTTAGTATATTGTTATATTGATAGGAAGAGTTTCAGCCGAACCGAGGATGAGAGAAGAGTAGCTCCGCAAAACCTGGTGAGGAGGGGGTTTCTTGGTGTTAGGCGCAAATGCAATGCACACAACGATGAAGGTTGTTGGGCTCATTGTGAATCCCTGTGTACACTTCTTTGTTGCTAAACGGTTTGATGTTGGTGTGAAAGAGTGTTGAGAGGGATTGCAATTCTGAGATCTATTGACACAAGATACATATGAGGTTGCAACAATCTAACACTAGTTTGGGGGAGTAGATCTCTGGCGGGGCTCTGTGTTGGCCCAGATCTAGATGTAGAGGTTGCAACCCTTATATCATATCCCAATCACTCAGATCCAGATCTAGGTCACCGCAACACCACAGAAATACCATACACTAGATCCCCCCTCCTTGACCAGGACGTCAGCAATTCCATGAAGATGAACTATTGCCTGCTCAAGACTAGAACCAGCTGCCAAGAGACGAGTCCGCATCAACAAGCACGACATTCAACAAACACATATAAGTTATCCTCCTACACGCAGTATACAATGCCCCTTGCTAGAAATTGCAAATTACACTCATATTGCAAAATGTACCATGTCATATTTCTGTTGTGGAATTGTAAGTTAGATTTACAAACATTAGGGATAGTGGTAGAAGGAGATTTACATCTTAACCTTGCAGACAAAGGGAAGCACTGCAGCCCATCGGTTGGGATCACAAACACAGGCATATTACAAACAAATACTAGCCGGACACAGCAGCCAAGCTTGTTGTCCAAACTCCTGCAGGGAAAGAGTACAGATAGACCAATCCAAATACAAGTAGGAGCGACCCAGACTTCTTGCACGAGCCTCCACCTCACGGTGATGTCTGGAGGATTTCAGAGAATGCCGGCTCCCAGTAGCCCAAGAGGAAGATCGGGAGATGCAAACTTGAAGATACACAAACAAGAAGTCGACAGCCACCTGCGACACCAAACGAATCAACAACAAAGGTACCCCACAACTCAAAAACCTCAACACCATCTACAGGTACACAAGACTAAAGATCAACATTGCAAAAAGGACGAAGACACCCCGGATCCGAGCAGGCATCTCCCCTCTACACCACTGCCTAAACACCTGCAGGGACAGGGAAATGAAGGACCGCACCACAAACAAGACGGAGCCACCCAGGCTCCCAGCAGACACCCCTACCCCAGGTCGCCGTCCAGAGGAACGGGAAGAATATCGGCTAGCAACAACCAAGCAGGAAGACCAGCTGCTGCAAACCTGAAGACACACAAGCGCGAATTCAACAACCTCCATCAACATCAAGAGGTTCAACAAAGTAGGACATCAAGAATCCCAAAACCTCAACAACACTTACAAGGGCAGAAGACAGAAGAAGAGCATCGACATAAAGACGGAGTTACCCTGGCTTCCAGCAGGCGCATCCCCCCCACACCGCTACCCGAACACCTGCAGGGACAGAGGACAGAAGAACAACACCAAAAACAAGAAGGTACCGCCCAAGTTCCAAATAGACGCCTCCACCCCACGATGCTGCCCGGTGGCTGAGGAAAAACATCGGCCCCCGGCAACCAAGCAAGCAGATCAGCTGAAGAAAACATGAAGCCACACAAGTATGAACTCAACAACCATCATCAACGCCAAGAGGATCAACAAAGAAGGACCCTGAGAGCTACAAAACCTCAACAAGCAAGCCTACACAACCATTGTCTGCTTAAGACTAGAACCAGTCACCAGGACACAAGGCTGCATCAACAAGCGCGACACTCAACAAAATCAGATAAGTTATCCCTTCACAAAATGCTGCATACGATGCTCCTTGTTAGAAAATGAAAACTAAACTCATACGGAAGAATGCACCTTAGATCTTTTCATGTAAGAAATTGCAAATTAGACTTATTCACAGCAAGATTAGCAGTAGAAGCCGGTTTATTCCCTAACCTCGCAGACACATGGAAGCACAACAGCCCCCTGCTCGGAAATACAGAAGCAGGAACATCACAAATAGAACACTTTTAGACACGGCGGCATATCCTGCTACCCGAACACCTATAGGGGAAGAGGATAGATAAACCACATCGAAAACAAGATGGAACTACCCAAGCCCCCCGTAGGCGCCTCTACTCAACGTCGATATCTTGTGGCTTTGGAGAAACACCGGCTCCCAGCAGCCAAGCAGGTAGATCAACGACTGCAAAACAGAAGACACTCAAACACGAAATCAACAACCATCAACAACGCCAAGAGGATCAACAACGTAGAACTTCAACTTCAAGACTCCAACAACAACTGCAGGGGCAGATGACACAAGAACTCAACCGCAAAGAACAAGGAGATACCTCGGCTCCCAGCAGGCGTCCCCCCTCCATACTGACGCCCGATCAACTGTAGGGAACGAGGTCAAAAAAATTGCACCACGAACAAGTTGGAGCCACCAAGGTCATCTGCAAGCACTTCCACTGCAAGCTGATGTCCGGTGACTACAAGAATTCACAGGCGCCCAGAAGGCAACCAGCCACTCAAGCTGCTGCATACACGAAGACAAGCAAGCACGAACTCATCAATCACTAGCCATGCCAAGAGGATCAACAACAAAATCAGAGGTATGTAACTTACCAGATATGTCCACTAACCTCTTTGTCCATTTCAGTGTTTCTCTTATTACATGTATACAACAGAACATTGAATGACAACAGACCGAGACGAAACCAACTCTGCTGCAACAGCAATATCATCAACAGACAAAGACTGAAGGGAGGGCAACTGCTGATACGAAACCCTAGCCGCCTCAAGTTCCAGAACAACAAAATTAGGCTCCGAACGGATCCAGATCCAAGAAGAGCACATCGCAACCTTTGAAATCAAATCGAACGGCCAAGCAAACACCAGAGAAAACTCAACCCTAAACTCCAGCAAACTTCACAACGAAACCTCTCATCGATGACAACATCGACGACAACAATGAGATCCATCGAATGTAGACTCACAAGGTATAAAAAACACTCCCATTCCCACAAGAACTCATCTCACAGTTATCAACTCGGCATTAGACCAGTACACCCTGCATCCACTCGGAGAAGAGACGGCACTTGGAGGTCCGTAGATAGCCATCAGTGGAGCTCGGAAGCTGCCAAGTCAAACCGAGTAGAGAGGACTCTCCTCCCCTGTGAAGAATCCTCACCCCGTCTCCGCTATATGTTTTCCTTCTTACGCCCCCTACAGGTTCGACACTGGATTTATGAGTATACTAACACAGAATTGTTGTACCTTGCACAGATTAGACAGGTCACAGACTGCTCGACGAGAAGACAACACACACCTCGACCGAGAATGAGGCGGCGAAAGCAAGAATTCAAGGAAAGCGAAGACGAGCTCAGACAACGCAAGCAAGAGCTTAGGCGATAGAAGCAACAGTGTAGGCAGCGTGAGCTCAGGCAGCGAGAGATCAAACTGCGCAAGGGAGAACTCTGGAGGCGAAGAGAAGAGACATCAACGTATAGACGTAACCCTAGACCGCTGAAGACTGGCGACGAGAGCAACCCGTTTCTCCCCCACTGCGAACGGCGAGTCGTCTTCACTGAGAAGAGACAACCCTGTAGAGGCGAGCAGGAGTACACGGCAGAAAAGAAGGTGACAACCACTCTCGACACTGCGTCCGAGCCGAACAGCGAGACTGAACTGCGAGCACCTGAGAAGACCCACCCCAAGGAAGGTACGAAGGCACACACGCTCTTTTCTCCTCTTGCACCCACGCCGAACGACGTGTTGTACCCCTGCCGAAACCCTTGGCGGGCAGCATCAGCCCACCATTTCGACGAACTCCGGAGTGCTAAAGATCGAGACGGCCAACCTACCCTCGATGGCCCAGAAAGTGACGACGGCCCAGAAAGTGACGACGGCCCAGAAAGTGACGACGGCCCAGAAAGTGACGTAATAGCAGCCCTATCCCCAACGACTACACCAACTGCCGTCCACATCACAAACCCGAGTGGCCACATTCCACTCCTAAAGGTAAGACTAGCTACCAGGCACCCTATTGCGTCATGTTTGAATGACAACCTTTGTTTAAAAACCCTTTCCATGAGTGTTGTAGTACGTTTTGATCATGAGTACTTAGCATCTCCCTGTAACATTAATATGTGTCATTATAGTAGTCATAGCTCAAAAACCTACCTCTCCTTGTTAGTATTGCCTTCAGTAGGCCCACAAATTAAATTGTGGAATGAAGGTAATCTAAAGGTTAAAAGAGGCAAAATTATACACAAACCTTTAACCCAAAGCTACATTCTTTACTGCAGAATGTCTCAGTCAAGCAATGTTGCGTCCGCTGTCAAACAACTTTCATTTAAAAATGCTGTAGCTGATACGGACGATGACATGAATGCTGCTCAGAAACGAAATCTTATGTGTTTGCATTCCCTGAGCCAGAAAAAGGCCAAGGCGACCACATTGCCTAGACCTGACTTCTGGCTAGGGTTTCGCTCTCTCAACACTATTGCTAAGAGCAAAGGATTGCCCAAAATCCCAGCCTTAGCATAGAAGATTTGAAATTACGAGGCATGAAGGAGGACCACGCAAAAGCTGACATAGAAGCGTTGCCTTCTTTTCCGTACGTGGCACAAGAGGAATGGTCATCTTCAAGGCCTGATGGTGTGAAAAGTAATCATTTCAACTTGACACAAGTCCCAAGTGAGGTTGTGGTTGATGAGGATGGATTTGCTAAAGATTACCAAGTGTCTATCAACTTTGAACTAGGGGATCAAGTATGTGCACGAAAAGTTATTCACAATATGGTTGTTGAAAAGCTTAAAGAATTGGAGATACCTCTTGGCACAATATTGGGTGAACAAATTGCCATCTTTTGCCACCATAAATCGGAGAATTGGAGTGGGACAATCAAACTTCACTTGTTGAACCCCAAGGTAGATGCACGTGCTCTTCTACAAGGTGTGAAACCATTCATCCTCACCCTAAACGAGGGTATTCCACACAAAGGCAAGGTATGTAAGTCATATGACCCTTTGGCTTCATCTAACAACCTTTCTGTCAAAGTCACAGGCTCAACACTAGGAAACAAAGAATGGTTTACTATGCATGAGGAAATAGTAAAAGAAAGTTTTGCTAGGGGATTTAATTTTAAAATTACTGGGGTAAAGAAAAAGGCAGCCAACGAATTTGAATGGATAAAAACCACATCTCCAAAGATGGCCTCCATAGTCAAGAATAACAAAGTAGCATTTGCTAATGAAATTTTTGTGCCGAATTTCGTGAGCAAAGGGAAAATGAGTGAGGATGAAAAATTGAAAAAAAAAATGCATTGATTTTAATTGTTAAGAATCTTAGCAAAATTGAATCCATTGAGAAATTAGAGGAAGGATTAAAATCAAAACTTGGTGCAAACAACATCGAGAGTATGTATTTCAAATTGGAGAATGGAAAACATGTTGGAACATGCAATGTACAATGTCTCAATGCTGCCGTGTACAAGAAACATGTGAAACAAAATGTAGAGCTTCATGGAAAGTATGTCGATTTTTCCCCTCATCCTAGGAGCCTCGATGGCACAAACCCCTCAACTGCAGAAGAACTCAAGAGACTAGGACTGACAGATGTAAACTCAGCCGCTATGAATGCGGTCATTGCCATGGAGAATGCTCCAAACCAAATCCGTGCGAAGGATCTTAACGAGATGGTGGAGACAGTTGTTAACAAAGGTACACAAAACACTATTGCAGAGCTTCGTAAAGAAATGGCAGCCATGAAAGGGGAAATAATTGAAGAAGTAAGAAGCTATGCTGACATGGTGCAAGAAACTACCAAAAAAGTCTTAAGAAGTGAAATGACATCCCTTAGAAAAAACATCATACAAACTATCATGGAGGAAGAGGAGAGAGCTAGCCAAAGAGTACAACTAACCATTGAAGGGATGGACACGTCAAACTAGGTTTGACAAACAACGAGATAGAAATCATATATCTAATAGTATATATTTATACTAAAAACACCAAATACCTACTAGTATATTTCTATACTAAAAAATATAAAAACAAAAAACAAATATATACCAAAGTATACATATATACTACATACAAAAAACATAAAAGTAAATACAAAAAGAAAAGAAAACAACAACAACAACAACAACAACAACAACAACACCAACAACAACAACACCAACAACAACAACAACAACAACAACAACAACACTACTCCACACCCCTACCACTAGTAGCCATACACATTACTCATTGTAAACTATTAATTATACTTTGCGGAGACATAGAAACCAACCCCGGCCCAATGCCAAACGTCTTCCACAACCACCCAAAAACACACAAAAGACTATCAAAAATATATTTCATTCCGAATACTATAAAACTCCACCCCGAATATCAACACCTAGCATCCTCCTTTGCGCCACTCCTAAAAACTAATCACATACTTCAACAAACTTACTCCACCCTTTACCCCAACATTTCCCGCTACATACTTCAAAAAAACAATATCCACCCATCCGCACATATCCTATTTGCCATAATTACCACTCTACACCCGTCAATAGACGAATGCAACAATATCACCAACCAATATCCTACTAACACAAACCCAACACATTGGACAAATATATTATTGAACACCCTATCTTCTCTACATAATCCCCCTGAAAGACATATAGATACACTCCACCCATACACTAAATTCCTAGGGGAAAACCAACACCTTTTTGAACACAAAACCTCTCTACACAATGACCTATATAAATTTATTCATAACCAAACCCCACCCCCTTCCCCCGAAGAACTACAAACAAAATTTCCCTACCTCCCGCACAATCTCATCTTCGAAGCTCTTCGATGCTTTGAACCAATTCATGATTATACGCACCCTACTCCAACACCCGCCTATATTTCTCCCCCACTTCGCAACCACGACAATACAGACAATAGAAACACATATATAATTACATGGAATGCCTCAACGTTAAACACTGCTTTACCATGCATCCACAACCTAACCGCCCACACCAACACACCACCCGCCATAATTGCCATACAGGAAACTAAACTAACCGCTACTAAATCCACAAAATACATCCAAAAAACATTCCCCGACTACAAACTTATATTCAATAACACTCATTTTCTCACACGTTGCATCCAACAACGTAGGCCATATACTCCGGCAAGAGGAGGTCTACTCATGCTTATACACCAATCATATGCCTTCCCCAGAAATATTACTAAAATCCCCACCCCGGCTAATATATCACCATATCTTCAAATTATTGAAATTACTAACCGCCCCCTTCAACCATGGCTAGTCCTTCATCGATACATGCCCTCGCACATAGAAGATTCTAGGCATATTCTGGAGATCCAAAATTCCATTACTTCACAAATAAATACACACATCAACCATACAATAATACTCTGCGGAGATTTCAACCGAGACATCGCCCTTATTGGACGACAAAACGGAGAGGTAGTCCCCCACTTGACATAGACTTTCAATGGCAAAATTATACAGAGGACCTCGAATTATATTTAATCCCAACCGACACACAATACTCTCGTCAAGGTGGACTTAACTACACACACACTAGCCTAATCGACGGATTCTACATTAAAACACCTAACCACACCCAATATACATCTACCACCAATACCACAACTAATCTAAACTCAGACCACTTCCCAATCCAACTCAATATACCTCACAACACCCTTATAAGTAGACCTCCCACAACCATCAACTCAAATAATACTAAAATACTAAATCCCATCCCAAAAGTAAACCTTGATAACTTTAACACAATATTCTTTGAAAAAAACTCACTACTAATAGACTCTCTTATAGATACCCTTTCTAACCACCAACACCTCACACGAATACAATGAGAAGAAGCTTGCACGACTCTTGACAAACTCATTAATGAAATTTCTACTACATTAGAAAAAACATGTAAAGCACCCCCGATTCCACGACTCACACCTAGAACCTCGAATCAAGGGGGGTATCTCCCGAGAAAACTAGCAAAAAAGTGGAAACAACACCTAGCCACATACCACATTATCCGTAAAACAATTTATATCGCTAAAACTAATCAGAATTGGCAAACCCACCCCATACTCCCCGAACTACAAAACCTTCGTCACCCTCGAATCCCACAAGTACCACCACCCAACACCCCTCACAAAGACTGGCTAAAAGACATTGCAATCATTGCAAAACCCGCCAACAAAGAAGCTCGGAAAATTACTACTAAATATGCAAGGGAATGTGTCAAAAAAGCTATTTCTAAATATCGTCAACTATATGAAACCAGCCCAAAAAAGATTAATAGAAAAGTCTTTAAAAGCAACACAAACCTACCACTAGACTGCATTACAGACCAAAACAATAACATATTAACCAGCCCAGATGACATCGCAAACAAAATACACCTCCAGCAATCCATAAACAATAGACCAACCATCCCCCCATGTCACTCTCAACCACAACATACACCAACATGCACATGCGGAGTTAGACAATACCCGTGGCATGATTTAGACAGATTTACTATTGATAAAAGAGGCGAACCAACAACACCTCTCCACACATATTATAACAGAGACACATACAACATGTGCCTGGAAAATCTGGGAAACAACAAAGCCCCTGGCCCGAACCATATACCCAACTCAATTCTAAAAAACATGCCCCCAAGATTCCACGATCTTCTATCATTATTTTTCCTTCACTGTTACAAACAAAAATCCATTCCCGCATCTTGGAAAACAAGCCTAACAATCTTATTATACAAAAAAGGCAACCCATCCGCACTATCTAACCACCGACCTATTGCCTTAGCTAACACCATCTACAAATTATATACTAGTACTCTTACATCAATATTATCGGCCTACGGAGAAATACACCAAATATTACACGAAAGCCAAGAAGGATTTAGAGCCGAAAGAAGTACCACACGGCAACTTCAAACCCTCATTGCCGCTCTTGAGGATGCAAAATTCACAAATAAAGACATTTACATACTCTTTATTGACTTCAAAAACGCATTTGGTTCCATTGACCATCCTCGATTGCTAGCCGTTATGAGTGATCTTGGGTACCCGGAAGACGCAGTCACACTAATTGACAATATATACTCCCAATCTACCACTACATACGTCGGAGAATTCTTTGGTAAAACACGCCCCATCCCCATCCAACGTGGTACCATCCAAGGCGACACATTGAGCCCATACCTCTTTATTATTTTTCTAGAACCTCTACTGAGATGGCTTCAAAGAGGCAATAATGGCTACACATTTGGAACCTCTAAAGTCACCATAAATTCGGTCGCACATGCCGACGATCTAGCGGCCATCTTTGGACGTCTTAAATCACTCCAAATACAGTTAGACAAAATAGACAAATTTTGTCTCTGGACCGGGATGGAACTCGGGGTCCAAAAATGTGCTGTAACCGGATGCCCAAACAAATCCAAAATAAATCCGACTGCCTTCAAAGCCCTTATCCAAGCTACCAATATCCACTGTCAACACCAACCAATTCCGGTTCTCAACCAAAACCAACTCTACATATACCTTGGAATAAACCTAGTCCCATCTTTAAAATGGAAAATTCAAATTCACGCTACTACTACAAAGCTTATTAAACAATGCAAGGAACTTACACTTTGTCCGGCCACATTGCAACAAAAAATAAAAATGATTGACACCGTCATACGTCCGGGTATTTCATATAGTTTCTATGCGGTCCCTTATTCCATGCCCGCCATAAACAAACTTGACAAAAAAATCATAGCCATACAAAAGAAAGTATGCGGACTCCCCAAATGTACGCCCAATGTCATAACACAACTTCCCTATGAACTATTCGGATTAGAAGCTTTTTCCCTAAAAAATGCCTACCTACGTTGCATTGGAGAACAACTCCAAAATGCACTTAACGATAAAGGAAGACTAGGACTAATTTACAGTGGACTCCTTCGGCACATCCTTGCCATCCATGGAGGAGCACAATACCTCCAAAGACTTTAAAAAACTCACTCTCTTCGGTCTCCCATTACCCGCACACTCTTTTTACTCAAAACAGAAGGTCAAACATTTCTAAAAAGCACACTTGAAGATTTCCTACTAGGCCCCGCGCCGCTCGAACAAAATTAGGCAAATGAAATACATAACCTCCCTAGACTTGACCGACAACTATCCGCCAAACTCCTACAAAAAAAAATTTCTGCAAACATTACCGACCTAAAACAAATTACACTACCAAATGGAACACACCTTATGGACGACAAGAGCTACAAAACACTCTATGGTACCCCTCATAAATTAATAAAAAGTGCACTAAATATTGCCAAACAATTATTTTGTCACCCCCCATGTCTCCCCACATGCCCCAACCCTTGCACCACTCACGCCCCACCATACACACTTAAAGACCCATACATCATCAATCACAATGACATCCATCCCAGCATCAACCTCCC
Organism: Bryoerythrophyllum caledonicum; assembly: GCA_963971425.1. Lineage (NCBI taxonomy): Eukaryota > Viridiplantae > Streptophyta > Bryopsida > Pottiales > Pottiaceae > Bryoerythrophyllum > Bryoerythrophyllum caledonicum. The sequence goes on from OZ020514.1 coordinate 5,277,598, forward strand.
ATTAACTCCCCCAAACCCGCCACATTCACGATCATATGCTCCTCCACCACATATATTAAAAAATCCTTCCATACACCCAATAAACAACATAACCGCGCACAGACATAGAAAGTACACTGACTCTAATAACATAAGCAAACAATATACGTCATACCTATGCCATTGGTCCCACAATAACAATAACTAGGCCAAATGGCTCCCACAAAAAATCTTTTCCCTTGGCACAACGCAAATTCTTCCTTACATAACACCGAAATACTCACACAATACTACCTTAGAACTCAAAACAATTATTACTTTAATATCATACAATTACACCACCCCCAAGCACAACCTCGCGATAGAAGATTTGTCACGCCACCTCTTATTATCCCCCTCCTTAACATCTTTACAACCGAATGCAACCCCGAAACGGACATCCTAGCACAAACAAATACAATCAAAATACAAGATAATGCCCACATATACGAAGGAAATGGTAGACATCTAATTACCATACCACTCACTAGACTACAATGGTTGTGGAACCAATATCACAACGCACTACAAACCCACATTAACATTGAACCAATACCCCAAACATTCGAAACCGAAATTGTTTGGCTATACCAAAGATATAACTACCGAATACCCAAAAATGACCCCCTTAAATATGCACACTACACATTACCCGATACCATCTTGGACTACCTTATTACATCTCTGAATATCACACATTCAAACTTCTCATCTACCGTTACATGCTCTACAAAAATCTCAAAATTTTACTCTCCATTCGAGCGCGACAAGATTTTTGGTTCTCTTGGAAAAGCCTTTGATTATAAGTGGAGCGGAATAGGCCTTGCACACCCTCACAACGAAGAAGAAACACAACAAGCAACACATTGGGCACGCCTAGCGGCAAATAATGACCCCTACCACAACATCACCATTATTATTACTCCCGACATTCATTGGTACCACAACTCCAAACCACAAATAGGTCCATTCCCGGACTCTCACATCATAGTACTATTTGAAGCAGACTCTATGACCTACAAAGAACCCACTATACCACCACAAATACAAACACCTCGCCTTGAACTAGCAACCTTACGTATCCTATGTATACATCACCAAACTCGGGAGATAGGTACCGTAGAAAACCTCACTCATCTCACTTTGATAGCAAAAAACCTAAACATTAACAAGGTATACACCGCAATTGCCCCTCCTACACCTATTTCAATCCGAGTAAACCGTAACAAAAAATGGTCTAAAACCCCCCACATAAACATCTCCGCACCACCTATTACCAAATTGAGCCTCCCACTCCCCAACTACCAAATTAATACCGACCTTAAATTTGACCCTAACTTTAGCTACTACACTGACGGCTCTTTTAAAGAACCAACCGAAGTAAGCCCGGGACATTGGCACCGAGAAAAAGCCGGTTATGGGATATACAATCCAACCAAACAAATTAAATTAGGCAAAAGACTACATGGACTCCAAAATATTCTAAGAGCCGAAATGATGGCTATACACAAAACCCTTAAAATAATCACCACTCAATACCCAAACGAACCAGCTCACATTTTCATAGATTGCATAAACGTACTATATCTCCTTAATCCACACATAAAACACCCCACTTTACACAACAGTCACCCGGATAAAACTATCCTTACATCTGTGGTTGCAATGCTCCAAAATCGCACACAAATCACTACACTCCACAAAGTCCGAGCTCATGCTAACATCGCCGGCAATGAACAAGCCAACAAATTAGCAAAGGAAGGAAGAGAAAAAACCCACAAGAATGCCGAACATCCATACAAACACGCCCATGCCACCCCATATTACTTTCATAGATATGAATGGCCCTCTATGGGCGAAACTCCCAATAAAGGTCCCATACGATTCTTGGACAAATACCTCAAAAAACATGATCTTATAAATAACCTAGGAAAACTCACAGAAAATTTTCCCAATATTGATAAATGAACTGGCAATCCAAACATTCACAACATACTGTCCAACAATTTTTGGAAAAACCCCATTATAACGGATCCACAAATCACATGCCTAATCAAATTCCGCACCGGACAATACATGGGTAATGCCCGCAAACAACTCTTCTTTGGAATAGAAAGAATTCCTACAATAACATGCCCAATTTGCAACACCACGGACCCAGACACATGGCTACATGTCTTACTCAAGTGCCAAAACCCCCATATACACTCACTAATTGTCAAAAGACACAACAAAGCCGTATGGGCTATTCGTAAACTACTTATATCATCAACCAAATCCCGATGTTTCACTCTCATGAATGCTGGAACCTTTAATGACAACCCACAAGAAATACGGTCCCTCCTTGGCTATTACCATGCATCTGTCATACTCAAAGATGCCACTGTAATGCAAGATTCAAACCGGACCTACTATGTGTTAGAGGACTTCCATACAAAGACCTCCCACCAAACTACATAGACCCTAGTCTCACCATCCAATTTATTGAATTCACATATTGCAATGATAGATTCTCCCCGGATACTATTACAAACAAAATAAATAAATACCAACCACTACTTGACGATATTCAAGCACTAGGATGGAAAGTAGACCCCTTCATTGTCATCACCGCAGGTGCTAGAGCCACCACCTTCATCCCCTCAATGACAACCCTTGAAGATACATTTAAAATCCCCATCACCTCAATCAAAACCACCTTTTCAATATTAACACTATTGCAATTCAACATGCTATGTCGATACTCCTGCATAAACGCAAACTTGAAAACAACCAACCCCTTCCCGACGCTTCGAACTCCCTTCCATAGATTGAATTTGCATTTCACCATACACGCCCTCCCCCTTTTGAAGACTTTTTTGGGACCTATGGTTCTTTGTTCTTGGCTACTTGTTACTGGATACATAGTGTCCACCCTCGAAAGGGAGAAGTAGTTCCATACTACTAACCCATGTCCGGTGGGCATGGACTTAGTGGTGGAATGAACGGACATTTTATTCACGCCGGCCCCTTCCGGAGACCGGCGTTCTTCTTCTTCTTTTGATTTTGTATAAAAAATCAACTGTCATACTTTCATGACATTGTGCCAAAGAATCATTCAAGGGTGCAAAGATTTCACTCTAGGAGGAGTCAAAGTTCTTAGGTGTTACCTACAAATTGAACTTTTATTCTTCCACATTTATAGATACAAAGATTTTTTCAAAACCTGCTTTAATTCGATCTTGTTTCCTCATCCACCAAAAACAAAAAAAAAATATGTTTCTTGTGTGCATTATGCATTTTGGAAAAACTAAGATTACAAAAGATAAAATATATTGTTAGAGAGATATATTCTTTCTCTACTGCAAGATTATTTAGAATGTGCTAGACACCTTAACTATACCCATACTTAGATTTAATTTCATCTCTTGATGTGGATTATGATTGTAAAAAACTACAACTTTGCATTTGTACAAAACCTTCATTTAACAAACAAAACAAGTGTGTTGACCTTATGAAATCAAGGTGGAAGGAAACTATATACCTCGCTACTGATCCTACAACACTCCACTCTGTAGTTTCAAATATTCATAAATTATCCTAGTATCATTTATCATTATCCTACCATAACGACAAAAATTATTATTTTTGAATGACTTATATTGACACTAGAAATGGTAGTAATGAATTGATTACATTTACAAAGTCACGGTCCTTTGGAGATTTATATGAAACACATTCACTCCGACACATTTAGAAGCAAATAGTTCATATAGTAATATTGAATCAATATATTAGTCAATGTTGGTCCCACAAAATTCCTACAGATTTTGATCTAATTTCAAGTCATAGATGATGAGTATGTGGTTGAAATCCAAGACCTTGGAGCTCCAAGTTTCTTAAATATAGCATGTATGTACAACTGACACCAAAGGCTTTTTCAAGCCCGACTCCCCTTTAACTTCTAAAGACCCAATGTCCCCTCGAGGGACATTTTAACCTTGGATAAAGCCCCACAATATCAAATTTAGGCATGAATTTATGAGATTTTTTTATTGAATGGAAACTTTTTAATAGCTTTCTACAGACATAGTTTTTGTAGAAACCCGACTTACATTTCAAAAGTTCCAACTTTTTTCAGTAACATATACAAATAGTGCAATGGTTTAGTGTGACATATAACAAGTAGTGTAGCAAAACTTCAATTAATTCTAAATTCAATAGAAATTCGAGTTTTTTGTCCAATTAAAAAAGAAAAAAATATTTTGGAAAGAAAATGGAAATTTTTTCATCTACCACATGAATTTTTGTATTTCAAAATATGAGAAGGATATGATATATGCAAAACTTGAAGCGTATTGTTAGTTCTTAGCACATAGTTGCATTACAAGATTTTAAAGGACATCTTCTACCCCTCTTCCACTTCTAAAATTTGATGCACATGTGTCTAACAAGATCCCTAGAAAGTTAAAATTAGAAAATCACTGATAGTAGTGCAAAAAGTTGCCATAGAAGGTGCTTGAAGTTTGTTGAAGGTATTTAGTATGACCTCAAGAAGAGTTTATGTCTCACTTCAAAGGCTGATATCTTTCAATTGGTGTGGTAAAACTAAACTGATTTCTTAGCACATACTCTTGTGCAATCCTAGTCCAAGATCCTATGGTTAGATATATAAAAACAATGTTTATTTGCAATTTGTGTTGAATGCATTGAAATTGGAAGTTTTCAGTGAGTTTGGTTGCTAAAATGTCACGGGCCTTTCGGAGTTAATGCTCTCCATGGTACAAACTTTGCTTATTGATAATTTTTTCACATTTGACATCTTCACATAATGCTTACCAAGTTAATTTGGCATGCCTCATTTAACCCCTAAAGGACCACGACCACTTTCGCTCTAAAACCAGTCCAAAATTGCCACTACCAAAAAGAGACATGAAAATCACATTTTAAAGTGAATTTCGGATTTTCAACCATAAGATCTTAAAAAAGACTTCTATATAAACATGCCGTAAAATTTTGGTTGCAATCCACCGCACGGATTGATAGATTTTAGTGTTTAAAGTCAAAACAATGGTTCATTTTCTTCCCTGCGTTGAGTAGAGTAGCAGACTTTGACTTCACTTTGTATCAATTTTTTGCATTATACAAGGTCTAAATATTTTACCATTATCTTAAGCATGATGTTATTTCCCAACACACCAATTTTTAGAGGTAAAAATAGGGTGTAGCATATTCAAAACAAGTGTGCAAGGAGTGGAGGTTCAAAAATTGCCATTTCACGTTTTATTTTTTTGTGAACTACGTATGTATTCGAATGATAATCCAAACAGTCATTAGGAAGGTTTTCACCACATATTGTTGTTGAAATAATAAAAAGTGAAAAATATGAAGATCTCTAGGTTTTATGTAGAAAAGATGAATTTTTTTTCCCCCGTTGCCCGACAATGTGTGAAAATGTTTGACTTGGAATAAAATTCCTATTTACACTAAAGACAAGAATTTTTTTAGAAAATTTCCGAAGAAGGAGATATTCTATATATGTGTGAAAAATTTCAATGTCGATAGAAACTTTTGTCAAAAATTTTGGAGGTGCCCGGAGTCCCCACTTTTAGCTTTAAGTGGTACTAACTTTCAAACCACAAATCCAAAAAATAAAATAAAAATATCTCCACAAAGCTCTTATCAGAGGCTATCTTATGTAAAATTTCAATTAAAAAGTATTTTTTTTCGAATTGTATGTACCTGCCCAAAATCCCAATTGTCCCCCCCGGAGGACAGTTGGTCCTTTAGGGGTTAAATCAATCAAATCTGAATATAAGGATGACCTATGGTATACCATATCAATGGGTCTTTTTTGACAAATAATTCAAAAAATAACTTCCATGCATATTACATATTAATTTTAAAGCAAAACAATTAAGAAGAAAAGTGTTTTTGCTATTATCTATTCATAGATTTGATCAATTGTTTAGCACTAGTGTGCTTTACCCAGTCCTTGAATACAATACTAAGTTAAACCATGTCTTCTCTATAGAATTTTAGAAATTAGGCTTATTGAATAAATGTCGTTATTTCAAGATTAAAGAAATGAATAGAGAAGTTTGTCAACTTTCTGCTAATTTAAGTACACCATATGAATATTGCATGTGAATATTGCATTATGAACATATGATGGTAATGCAACAATGCAATGAAACAAATTGACAAGAATGATGGTTTAGACTATTATTGCTATTGAAATAAAATCCCTTTGCTTCAAAATGTGGTCAAATAGTTGGAAATCAAAAGCTACTGGATTATAAGAATTGCTTATAGAGACTTGCTAATACGTTTTGGTACTTTGTGATTATATTATCAAATAAATCAAGATTTAATAAATTCAATGCTTATGTTGTAATAGATGGTTTCTAAGTTTCAACCATTAAATGATTTTCTTATTTCTTAGAAAATCTTCTTTTATTGTACAAGAATTATCCTTACACTTACACCTCAATAATAGTGTTGATTTCCAAGGATTTGAATTGCATATTACAAGAATGAAATCAAATATAAACTTTTACACAAGTAGAGGTACGTTGTATACATATACTCACATTACAATAAGTACACATATACACATATTCAACTACAAGTAAGGTGTAGATTGGGATGACAATGAATAGATGTACATCCAATTTAGTGATTATATACACAACAATAATTATTAAAACTCACATTTTACAATGTCCTAAGAATCATGAACTCTAAAAAATATAGACTCGTCTTTGCATCGTGGATCATTACCAAGGATGCCTTCAAGACAATGGACTATCACATCAAATGTAGGTCTTTCTAAAGGGTCAGTGTGCCAACACTTGTTCATCAATTCCACCACCCAAGGTTGCAAGTGGCTTGGCAAGGTTGGTCTTCTACCTCCGATCACCTCGCCAACCAATACTTCTCCGTTGCAATTTCCAACCTCTTCAAATGGTATAAGTCCCGTCAATACTTCATAGCATGTCATCGCGAAACTGTACACATCCGTCTTTGGAGTGAACAAATTTGGTGTTGTGTGAACACATTGATTCTTCAAAGCTTGCAAAATTTCGGGTGCCCTCCAATATCCAGTGCCCACTACCCCAACAGAGCACTCAAAATCCGTAACTAAACACATAGTATTATGACCCAATTCTATGGGATTGAGTTGATTTGTTACCTTACTATCAAGATCAAAACTGAGCACATTGGCCGCTTTCAAATCTCTATGTAAAATACCCTCGGCATGCAAACCTCTCATCCCACATGCGATCTGGGCAATGATCCACAGCATACAACATTCATGGTAGTTGCCATCTAACATCATAAAGGGTGAGTGTTGGTTACCATTGTGTTCCATTCTCACATCCAACAATTTCCGCAAGTCCCCCCACATTTGAAGCATTTCAAATGCGAATCTTCCATCTCCCAACAACCTCCCACACATCACTGGGTTCCACATGACATCCTTTCCCGACGAAGCACAGAAAGCTCCATATTGGTGCAGGAGAGCCAAGGGCCACTGCTTTTGCAAGTCAGAAACCAAACATCCCGCCTTAAACACCTTCCAAACCACGGGATATGCATATTCCTCATCAATCCCGACATGTTTGAAGGAAGAAACCCCCGCGTCATAGATCTCTCCTTGGCCACCCTCCGCAATCTTCTTTCCCAACACCATCCCATCATCCCCTATCCGAAAGAACTGGCTCCCGGGGTGCGCCTCCTGCAACCTCCGCATCTCTTGCACGTTCTCCTCATACAACGCCAACCTCTCACTCTCCGTCAACGTCTCCGCGCAACTCACCGACACCGAGCATGACGACTGCGTACCTATCGTCGTCGTTGCCGCTGTGAAGTAGTCCGGTTCGACCACTGTCCAATGCTCTTTCGACGCCTCGATCTCAGCGTCTTCCTGGCTCATGTTCAACTCACTCGTGCGTTCCATCATCCTGTGAATTCGTGCGGAGTAGTACTCACACGACGACGACGATGCATATTCAGATGAGGACGATGAGGACGAGCGGGTTCTTCCTTTCCTGGCCGTGAAGAAGATTGACTCCGGAAGATCGGTACTACTCAAGCTGCTGGACTCCATCTCAACCCTTTCAACTCGTCAAATCCTGAGCATCGAAACCGGAAAACTGAGAGCTCGGAAAGGACGAGACTGGATCGGCGCACTACGTCTGTGGAAGTGGGAGGTCAATCCGAAGTTGCCGACTCCCTCTCAAACTTCACCAGCGCACGGGACGAATCAGTACAACATGTCCAATCCAGGCCAGCAGCAAACGGATCACAACCTCCACTTCTGACAAGCGACACACATTCATTCCAGACTCGAAAGAAACCAAGCAAGCAGGTGCAACTTAGACCGTCTAACCTGTTGAAGAAACAAGCTGCCGGACGCCTTCCGTTGGGAATCAAGAGCCCAGGAAGGAGCACCACTACGTGACAGAAACTTGATGAACTGCTGATCGTGCACTCCGGAGCGTACACTAAGCAGAGCAAGAGCGCCCTCCGACGACAGACGCGCTCCGACTGAACGAGAGTGAAAGAAGATGTTGACCACGCCATCCTCGGTGAGATGTACCTTCAAACAGGCTTTATTAGAGTTAGGGTTTTTTTCTTGTAGTATACTCGAAACAGGCTGGCTGGGACAGTCCCTCGCGGTTGAAAAGTCCTACGCGCCAACAAGACTTGGACTACGGTACACTGATTTTGATAGTGTACACTGTTTTAAGGAAACAGTGTATTCACCCTAAAGGGAATAGTGTATTTACCAAACTGTACATACAATATTTACAAAATAGTAAATGGTGAGTTTTTTGCATAGTAGATACTGTATTTGTCAATTGAAAATGATGTATTTACTGAAAAATAAATAGTGTATTTTCTAAATAGTAAATAGTGTTGTATAAAATAGTAAATAGTGTATGATTTATTTTATAAATAGTACATCTAATGAATAGTAAATAGTGTATTTAACAAATATATTTACCGAATAGTAGATAGTGTATGTACTGAATAGTAAACATTGAATGTTCTAATTTGTAAATAGTGTATCTACTAAATAGTCAATGATGTATCTACTAAATGGCATATAGTTATATGTACTAATTAGTAGATAGCATATGATCTATTTGATAAATAGTGTATGTATTAAATAGTAAAACAACAAATTTATCATTTATTAACCCCTAAAGGCCCAAGGCATTTTCACACCAAAAACACTTCGAAACTCCTTGTTCTAGTGCAATGAATAATGAGGTTACCAAAACCTTTTATTTCTACATCTAACAGTAGGATTTAAATCAAGACTTCCTCACAAAATTTCATAAAGTTTGGATTGAAAGATAATAGTGCTTGTAGAAAGAACCGATCTTTTTCTTCCCTACATTAAGTGGATCAACAAACTTTGACTTCACTTGGTATCAAATTTTTGCACTACACAAGGTCTGAAAAAATTACCATCATATTAATCATGATGTTATTTCCTTGTACACCATTTTTTAAAGGTAGAGAAGGGGTGTAGTGTATTCAAAACAAATGTGCAAGGAGTAGAGGTTCAAAAATTGCCAATTCACGTTATATTTGTTTGTGAACTAAATTTGTTTTAGAATAATAATCCGAATGGTCGATATGAAGGTTTAGACCACATCTTGTAGTAGAAAAAACAAATGTAAGAAATATGAAGATCTCATAGTTTTATGTGGAAAAGAAGAAGTTTTTTGGTACCTTGCCCAACAAAGTGTGACAATGTGTGAAAACGATTGACTTCGATTATTATCCTATTATCGACATAAGACAAGAGATTTTTCTTGACAATATGAAAGGAAATAATTTAATCTTTTTGGTATTGAAAATCTCAAAAGAAGAAGAAGAAGAAGAAGAAGAAGAACGCCGGTTTGCAAAGGGGACCGGCGTGAATAAAGTGTCTGTTCGTTCCACTACTAAGACCATGCCCAATTGAAAATCTCACATATAATAGAGTGTCCTAGCAAAAGTTTTTGGAGGTGCCCGACGTGCCCACTCTCCCCGTTTGAAATTCAAAACCCTACACTTTTGCATAGGATGTTGGATTTAGGTTTAAATTAAACTCACACGAAGCTTTTAGCAATGTCCATCTACAATAGAAATTTCAAAAAGGAATGTTATAAATTGACACCATAGGAACCTACCCAAACCTTCACGAGTCCCTCGAGGAGACTCTTGGGCCTTTAGGAGTTAAAGACTATATTTACCAAATAATAAACAATGTACTTATCAAATGGTACATAATATATATATGAAACAATAAATGACATAATTATAAAATAGTTTATTATCTATTCATAAGATAGTAAATAGAGTAAATAGAGTATGTAAATTTGTCATGAAATGATAAATTGTTTATTTACTGAATTGTAAATAGTGAATTTATCAAATAGTGAGTGAATCAAATAGTGGATAGTGTATTCATTGAATAGTACAGTGTATTTACTAAATAGTAAATAGTGTTAAATCTAATAGTAAAATAGTATATGTATTAAATGGTAAATAGTGTTTGTCCATTTGAAATTCGCTATATTTTCAACTCTAATTAGTTTAAGTAATGACAATCGTAAGACCTAGAGGTTATTTCCAATTCTCACCCGACAAAGGTTTACAAGTAAATCTAAAAAGTAGATAAATAGATGTATTCTTATCCAAAACCAATTATCATCTCAATTATTAGTGTCTGCTTCTAGAAATGGAAATGACTATTTAAAGCATGATTAGACAAGCCACCCAAGTGTGGAAGAGGAAGTAGAATGAAAATTGAATAAAGAATAAGAGTAGATTTCACTCAATCCTATGAAATCCCATTGTCACTCAGTTCATGAATCTACACATAGAATGTAGTTATGGTGCAAGAACTCTAAATTTGCAGGGCACCTTTCGCTGAATTCGTCACCATCTCAACGATCCGAAACATCCATTTGTCCAACATACCTGTTTGAACGATTTAAACATACATTTGCTAACATCAGTTTCAAATTCAAACATGCTATACGGAACATGATAAACCAGAGAAAACTAGGCAATTGATGAGCTTGGAGAAGTGAGACTGCACCTGTAACTGCAAAAGTGCCACCAAGAACAGCGCAAAGTCGCGTGATAAAATGGCCAAAATTACGCTTGTGTTCCGTAATGGTGACCACAATTGGTGATAGGTCGTACACAAAGTACACGGCTGCATTCAACACAGAAGTGAGGTGATGGATGCCGGAGGGGGAAAAAAAAGGAAAAAAAGAGAGTAGGAAATCGGAGGATGTATCCGAGGAGTCGTCTTGTTAAACCTATACATTTTCACCATACATCACTGACACAAAACCGGGAGGCTGAGCATACCTGGATAAGACGGGTCGAAGGGCTTCATTCCCTGGTAGTACTCACTCACAGAAAATTGGTTTGTTGGCATCACCTCGCCGCTCAAAAAGCGATACTCAGTGGGCACGATCTGCGAGCAAGGTTTGAAAGCAGGCCCCCGTTAGCAACGCAAACTGAACAGGCTTCGCCCATGTCAAACCAACTAACAAAACCATGACACTAAGCGCCCTACTACAGCGGCCGAAGGTCGATTCAGATAAAAACCACCAACGTAGGCCAACAGCCTTACCTTTAGAAAGTATTTGAAAGTACCACTGGTATCACGAAGAATGCGCTCAGAACCATCAAGCGGGTTATGTACTCCTGGATAAGTTGGCCCAAAGGATAGATCATGAATGACATGACTTACGTTCACCTCATATCCTGTCTCAAATATCTGTCCGTGGTTTAATATGTGTTATGCACTGACGCTGCAACTCAAACTCGTTACCAACTAAATAATGGTCAATCCTCCATATCGCTGAAGAAAAATCTAGTAACGATAATGAAACAGCAAAATACCTTGGAGGCAACGTAAAGGCTTAGACCATGCATAGAAATGTGAAAATTTCCTGCGACACGCTCCACGTCGATCACGCCAAAAATCTGAACAAGCCCACAAATTTTCAAAACAACCTTCAAGATCAGGGTTAATCCGTTAAGAGTGCGGACACAACATAATTAATGTTCAGCCATCAGAAATTGGCCAAATTAGAGCGACTAAGCTTAATTTGAATTTTCATAGTACTTAGAATGTAGAAGCATCGATTGCCGCGTTATACATGCACACAAATCAAATCAAACGATGAAGTAGAAATTCAAAAACAAATTCAATGACTATCAGGAATTCTGTTACCTGACACCCTTCTCCATTATCAATAGCCTCCTTGACTTCTTCTATCGCTTTCTGAGGATCTCTCTGCGAGACATGTTTGTAAACAGGCAACCCAGCTCTGACTTCATCGTGACTTCCGTGTTCATGTCCTGTAAGCCGCCAACCAAGTTACGATTATTATCCTCGAGTGAATTTAAAAATCTACAAAAAACTAAAGTGAATTTAAACAAACCCAGTACATATCAAATTTGGCTTCTGAGATCTGGCTTACAAGGAGAAGAGTATCCTACCGAGACCCTCAGTGCTTTTCTGTGTCTCCGCCTTCTGCTCGTCTATCTGGCCATCCTTATGGTCCTTTTTGTGTTCTCCCTCAACAAGGTCGTTAACAAACTCTGAACCCAGGACGTAGCCATCCCTATGCATACGCAGCTGCATAGAACAAATCCATCCCATGACATCAACCCTTCAAGCTTAACACATAACTGTCTTAACACATAACTCCCTTCAAAAGTGCTTCCTCGAGGTAAGATATTTGTCAAGGGCAGAAACCAATATCCTTGCATATGAACTTTGCCAAGGAGTTGGCATAGACATGACGGGGATATCTATATAATCCATAACAGGATGAAATTATGGCTGAAAAGGTCCACGCAATTTTGACGAGAAGCACTTACTTTCCAAATGTTGGTGTCCATATCAACTTCATGCTTCCCAGACATGTCTATCGCGTCCAAACTTAGAACTGGGCAACCAAAGTCGACGATTAATCAGCAAATCAGAGTTGAAGGCTTTCATGACGTTCAAGAATAGCTTAACGCTAATGAACACAAGAGACATTTAGAACAAACGAAAGACAATATAAGTAGGTAAACTCGTGAACTCGAAAAATAGTTTCAGTGCGCCGAAGAAAAACCTTGGCAAGGCAGAGAAGGAAAGGTCATATTGATGTGGATCGGCAATTTTACCCCACGCTTGACATCCACGGACATCTGTTTGACAAGAAATACTATTATCACGAGAAGAACCAAATTCTCCAAAATGAAAATTCTAGCACACTGGGAAAACCAAATTAAGCAAAAGAAACTAAAATAGATTTTACCTCATGCACAGTAACAGTTTCCAGATAGAAGCGAAGCTCGTGAACGAACAAAACTGCCATTATAAATATCCCTATTGCTGACACTGCCACATCAATACATCACATTGTTAGCTAAGAGTGACTGCCACCTCGAGAAACAAACAGACATAGAACATTCCAGATCAGAAATTTACCTCACGCTTGGTAAGAATCTCATATCAGAAAAATGAGGATTCTGTGTTTTAATTAGAAATACATTATGAAAGTTAACACTAACCAGCTGCCCCAGACGAAGTCTTCCGTAGCAAATGCTCCTCGGCTCGGGGAAACGCATCTAAATTCTTGATAGCTTGCCATCTCTCTCTTCTACTCATCTTGATCCGTCTCGAAGAAACCAAGAAGTTCGATGACCACAATACTAATTATCTGCAGGATCCATGAAAACAACAAAAATCATTGACATGAACGATAAAGCTCTACACATCAATTCAAAGTGTTTTATTGCCTACACATTCAGAAATGAAACTCAATCCGCAAAAATTTCACCATCATACGCTAAAGCACTCAAATCACTCAGCCGGTGTCCTCCAATAAAAGCAATAGATTACAGAAAATATTACGTAGCAATCGCTTCTCCAAAACATCAACAAGTTAACTCGATACTTCATTACACTTAACTGAGCAGAGCACTGACTGATGAAGGTGAAGAGCTGGTCATAATCTCTGTGAGCAAGCTGGATTATGGAACAAGAGGAGGAGTTGGTGAACTCGCACTCGGAAAACATCACGAATGGCGACCCTGACTAGTTCTAGAAAGATTGCTCGCCATGACTTCGAAGGAAAAGCGTGGTGAAGGTGAAGAGCTGGTCATATTGTCTGTGAGCAGGCTGGATTATGGAACGAGAGGAGTGGTGAGCTCGCACTTAGAAAAAGTTGGTTGGAAAACACCACGAATGGCAACCCTGACTAGTTCTAGAAAGATCGCTCGCCATGATTTCGAAGGAAAAGCACAGCACTGACGTGATGAAGGTCAGTCCATCTCAAAGCAGTGACGAATCCAATCGAAAGCACATCATAACCAAAAAAAAAAAACAAAAAAACTGTTGCAGTCACCGAAACGAGATCCGCATTGTATTACCAGTTCCAGAAACGAGCGACAGAGATGCAAACCCTAGCTTGTGAGGATTAAGTGATCGCACGCATTTACCTCGACGATGCAGACACCTCCGGCGCGGCAGCATTGAATCTGGCGTCACACACTGATCTGACTTCCGGACGCCATCGCTGCCATCAGAAAAAGAAACAGACACAGCTTCGCAAAGCAATCTCCAGCTTTGTCACTTGTGTGCTTCACAACGTGAACGACGAGGTAACATCCGGGTATGTGAAGGGTATAAGAGCAGTATCGGGTTAGTATCACCGAGTTATCTACGAGTGACTGAATGTTGGCTTGGTTCCGTCTGAATCAGCTGATCAAGTGGATATCACCAAGCTCTTGACAGGGTATCGTGAGAGTATTGATCTCGGCGGGTATTACCACGGTGTCACAGCTTCTGTTGGAGTGGTGTTAACGGCGGGTATTTAGTGTTAACCACACGAAAGTAATTTATGTAAACCGTAAGTTTTTGAGTATTTTTACCATGTTTACATGGATTCTCCTCTTTGGATAGTACACATAGTTGTGCTCTTAGTAAGAACATTCATCGAGAGTTAAAGCTTATAGCATTTATACATTAATTAGTGTGATTAACACTGTAAATCAATTTCAATTGTTGTTTGATGTGGTTTGCCTTTAGTTGTAATTGAATAAATAGAGGGGAAAAAAGGGTGTCTTTCAACAAGATCATCATGATTAAAGTGTCTATTTAACTCTTAAAGGTTTGGGGGGACCATTTATAGAGTTACATATTTTATTCTTAGAATATATGAAATGTATTATAATTTAGCAAGACATACACCTTTGGATTGAAGATTCTTCAACAAATAGCTTTCATTTGGAGGTCATTTTAATATGTGAACCTAATTATGTTCAAATACGACACCATACATGTAGAATATTTTAGCCACAAGTTGCACCTTCTGATGTTAAAGGGTTAAAACCTACAGCACATGGGTTTTCACTTCATATCATAGAGCCATCTTTACATCAATAATAGAATTACTCATACAAAGAACACAACCTACCACATTATTAAAAGTCAAAGCTCATTCCAACATCCTAGGAAATGAACAAGCAAATAAATTAGCTATGGAAGGAAGTAACAAACGACACAAAAATGCCTCCAAACGATACGAACATGCACATCCCACACCCTACTATTATCAAAAAGATTGGTGGCACAACATGGATGAAACACCAGACAAAGGCCCCATACGTTTTTATAACTAACACTTGACAAAACATGACCACACAAATAACATGGACGTCATTGTAGAAAAATTCCCAAATATAGAAAAATGGATAAACAATAAAGACATAAACACATCATTATCCACCAATTTTAGGAACAATCCTACTATCTCAGATGCTCAATCAACATGCCTCATTAAATTCCATACAGCCCAATATATGGGCAGTGCTTGGAATCAACTATTCTTTGGCCATGAATAATTCCCCAACAACATGTGCCCAGTTTGCGACTCAAATGACCCCGACACATGGCTCCACGTCTTCCTTAAATGCCAACAACCTCACATACATGCACTAATCACTAAAAGACGTAACAAAGCAGTATGGGAAATTAGGGAATTACTAATTTCATCTAAAAATGCTAGATGCTACATCCTCCTAAATGCTGGAATATTCAACAATGAACCACCATAAAACATAGTCCCGAATTGGTTATTGCCATGCACATGTAACTTGCGAAGATGCCAATGCAATGCCTGATTCAAACCTGACATACTATGCGTTGGAGGCCTACCACTCAATGCCACCCCACCAAATGCAATTAATCTAGACATAACCATTCAATTCATTGAACTTGCATACTCTAATGACAAATTCTCATCGCAAACAATAACAAATAAAATGAATAAATACCAACCACTAATAGATAGCATAATTAGTCACTGATAGAAAGTTGATCCAATCATCATTGTAGCTGCAGGGGCAAGAACTACAACACACATACCACCCAATGATAGAATTAAATGAATGATTCAATATCCCTCACCTCCATTCGTCACACCTTTAAAAATATAAATACCATAGCCACACACCATGCCATGTCCATACTAGTTCATAAACGACGCCTAGAAAACAAACAACCCATTCCAATAGTGTATGACCCAACATGAACATACACCAAACAATACAAATAACGCCGCAAATAGGAATCACAACACCACCACCACAAACAAAATAACCAAAATCACATAAATACACAATACCATGAACACCAAAAACCACATATTGAAAGAAACCGGGGAGGATGTTCACTCCCACTATTGGCCACTGGGTACTTGCTCCATATTGTCTACCCTCGAAAGGGGACAATAGTTCCCCTCCGCTTCTCCTTGTCATGTGGACAAAGATATAGAGTCAGGAACAAACAGACCATTCACGCCGACTTCCTTCAGAGGCCGGAGTTCTTACTACTACTACCCATATCATAGAAGCTCTAATGTTCTATACAAATTTAGACATCCTATTCAAGGTTAGTGTGGCGAGCTCTCATGCTCTCCAAACTTTCTCCCAACTTCTTCCGAAGCAAAAAGACGACAATCTCAAAAAGCACAAACATGGCACCCTCATAAACACTTCCCATGGGTAGAATTTGCTCTTGAGACGTGCATTTCTTCTCAGATGCATTTGTAAGAGCATCATTGGCCATAGTTTGTGCTGACAAATAGATTGTTGCATGCGCAAGACTAGGTGCCTTGCCTCCTACTTGAGCTGTCACCACCACCACCCTAGCACCTACATCAACATTAATAAAGAAAAGTTAGAGTTCAATTTAGTGGAATCTTATCTAAATTACTCTCAAAGTTTATTAAAAACAACAAATCGTTTTCTCCAATCAAGCAATAGTACCTTGGATTGTAGATGATTGTGTTTCCAAGCTTATTTTATTTCGGAACTTCTACATGAACTTGTTAGTTCAATATCACATTAGTTGCCAATTGCACTATCTCACTTTGACAAGATAGGATTATTTTTACTACTTATACGTATGCTTAACCCCTAAAGACCATTACCATGTTTCACCAAAAACCAATCCAAAACTGCCTCTTTAAGATGAGATATTATGAAGTCCAATTTGAACAACTTTTTTAATTTTAAAAGATAGGATCTGGAAACTTAGTACTACAAGAAGACACTCTAAATTTTTGGTCAAACTTGACCACGCAGATTGTAAAATACATGTTTTTGAAGACTACGATATTAAATTTTCTACCTTGATCGGACAAGGGTTAATATCTTTTGCTCAAAATAAATTTCCACTACACATTGCATAAAGTACATACTAGGACTATGCTCTACCTTGTGCTCTACCTTGTGTTAGATCATTGCACCAAAATCATAAGAGAAAAATTTGGGCCCTATCTACGGGTATATAGTAAAGCAATCTTATTTTTCAATTACATTAATAGTAGTTGGATCTGAAATCCAAACAATGGCTGAAATCATCATGCTTTCTTCTATTAGGTGGAAAAAACTATTGAAAAAAATGAAATCCTAAATTTCTATGTCATTTCTACGCATTATAATTAGAAACATTACAAGAGCCAACGTCAACGTTTTCTCTCTAGACTTTCTAGATACATATACAAACTTTCCTAGAAATACCATTTTATTTTTCTAGCTTCTGACACTTGAAAATCAAACATACTTGAAAATTGAACATACAATCACACAAACGGCATAAAAAAAACCAAAAATATTTGAATCACACACAGAATTCTCATCTCAAAAGCCTGCGTAAAGGCGCCAATAAGATCAACATGAGGAGAATGCTCTCGCCGAGGCTTGCCTCTGGTTGTCAGTGTGCACACATGAATAACTGTCCATTACATTCAAAAGAATCCAGAAACAACACGAAGAAACAGAAAGGAAAAGGCAAGATTACCTGCATCTTTCGCGGTGCTGATGAGCGCATCCACGCTGCTGAACGATCCAGGCCCAGCGCTCGCAACGAAGAGGTCGCCTTCTCCAACTCGCGGGCAGCTCATGTCGCCCAGGCAATGCGCGCTCAACCCTAAATGGAACAGGCGCATGGCGAACGCACGCATCATGAGGCCCTCTCGTCCCACTCCATGCACCACAATGTGCCCTCCCCTCGCCTGCGCAATCTCCTCTACTAGGTCCGTCGCCGCCCCGTCCTCCCCCGCCTTAAACACCTGCTGAAGCTCATCCAGTACCTCCGCCGCCATAGAAGCGAGGTCCCCCGCCATAGCTCAATTCCCTCAACAATTACCGAGCGTCTCCGAAACACAAGAGCTGCTTCGAATTCAGGCCAGAAATCGTCTTCCATCTGGAACCTTCAGAAGATTCGGATGAATGTCTATTATTACATCCATTTTCTTCCAATACTTCATCTAAATGTCGTTGTATACGGTAGCTCCAGTAAGTGACGAACAGGTCGCGGATACTCGTCTTCGGAGTGGATTACACGGATGATAAATGGATATTTTGGATGAAACTACGGTATTGTCTATCGTATGGAGTAGGTGTTTCGACATCGTATAGTTAGGGCTTATCCACAGCGAGAGAAGGAGCGAGAGAGGACGAGCAAAGGCTCGAAGAGGGAGCATTGCTTGTGTGATTCGAAGCTGTGGCGATGGTGATGGCGATGGCGGTCTCCTGCAGCTCCGCTCTCGCGGCGTCGCTCTCGTCGCTCGCAGTCTCCTCGGCGTCGGCTGTTTCGTCTTCCGGCTCGCAGTGGAAGCCCGCAGTCGGTCCTTTCTCTGGTGAGGTTTTCTTGAATTCTGGCCGCCGTAGGTTTGGCTTTGGTGGAGGATTTGAATTGGCGTGTTTTGTTTGGCAATGCGCGTTTTCTTGAATTTGGCCGCCTCTGGTTGTGTTGGAGAGGGGCGCGCAGTCGTTTTTTAGGTGGTGAATATGAGTATCTGTGGAGGATTTGGATTGGCGTGTTGAGAGAATTGGTTGTTTGTGGTTTTTAACTCTGTTCTGATGGAATTTCGGTTTGAACTAGGTCATGCGGTTGTGCTGAATTCGGGATACGGCAACGCCCGCGTCAGTGCCGCTAGGACGACGGTAGTCGTCAAGGCGGCCGGGGACGTGGTCGAGGCGTCTACGAGTGATGCCAGTGAGGAGCCGGCGCCTGCCATTACGACTATGCTGTCTGAGGCGGAGCTTCTGAAGAAGAAGGCGAAGAAGGCTGAGATCCGGCGGAGAAAGCTGGTTAGGAAGAGGAAGCTTAGGAAGAAAGGCAAGTGGCCTCCCTCGAAAATGGCGAAGCTGAAGAATGTCTAGGTTACTCAATTCATTTCTCTCCCTCTCTGTAGCGTTCAGTCAATGCAATGTCGTTTGTTCAAAACGCGGCTGCTTGGTTTTGATGATTTTGTTTCGTGATTGCCGTCCAAGAATATCATGAATGAATATCAGCAGAATGCAATACTGTCACATTTGAGAGTGGACAGGTCATAGCATGGTCATATTGTATGATATATTCTGCAGGTTTGGTGTCCACGGATTTTTTTCCTATATTCACTTGATTCCAGGCTGCGTTTTTGCCTTTAGTTTTATGTTGGGGCTTACTTTTTCAGACGCCGATTCGTATTTCAAGTTGTTCGGTTGACATGTTGCTTTTTATCATACAGTTCAACAACATTTAGGTCATCATTTAGGTGATGACAGCCTGATCAGATCCACTTTTCTCATTCAAGTGCATTCGCCTCTCATGCTTTCTTTTCACTATGTGAGCTTTTACCATCAAAGGAATTGAGATGAAAGATAGGTTACAAATTTCTGCTCTGAAGTGAAGCGTAGTTTCATGCTTTCAAAACTATAATAAGGATGGTTTGTTGTACTTCACATTACTCAATCATAAGAAAATACGGTCTGATACCAGCATGGGCCAATCCAGCAACGCAGGCTTGTTAGGCGTCCAACAGTCCAGCACATGCACAGCAGGACCACATACGCCCTAGCGCCACAGCAACCCCCACGCCACACATCACCTCATTTGCCGGGCAGTGCCGTAGCACCACCCAGCCACGCCATCCCGCTCGGTACTACACCCAACCAAGTTTATCCATACCGCCAAGTTGCCCCATCCCACCCCATCCTACCCTCACCTCCATCTCCCCATAACTTGAAAGTTTAGAAAGAAAAATGGCGTTTCTCGATGGAATCTTTTGATGTGCATCCAAGCTCATGCAACGTTGAAAAGAAAAATCACTAGAAATTTCTGGGAAGAGACCAAATTGAACGGCAATAGAAAGAAGAAAGTTCGTCCTCAACACGTGAAAAGATTCCTTCATTCCATCAAGAAACGCCATTTTATCCCCGCCGCTAAAACCCCCGCCAAATTAGCCCCCTCCTCCCCCAGACATCCCCGTTCCAATCATGACGCAGAACCCTGACTAACTAAACTCCCCGTCAATTCTCACTACCTCCATGATCGTCACAGCCAAGTTCACTGTCGCACGCCCGGTATTGTTCCTGGATAATCCCAGTAGAACTTCCACATCTCCTCCTCATTTCTGGTGAGAGCGAGCGAGCGAGCGAGAGAGAGAGAGAGAGAGAGAGAGAGAGGGCGCTGATGGCGATGGCGGTCGCGTTAGGTTGTAGAGGCGGAGGAGAGGAGACGGCTTGTGGAGTTTCTGTCGAGGTTGATTTGCCTTAGGGTTTGGAGGAACAGGTGATGAAATTGGAGGATGAGGCGGTGGCATCGGCGGGACGGGGGGTGAGTGTTTGGAGGTCGAGGAAGTAGTGGAGGGAGGGAGGGAGGAGGAGGAGGAGGAGGAGTGATGGATCCGGGGCATCCTTTCCTGCGGGCGCATCCGCGGCTGTCGGGGATAATCGCGAGGTGCTTGACGCGCAAGTTCCGCACCGCGCTCGAGTGCGTGCTGTTGTTCAATGCGCTCATGCTGCTGCTGCTGCTCGTGGTGATGCACGTCAACTTCGTCGCGCAGGTCGGTTGAGCCCTAATTCTCGGGGTTCGCTGGTTTAGGATCGTTCCTAGGAGATTTTAGAGGTTCAGGGAGGTGTGGAGATCGATGTTTGCGAGGTGGAGGTTTGAGGTCACAGGGATTAGGTTATTGCGTGTGCTCTGTTTGCGGTGGATGCGTGTCGAGGTTGTCTTGGGGTTAGGATGATGGTTTCTTGTTGCTTTGTTTTGGTTGTGACTCGGTTCCTCGTGACTTGGCAGCCTGGATGTGCGGAACATTTTCCTCGGGAGGAGATAGCTGGTGCGCAGCTTGTGCAGATCAAAGTATGTGTTCTATTCTCTCGTCTCTGATATTTTTTTCTGTTTCAAGAGGCTCGTATCAGTGTTATGGCGTCACTTGCATCTGGAGTTTTTAGAATTTCTTGTCTGCTATGTGAATTGTTCCGATTGTGATTCCTGAACATCTTTTTTCCTGTTTTTAGATCACAGGTAGCTGGAACCGCATGACTGAAGACGCTCTGGGGAGGGCAGTTCGCAAATACGACTCGACAAGACAGAGATACGCAGGCGACGGAGGGATTAGCAAGCTGGACGAAGGCTCTGAAGTGAGCAGTGAGAGCTGGACGCTCCTTGCAGCCAAGTTCTGGCTCAATCTCTTTGGTGCAAATGCGCGCCGAACCAAGCCTCTGAGGAGTTCGGAAGGACGACAGAACACGAGGGAAGATTTCATTGCGGCAGGAGGTGATTTAGAGACGAGGTCGCAGCAGGAGGTGAAGGGCGAGTATGAGGAGTGGCTGGAGCGGGATGTCTCGAGTCGGCCACTGTCCGGGACAGGTAGGGGACCGCTCGGCAGTGCGCTTTTGCATTACTTTACTCGGTGGAGGAGCTACGGAATAGCTTGCTTCAAACGAGCAGAGAAAAGTGTTCGCAGCTTCTGGCAAGTCTGGGTGAGTCTTTCCTGGTTCAGTAGTTTATTATTCTATTTAATTCACATTCCATATTGCAAAACAGAGTTGGAGATTTGTTTGGGGGTTTAGATACGGAGATGATAGCTGGTATTCGAAACACTCCTTTACCCGGCAAATGGCCATTGTATTTGGTGAGAAATCAACTGTTGTTCTGTTGTGTATGTCTGGTGACCAATTCTGGGAGGACAGAGGATTACAGGTTGGGAGCCATTTACAACAAGTCCGAAAGGAGATCGTCGCACAGTTGCTTGGAATAAACTTGACGCAGTTCATGGTCTGTCACCCACCCACCTCAATTGATTTTTATTTTTGAAATGTCGGTGTTCAGTGTCGTAGTGTACCAAGTTTGGCATCAGTTGTCACACAGCAACGATTTAAAAATGGCAAAAAGTTCTAGGGATAATCTTTAGTCTTGGTTGACGTAGTGCATACCTCAGTTTTTGGCAGCATATAGCATTTGCTTCTCAAGCTTGACTATTTTGACTATTTAGCTGAACTTTCATGTCGTGGATTCCTTGTTCAGTGGGTTCGTCAGAAAATGGGAGCAAAATGTACGACCCAGCTTACTTGTTCAGTATGGAGAAGGTGAGGAATGACATCGTTAGGTTCAGTACGTGAGGAATCTGTACTACAGCGGCCTTGTGCCACCATCCCGGCCGTTCGAAGTGATTTTCTGTTTTTCACATGGTATGGAATTCTGAATCTTTGTGTACGATGATTGCTAGGGCTACCTCATGATGTCAGAGACTGCAAAGCTTCGACACAACGTGAAGACCATCAATATATCCATCTCGGCTCAGCATTCTTGTTTTGGAAATCGGTAGGTCCGTTGTTCACCTTATGTCTTGCTCGTGTACATAGCCGTATCCACCGACTTCAGCCCCTTCTCATTCAACTTCCAAGTAACTAAATTACGGGGACTTGAGAATTCAGTCTCTGATTTTGATTCAATTTTTATTAGAGGAGAGAACCTGCTCCTCGCAAATAGTCAAGGTGTGTCTGTAATGCGTGAGAGTGCCTAATTATGTATAATCTGCAGGTGGCAACGAGTTCTTATCGACAATTTTGTCGGCTATGACACAATTCTTATGAACAGTCTTCTTAGTGCTTTTCGAAGAGGTACGAGGCTTTTTGTCCATGAAGTTTCTTAGCAAAGTGATTCTGCCTTATTTCTTGAAAATCCTTTTGTACACTTTCGTGGTTCACTCACATAGTACATCTTCATTGTCCATCTGATTTATTTTTTTGTAATTGTCAACGTTGATTATTCGAATTATTTGCAAGTCGTTCTTGAGGCAAGAACCTGTACCTCACAAAGAACTTCACGGTGTGCACTTTCAGAATTTTTATGTGTAATAAATGGAAGTTGTGATCTACTGTACAGGCTATCTTTACAATTTTCAGACTAAGGAGCTTTACAATTTGAACTATCTGCAAGATTATGGTGGAGAGCCTGTTGGAATCAATGGTGAGTAAGTTTCTTACCCTGAAAGATCACCTGTTCTTCAACTGCTGTGAGCCTGTGATATTATTTCTCTACAAAATCATGTCAGGATGATTTTTAACAGATTTTTTTTATAAAAATGAAATGCAGATTATATCGTATTCAAATGTGGTGTCTTCGTTACATCTCTGTTTGTATTTTTCACTACCACGATGTCAGTCTCCTTCACCTTGAGGGAGACACAGGCCCGCATGCTGAAGTTCACTGGTATGACTTTGAATCAAACCAACCATTTCAATTGAGTTGATTTGACTGGGCCATGAAAACCAATCATACGCTCTGTGAAGTTGATGTTGCCATCTTTTGCTCATTTTGAGGGCTTTGAAAAAGTAAACTTTGGGGAATTTATTGGGGAATTTATTGCTGTTATGTGTCACGACTTTGCAGTACAGCTGCAGCATCATGCCCGACATCGGCTCCCAACGTATCGTCTTATCTTCATCCACGTGGTTGAGTCACTTGTCTTTGTTCCGGTGAGTACACGATCCTCTATTTTAAAAAGTCAAGCTGCTGAAGTCAAATTTCCGTAGAGAACTCGTGCATCCAAATTTGAAGTTTTACGACCAATCTTGTGGGGACAAAGACTCATAATCGCGTTTGGGACTTCTCTGCAGATCATGATTGGTATACTTTTCTTTCTGTTTGAGTTTTTCGACGACCAGCTGCTGGCATTCATGGTCCTGACACTGGTCTGGCTTTGCGAGCTCTTCACGATGATAAGGTAATCTGGCAGGTCTTTGAAGATTGGTAATTATCGTCTGCATTTAAAATAGCTCCTGATTTTTGATATGATCTGAAGACTGAACAAAACGTTTTGTAATTGTCGCAGCGTGCGGATGCCACTATCGATGCGTTTCTTTCCTCGATTTTTCTTCCTGTACTTCATGATCTTTCATATCTATTTTTTCTCATACGCCTATGGTAAGTTTTTTCTCAAGCTTTCCCTTTGTAGCCAGCATACAGCGGTAGAGTTCCTCCCTGTTGTAGCATTGACAAAGACGTTAGAGTTTCACATCTGAATTTGCTAAGTAAAAATCTTGTCAGAGACCTTTTAACTAGAATATCACTACACCGTATATACTCTGTGTACATTCTATACCATGATCGATTTCAGGTTTTGGCCGTGTTCGGATCTGTGACGTGATAGTATTGCTAGATCACCCGTAATATCTATCTTTAGGCATGTCATTTTCGAAGTTTGTTGTAACCGTCTTCCTTCTTGAACCAGGTTTCTCTTACCTCGCGTTTTTGGCAACGGCGGCCTTCATGCAGCACCTCGTGCTGTTTTTCTGGAATCGCTTTGAGGTATGTTTCTATAGCCCTGACTATATCGTGGGTAGAGTTTTTTCTTTGACAATCTGTAGAATGGTGCAGCTCATGAATCTTCGTGTGTAGGCTCATATTTACACTTTTCTTCACAGGTACCAGCAATTCAGCTGTTCCTGCGCCGCCGGTCGCAAATCCACATAACATCGTCTATTCACGTGAGCCAAGGAAACCACGTGAACAGTATCAGCCAGAGCATAAGAGGCCTTTCAGGGTTGGCATCTCTCTCTGAGAATCAGGCGAGGATGCGGACTGCCTCTCCTCATTCCGAAGGTGGAAGCTCCCAATCTCCAGGCTCCGAAGTGGTCGATGATCCGAGTCCTCAGGGTCTGGATCCGTCAGGACCGGTCCCTTTGAGCAGCTGGATGGGCAACGACCCAATGCAAGACGGTTTCCAGGGCATTGTGTGGAGGAGAAGGGACGCCTTGTTTCGTAGGGAGGCGGAGGCGGAGGAGGCTTCTCCAGCGTCGACCCAGGGCTCTCTGTTTTCTCTGAACCGCTCCGTCCTGCCCTTGGTACTCGGAGGAGGCACCTCCTTGGTAGTCCCTTTCTTCCATGATACACAGGGCCGTGATAGTAATAGTAGCAGTCCTCCTAGTGGCATGGACAACACCTCTTCACACTCCTCACCTACCACTTCACCAGCTGCAGCAGGAGATGGGGTCAGGCACAGGCCAGCGGCGAACCCTGAGCAAAGCCAATGAGGACGCTTCCGTAGAGGGAGAGGAGCCTTTTCTACTTGTGATGAAGGGCAGAATGAGGACAGGAGAATTGCAAGGATCAGGTTCTGAGGATGCTCTTCTCATAGATGAAGATGAGCCTTTGTTTTCTTTTGAAGGCGTGGGGCGAACTCTGAACGAGGGCAACGAGACGGGATTATTCAGGTTTTGCCCTCTTATGCCCTCATAGACGAAGAGGAGCCCTTTTTGCGTGGAGATAGAGAGAGGGGCACTGTAAAATGAGGTTAGTATTGGCTGGGGTATGGTTGTACATTTTGTTGCTATATGATTCTTTGAAGACGCGAGGTGGTGGTGGTGTTGGTGGTTGCTAGGGCTCTATTATTCCTCGCCGTTTACTTCACCAATTATCAGAAACTCCCCCTTCTTAGTTTTGTCAGAGGCTTAGAACAGAGAGTGGAGAAAACAGGGTCTGTTTGTGTGGTGCGATGGGCCTAAGTAAGTGACTTAGCTTGTACACTAAAATTTCTGTTTCTTTTTTGGATACCTGGTAATGTGTTTGTCCACTTTTTCACCTGGACTGTAGGGACTCAATTGTATTGAAATATAAACTGTCTTCAAGTTGGTGATCATTATTGGTCAGGGTCTTTTTCCACATAATGCTACAGCCCTTAGTATTCTAACTATATTTATTTCATTGCTATACAGATCCTCACATAGACCTATACGTACATTTAAGAGCAGCTTCTAGGTTCACTTTGGTAGTCACAAGGTGAGTCATACTATGTACACGATATGAATTCTAGCTTTTAGACAAGATCATCAGTTTCTGTTGAAGTAGGGTCCTCTCCAACAGGCTTTGCAGTAGTAGCACCTAGTCTTTCTTCCAGAGCACGAGCTCCTCTTTCCCTGTAAGATATTACACAGAATATTACATCTACTTTCAGGAAACTAACATGAAGTGAAATCTTTGAGTGGTCACGTACCTTCGCCTGCTCGCATCCACAGCATCAGATCCTGGCAGAGGCTTTCCCAACGCAACTCCCGGGGCTTCATCCGAGACTCGACTCCTCTGCTGGCAGAAGATCCGCTCACAGATTGCTGAAACCGGACCCACGAAAGGCCTGCAGTAGCAGTGGCAAGGAAATCAGGGGTTTCTGCTTCAGGATTCTCTCAATTGATGAAAGAGTAGGAGGCATTTGCTTAACTGATTGACTGATGACTCCAGCTCAGGGAAAGGATTACTGATCTAATTCATTCCGGGTAAGAACACGTACTGCATGGGAGCGGGGAAGAAGGTGGCGAAGGCGAATTCAGCGCTTAAGTCGCCCTTGAGCCCTGCCTCGGGCTTCCGCTGCACGTAGCGGAGGTAGAGCCAGGCGCCATAGGTTCCGTATACCACCAAGGGCACGTACTGGATTGGCTTGGTGGTGAACAGGCCGCTCACCACGGCAAACGCCACAAACAGAGAAGGCGACCACTGCACATCATCCATCAAGCAACGTAAACATCATGATTCGAAAACTTATCACTTTCTAATAATGTGCCAATCCCCGTCGTAGTTCCTACCAGGTACCCCCTCTTTTCGTTAATAATCCTACTCTTCACAGCCATCAGGCTTGGTGGAGAACCCTTCAATTCAGTCAATGGAAGAGCTTGGTGCTCTTTATAGCCGCTTTTGAATATGTACCAGCTTTGCCGCCGCCTTTTTCCTCTTGAGAGGATTTGAGAGCTATTTACTCGGTTAATTTGTTTGTTTCCACTTCACTTATTCCATACATCAAATGGTTTGACGCTCTCATGGAAACTCTGCATCTAAATGTGTGTTGTTACCTTGGCACGCAATTTGAAGAGAGAGGGTATCTCTTGCTCGGGGTTGCTTTGTTTCACTGCCACCAGAAACGCAGCCAACACGCCATGGAACCCCGAGATTGGTGCGTATCTGCAGCAGCAGCAGCAGAATGGTCCGGAAGGTGAGAACTACCAACACTCCAAAGCCAATTACCATATAAAAAAAGTGGAGTTCTTCCTAAAGTCACCCAAACTTTGCACAAAAAACACCTCTTTCTATGATAGAAACTCTTTCTTCACTCTCATTTCTTCAGTCTCAAACATGACATGGATTGATACTTATGGTTCATCTCATGCAAGCTCTTTCATTGACTGATATGAAGGATGTGAAAGCAGTGGTGTAATAATCCATCAAAAGTGGGGAAACTTTGGGGATTGGAACACTCACAGGTAGTCTCCTTGTCGAGTGAGAAAGTAGAGGAAGATGGCGAGAACGAAGGTGTTGGTACAAGCGAAGACGTTGACGAAGACGATGAACTTGAGGAACTCTCTGGAGCCCCAGAACGGCTCCAGATGCCGTCCCACCGCCAGCAGCGACGCAATGCTCACCGCCAACTGCAGCAGGAGTCACGGGAGGAAACTACATCACGTCAGGAATCACATGATGATGCTATCACCAATTTATTCAGAGAAAAACGTCTCACCCCGAAGATGGATGTCTCCAAGAACCCCGCTGTCAAGATGTTCCAAACATAAGGAATGAACCTGCACAGAAATTTGGAAAAACCCTGGACCATGTGAGAGAGAAAACCACCTAACGTCTCCTGCTCATCAACAAAATAGATGCCTCCAGGAACATGATTGTCGAAACAGCAGGTGTGGAAACCTGCAAACCCTAAGAGGAAACTGAGCACCTAACATCTCCTGCTCATCAACAAAATAGATGCCTCCAGGAACATGATGATTGTCGAAACATAAAATATGGAAACCTGCAAACCCTGAGAGGAAACTGAGCACCTAACATCTCCTGCTCATCAACAAAATAGATGCCTCCAGGAGCATGATGATGGTCGAAACATAAGGTATAGAAACCTGCAAACCCTAAACCACATGCTCGCAGACGAAGCAACGACCGTCAATTCACATACAACAACAAAACAGACATGAGCTGGAGGTCACCTTCCGGGCACCAAAGCGAAGGTCTCTGAGATGGCTACGGGGAAGAACGCACTAGCGAGATAGCCCGTCACCAGCACCGCAGCCAAGCCCTTGGAAAGCCGCGTGAAGCCGGAGAACAAACCCCCCGCTGTCTGTGCACAACAAACACACACGAAGAATCCTCAAACACCCACAACCGCAAACAAAAGTCCGCAAACACCCACAAGAGAAGAGAACTCCATACCTCTGCTGGAGCGCTCATCGTGAACCCTCCTCCCACACGTCCTTCTTCTCTCGCGGAATGAGTGAGAGCAAGCATCTTATGCTGCACATACCTCACTCTCGCATCCCCACATGTACGCGAGAGCAAGATTCCACAAACATGCGCACGGAACAGACGTGAATGAGCGCATGGGTGAGGGTTGTTGCTCAATCACCGATATGAGATTGCGGCAGTCGATTCATTAGAGGGATTAGAGAAGGGTTTCGGCTAGTTTGAGAGATGGCGGCGGAGGGGATGAAGAAGAGGGTGGTTTTGGTTGTTGGAGGCTCGGGTTACCTCGGTTTGCATCTCTTGGAAGCGCTCTCGGCGTTAGAATCTGAGTCCTACACTTTGGCGTACACCTACAACGCGCATCGGCGTCCGGTTGCTGCTGTGGAGAGAGTCTCCGGCGTTGCTGCGGCGGCGTTCCGGTTGGATCTGCGCAGCGGGGACGGATTGGAGGAGATCAAGAGCTCGTTAGGCACCGTAATAAGTCGCCGCAGGCATCTCTTCTTCTCATCCTTCTTGTTGTTGTTGTTGTTGTTGTTGTTGTTGCAGCAGCAGCATTGTTTCTGATCCTTGTTGCTGCATTGAATCTGATCCTTGTTGTTGTTGCCTCGCTTCTCTTCCTTGTTCTTGTTGCAATATTGCTTCTGATGATTCTTCTTGTTGTTGCAATATAATTGCTTCTGAACCTTCTTGTTGTTGCAATATAATTGCTTCTGAACCTTGTTGCAACATTGATTATGTTTCTTGTTTGTTGCATTGAATCTGATCCTTGTAGTTGCAATGCTGCTTCAATCCTTGTTGTTGCATCGCTTCTCTTCCTTGTTCTTGTTGCAATCTTGCTTCTGAACCTTCTTGTTGTTGCAATATTGCTTCTGATGCTTCTTCTTGTTGTTGCGATGTTGCTTCTGATGATTCTTCTTGTTGTGATATTGCTTTCTCATGTTTCTTGTTGTTGTTGTTGTTGGAATGGTGATTGATGTGTTTGAGTGAGCTTGGTGGGATTGCACTTTTTGCAGCCGGACGTGGTGATTAATTGTGCGGCCATCTCGGTGCCGCGAGCATGTGAGCAAGACCCGGAGGCGGCGGCGGCCATCAACGTGCCGTCTGTTCTGGTGCAATGGCTCAAGAGCTTGGAAGATGCTGCACCGTTTCTTGTTCATCTCTCTACTGATCAAGGTACTGGAAACCCTAAGAACCTGGTGGCGTAGCTCAAATCCCTGATATTGATGATGAGTACAATGTTCTCCCCTTGTGGAGGATTGTTCTTCTGCTCTTCCAGTGGTGATTGTTCTGATTGGTTTTGCGTTGTTATCAGGGATGTGGTTATGCATCATCTAAACCCTAAACCCTGGCACCTGGCGAATAGCTCATGGTTCTAAACCCTGAAGAGTGTTAATCTGAATGCTGATAATCTAATGGTTTCTTTTCTAATTTAGTGCAACCAATGTAGGATTGTGCTTCTGCTCTTTCAGTGGTTGTCGTGAGTTTGTGTGAATGGGGTTGCTTTGTCAGTGAACATCGCCTAAACCCTAAATCCTAGCGCGTACTAAATAGTTCAAATACTGAATGGTTCTAAACCTTGAGTACTTTGAATCCTACACAGCTTTGATGCTGATAAATTTATGGCTTTTCTTCCAATTCAGTGCAACCTATGTAGGATTGTTTTTCTGCTCTTTCCGTATCGAATGTTGTGGTAGTTTGTGCGGATGCTTTGCTTTGTGCTTACGCATCATCGTCTAAACCTGAATAGTTCACAATCTAATGTGCTTGCTTTTTTCCAACCAGCTTTGATGACCTTCTTCTACTCATTCAGTGAATGGTGTTGCCTGTGGTTGTGAGCACAGTGTACGAAGGAGTGAAATCCTTTTACAAGGAAACAGACGAAACCCAC
The DNA here is from genome assembly GCA_963971425.1 of Bryoerythrophyllum caledonicum. NCBI lineage: Eukaryota > Viridiplantae > Streptophyta > Bryopsida > Pottiales > Pottiaceae > Bryoerythrophyllum > Bryoerythrophyllum caledonicum. Next base: position 5,308,575 of record OZ020514.1, read on the forward strand.
CCGGTGAACACGTATGGAGCGACCAAAGTGGCAGCCGAGAAGCTCATCCAGTCCAGTTACACCAACTACGCCATTCTCCGGAGCAGCATCATAGTGGGGCCTCAGCCCTCCATTCCCCTCCCAAAGACCCTCCCTTTGCAGGTAGTAAAAAACACCAAGTCCTTCCTCTTGTACAAGTTTCCATAACATCCCCCTCCTCACTCCTGTCGTCGTCATTGCAGTGGATGGATGGCGTGCTGGCGAGTGGAGAAGGCGCCGATTTCTTCCAAGACGAGTACCGGTGCCCTGTCTTCGTGAAGGACGTGGTGCAGGTGATTCAGCTCCTCATGAGAAAGGCCTCTGGATCCCCTTCTATGCAGGTGGTGATGAATGTGGGCGGGCCGGAGCGCCTCTCCCGCGCCGCCATGGCGGAGACGGTGGCCAGCGTGCGCGGGTACGACACGGCGCTCGTCCGGAAAATCTCCTCCAAAACAGCGGTATGTGTGCACCTGATTATGCCATTTGCTGTTGTGAGGAACCTAGAGATCCGCTCCATTCATGAACCTGAGTCTGGGCTGAGTGTGGAGAATCCATAACATTCATGAACCTGGGTCTGAACATCCATAGCATTCTCAACCTGAAGAGTCTGAAGGTCCTTCGTTAAGGCAACCAATGTTTCAATAAGACACCGGTCTTTTGATTTACAATACTACTCTTTCGTTACTTTTGGTCAACGGAAGAGCTTGGTGATGCTCTAAACTCAAGTTAGAAGTAGTTTTACGACTCACAGAAGGAGAGGTCATGCTGTACAATGAATCGTAGCCGCCTTTCCTGTGAAGAGATCCACAACGTTCATGAACCGGTCTATAACACTCCCGTTTCTCTGAAAACAGTCTGGAGGAAGCGATAAACGTTTCAATAAGATACCGGTCTTTCGATTTACAATATCACAATAGTTTACTCTAGATCAACGGAAGAGCTCGGTAACACTCCAAACTCTGGTTAGAAGTAGTTGAGCCGCCTTTGAAAGGGAAGGAGAGGTCTTTTTTGTGTGAAGAGTTCAGAGATCCACAACGTCTCTGAAGATCTGTAACACGCTTGTCCTTCTGAAAACACTCTGAAGGTCCTTGTTCTTTTGACACTGAAAACTCACGCTGAGTTTTCTACCTTGACACTGAAAACTCACGCTGAGTTTTCTACCTTGACACTGGTTGGTTCTCGCAGGCAAACCGAGGTGTGGTGAGCCCGGCCGACATCTCCATGGACGTGAGCAAGGTCAGTGCAGACCTCAACTTCAAGCTGACAGACTTTGCTGCGGTGGTCGCCTTGACTTTCAAGTGAACCAACTGAGGTTGCATTTCTCTCACTGTTTATACCAATTTATGATTAACTAATAAAAAGAAGTCATTGTGTTGATCACATCAAGTGGAAAATGCAAAAGGTCCCGGCGAGATTTGAACTCGCGTTACTGGATTCAGAGTCCAATGTCCTGACCACTAGACTACGGGACCAGGGCACTCCCGGTGGGACTCGAACCCACAATCCCCTGATTAGAAGTCAGATGCCTTATCCATTAGGCCACGGGAGCCCATTCATCTCGAGCTCATGGCCATCGCTTTTGGAATTGCTTACTTACTGTTAAACTTTTATGCTCCACTTTAACCCTTTAAGGACGAGTGACCCTGTTTGGGTTGTTTTGGTATTATAATCTTGGTAGCAGCTGCTACATGCCACCTCCGTGAAAGACTTCAATTACGAGAAAGAGGTGGAGGAAGATGGGCATTTGTTGGGACCGACGCTACAGGAATTGGTGCTAGCTAGAGTAATTTCGATGAACTGGAGTCACTATGAATTGTATCCTACATGATCTAGAACACTTATAGTTTAAACAAAAAAGCTCATCAGCCTTAAAGGGCTAACCCCTAAAGGACCAAGTGTCAAAAATGGGCTTCTTGAAAGTTCGGTCAGGTTCCTATGGTGTCAATTTCCAACATTCTACTTTGAAATCTTTACTATTGAAGGGCATTACTAAGACCTCAGTGGGAGAACAATTTTTTCCTAAATCCAACATATAATGAAAAAGTTATAGGGGTTTTGAATTTCAAACGCGGAGAGCAGGCACTTCGGGCACTTCGGGCACCTCCAAATTTTTTTGCTAGGACAGTCTATTGACTGTGAGATTTTCAATTCTAGCAAGTATTATTTTTTCCCTTCATATTGTCAAAAAAAGTTCTTGTCTTTAGTAAAAAATAGCATACCAACATTTTCACACATTGTCAAGCAAGGACCAAAAAAACTTCTTCTTTTCCACATAAAACTTAGAGATCTTTTTAATTTTTGAATTTTATATTCTTCCACAACAATATGTAGTGTAGATCTTCTTATTGACCATTCGGATTATCAATCTAAAACACATTAAGTTCACAAAAAATTAAAACACGAATTGGCAAAATTTGAACCTCCACTCCTTGCACAATTGTTTTGAATATGCTACACCCCTCCTCTACCTCTAAAATTTGGTGTGTAAGGAACTAACATCATGCTTAACACGATGGTAATGGATCTAGACCTTGTGTAGTGCAAAAATTTGACACCAAGTGAAGTTAAAGTCTGCTGATCCATTGAACGCAGGGAAGAAAATGAACCATTTGTTTGACTTTAAACACTATAATCTTTCAATCCGTGCGGTCGAAGTTCATGAAATTCTGTGAGTATGTTCATTAATAAATCCTATTTGAGATCCTACGGTCAAAGTTCATGAAATTTTGTGAGTATGTTCATTAATAAATCCTATTTGAGATCCTACGGTCAAAACTAGAAATTGAAGTTTTTGTTTCCTTTGTTATTCATTGCACTAGAATCCAATAATTTTGAAGTATTTTTGGTGTGAAATTGTCACGGTACCTTAGGGGTTAAAGTATGTGGGATACTATTGAGAGGGCAAGATATCTCTAGCAATCCCAGAATTGGTTTCTTCAAATTAACCCTTTAAGGTTGGGCGACGCATTTTGGGTCGTTTCAGGGCGTTAATCTTAATGGCAATCGCTACAAGCCACCTCCGTGAGAGACTCAAACAATGTGAACAAGGTGGAGGAAGATGGACATCTATTGAGACAATTGGTGCAAGCATCGGTGAGCGATTGTGGTTTCTGTGAATGGGGGTTGTGATGGAATGTACCCTTTGCGTAGATGTTGTTTTGCATGATTTAGAACACTTGTAGATTCTTGCAGGGTGAAAGAAGCTCATCGGCTTTAAAGGGTCAACAAAAATACTACAACATGAAAGGAGTTAAGTAAGCTATTCACACGACAATATGTAGAGATACCTAGGCCGTACCCTGAAATATCCATGATACACATAGATGATACCTTGTATTATACCTATGTAATACCTGTGGATATCATCTCAAAAGTGGCTGAATGCTTATGAGGATGGTCAAAATTCTAGCTAAATTTCATTTTATTCTTTAAATCTTCCCGTGTATAAGTAGCAACCGAATTTTTCTAGTAGCTTTTCAACTAATTCTATCCATTTTAGGGATCACTGGATATCTCTTTTCCAGAAGGAGAGTGAAAGGCACAAACAGTGGGCCCCTACTTTAAAGTATCCCATACTTTAAAGCTGCTGAGGAGGGTGGAAAGTTGAAGCGGCGCTGATGAGGACGGTCAAACTTGTCGTGTTGACTGACTGCCTTCACCAAGTTTGTGTGTTGAATATTATGGGACGCTGGCCCAATCTAAAGGGAATTTGCTCATGGTCTCCACTTTGTACTAGAAAATCATAAGGATTGCATGAATCATACTCCGATTCAAATTTTGTACTAGATTATCCCTTAACCCTTTACCCTTAACCCTTTCCCCTTAACCCTTTACCCTTAACCCTTTCCCCTTAACCCTTTACCCTTAACCCTTTCCCCTTAACCCTTTACCCTTAACCCTTTACTCTTAACTCTTTACCCTTGACCCTTAATCCTTTATCCTTAACCCTTTACCCTTAACCCTAACCCTTAACCCTTTACCCTTGACCCTTGACCCTTAACCCTTAACCCTTTACCTTTAACCCTTTACCGCCCAAGTATGTTTCTGGAAAAACCAAGATTTCTGCTGATTTTTTTCTTTGAACCGGATTTGATGGAAATACAATGCCTAATATTAATATCTAACCTTACAAAGTTTAACTTAACCCATGACCTCAACTTTGGGGAAATTTTGAATAACATCTAACGGTTGATGGAATAGATTATAGTGTTTAAAGTTACCGTATATTGGTAGTGAGAACTGTGGATTTTGGAGGGTGTACTACTTTAACCATCAATAGATTCTTGCAAGAATTTTTTTACTTTGAATACGAGTGGTTGACATGTGCACTAGGTTGATAGCTTTGCATTGACGTATCATATGTGGAGAAAATATTTATACACAATTATTGGTGATTTTTTTGTTTTTTTTTCTACTTGATTGTATACAAAAATGTTCCAACCTTGTATGAATCAAAACGGAAGTTTTGTATGTGAGGAGAGAGATTGACAATCACCAAACAATGAAGCATGTCTTAAAGACAAAGTTCAATTAAAATGTAAGACCAAAATCCATGTGCATGTGTGTGAAATACAACATAGTATGTGGCAGGGTATTCATTTTATTTTAGTGTATTTGATGTTTTTTGTGTTGTATTCCTAGCTTTTCCAAGAGTTCTACAAATCCAAGTCATGATCTGATTGTTGGAGAGTGTTCATGTAATGTGTGCGCAAATCTGAACCTCGTGTTTCAAAGCCTAATTCCACATGAATTTCATGCAAATTGAGTATTTGCACCTCCAGAGTCCCATTTCAAGCTTCATGGGCGGTAAAGGGTTAAACGTTAGCCGGGAACCATATGTATAGGGACGTATTCTACTCTATAGACTACCAAAAATGTTTTAAGGTTTAGCAAGACTTACACCTTTGGATTAAAGATTCTTCAATTGAAATCTTTCATTTGGAGGCCATTTCAATATCTCAACCTTATTATGTTCACATACGACACCATACAGGTAGAATACATGACCATTTTGCAACTTCTCGAGCACGTAGTAGGTGCAATAATGATCTTGATTTTGAAATGGCATTGGTGGCTATTGGCTCAACACATATACAAACTTTTGTAACTATCGTGTACATCAATTCTCACACCTTGTATGTGAAATACACAGAAAACATCATATTGCAATCCAAATGTGGCTTCTCGTACCTTTAAGGATCAAACAACATTGACTATGGTATCAGGTGTGGCTTAACATTTACCGTTACTTACCTCACCATGTAGTTTGTTTTAAATATAGACAAGATGAAATTTAGAGTGTGCTATGCGATGAGGTAAGATGATGTTGGTGAATGTTTATCCTTTAAGGACGACGGGCACAACCAGGCTTGGAGAATCCACGAGTGAGATAGATCATGTAGAAGATCACGAGGTCAAAATCTATACAGTGGAAACATTTCATTGGGATTGGTCACTACAAATATTACTACAGTTTGCCCGTCAGATTCTAGCACACATTCTCACGGCATTCGTAGGAAGCACATGGATCCAAGGAACTTAAATTAGGCCGCAAATCAAACAGAGATGAAGTATCAGTCCACAAATTCACAAATTACTCCATAAGTGACCACCTATAGGCCTCTCGTCCTTAAAGGATTAAGTGGAGCTAGGGGGTTGGAGAAAACTTGCACTAATTTTACACATATGACTTTTTCTCCTAACACAATTTGTCAACTTTGTCAAATTGTGTTAGGCTTACATTTAGTATTAGGCCTTTACTAACATTTAGGGTTTTTAGTGTTGCCACTAAATAACATAGTGTGTGTCGTGCCACCTATTCTAAGTATTTATTAATGGCTATTTTTTTTACTGAAGAAGAATAATTATATATTTACCAACTAAAATGATATTGATACTATTAATGTACGAGCCTATTTGAGAATAGATTTTGTAAGATTATTCATTAGGAGTTAAAAATTATGTTTGTTTTAAAACAATCAGTGCATGTGACACCAGTTCTCATTTCAAGTGTACTATGTTTGTTCATGGCATATTGTGGGTTTTTTTACTAGGTTCACTAACTTAAACTCTACACATTTATTACTCCACAATTTTATAACATAGACTTGTTTGAAATCCATGAACTTGGAGATGATGCTTTTATTTCTTTGTTGTTTCCTATACCTTTTATTCCTCTTTTTATGATAAATAAGTGATTCATTCTTTTTTATTGTTCGTTTTGGATTTTAACCATGTATGTCTCCTTGGTTTTTGAAGCTCATGGGTTAATTTTTACAATGTGTGGAAAGTTCACAAGATGCTTATAAATTCAATGCAAGGTTTTACCCTTCTCCATTTTAAGGATGGGTTTAAACTATCCAATCCTTTGGATATATTTGTAACATTATTGGATATCCTTGCAACATACAAATGTATCCTAACATTTTTTAGTACCTTAAGGACATATTTTTTTGAAACACATTTAGATCTTATTTACAAAAAGCAGACATGTCATTAAAATCCAATACCTTAATTCTATTGAAATTAGGCATTACATGAACAAGAAATGGCATCTCAGAAGTAAAATGTCTAGAATATGAATGCCACAAAACTAAGGAGTGTAGAACCTCAACTTAATTTTATGACAAAACACTAATCATGAAAGTGGAAGGGAGTGACCCCCTTTGTCACTTATTTATTTGCAATTCTATAGTAAGAACTATAATCACATAGAGAGGATAAGTTGGCTTGAGAGAGGTGTGGGGAACTACAATCAATTCCTAGGAAAATTAGGGCCTCTTTGTGCTGCAAACCAAGATGAGAGGCCAAAACTCCAAAAGCCTAGTGAAGGTCCCTCCTTTCAAATCCAAAAGATGGCCTTTGGTAGGCATGGCCTTAGGAAGTAGGATAAAGTGAGAAGAGGCCATCAAGTGGACCAAATCATTTTTTAACATAAATTTAAATATGGTAGCTCGTATCTTCATCCTTTAGACTTAAAAATATATATACCTTATTTTTTCATAGCTAATTCATAATGGCTTCTCGCATTTTCCGTCAGGCCCACCTCAAAGTGGTGGGTCAGACGGATATTTCGGGGGACACAAAATCGAGGCACTTTTTCAGCCATGTAGGAAAAAAATACTTGCCATATCATTTTCTCATCCCTCCTCCTTTCAAGCTAATTTTTCAACATAAAGCCAAATTTGAGGGACTCCTCAATTTTGACCAATCATAATATTCGAGAATGATTCAACTTGCGGCTTCTCGCCTTTGGATTTGCAACGTAAAGAGGCCCATAGGATATTGTGGAGGAGTTTTAGCTTGCATTTGGTGAGGCTCAAGAATATCGATTGCTAGTACTACTCATGCTTTTCATTGGTGTAGAAACATAACATTGATTACGAGTTGTACCTATGTTTGAATGTAACAGTAGCAAAGAAAATAACTTAAAACTACAAAAAAAGACAAAGGCCCAACCAAAATGAACAAACTATGGAATATATCAAATCACCTCTTCTTTTTGTATTCAACTTAGTTAAAGATGACATATTGGAGAAATTGAATCTAGGTAAAAATTCAATTATGCCACAAATTTACCACCCATCAACCAAATGCTTATAGTTTGATCAAACTTCATAATTTAGAGGGGTTTCACAGATGGACCATGGTTCCAAGGTTCCAAGTGCCACTAGCAATTTGATTGGTGTAGAGCCTCAAGATTGGCCTCGGTCGGGACCTTGGGGTCTCAGACTTGGACCAAGGTACCAATGTACCAGGGGCGTCTAAAATACCTACATGGCAACATTTTTTGGAGGTTTTGACGCCAAGAGTTCGGTTTCTCAAGGGAAGTTTGGGTTTCTATTCTTGTTTGGACCAAACTCTTTTTGAGGTGACGAACATTTTTTTGATTAGAATATTAAAATTTGACAAGATCTCAACCGTTAGATTGAAGAATAATTATTTTACCCTGAAATAATTTATCCAAATTCTTTATCCAAAATTTTTACCCAACATTTTAACCTGAAACTTTATCTAAACTTTTTAATTCAAATTTTCACCTAATTTTTTTACCTCAAAATTTGTTGTGCTTGGGCTTGTGCTGGAATTTTTTAGGTAGTGAGCATTTTGACCATTTCTTGAGTTTTTTATACCAAAAATGTGTTCCCTTATTGGCTCCTTGGCTAGAGAATGTTAGAGAGGAGATTTTTGTAAAAGTAAGACCCATAAGAAGTAGAAATTGACTTGGGATTTGCCAAATGGTATGGGTCACGGCCTCTCAACTTGGTACCTTGGGCTTGTATACATGGACGGTCCCAAACTCTACAAATTACATATTTTAATATAATTTTTTCCAACTCCAAAACTCAGCACCTGGGCATAGTTTGGTCCTCTGGTACCTTGGTACCCTGGTCCATGTGTGAAACCCCCTTAGATTGGAGCTGCTTTAGACAACAATAAGTTCAATGCTAAGCTAGAGGCTTGTTGCAACTTGCATTTTGAACAGCTTCTTGTTTGATTCCTAAATTTAAATGCAAGGAATTGAGCTACGGTAGTACATCAGAACTAATTATTCTCTATAAAAACATATTCAAGCACTAACTCCGTGGTCCTTGTACAAAAGGCACATGTTTTGTTCAGGTGACGCATGATTGATGGTCTAGGGAAAAGTGGACAACAACTGATTTCAGAATTCTCGTACAGTACTGACCCGTACGTGTGACCAAAATTCCACCATATGCTTGTTTCCCTGACTAGAATTTTCACGAGTTGGCATGTGGCGAAGTTATCTTTGTCTGAAGTGCCAACGCTCACAAAGATCCAGCTCGACTTCTGACAAAACTTCAATAAAATTATCGTAACATCCTACATTTGCAGTCAACAAAACTTGTTGAATTTTCAGGGACTGCGTTGGAGTACGTGAGCATCATAGACTGGACTGTACAGGACAATCGAGCAAACTATTCATAAAATTAAGTTGGTTGCGGTCATGGCACTCACAATTGATCATGTGATCCTCCAAGAATAATTGTTTAACCCCTGAAGGACCACTGCCAATTCTAGAGGAATCTCTACTCCATCTATTTAAAACTGCCGTGGTGAACTTTCTGAGAATGTAACCATAGAAGCAAATCTTCTATCCTTCAATATGAGATGATGTGGTGAAAAATGTGTGAATTTTGGTCATATGGATTGAAAGTTAATTGCAGTCAAAGTGAATTTTTTATTATTAAAAAGTAGTCCTTGGAACGAACACTTGGTCGTTTAGGGGTCATAATTGCACCTACTACATTGGTTGGAGAAGTTGCAAACATTGGTCATGTATTCTACAAGTACGGTGTCGTATTTGAACATGATAAGGTTCAGATTGATTGAATTGTCTCCAAAGGAAAGAATCACATGTGTCTTGCTAAATTTTAATATATTTGTAGAGTAAAATATGTGACCGTATGTATGGTCCCCCAAAGACCTTTATGGGTTGATGAAAGTTTAGGATGGAACCATTTTTTGGGTACAAAGTTAACAAACAAACAAAACAAAACAAAACAAAAACGAGTAGAAGAAGAAGAAGAAGTAAAGGGGGGAGTGCTCCTAAACTTCAAGGATATCTCTATTGCAAAATTCATGCTTAAATGTGGCGGGCTTGTACCATAAAAAATCGGAGAGCGAGATGTGGTCCGTGATTTTGTCCCTTCATCGCCAAGGCAGTGCTCCGTGTGAAGCTGTGGTACCACCTCCGTAGATTCAGATGAATTGTGGTACTCTGCAGGGCCTGCAGCTCCTGCCAAAGGCTACCAAGCAACCACCAAGATCTGGATCAAGTTATTTGCTTGAGACAAAAATGTGCCCTTGACGATCTCCCCCGAGCTAGCAAGTACGCTTCACTTTGCAAGGACTCTGTGAAAGCCTTTGCTTTGTATTGATTGCTACTTGAAAGTGTATGCGTTCATGAGGGTCATATAATGTGCGCATTTTCTCTAGACGTGCATGTTGCATTTTCTCTCGTCGAGCATGATCAATGTGGAGGACACTATTCCCATACAACACACTTCTATCCACACTAAAGTTTTGATGGAAGCCCAACTCCACCTTTTTTTTTCTTGACTAAGGTAAGTTCCCCTATAACCAAGGAATGTGCATATATGGAGAGAGGAGATAATTATACTATTTTTCAGTGATAGCCAATAGAATTACAATTCCAACTCAAGTGATTTCATTTTTTTTTAATGAAAACTGAATTAGTTATGAATTTTCAAACTGTGGAGCCATGTTAAGTGGGTGGCCGGGAGTAGGTATCCCCCATAACCAACGACCAAAAGTAAGGGTCTTGACTAATAGCAAATCTCCATTTGGAGCAAAGTTGGTGGTAATGGGATGGAAGAGGGTTGGATATACCCCAATTTTATATGCGTTGGCTATGGGTTTTTGTTGGTTATGGGGGGCTAACCTTAATTTTGATTTTCTTCTAAAGTAATGTAGCGAGTCCTTCCAGACCCCTAAAACTGTCATTAGAATAGTCCATTCTTGTACTCATATCATCCACCAATCACTTGCCATCATTATGAGAATGTTTCAATCTATAAACCCTTAAGGACTATGACTATCACTCCAAAAGTGCCCCTTCAAGATAAGATACTATAATACTATAATTTAAACATCATTTTGCTATTTTCAACCATATGATCTTGAAGTTTACTACTACAAGAAGATACTAAAAAGAATCTGTTGACCCAGGAGATTGTAAAACACATGCATTTAAAGAGTGAAATCTACTTTTTTTTTCTTCCTTGTGTGCAGACATAGTCATCGTACTTTGACATGATTTTCCACTACACATTGCATAAATTTTATGGACCCATGTTCCGTGTTTCCATGTCTTGGAACATCGATTAGCAAATCCAAAATTAACAAATACTTTATTCGCAGTATCATCTCATGATCGGTAATTTTCTCAACTAAAAAAACCCCCAACATATAAAATAAATAAAATTCACAAAAATCATCACAAACAGACAAGGGCAAAAGCTGTAAAAAAGAGGAGGACTGCTATAAAGTCATAAGACAAAATAGAAGAAGTCTGGGTCAGACATGAATCTAACAAATTTAGGACTAGTAACTAACTAACATCATTCTCTTGCATTCATCCCATTCTCTTTGTCTTTTTTGTTTGAGTGTTTGCTGTCTCTGGAAAATTCGGTTATTCTGAAAGAAGTTTGCAATCATTTCTCACATTTTTCTATTATCTCTTTGGTTCTATACAATATTAATATTACTTCATTGCTAAATTTTCGGTGCATCATTTTCTACTATTTGATCGAAGAGAAGAAAGAAGTTTGTATTTATTTTTAAATTAAATTTTTGTATAGGTTTAATTTTAAAGGTTGGTAGTGTAGGTCAATTTCCATTAGGAAAGATGAACTACACTAAAAATGGTAACTAGAAGGCTATATTAAAAGTAAACTTGTTTAAATATTAGTTATTAAATACTTATATACTAGTTACTTTATATACTAAAAATAACTAGTAGGCTATATTAAATACTTGCTACTAGATATATTAAATAACTTATTGAAATGCTTATTAAATGACTTATTTAAATGCTTATTAAATAACTTATTTATATACTTATATTAAATACTTACTACTAGTTATATTAAATAACTAGTAGGCTATATTGAATACTTACTGAAGGCTATAATTTTAATAATAAAATTTTCATCAACTAAAAATATATTGGTAGTACTCACATTTTGTAGAAGTATCCATTGAGATGAAACATCATAAATTTTTTCAAATCAATCAATATAGGTGATGCAAAAATGTCATGTTTAGTGTAGTGAGAGTAGGAGCTTACTTTCATCTAAGAGCATGCCCAACGTTGTAGATTTGAGTCTCTTGAAAGGGGCTTTTAGAGGGGCTCTTTTTGGGCCAAGGGAGGGAGTTGCAGGTGCTCGCCCCACCAATCCTCGGAATTCCGCCCTCACATTCTCTTTGGGCCAATGAGTGACAAGAACAAGTGAACAATGATAATGGGTGCAAGAACGAGGGCAAGGTGTAAAAGCCTCCTTGTAGACTACACCTTTATTTTGCTAGGGACCCACATAATGTATAGAATATTTGAGGGCATTGTGGGGAGGCCTAACTTGGTAAACTTGGTTGCTATAATGTTTTATTCGGTTCTAAGGACGGTTTCCGTGAGTTGTTGGCGATGCTCTTACTACATGATTGTAGATTCTCCAAAAAAAAAAAAAAAAACCTTTGTAAAAATGCCTTAATTTTTTGTGTTTGCCGTTTGTGAAACTTTTGCCACTTTAGGCATGTTTTCACGATGTCAGTTTTTTTCACAAATCTATGAATCCCTTTATGAAGATGTGGCAAAGAAGTAGTAGATTCATGGAATACTCCACTATCAACTATTGAGGTCTACAAATATTAATTTAAAAAATACACAAAAAAATCATTGTAAAGTAGTTCACCCCATCACCGCCACCTTCCTATCAATGCCACTTTATATTTGGTCCCAATTCCACCCCATATTTGCCCCTTTTCCCTCTTTGTCACGCTAAACATGGCTAACCACTTTGAAAACTCATAACTAATTCACATCTCATTTGAAAAATATGAAATCACTTAAGTTGAGATTGTAATTATGTCCGCTACCACTAAAAAAATAAACGTATTATTATATGGGTTCTCACTATATGCACATTGCTTAGTGTGTCAGTCATGGGGGGTGTACCTTACTCATTTTTCACATGAAAAAAAAGCGGATAACTTCTAATTTTGTCTTTGTGGAGGTCATTATCACAAGGATGTTGCATGGTTTAAATCAACTGGGAATAATGTTGTCTTCCTTCTCTTCTATTGTTCATGATCAGCATGATGCACTGAGTGGCAGTGTAGGATCATTCTGAAGCCGGTGCAGCTACATGTAGTGTTTGCCTGTAACTTTGCCTGGGAATGTGGGCGTATGTGCCCCGAACCAACAACTTTACAACGCTCTTAGGGGCGTTTCACAGTAAGCCCAAGGGCCGAACTCCATTGAAGACCAAACTATGCTGAGGGGCCGAGTTTTGGAGTTGTAAAAAATTATTAAAATTATTTTAATGAGAAAATGTTCGGCCCCTCGGCAAGAGTTTGGGTTTCTATTCTTGTTGGACCCAAACTCTCCTCGAGGGGCCGAACTATTGGCGCCAAAATTCTCAAAAAGTGTTGCCATGTAAGCATTTTGGTGCCCTTCGGCCCTTGGCCCTTGGCCCTAGTGTGAAGGCCCACGGGCCGATTTTCAACTCTAGGCCAATCAAATTGCTAGATTTGCTCGGCCCCTCGAGCTCGGCCCCTAGTGTGAAACCCCCCTTATTAGCACATGGATCACATGGAGCTTTACAGAGGTGAAGTTCTCAGCACCCCTTAGAGCATCCCCAGCGGCTCCCGCAAACAGTCCCTCGCCGCTCACGTTCCACGTTGTGGGCCGACTATCACCCACCGACGCCCTTAGAGTAGCTCCACTACACTGATTTTGATGTTTAGTGTAATGGGCAGTAAATGACTTGTAAACGCTGTAAGTTTTTACTTTCGATATAAATTTTTACTAAGAGCACAACAATCTATACTACTCAAAGAGGGGGATCATAGTGGACCTGGTCAGTGAAAATATTCATGAAGAGTGAAAACTTATAGCATTTACAAGTCGTTTACTACCCAAGACACTAAACATCAAAATCAGTGTAGTTCTCCAACCCAGTGAAGCCTTGCGCGGGAGCTTTTTGTGGCATGAGATGACCAGCCTGGACCTTGCCCTTAGGGGGCCTGGTAGAGGCTTGCCGAAGAGTTCTAGAGCTGATGCATGGTAGACAATGGACTGTCCACATGCTCACCTGCCCTGTAAGGTTGGAGAAACCGGTGGGATGCTTCTTGGAGTAGATTCCGACTCATCCACTTGGTTGGAGAGTTGGTGGGGATGGCGTTACACTCTCCAAATATTTTGTGGCTCCATGGAAATATTGCATTGCATGTCAAAGAGGGGCTTTTTTTCAGTGCTAGGCTCTAACTTGCCTTAGTTCATTCCAAAATTCGCGCCCCTTTGTATATATGCGCGTCCATGTTGACGACTTGGCGCTTAGGCATGCTGTTGAAACTTGAGGGTGTTGTCGAAGGCTGTTGTGGCTCCCACTCTTAACTCCTTCATTGTTATTGTTAATAGATTTTCTAAACAGCCCGATCACGGGTTAGAAGCACCTAATTGTTGGGCATGCTCTTAGAGCATCTCCATTGCACACACTACACTAGCATCCTATTTTTATTTAATTTGGATGGAAAATGCCTCCATCACTCTAAATTTCTTGGTCAACATTGGAAAATAGAGATAAGCTTAACTTATTTTTGGATAAATCTATGTTTGAGATGATGATGTTATTAGATTGCTTGACTTTTACTATGTATGTGGTGGCTTCTTAGTGGCCCACCACTATTATTTGGCGTTGGCGGATGTACGTTTGGTGTGCTAGAGTATACTCAATGAGTGCCTTAAACTTGGGCCACTGGGTTGATTCACGGCCTATTGGCCCTTTAACGTCTAAGAGGCCATGGCAGGGTTGTTTTTTGTGTTTTTCCTCTTGTAACTCTTTTAACAAAATTCTACTATCCCTCGCATACTTAGATTGCATTTTGAGCTCTTCATTAGCTTTCCAACGGATAATTTCAATCTCTCATCCATGCAAGCATCAACAAACTACAGCCGGCTCCCTTTACAACAACCTCATTCGTTCTCCCTGCTATATTTAGAGGTTGTTATAATGGAAAGGGGGGGTAAATGAGTGTACTCCTAGTGTTGTTATTAAGGGAGAAGATTGGTTCTGATTTCAATTAGCTGTTATAACAAAATTGTTGTTGTATAAATAGAGTTGTATAAATGATTGTATAAATAGAGGCTAGAGTTGATTGTACATTGATTTCTATGAAATAGAGTGGTAGATTTTTGGGTTGAAATGTATCCACTATGTAAATGATTTTTTGCTTAATCTACTACACTCCTAGATTGTCTCTAACTCTCGTGGTCCACGTAGGCGTTAAAGGGTTAACTATACCTTCACCTCCATAGGGCCGTTTGCATTCTGGCCGGACATTACACAAGAGGATGACCCCGACGCCTATCCTTTCTGTGGCTCTAAATTGAGCCGTCCAAAGTTGTCCTTTAATCCATTTCGAGACGTATTACTTGGTGGTTTCGTCCTTTGTCGTCCAAACAACGGTCATTACCATCCCGTGTGGATGGGCCAAGTTCATGACTGTGTTAATCTAACTTCCGAAGATTGCTACAAGAATTTTAAAGTGGAATGGTGGGTGCCCATGTCAAGGAAGAAGGAATCAAAGAAGGTTGTTGCAAGGGAGTGTTAGACTAAAAGATGGCAAAGGGAACCTTCTCTTCCAAAGGTACAGAACTAAAAAAATTATTTTGTACTCGCACCACTAACTGTCTCACACTAAGAAAGGTCCTCCGAGAGTACCAGTTCCCACCGTATACCGCCAAAGGCAGCGAGCGCTGCAATTGCAACTCTGGAGGCTGGTGGCATCTTAGTGAATTGTGGAGATGAGGACTGATTCTTTATGCAGTTGGCTGCCCGCTGACAGATTGTTGCCCGACCCTAAACATACGACTCCGAGGATTCATAGTATAAAGCGCCCCTTAATATGAAGTGTCTTTTCGTTATTGTGACAAAATAAGTTCAGAATGTACAGAGTTTTCTCCACAAACGCATCTTTCCTTTACTTATGGTGTTATTTGTAGCCTTGTGACTAAACTCCAAATTTTGTATGTTTCTTATTGGTTTCCTTTGTTGTGCTTCCTTGGGGATTATTACTCTAAGCATCCATTTTGGGAATTCATTCTTGATTCATATGATATTGGATCTCAATTCAAGTTTAATTTTTTGTAGATCATATTGTTTTACATTCCTAATTTCTGCAAAATAGATGTTTGAAGATGTAATTTAGATTTCATACTATATTTATTGGATTATGGCATTTTTATAAGACCTTATTGTTTTTTTTTCAATAATAGCATTTGAGAATTTATATGATTCTATATCAATTTAAAGCTTGTAGTATATGCATTCTTATGGATAATACAGTAATTTGTTTTTGATTGATTACGTTTATTATGATTTATTCCCATTGAGATGAATATACAAATATTTTGTTGATTGTCATGGGCTCTAGTAGGTTACTATGGGAAACAAGGCAATCATGTACCTTAATAGTGGGAGTTGGTGCTTGCCGCTACCGTAACATGACACGTTGGGTGCATACTGTACTCGATGGTCGGATTCGGCAAAAAATATTCCTCAAAATAGCTATCAAAACTTTCGGGAATTATTTTTCAAAAACATCAAATTTAAACTTGGTGAATAATTGGATTTTGAAGAATATTCTACTTTTTCAACTATTGTTAGAGATAAATTATTATTTGGCACAAGGGTGCCGTTGGGTATGCCATTCCAAATTGTTCCACATTGTTGTGAAAATTCTCTTCTTCTTTGAGTGATCACACGGGTAAGTCATTGCTTTTGTGTTTTCTTTCCATGATGCATGAGGTGAGAGTTGAAACAAGGCTTCGAGAAAAAGAAGAACGCCGGTCTCCAAAGAGAACTGGCGCAAATAAAGTGTCTATTTGTTCCACCACTAATACCATGTCCACCGGACAAGGAATTAGTAGTATGGAACTACTTCCCCCTCTTGAGGATAGACACTATGTAACAAGTAACATAGTACGAAAATACACAAGAGACCGAAGGTGACAATAAAGAAAAATAACGGGGAAGGGGAGGAAAAGAAGAAGAGGAAGAGGAAAAGATAGGGGTTGTAAGCGATGTGAGTAATTGTTTATTGGGCTCAAATAAATGTGTGTGGAGTGGGATAAGTACGGTTTATGGGGAGTCTTGCATGTCTAGGAGGGCTTGGTTGTTTTCAATTTTACGTTTATGTAGAAGTATAGACATAGCATGTTGGATGTTTGTGGTATTGATATTTTTGAAGGTGTTTTTAATTGGATCAATGGGGATTTAAAAAGTTTCTTCAAGGATGTCCATACATGGAATGAAGGTAGTCGCACGAGCGCCAACTATGATTACAATAAGGGGTCAACCTTCCATCCTAATGTTGCAATGTCATCAATGAGGGGTTGGTATTTATCTATTTTATTTTCAATTGCTTCTGGTGAAAATTTGTCGCTACAATATGTGAATTCAATAAATTGGATGGTAAGGTCTTGGTTTACATGATCGGGTGGGGGGTCATTGTATGGTAGGCCTTTACTACAAAGTATGTCCGGTTTGAATCGAGCATTGTAGTGACATTGTTAGATTTCACTTGTACATGGGAGTAGCCAAGGGAGGACCGTATCTTCTTGTGGGTTGATGTTAAAGGATGCAACATTTATGAGTATAAAACATTGGGATTTGTTAAAGGAGGTAATTAGTTTCTGAATTTCCCATACCACTTTGCTATGTCGTTCGACAATTAGGAAGTGCATGTGGTGGTTTTGACATTTAAGGATTACAAATAGCCATGTGTCTGGGTCCATAGTAGTGCATATAGGGCATGTTATGGATGTGCATCTATCTATTCCAGGGAAGAGTTGTTTTCAGGCATTCCCCATGTATTGGCCGATATGAAATTTGATAAGGCATGTTATTTGTACCTCGGAAATGGTTGGGTTTTTCCAAAAATTTGAGAAGTTTGTTATCTATGTTATTGTTGTTGCTTGTCGATTTCTCTGTGTTTGGAACTTTTTCAATAATTATGCCGAGATCGTTATTGAGGTCTTGTTTTTTGAGATGTTTATCCAAAAATCAAATTGGGCCTTTGTTGGGGGTGTCTTCTTTGGAGAGCAATCTTCTTTTTGGAAGTAGTATGGGGTGGCATGGGCATGTTTGTGTGGATGTTTGGCATTTCTATATGATTTTTCTCTACCCTCTTTTGCTAATTTATTTGCTAGTTTATTTAATTCTATATTGGCATGGGCTCTAACTTTATTAAGAGTTGTAATTTGTGTGCAGTTTTGTAACATTTGGACCATGGAAATTAATATGGTTTGGTAGGATAACTATTGTGCTGGTTCATTGGCGTATTTTTTTTGTAATGATTTGCAGTGTCTTGTGGATGGCCATCATTTTTGCTCTAAGGATATTTTGGAGTCCATGGAGTCTTTTGGTGAATTTGATGTCTTTAGTGGGATTGTATATAGCATATCCGGCTTTTTCTTTTTGCCAATGTCCAAGGCTAATATTTGTTGGTCCTTTGAAGGATCCATCAACATAGTAACTATATGCGGGGTCAAAATTTGAAGAGGTATAAACGTGGTAGTTAGGGAGGGGAAGAGGTGGTGATCGGTATTTCAATGTGTTGTTGATGTATTGTAGTTGTGGCCATTTTTTATTATGGGTTAGAGGGGTTTGGATGCGTGTTGGTGGGGCTATTTTTGTCTCTAGTAATTGTATGTTGAGAGTATTTGTTATGGAAGTGAGGGCGGCGAGCTATTCAAGGATGCCAATGGTTTGATTCTAATGATGTACACATATTATTTGTAATGCAGATGGTTCAAATTGACGCTTTCTTAGTTCGGGTGGAATAGTGGGTTCTTCGTATTGTACCAAGTCTGCTTCAAATAATGCTATGATATGGGAGTGTGGGAATGGACATGATTGTTGGTTAAAGTTTTGGTACCAGATGTTGTCAGGTGTGATAATGAGAGTGGAGATGTGGTTTAGATTGTGTTTGGCGGCGAGACGGGCCCAATGTAGTGCTTCTAGTGTTTCCTCTTCATTGTGGGGGTGTGCTATACCATTACCAATCCATTTGTAGTCGAAAGCTTTTCGTAAGGAACCAAATATTTTGTCCCTTTGAAAGGGTGAGTAGAATTTTGTGAGATTGGTGGAGCATGTGACGGGGGATGAAAAGTATGAGTGTTGGATGTCAAAGGATGCAATTAATGAGTCTAGGATGGGTGCGGGTGGTGTATATTGGGCAAATTTGAGGGGGTTGTTTTTTTGGGATTTGGTATTTATAGCTTAGATATAGCCAAATTATTTTAGTTTCAAATGGTTGAGTGGTTGGTTCAATATTTGTAGGGGTTTGTAGTGTCATATTGTATTGATTCCATAGCCATTGGAGTCTAGTGGTGGAAATGGTGAATAAGCGTCTACCATTATTTTCAAAAAGATGTGCTTGGTTGTTGTTTATTCTAATTGTCTTAGATGATGTGAGAATATCATTTTTGGGGTTACATTCCATTGTGTACTAATATTTAGGAGAGGGATAATTATGGGTGGTGTGACGGATCTTGAGTCTTGGAGTTGTTCTTGGAGATGGTGTGCTTGAATGATTTCCAAGTAGAATTTATTTTGGTTTTTTTGGTAATAGTGTGTTGATTTTTTGATATTCTGGGTAGAGATGTTACGGTTGTGCCATGGGAAGAGGTTCCTTTGAGGAAGCCACTTGTTGTAAATATTGTTGTTGTATTGCCATTGGCATAAGTATTTGGTATCGTTTTATTTTATTTTATTAGAGTTGGTGTGTTGTCTATGTTTGTGATATGTAATGTTATTGATGGGATATTTGGTAGGGTTTTTAAGGATATGTATTGGAAGGGGAGGTTGGTGTGGATGTGAGGGGTTGGGGGGGTGGATTAGTGGGGGAATATTTCTAGGGAGGTTGTTGTTGTTGATGGTGATGAATGGGTCTTGAAGTGTGTAAGTTTGGATGTATGGTACAAGGGGTGTTGCATGTGTGGGGGCATATTGGATGACAAAAGAGTTGTTTGGCAACATTTAGGGCACTTTTTATTAGTTTAGATGGGTTAAAGTGTAAGGCTTTAAAATCATCATTATTCATGATGTGAATATCGTTTGGTAGAGAGTGATATGTTTAAAGTAGGATAAATTTTTTGAGAGAAGTTTTTGTGAGAGTTGGGCATTGAGTGTATTATGGTTTTGTGATTCCGGGCGCCATATTTTTCTAATGGTGCTGGTTCCGAGAGAAAGTCTATGAGTGTGCTTTTTAGGTGAACTTTGGCAATGATTTTTAAATAGAAAAAAATGTGCAAGTTATTAGTGATCTTATACAATCAATTTTCTTGATTCTAGGTATATATTTGGCACCACCGTATTGGACAAGGACAAAATGGGTTAAGCTTGTATAGAATTTTCCAAGCCTACCTTTATCGTTTAGAGCATTCTAGAATTGCTCGCCAATGCATCAACAATTTTGAGGGAGAAAGCTACAAAATCCAATCAAATAATGTGGAAGTTGAGTTATTGCATTTGCCATACATTTTAGCATGCCACATATGGTTTTTTTTGTATAGCTATAATTTTTTTGTCAAGTTTTTTAATAGCTAGCAAGGAGTATAGAACGGCATAGAAGTTATACGATACCCGTGGCCGTATAATCATGTCAACCATTTTTATTTTTTGTTTCATAGTGGTCTGGCATGCTGTCAACTCTTTGCATTGTTTTATGAGTTTTGTAGTTGTGGTATGTATTTGAATTTTCCATTTTAGTGAGGGGACCACGTTTGTGCCTAGTAAATGTATGGCTCATTTTGGTGTAGTATGGAGATAGGTTGGTTACCATAGTTGACGTTAGTAGTTTGCATTAGGGCTTTGAATGAGGTTGGCTTCATTTTGGATTTATTTGGGCATATAGTGGCGGCACATTTTGGAATGCCCACATCCATACTAGTCCACTTGCAGAATGTATTTGTTTTATTGAGTTGTATTTGTAATGATTTAAGTTTGCCGATTATGGCAGCCAGGTCATTGGCGTAGGCGGTTTATGGTGACTTGCAATGTACCAAGGGCCAAAAGTATAGCCATTCTTGCCTCTTTGTAACCATCGTAGTAATGGGTCTAAAAATATAATAAACATGTACTATGTACCTAGAGTCTAATAGTATCTAATTGCATATATTAAGTGTTGGAAGAACTCTCATGAAGATTGGGATGAGATAATTATGGAAGTGCCCAACTCAAGGTTAGAGAGTGGTGGAAGTTTGAGCGAGGTGACAAACACTTGCATCACCTCTATTTCATAGTCTTATGTTAGTAATCAGGACCACATGGAGAACGTGACTTGGTTTAAGAAATGTGTGGAGGAACTACCTCGGTCACTTAGATACTATGGACCAGAGTAATTGAAATTCCTACACTAATTGGAAATTGCATGCAACCTTTGAAAGACACACATTTACTTGAAAATAAATACCCTCATTAAACTGCATGTGCTTGAAATAAATTAGTGTAGATAGTCCACATTACTTTCCAAACCAAACTATATAAAGTGATTAATGTACCGGTCAACTTTTCAAAACTTGGTGATAGCAATGGATAGGGCCTAAGAGCATTGATTGCCACTACTACTCATGCATTTCATTGGTGCTAAAATAGAAGCATGGTATATTTCTTTTTGTGTTTAAATCACATCCTACCTTTCTATTTTCTTTCCTCTTCTGGGGCCTTTAAGAAAATTGTAGTATTCACTAATTTTCTATCATTCTAGACCATGAGAAGTATGTAAGTAAGCCCCTTAGAAAGTTGAAACCAACCAAAACTCAAAATTGACACATATTAAATTGGGGTATATCCAACTCACTTCCATCCCTAACCTTCCATCCAAATGGAGATTTGGTATTACACATGACCCGTCACTGTTGGCTAGCACTTGTAGGGGGTACCAAACATGGGAGCACACTTCAAAAATATAAAATCAATTGGGATGAAATTATAAATCTATTGGCTATCACGGAAAAACAAATGCTTAATTCTTTCTTCTCTTCATATATGCACATTGCTTACCTTGTTATGGGGAGGGGGCGCTTACCTTACATGGTATGTAAGGGCCGCTTCACACTATGCCCAAGTCGAGAGGCCGACCGTCAAAATGAATGGCCAAACTATGGCGAGAGGCCAAACTTTTTTGCCAAAAAAATACATTAAATAATATAGATTGAAGGTTTGACCGGTCGTGGTGTGAAGCCCCAAAGGCCAAGTCCAAAGTCCAAACCCCATATCATTACGCCAAAAAAATTCAACCCAAAAAAATCAGCCAAAAAAATCAGCCCAAAAAAAATCAGCCAAAAAAATCAGCCCTTAAATTCAGTCTCTTTCATCTAACGGTCTAGATCTTGTCAGTTTTTTATTATTTTAATTAAAAATTCGACGGACTCTCGATTGTAGTTTAGGTCGACCAAAATGGGCGACCCAAGTTTTGCTCGAGAGGCCGTCGCTTTGGTGCCACAACAACCCAAAAGTGTTGCCATGTAGGACGACGGCCTTTGGAGTTTGGGCACAAGTGTGAAGGCCCAAAGTCCGGACTTTGACCATTATAGCAATCTCATTGGTGGAAATCGACGGCCTCTCGACTTGGCCACCAAGTGTGAAGCGGCCCTAAGTATTTAGAGAATAAGCTCCCATAGGTGCTCAACTAGCTAGCTAGCTAGGGAGGGTGAATATCCAGCTAGCATGGCATCACACTTTGAAAATTCATAAGTAATTTACATCTTATTGGATAAATACAAAAACACTTGGATTGAAAGCATAATTCTATTAGCTATCTCTAAAATATAAATGTAATATCCCATCTCTTCTCCATATATGCACATTGCTTACCTTCTTGGTTATAACTTATTGTAGGAGGGGGCTCACTACTAGAATTAAGGGGTCTAAGCAACATCAAAAGCAGCCCCTTAGTGTTGCTAAATGTAACTTTTAAAATGAAAGTAACTTTAGCAACACTGAAGGGGGTCTTTGCATAGACCCCTAAATTCAAGTACACCAAAGTTGGTATTTTGTGTTAAGCTTTGAAAATGACTTGTAAATGCTATAAGTTTGTACCTTTGATGAATATTTTTGCCACCTATGTTTACAATGATTCTCCTCTCTAAATAGTATGAATAATTAGGCTCTTAGTAAATATATTCATCAAGAGTAAAACTTATAGCATTTACAGGTCATTTACTATGCTTGACACTAAATACCAACTTTAGTGTAGTGGCGTACTTTACATGGTATGTATAGTGGCAAGCAAAAGTATTCGGACAGTGAGGCATCTTTAAAGTAAGTGTTGGTTGTAGTGTAGTTTGTAGGTTGGTAAGAGATATTTTGGGCTAGCTCTAATTAGTACACCACATGGCACCTAGTTAACATTGGCTGCCTCAAAATTTGCCACTTATAGAGATTGTATATGCAAAAATTGGGAAGGGGTGTGCATTGTGTACGACTTAATATGCACATATTAAGTTGTACTCACCACTATCTTCTCATTACAAGTGTACTTGTGAGGCTTTATATTGTGGTTTATTTTTGTTAAGATTTGGAGAGGCCTTAGGTGATATGCTATGGCTCCTAGAAGATCTGAGAATCAACATTGGGCAATTCTTGAGATGTTTGAGCGAGGCAACTCATATGGCCAGATTTTTGCAATTTTGAGCATTCCTTGAAGCACTTTTTCTAACATAGTGCGAAGGTTTCGTGTGAGAGAGAGCCTATCAGACAAAACTTCACCTGGTAGACCTAGAATTCTTGATGAACGTGATGATCGTGACATTGTGAAGAGATTAAATGATCGAAATACAAGTGTAGCAGTAGCTATAAAAATAATGTTACAATCTGAGGGCATGCGATTAAGTGATGATACAGTCTAAAGGAGTCTTCGGAGGCAAGGGTTGAGACCATGTGTGAAGACCAAGAAGGCACTTTTGACAAAGAAATATCAAGCATGTCGTTTGCAGTGGGCGAAGAAGTGCAAGCATGCAGATTGAGAGTTTTGGGTACATGTCATTTTCTTTGATAAGTCCAAGTTCAATCTTTTTGGCTCAGATGGGCGTGAGTATTGTTGGAGAAAGAATAGAGAATGTCTTTTAGATCAGCATGAGCAATCTAGAGTCAAACATGGAGGAAGAAACATAATGGCTCGGGATTATATGAGTTGAGAAGGAGTTGACAAGCTTCATTTGATTAAAGGAAAGATGGATAAATATGTATTTAATGCAACACTTTAGAGACAAAACTTATGGGCACTATACATATGCAAGGTTTAGAAGAGGATGAGGTTATTTTCCAACATGACAATGATCCAAAGCATACTGCACAATATGTTGTAGATGGATTGCGTGCTCAAAAATTTGAGCTTAATGGACACCCTCCACAATCACCCGACGTCATTCCAATAGAATATCTTTGGAATGAAGTAGATCGTGGTCTGAGAAGGTCTAAGAGGAAATCCACTAGTAAAATTGACAGTTGACTTATGGAAGAAGATCCAAGAGATTTGGTACAATAGAGAGCCTGATATTGTTAGGAAGTTGATATGCAATATGTCTCAAAGAGCTCTTGATGTCTACCAAGCAAGAGGTGGCTACACACAACAGTAGTGTTTGTGAGTGCTTATGAGTTGAATCATTGAGTTGTAAAGGTGTTTAGTACTCTACAATCTTCTTTTTTACGGTTGATATGCAATAAAAATCAATTTGAGCACAAAGAATCGTACAGGCTTGTTGCACATTTGAATTATTGTGTATTATTCTGGTTCATATTATCATTGAAAACTTTGTTCTTTATGGTTGTTGCAACTATGTGCGCTTGTGGTTGTGCTCTTGCGATTTTATGAGACTTCGTGTAGATTTGGTAGCTGATTTTCCAAAAAATCTCTTCTTGTACGTCTATTTCTGCTTGCCACTGCAAGTATTGTATGTAGAGAGTAAGCTCCCATGAGGAATGGTATTTTGGTTGAATTCCATAGGTGCCCAACCAGGGATCCCTTTGTTCACCCCAGTCGAGGGTTGCACCAAGCCTTAGCCTTGGGTGGGTCCATTTGTCTGGCCTTCTAACTCTGGGGCACTAGAGGTTTTTTTTGGATTTTTTTTTTGTGAGGTGTTTAGTGGGATCCCCAGCCAGCCAGCAGGAAAGGGAGGAGTGGCAGATAAATGTTGGCATGCGTGAGAAGCTGCAGTCTGCCTCCATCTCTGCCGCTGCCTCAGCAGCAGCAGCAGCGCAGCGCAGCTTGTGTGTAGGAGGAGAAGTACGTCGCTGCTCGTGGCTCCTCGTTGCCGCGTGCGGTCCACACCACACAACCAGATGCCACGCTCCATCGCAGCTCTGTCCATCTCCATCTCCAAGTTCGGGACGATCAATGCAAAGGCATAATGTGTGAGAATGCCGCTCCAACCTTCTATTTCTTTTAGAATCTAGTGAGGTCCGGTCTGGCGGGTCCCTTGTTGCTGCTGTTGTTACACTGCACTGTAGCAGGTGGGCCAGGTGAGAGAGGCTACATGAGTGACCGTGTGGTCGAACTCAGAATCGAATACCGGCAGCAGCGGTGTTTGGGTTGGGGATTACGTCTCTTGCTGAGGTTTGGGAGGTTCCTGGAGACGTGCTTAATTAGCGGCGGAGTGCTGTCTATTATTTGTACGTGATTTGGGGAGCATCTGCTCATGAATGAAGAGAGGACGTCGTGATTAAGTTACTGGGAAGATCCAGGAGCGCGTCACTAGGAATGATCTGGAGGACTGTCGCGTATGGAATGCCAGTTGATTTCAGCAAAGGTTTCGAGGTTTTCTCGAACTTGAGAGTCTCTCTGAGAGAGTACTTGGTCGAGGATGGGTGGGTGGTGGTAGCGTGAGGGTGGTGGGACTAGGGGTGAAGAGAGAGGTGTAGTTGATACCACTGCACGGGAATATCGCTGTTGTAGTGATGGCGCTTCACGACGTGTTGGTGGGCGCCAGCACGATGAGTCCCGGAGGTGGGAAGCGCAAGTGGCGAGACGTGATTCCCGAGGGAGGTGGAGCTGGGGGATCAGCTCATGCAGTACTGCAGCTGTCCCTAAAGAAGGGTAGTACCAGTGATCTTCATTTGCTTCCGTCTAGCGTCGACGTCGGGCCGTGGATGGCGTGCCTCGGCTGCTCGGGACCTGCGTTCCACCCGCTCTGCGACCGCTGCATCTCGCCCAGCAGCAACAATAGCAGTGCCGGTGGCGGTGCTGTGTCCAGGAGCGCGCTCGGTCTGTTGCTGGAATCCTGCATCTCCATCCCCGCCGATGGGTCGAGGACTGACGTCGACGCTGCGTGCAGCCCTCTCATGAAAGATCAACGTCCCGCGAATGGAGACTGCAAACGGCCAAGTACTGCTGCTTCTTCGCGGTTGCAGCCACCTCAGTATAAACTTGGCACTACTAGTCCGAAACAACAGCATGACTTGGACGGAATTGCGGCAGTCGTGGGCCAATCTATCCTCTTCGGATCAGGAGCTCCCACTGACAACGTTATGACCCCCTCGGATTCTAACTTGAATAGGTTTCAATATTTCCCGACAGGCAGACGGTCTCCTCACCAATTCGGACCCAGTGGTACTCTCCAGAATCACCGGCCGTCGACTAGCAACCTAACGCCGGCCGCTGGATTTGATCTGGCTTCACTGAAACCTTTCGACACAGTAGGAGGAGTCTGTCACCTCAGTACTAGCGCGCGCTCTAGTGGAGGCGGCGACGAAGCATCTGCAGGCACCACTAGTACCAGCTGCGCCACGACCGCCACAGCCCGGACGTTTCGAGGCGTGCGGAAGCGACCCTGGGGCAGATGGTCCGCCGAGATCCGCGACCGCATCGGCCGATGCCGCCACTGGCTCGGCACCTTCGACACCGCGGAAGACGCCGCCCGCGCCTACGACAGCGGTAATTAATCCATCAAACTCACACCCTATCAAACCTCTCTCCACCTCGATCATGCATGTCATATGTCCATAATCACGTCTTACCAGTGACGTCGTAACCGAAAGAAATCTCTCTCCACCTCATCGTGCACTGTCATGTTCTCAGCTAGAACGATTACATCTCATAATGTGGTATGACCGGCATCTTGGTGCAGCCGCCAGGGCGCTGCGAGGAGCGAAGGCGAAGACCAACTTCGGCGTCGACTCGGGAGCCACCACCAAACTGACCATGAGCAGCAGTTACCCAACGTTTCCATGGTCGAGTTACGGCAGCTGGAAAAGGACGTCGAGCTGCTTCCCCATGAATAATTCCGAGCTGGCCTCAACCGGGAGCGCAACAGTACTGCAAGTCGTGAGAACGGGCAGCGAGACGTCGGAGTTCACGTCGACGACGTCGCAACCTGGAGCTCCCGTCGCGAAGTCGACGCCGTGGTTGGATCACTCTCCGGAGCAGAACCCCTCGGTTATTTCCACCTGCATTTCAGGACTGTCCTAGCTCTGACTCGCCGGCCATGACATCAACGTCCTGGCAATAACTATCAGTGACCTTCACATGAGTCATGGAAAGCTCGTTCTTTGGAGGTACGTGCATGCTGATGATCAGGGATATGAGAGGCTTACTTGACGCCGGCCGACCTTGTTCCCATTCTAATACGTCATGAGTCATGTGAAACGCTGTGATGCATGTCGTGTGCATGAGCTGGATGGGGAACTTACGTATGATCATATTCTCAGTGACAACGCCAGCCAGCAAGCAACCGTGTAATGTTCCTGTTCCCGTATGTTATCAAATGTCATATGGTGATGTTCTTGAAGAGAACGTCCCAATTTCCTAGTCCGGATTGTCTGCGGTTTTGGTGGCTTTAGACACGATAATCTATTCCATCACCTTTCGCATGTTGTGCAAACTGGTCCCAGAGTTTAGGTTATGAATTCAGTTGTACCTGGTAAGGTTGAATCAGGGTTGTCTACATAGTCGGCAGAGGCTCTTCAGTTGCCCAGACATGATGGATGTCTTTGTTACTGATTTCTATGGTCTTTAATATGTTTCTCAGCTTTATTATTATTCTTTCAATGTGTTTGAAATCAACTCTAGTGTTTACAGCTCTGATGTTAGGCACTGGTGAAACTTGGATATTATTGCATCCCGGCCCCAAATTAATGAACTATCGTAGCAGTAAACTCGATCATTCTTATCATGTCTGTATCACATGTTGAAGGAAAAATCCAGATTTGTTTTTGCATGTGCCATGTATGTTAACATGCTACAAGTGGACTCTGTTGTCCCCAACTGAGCAGCAGCGATTGCCAGACGTGAATCCCCATCATGCATGGGGATTCCAAGCAAACTTTAATCCCAATAGGTGTGAATCCCCAACAGACAATGGCTGGTACAGCATACTCTTCACCACCATTGGCTCCCCTGCCTTTTTGGCTCCATGCTCACCCCCACATGTGCCGAGCATACTTGCCCTTGCTACTTGTGTGTACTTACTACTTGCCTATCCCAACACGGTGATTGTACACGAGACTATGTTGGGCGGGTCTCGGCTTGACCACCCGAGTACCGGGATCACCTTATTGACCCTGGTCGAGCAGTGCACCAAACCTCAACCCCGGGTGGGTCCATTTTTCTGGCCTTGCCCGATTTAGGGTTTTAGAGGCTTTTTTTGGTTTTTTTTTTACAAACTGTGGCCTACAGCCCCAATTTACCCTCGGTGGCCAATCCTTGGGCCAAATAGGGCCCCACTCCAATACAAAATAGGGGCTGGTTTTGTCCCACCCCTCCCAAGCCCCGCCGAGCCTGTGGCTCGGTGCACCGCTCGACCAGGGTAAATATGCAAATCCCGTGTACCGACTCCTCCTTGGAAACGCCGCCCAGTATTTACTAGATGGCTTCATCTGGTTTTGACTGTAATCATCTATTATTGTACATGTTGTGGCATTCTCTCACATAAGATTCGTCACTGAATCTCTGATAATGGCACAATGAAATCATACGATGGAATGCTAACACAATATTTAGTTTGAAGGTAGTAAAAATATTTCTATAGCAAGGCAAAGATACCAAAGAGGTTCACCCTCTTTTCTCAATTTTCATTGTTATATATGACCTAATCAGCTCTAAATTTCTATAATCACCTTGAAAAGGAAAAAGGTACTAGAGCAATAGCAAGGTATAGAGCAATTGTTTGCCAACTTTTTCCTGAGTTTAATTACCGTCAGTAATTAACGGATCATCCAGTAACGAAATTTACTGCGCTCATTAAATGGAACTAAAGTATTGAGGACGTTCCACATCAAAAGGCTGTTATAATTGGTTGGGCTGACATGGAAGCCGGACCCAAATGTTCCCTCTACTGTCTGACCAACGCACCGCTCTCATTCTTACAATAAATTTACCCTCATCCGGTTTACCATATATCACTTGAATAACTGATAAGGTAAACCCCCCATGCCTGACAAGTTAAGCAATGTGCAAAATGTGGAGGGAGGAAAGAATTCTACCAATTTATTCTTCATTATGGTAGGCCCCCCTAAAATCGACAAGTTAAGGAATGTGCTTATATGGAGAGAGGAGATAATTATACTATTATTTTTCAATGATAGCCAATAGAATTACAATTCCAACCCAGGTGATTTCATGTTTTTCTGATGAAAACTAAATTACTTATGAATTTTCAAACTGTGCAACCATGTTTAGTGGGTGGCCAGTAGTAGGTACCCCCCATAACCAACGACCAAAAGTAAGGGTCTTGACTAATAGCAAACCTCCATTTGGAACAGAGTTGGTGGTAATGGGATGGAAGAGGGTTGGATATACCCCAATTTTATAGGCGTTGGCTATGGTTTTTGTTGGTTATGGGGGGCTTACCTAAATAGCCAATATAATTATAATTTCAGGTCACAAGCTTTCATCATTTATAAATATGATAGAAAACGATTTGTCATGTGTCTATCCGGAACATTGCTCCGGAGAATTTTCATCTTATTGTTCCAAATGACATCCTTAAGAACAAAACCTTTTGGAGGAATCACTTTGTCTTTTGAACATTGTACCTAATAAATCAAATGTGCCCTTTGAGGAGTCCTTAAAATGCATCCTTTCATTGAAATTTGGATAGTCATTTCATTAAAATTAAATTAGATGATACTCAAGATGAACTTTTTTGGACGAAAAAAATCATTATTTTGATGAGACTATTGGGTATACTACCCTAGATATACAGAGTAAATAATGGGCATTTAAAGTAATTTATGGGTTTTTATAATATATGATGGGGTATATAATCTCCCTCTTGCTAATCCCAAAATTGGTTTTCTGATCACACACCAAGATTTTACCAGAAAAAGGGAAGAAGGTGCACAAAAAGAAAGAGTACTAGCTTGACTGCCATTGCTTTGCTTTGTGATGTGCCCATGCTTATGTTCATTGGGGCATTCCCGACGATGTGAACATTTAAGTCTTAGTTGTTGAAGAAGTTTATGACAACTTCCTAAATATAGTTAGTGTAGTAGAATAATTATTGCTTTATGTCCAAGTCGTGCAATTATTTGCACTATTCCAAGTTCCAACAAATGTTTGGTTTACGCTCGTGGTAGTCTCCCCCAAATAATAGCATTCATGAGCCTATTTGTATAATTATCTCTAATAGACGGTTACATACAAATTTTCATCATTAGCTTAAGGTATTATATTTGGATACAATTGTTAGACATTCAAAGGTCGGTGGTGAGAACTACCACACTAAGTAGAAGAGGAAGGATATTGTGAGGGGGAGAATTTCATGAAGTTGTTATTGAAATTCTATTTAGCATAATTTGTGTCGTATAACACGTAGGGTTTGGAGGTCAAAGGCTTTCTTGGTGACACACACTCATGTGGATTTTGGAGTTGCTTATCTAAGAGATCATTAATTAGAAATCAATATGATTTAGTAGAAATTGCAACCCCTAAATTCCCAAGAGTCTCCTACAAGGACTCTTCAAGGTTTGAGCAAGTTCTCATGGTGTCAAATTTTTTACATTCTTCTTTGAAATTTTTGGTGTAAATGGACTTTACTAAAGCTTTATGTGAGCATTATTTTTTCTAAATTTGACATCTAATGAGAAAGTTATGCCACCTTGAAAGAAAAAGTCCCAAGAGTGGGCATGTCGGGCAACTACAAAAACTTTAGTTAGGACACTCTATTGAATGTGAGATTTTCAATACTAGCAAGTAATATTGTTTCCTTTTAAAGCCTCAAAAGCATTTCTTGTCTTTAGTAAAAAAAAGCATACTAACCCAAGTCAAACATTTTCACACATTGTCACACGTTGTCGAGCAAGGTACCAAAAAACTTCTTCTTTTCCACATAAAACTTAGAGATCTTCATTTTTATTTTTTTTACCACAATAATATGTGATATAAACCTTCTTCTTGACCATTTGGATTATCATCCTAAAACATATTAAGTTCATACAAAAATAAAATGTGATTTGGCAACTTTAGATCCTCTACTTACTCCTCGCACAATTGTTTTGAACATGCTACACATTTACCTCTAAAAATTGTTGTACAAAGAAATAATACCATGCATACCTTGATGGTAATGAATAAACATGGACCGTGTGTAGTGTAAAACTTTGACACAAAGTGAAGTCAAAGTCTCCTCATCCACTCAACATTGGGAAGAAAATGAACCATTTTGTCTACTTCGAACACCATAATCTTTCAACCCGTACAATCAAAGTTTATGAAATTTGTGTGGGTATGTAACTAAATAAGTTCTAATTGAGATTCTACTGTTAGAAGTTGATATTATTTTTTGTTTCCTTACTCATTGCACTAAAACAAGCAATTTTGAAGTGTTTTTGGTGTGAAAACGCCTTGGAAATTTAGGGGTTAGTGTTGAGATATTGGAAAATAGAGAGTGTTTTGTAACAGGGACTATGAGGGATAATTAATGTAATTTATTTATGAGTTTCAAACATAAGGATCATTTCACTCTATTTCAAGAATTATCAAAATTTGTGTAAGCGCTCACAGTGCCTTAGGTATTGTATAATTGTGTAATCTAGGGACCTACAAACCTTGTTACAATAGCCCCCCTAGAAACCAACCAAAACCCATAACCAACACGCATAAAATTGGGGTATATCCAACCCATTACCAACCATCCACCGATTCAAATGGAGGTCTGCTATTAGTGCAAACCACTTAATTTTGGCCGGCACTAAGAGCATGCCCACCGGTGATCAATCCCGGTGGATCCCCAACAGTGCACATTGCGTCAGTGCACAAAAATGAAGGCATGCTTGACCCACCGCTGCCCGGCGTCTGAGCTTGCCCGGTGGGAAGAGGACAAATCTATTAATGATGATATTCTATAAATTAAAAAAAGTGACCAATGGCCTTGGACCGGGCGCTCCAGCCTTGCCCTTCACACTCACAGCAGCGGAGTGTACGGGGGAAGGGTGGGAGGGCGCCCGGTGGAAGGGTGGGACTGCGTCCCGGTGGCCATGCTCTAACTGGGTACCTATTGGCAGCCACCCACTATACTTGAAAGCACACTTTGAAATTTTGTAACTAATTCACATTTCATTGGAAAAATAAGAAATCGCTTGGGTTGAAATTGTAATTTTATCTGCTATCACTAAAAAAAATAAAAATGTACTCTCCATATATGCACATTGCTTAACTTGTCAGGTGTGCGGGGATTTACCTTATCATGCATTGGAAACCATAGTAATCATTAAAACAAGTCTGCTTCACTGATTCAGCTGCCCTTTTTAACGCAGAGAGTCGGTCTTACATTGGACCAGTCAAAGCTGTGAATATGTACTTTCCTTGGAGCAGGCTAATGATTCATCAGGATATGAACATTCCTTTAGCAATCTCTTTTTCACACTCCTCCCAATAATCATCCATTGTGTGAGTAGAATTTTGACGGTTCTAGAACGAATTGCACATCATTTCCCTTCCACTTCTAGCATGAATGTCGTAACATCATAGCAGGTTGGAAAATTAAACCGCTAAAGGACCAATTGTTTGTTTGGGAGAGAACATTTTTCTTTTTGACTACTATTTCCTTTTGATCATATATAGTCAAAATTCACGAAAGTTTTACCACATCATCTCAAATAAATGAATCCCTAAATCCCCAAGGAATTTTAGATGAATCTCTACTCCGTTGACTAAAAATTTCAAGATAAACTTTTTGAGAATGTAATTGAAGGATTTTCTTCTAGACTTATATGAGACGATGTGGTCGAAGTTTTGTGAATTTTGATTATATGGATTGAAAGATAATTGCAGTCAAAGTGAATATTTTGTATTCCGCAAGTACACTTGGCCTTTAGGGGTTAAGTAAAAGATCATATGGTTACATTCTTAAGAAGTTCATCTTGGCAATGTTTTAATCAATTGAGTAGAGATTCCTCTAAAGTGCCTTGGTCCATCAAGGGTAAAGCTCTTCACTTGTTTGTAAAAGACCCTCCCCTTCGGAATCCGGAGTTCTTCTTCTTCCGTAACACACATGATGGAATAATATCCTTAATTTATATCAAACCGATTTTTTGTTTGCTTCTCAAAAGATTATGGATCTTCCGTAAATCTACCACATATATGCTTGACTACACTTGAATATGCTCAAATTCTTACAACCCTAGTGGACATACGTCATATTGGACGGACATGTAGACAGATAAGCGAGAACAGTCACGTGCCTCTAAAGACAACTTCGATTTAACCCTTAAAGGTAAATGGGGGACCTTATATATTGTCACGCATTTTACTCTTAATATACAAAACACATACTAAAATTTAACAATATATACACTTTTGGTTTGATGATTGTTTAACTATCATGTCTCATTTGGAGGTCATTTCAATATTTGCACCTTATCATGCTCAAATATGACACCATACATGTAAAATACATTACCATTTTGCAACTTCTCAAACATGTCGTAGGTGCAATAATGATTTGAATTAAAAGTGTCATGTGTCATTGGATCGGGCTCAACACGAATACAAACTTTGTAACTATCATATACATCAATTCTTACACCTTGTATGTCAAATATACAAAACACATCATGTTGCAACCCAAATGTGGCTTCTCTAACTTTTAAGGGTTAAGCATTAAATTGATTCAATCAACTCCCTCTACAACAACCCTCATTGTTTTACCAAAATTTGCATGAAATAAAGAGTGGATGGTATTTTAAGCGTTTGTTATTGTGGAGAGGGTTGATTATGGCTGTTACTCGCAATGGATGTCATGAGGGGTGACTTTCGGCTTGATAAATGATTTTGTTGTAGAGAGAAAATATTTGTTTTAGACCTAAGCTAACTATTATACATGAAATGGTTGTTGTAATAGATGCTCTTGTAAAGAGAGTTAACTGTATTCTTTTTTACATTAGGAGTTCAGTAGTGCAAATGGAGAGTTGTAAGCAAGTGGAAAAGTTTACTATTCAAGGACCATCAATTTAAGCTATGATAAACGTTGATAATGCCTTAAGTATTGTGTGAATACCATATAGGGACCACAAAGCACCAAGAATGTTAACTATAGCTCTCAATTAATCTTCCAACCACTTTTGGAATATTTCTAATATACTTCATTCTATATACACAACATTGAAGTTATCATGAAAGGGTAGGTGATATCCTAGAGTTTGGTTGTGAGTTGCAAATACAAG
This sequence comes from Bryoerythrophyllum caledonicum, assembly GCA_963971425.1. Lineage (NCBI taxonomy): Eukaryota > Viridiplantae > Streptophyta > Bryopsida > Pottiales > Pottiaceae > Bryoerythrophyllum > Bryoerythrophyllum caledonicum. Next base: position 5,343,020 of record OZ020514.1, read on the forward strand.
GATAATATTATTGTTCAAGGACCATTGCAACTACTACTATAAACAATGATAAGATAAGTGATCCTATCACCAAAAAATTAAGTAATGTGATTACTTGGAGGAGATGCATTTTAATAAAAATATTTTTCAATGATACTAAAATGTCTTACAATTTCACCCATAAAATATATTTTATAAATAACGTGAATTAGTTATAAATTTTCAAAATGTTCTTCCATGTATATTCCATTTGTGCCATTAGGTACCTCCTAAGCACTAATAAAAAATAAACGGTCATGACCAAGACCAAACCATAATTTGTAGTTGTCATTGAGTGCATGGGGTGGAGCTCGGGCGGAAATGGGCTCAATTATAAAATGGCAGAAATATGAAGATGATGGTATTGATATACTTACATTAATGCCTTAGGTGTAAGAGCTATCTTGAAAGTGAAATGGGATTACCTTGCATGTCACTTCCTACTTTGCATTCTCTTTTTTGTAATGGAGACAACATAAAGAAGGTACTTGGCTTAGGAAAGGCATGGAGGAACTATTAGCCAAGTTTCCAAAACTTGGGGTACTAGGGGGCAACTTTAGCTTGCATTGGGTAGGGCCGAAATGCATTGATTGCCATTACTACTCAAGCGTCCCATTGGTGCAAAAAAGGAAGCATGGAATTCATGATGTTCTCTTCTTTTTACATCAAAATCTCGTCTTGCCTTTTCTCTTTTCTTTTTTCTTTTAGAATGACTTTCAAAAAATCTCTATTGTATAATCTTACCATATGAGCATCATCAATGCACAACTAACACTCCCATCAACCTTTCACATATCTTTAATAACACTTAAAGGACAACAAAGGTGACCATGTGTGGGAGAATCCTCAAGTGGGTACATTTTATTGCGACTAGTCACTACAAACATCACTAGAGTTTGCCCCTGAGACTTTGGCGCACATTCTCACCGCATTCGTTGAAAGCGCACGGATTCAAGGAACTAAATTTAGGCCACGGATTAAACAAAAATGAAGTAATGATCCACCAAATTTGAAAATTACTCCAAAAGTTACCACCTATGGAACTCTCGTCCTTAAAAGATCAAGGTTCCTCCCCCTCCCCTGAGTAACCAACCAAAACCCAAAACCGACACATATCAAATTGGAGTATATCCAACCCACTTCCATCTCATTACCACCCATTCACCCATCCGAATGGAGGTCAGCTATTAGTCAGGACCCCTCACTTTTGGTTGCCGCTTTAGGAAAGTACATGTTGGTAGCCACCAGCTAAACCTTACAACACATTTTGAAAATTCATAATAAACTCAAATTTGATAGGAAAAGTATGAAATTACCTGGTTTGAAATTATCACTCAAAAATAAATATATTTGTCTTCTTCGTATATGCACATTGCTTAACTTGTCTATTATGAGGTTTAACCTTAGTACTCATACGGTATGACATTCTATTGAAATACTTGCAAGTACAAAAAGGAATAGTATTAAAGTCAGCAAACATTAGGCACTCCTAGTACTGAAACTGAACCAAGCCTAGCAATAAATAATGTTAGAGAGACTGTAAGCCAACTATACAGGCTTTGTAAGACAAAGTTCCAGTGCCGGCCAAATCAGATTTTGGAGTACGGCACTTGATCTATTTACTTGCATGTACGCATCAGTGACAAAATTGGCAGAATGAGTGCAAGCACAGAGGAAACATTATCATGCCCTAACATCTCTGGAATCTGTTGTACAGTATTCACAGGCCCCTTTTCTATCTCATCTCCACAAGAATACTTTGTTGAAAGACGTGAATCATTTTCGTAGAGCCTAAGAAAAGGGGCGCAAGAGCACCAAAAGTGAAGAAGAAGAAGAGCCCCAGTTTCCGAAGGGGGCTGGAGTGAGTAAAAGTGTATGTTCGTTCCACCACTAAATCCATGTCCATATGACATAGGTTTAGTAGTATAAAACTTCTACCCCCTCTTGAGGGTAGACACTGTGTAATCAGTAACCAAGGATCAACTCGAGCCACTAGGTTGAGTCAATTCCTTCGAGGTGATCTGTAAGGGTAATTGTTTGTTTTAGAGAGGTTATAGGGGGTATCATTTAATTCTAGGAGAGGTTGGTTATTTTCAATTTTACCTTTGAGTAGGAGTATGGACATCGCATCTTGGTGTTCATTTTTGTGAATGTTTTTTAATTGGATTAATGGGGATATTGAATGTTCTTTTGAGACTTTTCATCAAGGGGATAAAGGTAGTAGCTTTGGCACCAATGGTGGTGACAATAATGGGGTCAACTTTCCATCCAAGAGCTGCAGTGTCATTAATAAGTGGTTGGTATTTATTAATTTTATTTTCAATTGCTTCTAGGGAAAATCTATCAAAATGGTACTTGAATTTGATAAATTGGATACTAAGGTTTGTGTTTATATGGTCCGGTGGGAGGTCTTTATATGGTAGTCTTTTGTTGCATAGTATGTCTGGTTTAAATACGGCATTACAATGACATCTTTGGGTTCCACATGTGCATGGAAGTAGCCATGGAGGGACCGTATTTTCTTGTGGATTGTTGAAGATTCAGGCGTTCACAAGTATAAAGCATTGGGATTTGTTTGAGGATACAATTAGTTTTTGGATTTCCCATACCACTTTGTTGTGTCTTTTGACAATTAGGGAATGTATGTGATGGTTTTGGCATTTGAGGAGTACGCTTAGCCATGTGTCCGAGTTTGTGGAGGTACATATTGGGCATGTTATGGATGAAAACCTTTCTATTCCAAAGAAGAGTTGTTTGCAGGCATTTCCCATAAATTGTCCAGTGCGAAATTTGAGAAGGCACGTTTTTCGCGAATCTATTATTTTGGGGTTTTTCCAAAATTTTGTAGAGAATTCGTTATCAATGTTGTTGGAACGGGTCCACTTGTTTATGTTAGGAAACTTACCAAGATTAAATTGAGGTTGTTAGTTAGACCTTTTTTTCAAAATATTTGTCCAGAAATTTGATGGGGCCTTTGTTCAGGGTGTCTTCCATGGAAGACCAACTTTCTCTTTGAAAGTAGTATGGAGTGGGGTGGGCATGTTCATGCGGGTGTTTGGCTTTTCTATGGGATTTACCTAGTCCTTCTTAGGTAATATATCCACTTGTTAGTTTCCCTCTATATTGACATGTGCTCTAACTTTATGGAGGGTTGTTATTTGTGTACGTTTTTGAAGCATTTGGACCATAGATGTTAACATGGCTTGGTCGGGGTGGCTATGGTGGAGGGTAAGGTGTGTTGTGGGTGTGTTTAATAGATATAATACGTTCATACAATCCGTAAAGATGTGTGCGGGTTCACTAGCGTATTGTATAGTGATAATTTGGAGGGTTTTGTGTAGGGCCATCATATCTACTATGAGGATATTTTGAAGTCCATGTAGTCTTTTGGATATTTTTATTTCTTTGGTTGAGTTGTATATGCCATATCCAAATTTTTCGCCATGCCAATGTCCCGCGACGACTTCTCTTGGTTCTTTGAAGGAGTCATCTATGTAGTAGCTATATGCAGGGTCAAATTTTAATGGAATATGATTTGAATGTGGGGAGGCGGTTAGGTGAGGTAATTTTTATTTGTGTTTACATATTTAAGTTTTGGCCATTTTTTGCTTTGGTTTACTGGGGTTCGGGAGGATGTAGGTGGGGCTATTTTTGTATATAAATGGTGTATGTTGAGATTGTTGTTATAGAGGTGAGTGTGGCAAGATGTTCAGTGGTGCCAATATTATTATTTTGGCAATGTGTGTATAGTATTTGTATTGCGGATGGCTCAAGTCTTCGTTTACTTCTTAGTTCGAGTAGCAAGGTGGGTTCTTCATATGGTACCAAATTTGCTTCAAATGGTGCGATGATGTGAGAATTTGGGAATGGGCCTAAATGTGGATTAAAGTTTGGTACCACCTATTGTCTGGTGTAATGATAAGAGTGGAAGTATATTTTGGGTCATTTTTGGTGGCAAGTCTTGCCCAATGTATTGCTTGTTGTGTTTCTTCTATATTGTGGAGGTGCGCAATACCAATTCCTATCCATGTGTGGTCAAAGGCGTTTCCTAGTGAACCAAAGATTTTGTCTCTTTCAAAGGATGAGTGGAATTTGGAGAGTTGGATGGAGCATGTGACAGAGATGAGAAGTAGAAGTATTGGATGTTGAAAGATGAGATAAACAAAGTTTAGAATGGGTGTGGGTAATGTATACTGTGCGAGCTTGAAGGGGTCTTTTTTTGAGATGCAATATCTATATCTTTGGTATAGCCAAACTATTTCAGTTTCAAATGGTTGAGTTTTTGGCTATATGTTTGTAGGATTTTGTAGTTTGTTGTGGTATTGGTTCCGTAGCCATTGGAGTCTAGTGACGGGAATAGTGATTAGATGTCTCCCATTGTCTTCATATATGTGCATGATCTTCATTAATTTTTATTGTGTTGTTTGATGTGAGAATATATTTTACATTATTATAGGTTACATTCGGTTGTGTGGATGTTGAGGAGAAGAATGATTATGGATGGGATAACGGATCTTAAGTCACAAAATTGTTTTTTCAGTCACAAAATTCTTGGAGGTGGTGTGCTTGAATGATTTCTAAGTAGAATTTGTTTTGGATGTTTTGAAATTCAACAAGACTTACACCTTTGGATTGAAGATTCTTTGACTAATTTATTTAATTTGGAGGTCATTTCAATAAGTTTGAACTTATCATGTTCAGATATGATACCATACATGTAGAATATTGTAGCCACCGGCGGCATCTTCTAGCGTGTAAGGGTTGAGATTTGTGACCTCTCGTTTTTCCTCCTCACATGCAACTAGAATTACATTTAACTTGAGTTTAGAGACCACCAAGCTCTTTAGCACTTAACCCTCTAACGTCTACAAGGCGTGGTAGGGTCAATTTTAGTGCTCTTGGTGTTTTAACTTTTTCCACAATTGGCCATTGTCGTAGCGATCTTCATATTGCACCTTTGGGCAAGTTCTTAGCTTTTCAATGGATCTCCAATCAATGCAAACATTTGCAAACTACAATTATTCTTGTGAATTAGGGTTGCAATGAAATGTATTTGTTGTGTAGATGACGTTATGCATAATCTTTTACACTAGTAAATTCTTTAAGGCCCTTGTGGTCGTTGTAAAGGGTTAATAAGGATTCTAGTTGAGGGACCACCAAGCTATGATCTAATATATGTGAAGAGTAAATAAAGAGTGGGATGATAAACAAAAGGAGGCCCAGGGCGAATTGACCCCCTCGTTGGTACTTATCCCAAGGGGCCACGAGGTGGTGGGGCCAAACCTGGCCCCTATTTTGTTTTTGGATGGGGACCTATTTATAGCAAGGGAGGGTCCGTAGGTTTCAAAAAAATCCAAAAAAAGCCTCTCGACCCCCCAAAATAAGAGGGCCAGAAAAATGACCCCATGCAACCAAGACATCGCCCAACGAGGGGGTCAATTTGCCCTGGGCCAAAAGGAGGGGGTGTCATATTACAACTTTGGCCGGCTTCACCAATAATTCAATCGTACTAAAAAAAATTTAATGTAGTAAGTCACTTCTCAGTGCTCACCCCTTTTCCACTACACTGATTATGATGTTTGGGAATCTGACTTGGTGGCTAAGAACTGTCCTTACTCTCCATGACCGAATGCTACTACTACCAATCATGTACCGCAAATTAAAACAAAATTCTGGCAAACTTTCTGATTCCATGACATGATTACATCCATTCTGTGGAAATTAACTCTGGACATCATGGTAAATTGTTAAATGCCGCACCAGTATCCAGGCAAACTTACCACCAAAAGTAAATATTGTGTTTCTGGCGGCCAGAAAATGTCTTGTTCCGTTGCAAGGATCATGATGTATAAGCATATCAGCATGTGTGTGACAGGTAAATTAACTCCCCGTAATTGAGTGAACGAAGGGCTCACTTGCAGCCTGATGTACCATTTACGTTAACCCTGATACCATGGCTTATACCTCTCTTTTCATCTCCTACACTACACTAATTATGGTATTAGGTGTGGCTTTACAATTACAATTACTTTTTTCATTGTGTAGCTTGCTCTAAGCATAAACAAGTTGAAATTGTGTGTGTGTCGCATATACATCAACCTCCATTTACGAGAGCCTTGTTTGTTTTGCCTGTCATACATAGTGGTTGTTATAATGAAGGGAGTTTTGGTTTTGGAAATGTGCAAATGTACTAGGCAAGCCGAATTATATAAATGTGGATGTTGAAAGTGGATATCAAAGTGGTTGTTGTAGTAAATACTATTCCAAGGAAGTTGGTTGTAGTGAGGTAAATATCACTAAATGTCAAACTAAGCTAGGGGGTTGGTGAAAGCTTACACTATTAACGCTCTATAGAGTTAAAAACATGTGATACCGTGTGAGGCCGAAACTAAGGTACCTGGATATGTAACAAGTATATAAAGAAAATAATAAGTATATAAATTATAATAGGTATTTTGGATATTTAACAAATACATTTGAATTTTGCATTTACAAACCTCCCTTAAATTTCTCCACTATAGAAAGGGTTCATATTTGTAATACCTTAACAAAGTTGTATTGGTTGGTTGTATAAAAAATCTCAAATATTTTTTTGTCACTTGGAAAACTGCTTAGATTGCATGCTCTTCCACAAGGATTGTTATATAGAAAATGCACAGGCAAATCCGAGAGTTAGTATAATGTGCAAATTACCAAGTGAAATTCTCACTATTAGCTAGAAATTCATAGAAAATTCAATGTACTAGGGTCAGACCTAACCCATAAATTTCTATGGCAAAATCCCACCAAAAACACTTCAAAACTGTTGATTCTAGTGCAATGAGAAGGAAGCAAACAAAAACATTTACTTTGGGTTCAAACCGTAGGATCTCAACTAAGACTTATCGAGGAACATAATCACAAAATTTAATACTTTTTGACCTCATGGATTGAAAGATTATAGTCTTTAACCCCTTAGGTACCGTGATAGTGTCACACCAAAAACACTTCAAAATAGTCGGATTCTAGTGCAATGAATAACAAAGGAAACAAAACTTCAATTTCTAGTTTTGACCTTACGATCTCAAAAAGACTCTTCAGTAACATACTAAAAAAAAATCATAAACTTTGACCGCACGGATTGAAAGATTATAGTCTTTAACCCCTTAGGTACCGTGATAGTGTCACACCAAAAACACTTCAAAATAGTTGGATTCTAGTGCAATGAATAACAAAGGAAACAAAACTTCAATTTCTAGTTTTGACCTTACAATCTCGAAAAAGACTTCTTCAGTAACATACTAAAAAAAATCATAAACTTTGACCGCACGGATTCAAAGATTATAGTGTTTAAAGTCCAACAAATGATTCATTTCCTTCCCTGCGTTAAGTGGATCAACAGACTTTGACTTCATTTGGTGTCAAATTTTTGCACTACACAAGGTCTAAATTCATTACCAATGTGTTAAGCATGATGTTAGTTCCTTACACACCAAATTTTAGAGGTAGAGGAGGGGTGTAGCATATTCAAAACAACTGTGCAAGGAGTGGAGGTTCAAAAATTGCCAATTCGCGTTTTAATTTTTTGTGAGCTTAATATGTTTTAGATTGATAATCCAAATGGTCAGCAAGAGGATTTACACTACATATTGTTGTGGGAAAAAGAAAAGAAAAGAAAATGAAAATCTCTAAGTTTTATGTGGAAAAGAAGAAGCTTTTTTGGTAACTTGCCCGACAATGTGTAAAAATGTTTGACTTGGGTTAATATGCTATTTTTCACTAAAAACAATAACTTTTTTTGGACATTATGAAGGTTAAAAGTATTACTTGCTAGTATTAAAAATCTCACATTCAATAGAGTGTCCTAGCAAAACTTTTTGGAGGTGCCCGAACTCCACATTTGAAATTCAAAACCCTGTAACTTTTTCATTATATGTTGGATTTAGGAAAAAAATGATTCTCACACTGAGGTCTTAGTAATTTCCTTCTACAGTAAAAATTTCAAAGTGGAATGTTGGAAATTGACACCATAGGAACATGACCAAACTTTCAAAAAGCCCATTTTTGACAGTTGGCTCTTTAGGGGTTAAAGTAGAGAAAACAATTCATTTCTTCCCTGCGTTTAGTGGATCAACAGACTTTGACTTCATGTGGTGTCAAACTTTTGCGCTACACAAGGTCTAAATTTGATACCATCATGTTAAGCATGGTATTATTTCCTTGATCATCAATTTTTAAGGTAGAAAAGGGATGTAGCATAATCAAAACAAATGTGCAAGGAGTAGAAGTTCAAAAATTGCCAATCCACGTTTTATTTTTTTGGTGAGCTCAAAACGTTTTAAAATGAGAATCCAAATGGTCAATCAGAAGTTTAATACCACATTCAGCAGTAGAAAAAATAAAAAGTAAAAAACATTAAGTTCTCTAGTTCTCATGTAGAAAATAGGTTTTTTGGTAGCTTTCCCAACAAAGTGTGACAATGCTTGAAATTTTTGACTTGGATTAGCATGCTATTTTTTACTAAAGACAAGAATTTTTTTTTGAAAGTACGGAAGGAAATAATATTATTTGCTAGTATTGAAAATATTGCATTCAAAAGAGTGTCCTAGCAAAAGTTTTGGAGTTGCCCAATGTGCTTGCTCTCGCAAAGTTTTGTTTCAAGATGCCATAACTTTTGCATTGAATGTCTGATTTAGGGGAAAAAAGTGTAGACAATTTTTTTTTGTTAATGTCCATCTACAGAAAAAAATTCAATTTTTTTTCTTTCTAAATTGGCATAGTAGGAACCTACCCAAACCTTCAAGACTACCCTTAGGGAACTCTTGGAAACTAAGGGGTTAAACAAATTGCAAATGTGATCTAGATTAATTGGTGTTTCAAATTGCTTGATTTCAAATTAATTTCCGGTTGCCTTGGAAAACTCCCCATTCAGATGTCAGAAATTAAAGTTGGGGTTAAATTCCATCACATGAAATCTTACTTGGTCATTTAGGGGTATAGACTCACTTGTGTGGAAGCCAACAATTATTAGCACTCATAAATTCCAACATATATTCCTTTTATATTTGATGGATGATAGTTAAAGTGTAATCCTGTGCAATTAGGATCCTGATGAATGCAGTACTGTAGTAATGGAAAAGATTCCTTCAACATGACTCCCAGAATGGTTTTTATTTATATTTATCTCACTGAATAGAATTGCAGGAATATATGGTACAGAAGTACTAAATTGTGGGAGAATGAGGAATTTACAGATCAATAGAGATAATTGTAAAGTATGCTGAGAAGAGGAAACACAACTTTCAACTCTCCTACCTTCTAAGAAAATTTACGAGTTTGTAAATTGTACCTCAATAAATAGGCACCACGGCCTCAGTGTAGTGGTTTGAGTCATAGTACACCCGTAAGGTGCAGGGCTCTTTTTATTTGTTTGCTTTTTTGTTTTTTTGTTTTTTGTTTTGTTTTGTTTCACAGTTTTAGCTAGAGTGGCAACACAAATTTTTTGGAGACCACACATGTGGCAACCCAAAGTTTCTCATGAAACCATAAAAAACCAAATTTTCTCCATAAATATCTCTTTTGGAGAACCCATCTCCATAAACATAGATTTGTTCATCCTATTTGGCGATACAATGGAGTCCCTACTATTCACTAGTAGCAATATGGCAATATGGAAACTGCCATCAATGACATTTTGGCGATATAAAATAATAATTTTCCAACTTTTTTGGAAATATTCTTTTATGGGGAAAATATTTGCCATTTGGCTCCATATTGCCAAAAAAAAAGCCCTGATTAGGTGGTTGTGAGTTCAAGTCTCCACACCAGTGTGGTGCCTACCAACATAGTCCACCCAACTATGGTGGGGGGTCTTGAGACCTCGTTGTATGGGTACCCAAAAAACCCTTTGGAGTGGATGACATGTCCTTTGTCTCTAAGGCACCTAGTGTAGGGAAGTACTTAGTGTAGAAAAATGTTTATTTTCAAAAGGAGGAAGTAGTTCTATTACACTACCCTATAGCCTGCGGCCATAGGCTTAGTGATGAGAATGATCAAACACTATAGTCACGCCGGTCTCGGACAAGGACCGGGGTTGTTGTTGTTGTTGTTGTTGTTGTTGTTGTTGTTATTGTCTTCTTCTTACCTCAATAAGTTTAGACAAAATTATGAAATTGATACATTATGGAATTATGAGATTAGGATATGCAATCTTGGACCAACTCCTTGTCTCAAGGAAACTCACCCAGGAAGCGCTAGCGGACATTGTCGTTTAACAAATGGTTCTTATTTAAGTTATTGCCATAACACTTGGAGTACGAGGCTCTTTTGACATACGAAAGATTGACCACGTAGCATGAAGCATAATTAGGCCCAATTGAGGATTACTAGCAGGATTGTATGGAGTTGATGGTTGCGCTCAAGGAAAGTGCGTTTGCATGTGTCTCAACTTCCACTGAGGAGCTCAAGAAGAAAGACAGTTCTTTTGGTGGGCACTCTAGGCAAAAGGACATTGCCTTTGTGAATGAAAGTTTGGGCATGGGGGCCATGTCACGTTTGATCCAAGCCACGCGAGCAACATTGAGGGCGGTTGATCCTCTGCCAGCCTTTGATCCCCTAGTGCATGTCCTGGAGCATTTTGAGGTGGAGTGTGGCGGTTTGGCATGATCACATGCAACGCATCCAAAAATTTTGTCACAAGAATAAAGATACCCTCCGCACCATGTATACCCGATTGGCACGGTTGGTGGCGGAGGCCGGCGATGTGTTCACGGAGCACCAACGGGTGATGATCTTCATCTCTAAGCCGGACAACAGATGGTAGAAATGATGAACCTGCATTTTGTCTTATAGTACTACGACAACGCGACCTTGGCACATGCCTTTGGCAAGGTGGAAGGGCTTGACATGGCGATTTGCATGAGTGAGGTCTTAGACTTGGTCACATCTATGATCGACGCTTCCAAGCCCAAGAAGTTTGCCACCGCAATCGGTAGCTTGGCAGAGGCACAACCTGAAAAGGTTGTTGTGCACTGTTGGACTTGTTGAGAAGTCAGTCACACCAAGGGCGACCTCAATTGCTCCAAGAAGAAAGGGGACTAAACGGTGAAGGCTAAGTCCTAGACCGAGACGACCAAGTCTGACGAGAAGACTAGGTGCAATGAGAAGAAGCTTGTGACATGTTCTCACTATGGCCACTGTGGCGAGAACTGTTTTGTGGCAGGTGACTGGTGCCAAGTGAGTAGTAATGACAATTTTTGTTTTTGGGCCCTATCGAATGCATGTTGAATCCCTTTAAGTTCCCAATGAATAGATTAGTAGTTCCTAAAGAGTAGATTGGTTGTTTCCCACGCCTTTTCCAAGCCAAGTCACCTTCTACATGTGGTCTAGGTTACCAATGTAAAACCATAAAATAGGGGTTGGTATGCAAGGTCACTCCACTTCACTTTCATAAAAAATTTAATTATATTAATATTTCCTTTTATATTACGAAGAGAACTAAACCTAGAGGCCCAAGTGTACCTATGGGATAATCTGATTGTAATTATCTTTCAATCCATAAGGTCAAGATTCACAAAATTTTAACCATATCGTCTCATACAAATTCAGAAGAAGATCGTATGGTTACATTCTCAAAAAGTTCATCTTAACAAATTATTATCAACAGTGTAGAGATTACTCTTAAAACGCCTTTGTGCTTTCAGGGGTTATAGTTAATTTTCCCAACTTGTGCAAAGATACCAAAACATCATGCATTATGGCAGAGGCAAGGCCAATGTCAGTCCAAAGAATGGATTTAAGTTAAGAATGCGGGCAATAAATTGCTGAGAATGCGAACTTGGGGGGACGGGTCAGAATTTGCATTTAAAGAACACTGAAAGCAATGGTGCAAAGAAAGTTCCTGGGAAAAGGTACGATGCCAGTCTGCAAATGTGTCCAGATTTCTCTGATGTGTACGATGGAGCCACAACTAACTTAACTTAATTGTGTAAAATTCTACAATGAAGGCCGCCTGGATTTGGCTTCAGATGTTCCGCACACTTCCATTCAGTGTTTCAGGTTGTGTACAGACAACATTTTGTGGCAATACTGAACTTGTCTTCACGTATCTTATTGCCCTGTTTCCTTGTGTGAGCCGTACCACCTTGGTGAAATGCACGCAAAAAAAATTGTGTTTGGTAAATTTTTTTGTAATTTACCCCTCTCAAAACCTCCTTTTCTAGAGAATTATGAGAATATTTGTTGGATCCAAAAGTATTCTTAGTGTTGATGAATTATTTGGCACTAGAGTGATAAATTTGACCCTTAAATACAGCTTGGGAATCTTTGAACTCAAGTTGGAATAGTTTTAAGGAAGAACGAGAAACTATGTGGTATCATGAATCTTAGCCGCCTTTTTCTTCTCTCTTTAACCCTTAGGGGACGAGGTCCAGAGTGCCCATGGGCGGAATGTACCCGTTGCCTTGATAGCAAACAACATGAATTACGACCCTCGTAGATTCCGCCCATGGTAGCTCCGGGCCTCGTCCTTAAAGGCTTAAGCCGATTATAGAGTTCTTGAGAGCTATTTAGAGAAAAATTCAAAAATTAAAACTTAATGAAGGTGAAAACCCATGGTACCTTTCCCTCACTTTACAAATAAAACCTCAAATTCATCATCCCATATCGTTACTTCTTTCATGCATTTTTTTCAAATTACCAAGTAGAAGGTTTCCACAAGAGAGCCGGGGTTAGAAAAATCATGATTCAACCGGCGGGTCTTACAAATAAGTCCTTATTCCATTTTTATTTTGCACTAAACAAATCCATTGGTGCTTCATTCAGATCTAGGCCAAATGTATAGTTTTAAAAAAGTATCGTACAAATTAATTTTATTTTCTTTGTACAATTTTTTTTTTATTAATAGACAATAAACTCGTAAAGGACCATGAGTATGTTTCACCGAAACCACTCCAAAAGCGTTTCTTGAAGATGAAATATTACGAGACGAATTTAAATGAATTATTATTGTTTTCAACCATAAGATCTTGAAATTTAGTACTACAAGAAGAAACTCAATTGCTTTTTGTAAACTTTGATGTGGTGAATTGTAAGATAAATGCATTTGACAAATGCCAAAAATCACAAGTATTGGAGGGGTTTCGGGGAATGAAAAACAATTAAAACAGTTCTAGGGGTATAAAACACATACATCTCATAAATACACCAATTTTATCGTATATCAAAGTAAAACTTATTGAAAGTGAAATCCAAACGGTACATAAATAGACTATGAGCTCTTCTAAGGATAAATGTTTTTTTCACTTCTACGCATTTCTACTAATATAAAGAAGACTTGCCAACAATAAAAGGTGGGGGAGGAAAGACGAGGGCCACATGGGCATGTATGCCCGCTTCCACCAACCATGAAATGGTTGCGGTCCGTCCAAGGGTTTCAACCCCTCTTAACCCTTTACCGCCCAACTATGTTTATGGAAAAACCAAGATTTCCCTGATTTTTTCTTTGAACCAAATTGGATGAAAATACAATGCCTAATATTAATATCTAACCTTACAAAATTGAACTTAACCCATGACCTCAACTTTGGGAAAAATTTGCACAACATCCAACGGTTGATCGAATAGATTATAGTGTTTAAAATTACCGTATATTGGTAATGAAAATTGTGGATTTTGGAGGGTGTACTACTTTAACCATCTATAGATTCTTGCAAGAATTTTTTACTTTGAAATAGAGTGGTTCACATGTGCACTAGGTTGATAGCTTTGCATTGACATATCATATGTGAAGAAAATATTTATTCTCAATTAATTGTGATTTTTTTTCTTTTTTCTACTTGATTGTATACAAAAATGTTCCAACCTTATACGAATAAAAACGGAAGTTTTGTATGTGAGGAGAGAGATCAACAATCACAAAACAATAAAGAATGTCTTAAAGACAAAGTTCAATCAAAATTTAAGATCAAAATCAATGTGCATGTGTGTGAAATACAACATAGTATGTGGCATGGTATTCATTGTATTTTAGTGTATTTGATGTATTTTGGGTTGTATTCCTAGCTTTTCCAAGAGTTCTACAAATCCAAGTCATGATTTGATTGTTGGAGAGTATTCATGTATTGTGTGTGCAAAACTTAACCTCAAATCTGGAACCCTGATTCATCATGGATTTCATGCAAATTGAGATTTAGTACCTCCGGAGTCCCATCTTGGGATTCTTGGGTGGTAAAGGATTTAGTAGTTGAATCCTACTTTTCAAAAATCACTTTTTGAAACCCCATCAATAAGTTGTTGGGGTTCTTAGATAGTGGTTTTTGAAAAGATTCTCAAAACTCACTTTTCAAAATTAATATTTTTTGAAATCTACCCTAACTCTCATAAGGTAGAGGCACCCAATTCCGATCAGTAGAGTATGTATGGCATGGTGCATGAAAATAGTAAATGCATGAAATGGTGCATGAAGTGATCCAAAACCCATAACTAAAAATTTGAAAACACTAGTCATTATCGGCATTGGGTTATAAAGTGTGCAATTTTGGGTTGCTCTACCTCAATTGAGCTCTCATTGGTGGCATTGCCTCAAAATTTGAACAAGGCTGATCGGCATTGGGTACATTCCATGAGTTGGTTATCCATGGCATGTCTTCTCTCTTTTACTCACTCTCACTTGTTGGCATTGGGCAAAGGAGGGCACTTAATCTCACCATTCTAGAGTTTGATTATGGGCTCCGGTGGATTTTGGGCTTTTAAATCCAAAATCAATTCCAAATCTTTGTGATTAAATTTGAAAAAACATTTGTTGAGTTTCATTCCTAATTCCGCATCTTTCTACATAAATGTTTTTGACATACAATGTCATTTGGGTCTCGAACTGGCTTAAGTGATTGGAATTGGGTGCCTCTACCTTGTATTCCTAGTGTGGCAAAATGTCCTTTACAAGTTAAAGTAAGAATATCAGAAATATACATCATGTGATATTGTCTTGATAAGTACGTTGCAACTTCAAATTTAGGAACAAAAGAAATTGAAGAACTCCACTTTCCAAAGGAGAAAGGTACATCATGTAAGATTGTCTTGATAAGTAAGTTGCAACCCCAAACACAGGATCAATAGAAAAAGAAGAACTCTAGTTTTTGAAGGGGACCAGTGTGAATATAGTGTTTGTTCATTCTCTTCACTAACCCGATGGCCACGAGACTTAGGGTAGTGAGATAGAACTACTTCCCCCCTTTTTAGAGAAAACACTTTTCTACACTAAGTAATTCCCTACACTAAGTACCTTAAGATCAACATGTCACCACCACCCCCAACCCACCCTCCAAAGCATTTTTTAGGTACCCATACCACAAGGTCTTAAGACCCTTCACCATAAAGCAAACGGACATGAGTTTAGTGGGGGTGGCTTACGACCCCCCATCTTGGCCTGGACTTGGACCCCTTCAATATGTTGGGTCGAACCCATCTGGTCACCCGAGTCCCAATCTAGAATTCGAGAGACTAGACGGGGGTTGAGAGCCACCCCTACCACACTCATATGCGCTTGCTTATAGTTGGGTGGACTATGGTGGTAAGCACCACATCGGCTTCAGGACTTGAACCCACAACCACCTCACCGATGTGGCATGACCCAAACCACCACACCAAGACCATGGTGGGCTAGGGAGAATTGACCCCCTCGCTCTTCCTTACCCGAGGTGGGCCTTGTCTTAATTGCATGGGGTTATTTTTTTGGCCTTCTTATTTTGGGGTGTCCAAAGGCTATTTTTGGAATTTTTGGACAAATTTGGAGCCTATGGCTAATTATTATCCTAGTGGTCCCTCTCTTGCTATAAATAGGTCTCCATTCAAAAACAAAATAGGGGCCAGGTTTGGCCCCACCACCTCGTGACCCCCACGGGTAAGGACGAGCGAGGGGGTCAATTCTCCATGGCCAGCCATGGTGCCTAACATAGGAACAAGTTTAGTGAAAGCTCTACAAGTTTTCTTCAAGTACGGCTATTATCAGTACTTACCTATGCAGTGTCACAACACAAAGTAATTTTGAGCCAACATTTGTCATTTTTTGATAATGGTAAAAAGCTTAAATGTAGAACCAAAATGATTATTCTAGCAGTGAGGGTTAATATTTTACTATTTACTCATACAACATAATTAGTAATATGAATGGATGTTGGAAAAAATAGGTGTATTCACAATGAGAGGCTCAAATTGATTTTAAAATTTTAGCCCCGGATAATCCTTGCATGTTTTTCACCAAAAACGTTTCAAAAAGAGTTCATTCTAGTGCAAGGAGTGAAAAAATTACCAAAGAAATTATTTCCATCTCTAACCAGAAGGCCTCAAACTAGAACACTAAAACCACAAGTTCACAAATTTTCATAAATTTTGACTACACAGATTTAAAGATAATAGTATTAGAAGTAAGGAAAAAAGTTGTGAATCTTCTTCCCTACATTAAGAGGATCAACAAATTATGAATTCAATTGGGTAAAGTTTTTGTATAGCAAAACTTTGAGACTTTCTACTTTTATCATGTGCATGATGTCATTTCCTTGACTACCATTTTTAACCCCTAAAGACCCAAGGCATTTTCACACCAAAAACACTTCAAAACTGCTCATTCTTGTGCAATGAGTAAGGAGGGAAACAAAAGACTTTTATTTCTTCATCTAATCGTAGGACCTCAATTAAGACTCATTAAGTAACATCCTCACAAAATTTCATAAACTTTGACCACACGGATTGAAAGATTATATTGTTTGAAGTAGAGAAAATTATTCATTTTCTTCCCTGCCTTGAGTGGATCAACAGACTTTGACTTCACTTGGTGTCAAGTTTTTGCACTACACAATGTCTAAATCCATTACCATCATGTTAATCATGATGTTATTTCTTTGTGCACCAATTTGTAGAGGTAGAAAAGGGGTGTAGCATATTTAAAACACTTGTGCAAGGAGTGGAGGTTCAAAAATTGCTAGTTCACGTTTTATTTTTTTGTGTACTAAACATGTATTCCAATGATGATCCAAACAGTCAATAAGAAGGTTTACACCACATACTATAGTAGAAAAAATAAATTCTACAAAATATTAATATCTCTAAAATTTATACGGAAAAGAAGTTTTTTTGGTACCTTGCCCGACTATGTGTGACAAGTGTGTGCAAATGTTTGACTTGAATTGATGTGCTATTTTTCACTAAAGACAAGAACTTGTTTTTGACAACATGAAAGGAAATATTAGTATTACTTGCTGCTATTGAAAATCTCACATTTAATAGATTGTACTAGCAAAAGTTTTTGCAGTTGTCCAAAGTGTCCGCTCTCCCCATTTGAAATTTAAAACACTAAAACTTTTTCATTAAATGTTGGATTTAGGAAATAATTGTACTGACATGAAGCTTTTAGTAATGTCCATCTACAATCTATATTTCAAAAAGGAATGGTATAAATTGACGCCAAAGGAACTTGCCCAAATCTTCAAAGTTCCGTGAGGGGACTCTTGGGCCTTTAGGGGTTAAAAGTTACATGAGAAGTGAAGCATTTAAAAATATTGTGCTATGCATGAAGGTTTAAAAATTGCTTAAATACATTCTGATTTTTTATAAATATTTTCTTTCGTGCACATTGGTAAAAAGAGAAGTTCTTCATCTTGAAACAAATAAAGTTGAATGAGAAAGAGATCACGTTTTCTAATTTTTATGAGGAAATGAAATCAATTTAATTGCACATTGTCCTTAACCCTCTAAGTCCTAACGTCCATTTTTGGGTTGTTTGAGCACAATAACTTCTGTAGTAAGCATTACAAGCTACCTCCAAAAAAAAATTGAGAAAAAATTAGAGGTGAAGGAAGATGGGCATCTATCGGGACTAGCGCCACCAAAATGGATGCATGCATTGATGACTATAGTGATTTTTATGAAGTGGGGCTACAATGAAATGGAATTTTCTTGAAAGTCACCAAAATACACTAGATAGGTACCTCGAATCTTAGGGTCTTATGTTAGTAACCGGGACCACATTGTCACGGGGCGTGGCGTCGAGGGCCTCTCCGCATCGTAGTATTTTAGCGTAGACTAGTTTGTTACTAATCTATGGGTTTAGGGACGTACGGCGGCGCACCACATTCATCCATGGATGATTTCCATCTACTTAGGGTTGTGTGTGTGTGCATATAGCGCCGCACACGTCCTTGACTTGATGTCTTTGTCAAGTCAAGCTTTGTGAGTGAGTTAGAGAGTGTTAGTGATTACCTTTGCTTGTAAGTAATTGTTTGTCATTAGTAAAGGCTCCGCATTCTCTTATACTACTTGCACTCGTTGATTCTCCCTTTGTGGAGTGCGAGACGCTTGACTACGTGAATGATTTCATACCTATTCCTTGAGGGTGTACTACATATATTTGTTTTAGTATATGTTTTTTTTGTTTATTTTGATGTTGGTTAGGACTCTCGATCTGTTGTGGTTATCGATCTTTCTTTACACTACAACATGCACATGGTGTCTTGGCTTGGGAAAGGTTTGGCGGAACTATTGGTCAACCTTTTGACAACTCAGGATACTATGGGGGAGCTTTAGCTTGCATGGGGTAGGGCCCAAGAACATTGATTGCAAAGCATTTCATTGGTGCAGAAAAAGGCACTATGAAACTTCCTCATGCTCTCTTTCTTTCCATTTATACATCTCATATTGTCTGGCACCATATTCCTCCTGACTTGATCCTTTGGAAAGCACTTTCAAGAAAACTCTAATGTATAAGATGTTATACTTGTAGATTCTCCTAGGCCTCATGAAATCGTAGGCCTAGAAAGGTTAAAGGTGAGAAAACTTTGACTCATTTTGTAGTGAAATTTTAACACTTTGAAAGATTTTGTTTTTAAATTTCAAATAAAATAATATCACTTGTCTGAAAATATCTTATTAAATAGGGATTTCTTCGATGACATGTAGTGTTTGTGTTTGTATTTGGTGTTGCCAACACCAAACACCGTAGTTAGTGCAAGCACATCATGCAGGCTTGCAAAGTCATGCAAATTCTGCACTATGCACACATGTTCCAAAAGGTTTCGATATATGTGCTACTAATTAAAAAGGAGAAAGGAGGCCTACCAATTGAAGAGCCAGTTTACATTGAATGGAAATGCCATCACAACACCCATGTGACAGAAACACATGGACAACGTTTCTCCTGTCATTCGGGATTCCATGTTTAATGATGTGCAAAATGATGTGTTTTTATTTTGCATGAGGTGTGTTCACTTGTGAGTGGGTTGGATCATGCTCCTGGGACAAGGGGTAAAAGCATCTCCACTGCGGCACGAGGCAGGCCCCCGACAGATTTGCTGTTTTGGTGTGCTTTTAAAAAAAACTTCCACCACTCAAGCCGGGGGCCGGTCCCGGTCGACCGGGTTAACCCTTAAACGACGGAGCCTATGACCATGGCATCAATCTAAATTTTCAATCAACTGTATGCTCTAGTTTCTCATAAAATATAAGTGGAATTTTTATTAAATTTTTTTTCAGAGATGAGATCATATGTCTCAATTATGTTACTAAAATCACAGGATTTTTTGTGGAAATTTGAATTTATTGTGATTTTCTGAAGAGAAAGTGAAGAAAATTCATATCAAATACAAATTATGCTAAAAAATTCTGAAAATTTCACCAAAGGTGGACATTATAGTGCCAAAACTTGTGGTGTAAATGAAAGTTCCGTGTTCGGCTAAAATTAGAACCACGGTTATAGGTCCAAGTTCAAATCGCAATAACTTATTCAATTTTACATATTTTTTGAATTTTCAAAATGGTATGGAAACTAGACTTTATTAGCTTCATTTCATTAGTTGGACTCAAATTCAAAAAATACCATTTTGATGGCTTGAAATCAGATCTAGAGCTAAAGCTAGAAGTTTCTCAATTTCACTATATTGAGATCCGTGTCACAAGCATTTTCTGTCTTAGATAAAACATGATTACCTCAATGAGGCCACTTCCATCATCATCTAATGCTTGAACATACAAGGAACTCTCCTTAAAAAAAATTGGATGAAAAATAGTTGTTTACGTTGGTTATCATCCAACAATGTCATCCGAAAAGCCAATTTCTGGCTGCTTCGGCGTTTAAGGGTTAAGGTAGAGGCACCCAATTCCGATCACTAAAGCTAGTTGGGGACTCAAATGACATTGTATGTCAAAAACATTTATGTAGAAAGATGCGGAATTAGGAATGAAACTCAACAAATGTTTTTTCAAATTTAATCACAAAGATTTGGAATTGATATTGAATTTAAAAGCCCAAATACCACCGGAGCCCATAATCAAACTCTAGAATGGTGAGATTAAGTGCCCTCCTTTGCCCAATGCCAATAAGTGAGAGTGAGTAAAAAGGGAGAAGACATGCCATGGATAACCAACTCATGGAGGTACCCAATGCCGATCGACCTTGTTCGACTTTCAAGGCAAGGTCACCAATGAGAGCTCAATTGAGGTGGAGCAACCCAAAATTGCACACTTCATAACCCAATGCCGGTAATGACTAGAGTTTTCAGATTTTGAGTTATCGGTTTTGGGTCGCTTCATGCACCATTTCGTGCATTTACTATTTTCATGCACCATGCCATGCATACTCTACTGATCGGAATTGGGTGGCCGATCCGAATTGGGTGCCTCTACCTTAGCGGAGGTTGGTTCCACAGATAGAAGAAACAAAACTTGGAACTTTGAGTGACAAAATTATATCCATATTTCATTAAAATTAACTTGTGGTTTTTTACGTGATTTATTGAAGTAAATCCTTGTAGACTTTTGTAGGTGTTAGTGGAGTACTCCATTATTGTATATTCATATATCCACCAATTCTCTGCTACATTTTGGTACTACGTTTTGATCCATAATCAAGTACAAGATAATTGGATTAAGAACTAAAGAGTTGGAAACAAATGGATTTAGTAGAGACTACTATGTTGAAAGTTACTGCTCTCGACCCTCGTCATTCATCCATACTCGTTGTTTCTCATCCTCGCTCTCCGACCTTTCATCCACTCTATCTGTATTGACAAACTGAGGTGTATATATCCTCTCACCGCAACCTAGTCGATAGAGCGCACTTGCGCTACTGCGTTAGTTAGTTTAGATCCAATATTTCTACATGGTATCAGAGCGAACGACTTAGACTAGTTAGACTAGATCAGACCCTCACAAGAGAATAGGAAGATAGAAACAGGTGGTGATCTGCACGATCAGTGTTGCACAGTAGAGACAAATTGAAACGGTAGGCAATGCCACCAAAATTGATAGTAGATCTGTCTAGAGGAAACGAGGAGTTAGTGAGCAGATGAGGCGAAGCTGAATCAAACATGATACTCTACATGGCTAGATCTGAGAGCAAGATGGTAGAAAGATCAATGGTGAGGGAGGGAGAGAAACTGATAGGTACCGAAAACTACTACATATGGAGCCTGAAGATGAAGGCCATTCTAAGAGGAGAAGGGATGCGGCCCCTCATCGAAGCTGAGCAGAACCCAACGATCTTCCCAGTTGTTCTTGATCTCGAGGAGCTATCGAGAGCACAGTTCCTGAGAAGAACATTCTTAGCTTGCAGATTGATCATGTTGTCTGTCGCTGATGATTTGGTGGATATTGTTGCAGAACATACGGATCCTGCAAAGATCTGGGCGGCCCTGAAAGAGCAGTTTTCGTCAGGAGACAAGGCCACGATCCTATCACTGGTAGGAGAGATGTCGACCCTAAAGATGATCGAAGGCGGATCTATCATTGACTTCATGAAGAAGGCGAGAGAATTGCGAAACCGGTTGATCAGCATGGGGCATCCACTTGACGAGAAGCATCTGAATCAGATCATTCTTAACGGCTTACCACGCTCATATGATGGAACTGTGCGGTCCTAGACGAATCTGGAAGGCGATCTGACCTTCTCAAAACTGAGCTCGAAGTTGACATCCGAGTATAACCGACGTTGCCAACGAGATCAGCTTCAAGGGGAAGATGAAGCGTTGGTGACAACCTACGGACGAGGAGCAGCCTACACACAAGACCAACGGGGAAGAGGCCGCAACAGCTGGACACGAGGGAGGGGACCATATGGGCTGCGACCACCAATCTGGCCAGGCGGATATCGACATGTTTCCCCAGGCAGGCACGGGTACCAACACCAGCCACCCCAATATCAACCTACGGCAACATACGGCAGACCAAGTAGACCTGTGACGAACCAAAGGCTGCCGCCGATATGCTATCGATGTGGAAAACCAGGCCACATAGCACGCAACTGTAGGGAGATCCCACACAACCGGCATGAAGGTACTCAATATGCAAATGATGCTGAGATGATTGATGAGTATTACTATGACCATAACTATTACTACGATCCATACTATCATGTGAGCAACAACCCGTGGTACGTTGACAGTGGTGCTACCGCACACATAGCATCTGACGTTTCCAAACTTGACTATCCACCTAGTTCCTCTAGCTATCACCATGTTGTCAAAACATAGGGAGGTGAAACTCACATTGTTGAGGGAACCGGCTCTTCCACACTTCACACCAACACAGGAAAAATAAAGTTAGATAATGTGCGTTATGTCCCAAGTATGAAGAAGAATCTTCTATCTGTAGGATCCATTGCCGATTCTGGCCACATTGTTATTTTTGATAGCTCACACTGCTGAATTTTCAAAGACCACCAAGTGGTCGCCACGGGCAACAGAGATTCTTCAAATGGACTCTATTATTTTCAAGAAGTAGCAGAAGAAGCTTTGACTGTAGACGACACCAATACTGCAGATTTATGGCATCGCCGTCTTAGACACATAAGTTACTCAGGTTTGAGATTCCTCTCTAAATCTCAATACATAGAAGGAATGCCTGCTTTAGACGTCAATTATCAAATATGTGCATGTTGTCTTGCGGGCAGACAACATAGAGAAAGGTTTCCCAAGAAGTCTGAGACACGGGCCTCACGACCTAGAGACCGTATTCACACAGACGTTATTGGACCGCTACAACGACCATCACTGAGCGGATCCCGTTTCATATTAGTTTTCACCGACGATTTCTCGCGCAAAAGCTGGACGTATTTTTTTAAACACAAAAGTGAAACTTTCAAAAAATTTTGTGCATTCAAACAAAAACTTGAAGCCGAGACAAGCAATCCAATGAGAGCACTAAGATCGGACCGTGGTGGAGAGTATGTGTCCCATCAGTTCCAGCAATATTGTCTTAGAAACGGCATACATCGAGAGTTGACTCAAGCCCAAACGCCTCAACAAAATGGAGTGGCCGAACGACGTAATCGAACTCTTATGGAGCGCGCGAGAAGCATTACAGCAGAAAGAAAATTACCTGAATATCTATGGACGGAAGCAGTATCAATGGCAACTTTTGTCATCAACCGAAGTCCAACTAGGAGCAACTTTGGCATTCCTCCAGAGGCAAGTTTCACTGGTAAGACCATCGATCTTAAAGATCTCAAAATTTTTGGATGCGTAGCATATATCCATGTACCTAATGCAGACCGAAAGAAACTAGATACCAAGACCATCAGAGGAATTTTTGTGGGTTACGATATGGAGTCCAAAGCGTATCATGTGTATGAACCACTACAACGAAAGATTATTATCTCACGCAATGTAGTCTTTGATGAAAGCAAGGTTGGATTTCATCACTTGGCACAACCGCAGCCTGACAATCTGCCTGGAACTATCACAAACATCTCTCTGAGTAACAGTGACCCACTCACTGCGGCGACATTATCTCCCACACAACTGACCCAATTTTCTTCAACCTCCTCTGCCCAAGGATGTGGTCATTGTGTGGATGTACAACGCAATGAAGACGAATTGCAACACGAGCAACCAATGTCGACTTCGTCAACTTTGACATCTGGTATCAACACTGCCTACATGGGACCGACGAGCTGCAGTGGGTCACAAACCACGTCCACATTGACGACAGCTGGACTCAGCTCCAAACCCCAGGGAACCATCGCCAAACGTGCCCCACGACCAACCGGCGGACCTCAAGCGAGCCCGGTCCTCAACCAGCAATACCCAGAATCTTGCCCGCGGATATCAACTGGCCGATCACCTGGTCTCCTCCTGCCGTCGACTACTTCTCTAGCCGTTGACAGTGGTGCTACGTCAATGCAGATAGCACAAATCCATGACCACGATCTCGTCCTCTTCCCAGATCATCTTGATTAAGACCGACGACTTGGACTGCAGACACAGGGCCACAATCAGGACCTCGTCCACCTCCGAGACTGCCCACAGCAGGCTACGACTGCCCTCGACCCAACACTTGCATCCACATCCCGATATTCCAAACGCACAAGAACTCCATCGACCAAGCTTCTGAACTATTGGACTCTTGCAACAACAAAAGACGTCGAGCCAACCAGTTATGAGCAAGCCATATTGCACCCTGGCTGGCATGCCGCCATTCAGAGCGAGATCACCTCCATAATCAAAAACAAGACATGGGATGTCATCGACAAGCCAC
This sequence comes from Bryoerythrophyllum caledonicum, assembly GCA_963971425.1. Taxonomy (NCBI): domain Eukaryota; kingdom Viridiplantae; phylum Streptophyta; class Bryopsida; order Pottiales; family Pottiaceae; genus Bryoerythrophyllum; species Bryoerythrophyllum caledonicum. The sequence continues at coordinate 5,367,536 of OZ020514.1, forward strand.
ATGATAGAAAACCCATTACAATAAAGTGGCTCTTCAAAATCAAGAAGCATGGCGATCAAACAAAGTTGAAAGCACGGATTGTGGCACGGGGATTTCAACAACGCGAGGGAGTCGACTACGAAGATATCTTTGCACCCGTGGTACGTTGGTCAACCATTAGAACTATCATTGCCTTGGCTGCAAAGAATAACTGGCCGTTGCACCAATTAGATGTATGCACTGCATTTCTCAATGGCACCTTAAATGAAGATGTGGTGATGGAGATACCTCAAGGCTTTCCATGCGCAGGAAATCCCCTCAAAGCATGTCGTGTCAAACGTGCACTGTATGGTTTAAAGCAAACATCCAAGGCCTCGTACGCCCGCATAGATGCCTGGCTTATCTCTCAAGGTTTGACATGCAGCCAATATGATCCAAACCTGTATTTTTCCACGAAAGACGGCAAGCGCACGTTTGTGCTTCTATATGTTGACGACCTGCTTATTACAGGAGATGATCTTGACCGCATTGCAAGCCTGAAAACTGCACTCAAACGCGAATTCGAGATGACTGACCTTGGAGATGCGGATGTTTATTTAGGAGCCGAAATAAGACAGTGTCGCCGTGGCATCTTCCTTACTCAAACAAGCTACATACACAAACTCTTGGAAAAATATGGCCTCATTGCGTGCAACCCAACCCAGCTTCCAATGGATCCTAACTCCATCCTCCAAAAGGACATGGGCATGTACCCTATAGACCTAGAGCTATACCGTTCTCTTGTTGGGAGCTTGATATATCTAACGAACACTAGACCGGACATATGCTATGCAGTTAGCACTATTGCTCGCTATATGGCTACGCCACAAATTCCGCACCTGCAAGCCACAAAACGCATTCTTCGCTACCTCCACGGCACATCTGACTATGGACTCTTCTTCCCTGCTTACAACCTCGAAACATATCATACCTACACGGACGCGGATTGGGGCCGTGACCTTGACTCGTGCAGATCAACTTCTGGTATCCTGCACAAGCTAGGGGATGCATCAATTTTTTGGTCAAGTAAACTTCAGCCCACAGTCTCCTTTTTTAGCACTGAAGGAGAATATCGCGTCTTGATAGACGCTTCAAAAGATATCCTATATTTTCGCAACCTTCTCAATGAGATTGGAGTCAACATTCAGTCTCCCACTCCTATCCTAATAGACAATGAATCCTCTATCAAACTAGTTGACAACCCAGTCCTACATTCGCGAACCAAACATATTGCTATCCAGCAACATTTTATCCGTGAAACATCACAAGCCGGCCAAGTCCAGGTCATATTCACCCCTACGGCATCCCAACAGGCAGACTTCCTAACAAAGCCACCCAGCTCTAACAAGTTTCACATCAACCAACAGAGTGTTGGTGTTCTCCAACTCACCCCATAAGCTCCTGCCCACGACTTACTTTTCTTCGTCTCCCCTTCTTTGGCCGATCCCTCACTCCCTGTGTCGCCCCTCTTGCGCTCTCTACGTGGAGAGCAAAGGAGGCTGTTGAAAGTTACTGCTCTCGACCCTCGTCATTCATCCATACTGGTTGTTTCTCATCCTCGCTCTTCGACTTTTCATCCACTCTATCTGTATTGACAGACTGAGGTGTATATATCCTCTCACTGCAACCTTGTCGATAGAGCGCACTTGCGCTGCTGCGTTAGTTAGTTTAGATCCAATATTTCTACATAACATGGGTCTCAAACGGTTACAATATCCTCCACCTTATAACATCCAAATTGTCATTGAAAGGACTTTTAGCTTGGGGCCTGGGAGAATGAAAAACCACTCTCATCCCCACTTACAAGTTTGATTCATTATAGGATTTTAAAACCATCAGAGTTTTTGTGATGCACTTTGTAGAGACTAATGCATTTAACAACAAGAATTAAAGCTAGTCTATTATACACATGACATTTTGGAACATCACATGTTTTTTAAGAGCATCCACAACCCATATTTGAATTTGGATTCAGAAACCTAATTATAAAGGGCCAATTAGAGAGTCTAAATAAATCATAAATCAATTGATTGAAGTTTGAAGTGGTAGGACAATTGATTGAAGTTTGAGCCAAAAGTGCCTCAAATAAATGATTAGAGAGTCCCTTGAAGAACTCTCAATGATGACCAAATATGGCTTGTGGGAGGGGATATTTATAATGAAAACCTTGTTAACCCCTATAGGACTGCGACATTTTAGCAACCAAACTCATTGAAAATTGTGAGTTTCAATGCATTCAACATGAAATGCAAATAGACATGGTTTTTACATATTTAATCGTAGGATTTGTACTAGGATTGTACAAGTGTATGTGGTAAAGTTTTTGTTTAGTTTGACCGCAAGGATGGAAAGATATTAGCCTTTGAAGTGTGACATAAACTCTTCTTCACGTCATTCTAAACACCTTCAACAAACTTCGACCATTTTTTATGGCAACTTTTTGCACTACGGTCCATGATTTTCTAATTTTAACTTAAAAGGATCATGTTAGGCACATGTGCACCAAATTTTAGAAGTAGAAGAGGGTAGAAGATGTCCTTAAAAATCCAGTAGTGCAACTATGTGCTAAGAACTAACATCACACTTTAAGTTTTGCATATATCATATCCTTTTCATAATTTTGAAATTAAAAAATCCATACAGTAGATGCAAAGACTTCCATTTTCTTTCCAAGAGGATTTTTTATTTTATTTGGACAGAAACTCGAATTTCTATTGAATTTAGAACCAATTAACGCTTTGCTACACTATTTGTTACATGTCAAACTAAACCGCTGCGCTCTTTGTATCTATTATTGAAAAAAAAATGGAACTTTTGAACCAAAAGTCGGATTTCTACAAAAAAATTATGTCTACATAAGGCTATTAATAGTTTCCAATTCAATAATAAATCTTAGGAATTCATGCCTAAATTTGAGATCATGGGACCTTTTCAAAACTCAAAATGTCCTCCAAAGGGACATTGGGCCTTTAGGGGTTAAATGCCCCATTGAGGCACGATGACCGTTGCATGGCCTCAAAATTTTAGGTTGAGGCCAAAAGTAACCCTTTAAGGACAAGAAGCCTGTAGGTAATCACTTTTAGAGTAATTTGCAAATTGATGAATGATTTCTTGAAAAGTAAACTTTTGAGTGTAGAGGATAGTACATGTCTTGGAAATAATAGGTTGTCATGGCCAAAGTTGCCTATATTGTATAATATTATTAATTTGAGGGTATAAAATGGTTTGGTCTCTATCTTTGAGCTTTGTATGGATCCTATACACTCAACCTTCCCATAAGTTATTGCCAAATTAGCGCTCGTGGATGGAGGTGGTAAGAACTTAAAAGAGGTTCAAAGTTAGTGATGGATTAAGTAGAGATTTGATTCCTTCATCCCAAGTTTATTGCTCCTAAAGTGGCACTCTACCCGCTAACGCTGCACTCAAAGCGCCACCCTACTCTATAGGGCCATACGCCAGGTCAACTAATGGTCCCACATTAGAGCACTTCACGGAATCACCTGCACTAGCCTTCAGGCATCACCTTCACGGAATTGGGACATCAACATAGACTTTCCTTGCGTTGTAAAGCTTAGTATGGAGTATTGATGTTCAAACACATAGGAAGTGGTTGTCAGTGAGCGTGGTTAGAAATTAGTTGAGGTTATAGTTAATTGAGGTCATAAGTTAGTGGCATTGTAATTTATGAGAGGCATAACTTTTGGAAGGGATGAGTGTATTTTGTGATTATCTTCCAAAACATACATTGCAATTATTCAAGTATACCAATAGGGAAGGAATTCATGGTGTTATAATGCAAATTATAGCTGACACTAATTGTTGCTTTACCTACATTTCTGTTGGATTTTTTTTTTAGAGACAACCATGATTCTTTTTAATTTAGAGGAACAGAGTATCATCAAAAGGCCAAGAAAAAAACATATCTGAACTACCAAGTTTATTACTTCAGGTTCGGATGTAGATATAAAACCATATTTTAATGGCACTTAGAGCTTATTCAGCTTGTAATCCTTTAAAACCAATACAAGTATGAAAGTGATTTTAAAAGATATTCTATACAAGGCATTCAATAATTGTCAAGAGTGAAGTTTGATTGGAAGTCCTTATGGTTGAGAAAACTATCAACAGTTCAATCGCACAGTAGTGTACAACCCATGATTAAGATGAAATTTGGTTAAGATCAACTAATTTGATTAAGATCAACTAAATCACCAATATGACCTACCCCTTAACATTATTTCAAATTAGAATAATTTGTTGCCAAATTTAACCCCTAAATTTCTTTGACAATTTCACACCATAAATACTTCAAAATTGCTTGTTTTAGTGCAATGAGTAAGTACAAAACAAAAACTTTTTACTTCTAGTTTTAACCGTAGGATCTCAATTAATACTTATTAATTAACTTACATAATTTTTTTCATAAAGTTTGACAGCACGGATCGTAGTATTATAATGTTTGGAGTACAAAAATGGGTCCATTTTCTTCCCTGCGTTCCATGGATCAGCAGACTTTGACTTCACTTGGTGTCAAATTTTTGCACTACACAAGGTCTAAATTCATTTCCATCATGTTAAGCATGATATTAGCTCCTCGTACTCCAATTTTAAGAGGTAGAATAAGGGTGTAGCATATTCAAAAAAATTGTGCAAGGAATGGAGGTTCAAAAATTGTCAATTTACTATATAATTTTTTGTGAACTTAGTATGTTTTAGAATGAGAATCCGAATGGCCAATAAGAAGGTATATATCACATAATGCTACAAGAAAAGAAAAAGTAAAAAATATGATGATCTCAAAGTTTTATGTGAAAAAGAAGAAGTTTTTTGGTACCTTGCCGGACAATGTGCGACAATGTGTGAAAATGTTTGACTTGGATTTACATGCTTTTTTTCACTAAAGATAAGAGTCTTTTTAGACAATTTGAAAGAAAAAATATCACTTGCTAGTATTGAAAATCTCACATTCAACAGAGTGTCCTAGCAAAAGTTCTTGGAGTTGCCCGACTTGCCGACTCTCCCAAATTGAACTTCAAAACCCTATAACTTTTTCATCAAACGTCAGATTTAGGAAAGAATTGGACTCACACAAAGCTTTTAGTAATGTCCATCTACATTAAAAATTTCAAAGAAAACTATTATAAATTGACATGGGAGGTACCTGACTGAACCTTCTAGAGTTCCACAAGGGGACTGTTGGAAATTTAGGGGTTAAGTGAACTTTAATTGAACAATGCAATATATCTTTGTCTAGCTTTGAAAACCGAAATAATTTCTGCAAGCTTGTCACATCCCTGAATAACATAACATTTTAGAATCAATGCTAGATCACCTTTTATTTAGAAACCATTATTCTTTAATGAGCTTAGAACCATAATAACCAGATTGGACGAGGCTAATGAAAATGAAGCAAGTGACCATCAAAGAGAAGAAACATGTGTATAGTGAAGGAATGACCATTGAAACATAAAAATAATCATCAGGACTCAATAGTGATTCTAAAAACCCAAAGGGCCGGCCACCCCAACATTGGTTCTAGAATGTTATGAACCACATAAATCACAACAAAATATCACCAACCCTTAAACTCTAAAACCCTAAACCCTAAAACACATGTGCTACAATTCATCTCCATCATCTGATAGACCAGACTTCAACAAATAATCCTCACTGTCCATGTTCTCATGTTCCATGTCCACCACATTTTGGGTCAGAACCATAGATTCAAGAGAAGTAGACTTGCTGAGATCTTTAGTTCCCTGCAAAAAAAAAACTGAACATGAATCTTCCTAACTTTATCATATGATAGAATAATTTGTTAAGATACAAAAATAAGACAAAGCTTCAATAAGATACCGGTCTTTTGGTTTATAATATTGCTTTTTCCTCACTCTTTAACCAATGAAAGAGCTTAGTGATGTCTCAACTAGAATCCTTCAATTCAATCAATGGAAGAACTTGGCGGAAAGTAGTTTTGGAAGGATGGAGACGTTATGAATCATAGCTGCCTTTTCCCTCTTTGAGCTGATTATAGGTTGTTGAGAACTATTTAGAAGTGATTTTGATCATTAAGATAAAAAGAGACTCATAAACTCTTTACTATTTGAGTTATTTATGTAGTCACCAAAAGTCTCAGTAAGATATCCTCTCAAACTATTGTTTGTTTCCTCTAAATAGTTACAAAATCAATAAAAAAAAAGTTTAGTGGTCTTTAAACTAGAACCCTTTCGGCTGGTTGTTTCTAAACTCAAGTCAAAGTAGTTCTACCGGTGTTTAAGAGTGATGGAATGAGACACCATAGCTCCTTAAAGCTGACTTTGAGAACTACTTAGAGGTGGTTTTGGATTATTTAAAATGAGAAAAAAAGAGGGAAAACTACTTCAAACCTTTACAAATATCTCCATTATGATAACCAAGAATATTATGCTAACATGTCCAAGAATAAAATGGTTTTTGAATATGTGATAAAGAAGTTGGGAGGTGGGAATGAAATGGTACCTTGACCAGAGAGTAAACGAAGTAATGGAAGCTGTCGCCGAATGTTTCATACTTCATACTCCACGTCAACCCTTCGGCTTCAAAAAAAGGTCTTCGGAAATGCGGCTGCAAAAAACACCCCCCCAAAAACATAAACTGAATCACTAATAAAACTAGAATCCCAAGTATTTGATATTATAAATATCAGAACATTCTAGAACTGCACTAAAAATATCAGAACTGGTATCACTCATACTAAATATTTCCTGAAGGCTATAATTTTCTACTCCAGATGAATATTATCACGAACTAGAAAGAGTAAGGTACTGCGATACTACTATTGATACTCATGTAGGAGAATATGTGAAAATAAACCAAATGAAATATTCATTAAGAGTAGTAAGTTATGTCAGATTCAAAGCAATTAGTGCAGGTGACACACATTATCATTTTTGATGTAGTGCTGGGGTGGCCTTTCAATGGTTCCTATATGGGAACAAAAATGAAGCAAATCGGTAAAGAAATTGCAACAACCAATCAGAAAATTAAAAATCACAAATGATTCCTAATTAGATTGCCCTAACATTGATTTGAGAATGCTGTGATACTGGAAGTGGGCTCTTTGATTTAAGCATCACACTACACTGAATTTGGTATTTAGTGTTATACTACATTTAATGTTATAACCTCTCTTCACCACACAACTCTAATTATGTTTCTCTAGAAAATTAGTGCTAAGATATTTTTTGATCACTTTTTGTACACTTTGTAATATTAGTTATTTCTCAAATTTCTACAAATTATTTCTTCATTAATAACACTGAATGTAAAGGTACTAAAACTCCAAAGTTACAATTCTCTGCATTTAGTGTTCATGTTGACATTTAGTGTTGTAACATTATTGGCGTTGTTGACATATAGTGTTAGAGTTCATAATTAGTGTTTTAACAACTAAATACCAAAATCAGTGTACTGGATAAACCCACAGTGCTAGATTTCAGAGTGTAGCTGAGGGTTAGTACTAGTAACTACTGCATAACAGAAAAAAGACCAGGTTAAGGGTTTACCCCCGAAACCTAACCCCACATGCCAACTAGTAGGGTTTCTGTACCTGTCCGAAAGCAATGGTGATGAACACGCCTGTGGGAGCCAAGACACGGTGTGCCTCCTCAAGCATTTTGCGCACACGCTCTGCAGCTTCCGGAAGCGGGTTCCATGGATCACCACTGTCCACAAAAAACACATCCTATGTCACCAGGGTCAGTCCAATTCTGGGGAACTGTCCTAAAACACACACCCACAAGAGGAGAGAGGGAAAGCGAGAAAGAGTCACCAACCATGGCGCCTTTTTCAATGACGACGTCAAAGCTCTCATTCTCGAAAGGCAAGTTGAGCATGTCTGCTTCGGCGGCAACCATACCTGCAACATACAGTGGAAAGAGCAGCTTTCAACATGAGCTACTTCAGCAACAGAACAGCACAAAGAAGAAGAAGGAGAAGAAGAAGAGTAGTGCAAGACCTGGCAGATCCACGAACCGCTCCCGCATGCGCTCCACCGCAACTTTGGACAAATCACTACATGTTATGTGGTGAATGCCGTCTCTGTACATGTCCTCGCTTAACCTTGAGGAGCCAGCGCCAACCTCCAAAACCTGTAGTGATTTTACTTTACCATCACATTATCAGATTATTTTGATTTTACTGTTATGTCACATAACATGTCAGTAGCTGAATAAGACAGAACCTTGGGAATTTTGACAGCATTTCACAAACAATGTCCAACATCCATTGATTGATTTCAGAGATTTCCTAGATGCCAAGGTTTATGAAATGCCGCCATAAAATCTTAATCTTTGTGATGGTGGTAAACCTAAGAGATGATTGTGTAATCAAGATTCATTTTCTTGAATATATCATTGAGCACAAGGAGAAGGGGTGATTTGATAAAAAAATCTAACAGCCAATCTACTCTTAGAGTTTTGTTAAATTTGTTCGGTAGGGCCCTTGTTGTTCTTTTTTCTGCTTTTCTTTTCCACTGTTTTGTTTTGTACCCAGGCATAACTGGTACTTAATGTTATGATTTTAAAGTTATGTTATACACATTCTGAGGCATGACCTAGGAATGCAAAATGAAGCATTAGAGAGAGAGAAAGAGAGAGAGAAAGAGAGAGATGAGTATTATACCTTGTCGGTCGGTTTGATATGCTTCAGAACCAGGTGACGAAAATGTGAGTAGTCTTTGAACCACTCATAGTGCTGCTCCTCTACGAAGCGCTCATCCCTGACATTTGTCAAAGAACCCTATTCAGAACAAAATTCCAGACATTCTTAATCCCTGGTAATACACAAACAGAGATTACTGCACACTCCTGAAGTGCTTGACATGAAAAGGCCATCAAATCCATGCAAGCAATCCCACCCAAACCCTAAAACCTAAATCCGATCGCAAATCACATAAGTATACTCGGGCTACACTAACAGTGATCCAGGCTGGACACGAAAAGGCCATCCAATCTGTGCAAAAAACCATAAAAAAATGGGTCCTACCCAGAACCCTCAACCCTAAAACCCTAAAAACTCGAAAAACCCGAAAAAACCCTAAAACCTTTGAACCCTACAACCCTCTCGCAAATTCCAGGAAAATTGTAAACTACTGGAAAACGATGCCTGCTAGACATGAAAATAGGCAGTCTAGTGAGAAAATCCTAAACCCTGATCCCTTTTGCAAAGTGCAAACATTCTCAGTCCCTGATTTTCTCGAACAGCAATTCCGGCGTAATGTTACAATTCTGAACATGAAAAGGCGAGAGATTCCATGCAAGTCACCAGAAGAGCGGTCCAGGCTAAAGCCTAAACCCTATTCCAAACGAATTGCAGACATCCAATAAGCTGAGGAGGGTGACCAGTAGGAGGGCCGCAGGTAGAGCAGTTTGTTGGCGGGGGGATCCTGGCGCCCTGACGACGCTTGCTGCGCGTGGCCGTCTCCCCTGCTCGCCGTGTCGCCCGCCATCGCCAGAACGGAGCGGAACGAGGCTTTCCTGTGCTTCCTAAAACCCTAAACCCTACGGTAACACCACCAGGTTACCAACCAAATCCTCGGGTACGGTGTACCCCAAATTTCCAAAAGTAGCTGCCAAAATTTCTAGAAAATATTTTTCAAAAACATCATATTCTAAACCCGGTGAAAAAATGGATTAAAGTGTATTCAATATTCAGTCTTTTACCAGATTCCTATTTTAAGGAAATTTTATTCTGACCCTTGGGTATGATATCCAACCACTTCTACCCCATTACCACCCATTCAATTATCCATATGAAGGTTTGCTATATGTTTTGGTTGGCAGTCACCGGCTACATATGGCAGCACACTTTGAAAACCCTAACCAATTCACATTTCATCGGAAAAATATGAATTCAATTGTAACTCTATGAGCTATTATTGAAAATAGATGTATCATTATTTGTTCTTTCTATACATGTACATTGCTGAAATCCATCGTGTTGGCCATTGAATATGGCCCTTCATTGCTTTCAGTGATTGTCACACGGCTTCAGTCTTCCCGGTAAAGAAGGTTCAAGTGCACTAACTCACAAATCTCTGCACCTCTAACAGGACCTGTCTCTCGTGCATAAGTAGACATCATCCAACGCAAGATCGACCTCGGCGCTCAGCAAGATGACATCGCCCAAGATCCGAGGTCAATATCCAACGCAACCAAGCTAAATCTCACCCCTCTCCGTCCTTTATTGTTTTATTCCTACATTTCCTATCTTTGCAGTTTATGTTTTTGCATTCTAACTGCACCAGAAACTCAACATCTCCTAGCATGCACAAAGTAGTAGACTCCAAAGATTTCCACACACTTTATACACATAGATTCACAGGACTAGCCGTGACGAAATCGAGGACTAGCTCTGACCAATCGTGACCGTCGATCTCCTGCACCGATTGTGGGCTACTGATCTGGGTGCCGAGGCCTATCTCTTGGCCGGTAGGCCAAATAGCCACCTGCGCCCATAGGGCCCTTAGGATTGATGAATCAGTTGTCTAATGGTTTCCTACCCTGATATGGGTTCACTCATTTCCTTTGGATATATCGCGTATACAGGCTGGGGTTTGAATTCAAGGGCGAGGATCATCTCAAATGAGATCGACGGCTATGATTGGCCACAACTAGTCCTTGATTTCAAGGCTGGCTGGTGACGAGGGCCTCGGTCCCCACCTTTCCAATGAGTAGTTCTCAAAGAATTTCTCCAAACCAATCTAGTAAATCTTTGGCAGTTCGCATTATGATGGTGGGTCTCAATAATAAGAATTCCGTTGAAACAAAAGGTATGTCAACTCCAAGACATTGTCCCATTGGTTGTTCCTCAACTATGTTGGCTATTCCAACCCCAAACTCAACAATTATCTAAAGTTATTTGGAGATCTCCAGACGCCCATGCCAAGTGCAAAGTTCCTATAGTTCCTCCAGTTTAAATACGTGTTGGATCTGCGGCCACCAAATAATCAATGATTGCGCATTATATTTCCTTGTGTAGCATAACCAAATATTTGGGGATCTCTAGATAAGTGTAATTTCAATATTGCGCTTCCATCTAAATTGCATCCAGTTCCACAAACCCAGAGATCTCCAGATACTATGCAAACATATTCATTTTCATATTTTGTACGAGCAAAGTTCCTCTAGTATAGGGGGAGGCACCCACGGGAGGACCTCACGGCGTGTAAGGCGCCCGACGCGGAGGGCGGGAGCCCGACGCGGAGGGAGCCGAACAGGCCGTGAGGCCTGACCGCGGGGGATTCCCCCTGCGTAACGCCGGATCAAATTTTTTCTGCCCGATGGGCATTGAGCTACCCGCGATGCTCGAGTCAGCCCGTTTGTGCCAGCTGTGATATTGAAGTATTTGCTCTGGAGGCTTTCATACAGTGAATACAGAAGTCGTTCACTGTTCGAAGTTCACTATGCTCTACTGTTCACTGTGCTTTACAGTTCGAAGTTCACGATCATTGCTGTTTCAGCTTAGCAAGAAAAATAAGACTAGTATGTACAAGCCTTCAAGCCATTGTTTACACAAGATTGTTTGAGGTAATCCTGCTGTGAATAATTGTTCCGACCAGAAATGGGAAGAGAAATTTTTAATGCCGCTCGTAATCTTGATAGTCGGGCATTTCAGTGTGAGGAATCCGGAATGCCCGGTTGTCGCGAACATTCTGCGTTGTAACGTGCGTTGAAACAATAGGGAAAAAAAATCGACCAGGCATTACGTGCCTCCAATGCTGGATCTCCAGCCACCAAGTCAACCAATGATTGCGCACTATATTTCCTAGTGCATTGTAACCAACTATTTGGGAATCTCTAGATCAGTGTTTTTACATTGCGCTTCCATCTTGATTGCATCCAATTCCATAAACTTGGAGATCTCCAGAAACTATGCATGCATATTCATTTTCAAGTTTTGTGCTACCAACAGGACATCTTTATGTGCAGCATCAAAGTACGTCTAACTGTGACTCGTAGGAGTGTCACTCAATTGATCGTGATATGGTTCCAGTCCAATACCCGGAAGATGGAAATGAGCATTACCAAAGAGATGATGATTCATCCTAGGAGTCTACTAGAAGTTCGGTTTTTTTGCAGACTGAATTGTAAGTGAAGTTCTTTTGGAAATTAGTGGATTTTGATGCCGTATAAATGACTGCATCAATAGGACATGGAGGCAAAGTTTACTATTGCCCTACTGAGCAGACCCAAATAAAACTTTGCTTAGAGCATACTAAAATGACGACGTGTAAAAATTAGGTTAATCTACCTACGTCACTACTGTTCAAGACTAAATTATTGCATGTGCAATAGAAATGAGTGGGACATATTGATAGGGTTAAGAATGCAATGCTCGAGTCCTAGGTTCCACAAAATGTGTGAAAGAAAATTCAGTGTATGAACGTCAAGCTCATACAATAGTAAAGATTGAAGTGACATTGAATTTATAATTCAAGGATAAAAGTAGAGAGACATACCTGTAATCACGTACAGGCGAGAGTCCCGAGCTGACTGTCACGTAAGTTCAACATGCAAATCCTTCTTGGAACGCGCTTAGCTCCATCAAAATTCCAAATCTCTAATGCAAAAAAGTACGACCTCTGAGTCCAAGGAGGCTCTTATCATATTAATCTTCAGTTTTGGGTGGAAAAATGAGGCGCCAAAATTTGAATGAGATCTTGAGGATGCATGCACGATTCAAGTACCTCCTTAACAACGTCATAAAGGAGCACACTCTTTGCCATGTACCTGATGTAGCCTATATTCCACTCATTACATTCAAAGGCTTGTATATTTGGCAAAATTGTATGCTACAATAATCATTACTGTATATGCCTGCACACTATTCATTGGTATTAACATAATTATGTGGACATGTACGGGCATGTGTTGTTACTAATAACTTACAAACTATTGTATAATACGCTAATTCTGGTTTTCTTTGAAACAATCGTATAGGATTTACGATGAAAGGTATAGGGCTAAGGGCTTACACAATTCAAGTTTCGGATTTTTGGGTTCAGGGTCAAGGTTTAGGGCCTAGGGGTTTGTACATCGGGTTTGGCATTTAATGTTTAGCATAAGATTTCAGCCACTTACCAGAGCTTCACGTTTAGGTTCAGCCTTTTGTGTCACAATTAGGATTAGGGGTAGGGATAGGGATAGGATTAGGATTAGGTTAGGGTTAGGGTTAGGATTAAAATTATGTCATATTACATAAAATATTGTTGAGTGCAGGCACGTCAAGCAACTTAAAAAACTTTTGCTAGGACACTAGTGAGTTTTAGATTATCAATACTAGCAAGTGATATTATTTCCTTTCATTTTTTCAAAAAACATTTCTTGTCTTTAGTGAGAAAATGCATTCAATCCCAAATCAAAGATTTTCACACATTGGCACATATTGTTGGGCAAGGAACCAATAAACAACTTCTTTTTCACATAAAACTATGACATCTTCATATTTTTCACTTTTTATTTTTTCTATTGCAAGTTGTGGTATAAAACTTCTTATTGACCGTTTGGATTATCATTTAAAAAATATTTTCTTTCCACAAAAACTAAAACCTAAATTGGTACTTTTTGAACCTCCACTCCTTGCACAACTTTTTTGAATATGCTACACCCCTTTTGTACCTTCAAAAAATTGGTGTACAGGGATTTAATATTATGATAAAAAAATGATATAAAATCTAGACCTTGTGTAGTGCAAAAATTGGACACCAAGTAAAGTCAAAGTCTCTTAATCCACTAAACACAAGGATAAAAATGAACCATTTTTTCAACTTCAAATACTAAAATCATTCAATCCATGCAGTCAATGTTGATGAAATCTTGTTCTTTATTGTATCTGCAGAAATTTTGTGAGTATGTTATTTATTAAGTGCTAAATGAGATCCTACGGTTAAAATAAAAGATACTCTTGTATTTAATTTGATTCAATTCATCAAATTATGTTAATTTATATTCATATTCTTTTGAATTGCATACATGTATTATGCAATTTATTGCACATTGAGTAACCATGCAATGCACTCGAGAGTCGGAAGTTGTGTAGTGAATTACGTTGCATGTTTCTTTGTTGTATCTATAGAAAAATAAGAATCTTCATAAATCATAAGAGGCTACAATCAATATTCAAGTGCACAAACTTATTGTTCAGGTACACAAAGTCTTCATGTAAAGTTGACAAATAAGTTTGTGCCCAAACCCAACCTCTGAACTGGAGTCATCCTAAAAACCCCATCTTGAGTTTCCAATAACTTGGTGGCATAGACATCTTTTCAGCGCACACACACTACTGTAGATGAACCTCTAGTTCGGCATTTATTAATCAGAAAAAAGCTTACTGAATTAAGTGGGAAAACATTTAATGAAATTGCCAAAACTAGAGAAACTATACATTTACAGATTTTGTCACATAGGAAGACTACAAAGGAGAATGGAGCTTGGAAAAGCCTCCATTTGAGATTGTGTATGCATGGAGGCTTTTAGTCTAGAACCCAAGGGTTTTGGGTTCAAGCCCCACGGTTGTCAAATGTGCTAAATAAAGTAATGTGTGATTTCTTGCTGAAAATTAATTAATTTTATTTTGGATGCCGAATGGCCTTTTCTCACTTTAATTAATTATTCGGCATGGAGGTGCCAAACTAGAGGTTACTTTAATTAATTATGGACTGAGAGTCTGTCCACTTGGTTGACCTGTAGAAGCTTCCGGGTTTTGGACTTCTCAATTACCAATCTCCTAGTTTTTTAAAGGGATGAGTGACTTTGAGTTTCTCACGTTATCAGACAATGTTTTCTTAACCCCTAAAGGACCACGACCACTGTCGCTCTAAAACTAGTCCAAAACTGCCACTGCCAAAAAGAGACATGATAATCACATTTTGAAGTGAATTTTGGATTTCTAACCGTAAGATCTCAAAAAAGACTTCTATATAAACATGCTGTTAAATTTTGGTTGCAATCCACCGCACGGATTGATAGATTTTAGTGTTTGAAGTCAAAACAATGGTTCATTTTCTTCCCTGCGTTGAGTAGATCAGCAGACTTTGACTTCACTTTGTATCAAATTTTTGCAGTGTACAAGGTCTAAATCTTTTACCATTGTGTTAAGCATGATGTTATTTCCCAACACACCAATTTTTAGAGGTAAAAAAGGGGTGTAGCATATTCAAAACAAGTGTGCAAGGAGTGGAAGTTCAAAAATTTCCATTTCAGGTTTTATTTTTTTGTGAACTACGTATGTATTCAAATGATAATCCAACCAGTCAAAAAGAAGGTTTTCACCACATATTGTTGTTGAAAAAATAAAAAGTGAAAAATATGAAGATCTCTAGGTTTTATGTAGAAAAGATGAAGTTTTTTTCCCCCGTTGCCCGACAATGTGTGGAATAAAATGCCTTTTTACACTAAAGACAAGATTTTTTTTTGAAAATTTCCAAAAAAAGAAATATTCTTTATATGTGTGAAAAATCTCAATGTCAATAGAAACTTTTGTCAAAAATTTTGGAGGTGACCAGTGTTCCCACTTTTGGCTTTAAGTGGTACTAACTTTCAAACCACAAATCCAAAAAATAAAATAAAAATATGTCCACGAAGCTCTTATCAGAGGCAATCTAGAATAAAAATTTCAGAGAAAAAGGATTTTTTTTCAAATTTTAGGAACCTGCCCAAAATCAGAAATTCCCCCGAAGGAGACTCTGGTCCTTCAGGGGTTAAGAAAGGTGCCTGCCTTTGTTGGTTTGGACTTTTGAGTGACCGAAGTTCAAGCATTTGGACTTAAGAGATGCGTGACTTTGTTGACCTTTTGAATTTCTAACTTCTCCGCCAAACTTCCAGTTTTTAGAAGGAGATGAATGCCTTTGTTGGGTTGGACTGTTATGGTATCACACTGCAAGGTTCTCTTGAGAAAATAGATGAGTTTGGTGGTTCTGGATTTCTGAAGTTGCCAAGCTTTGAGATATTTTTGTATTTTAGACCTCTAATTGGAATTTGATTTTACCTGATTTTTTTTTTGGATAGAAGCTGAAAATACAATCATATTAAAAGTATGTTACTGTAACTAAAACACTTGTGAGATTCCATCTATGAATTGTCACAAGTAGTTAACAACACTATCATGTCAAAATCATTTGACTCAACTAAAAGCATGGCAAAGGTTACATGGATGACTTCCCTAAATGATAGCTATGATCATTTTCATACCGATGATGTAACAATTACACATTCTACTTCTCCATGACGTTCTATAGTCACAATTGATGAAAACATGTGATTTTAATTATTTGTAAGGAGAAACATGTCAGCACTCTTGGACTCTTCACCTCACTTCACAAGTAACTCTAATGTTGCTTCATCTTCAGGAGTTGGCGTGCATTGCATTGTCTAGTTTTAAAATTAGTTAAATGGCAACCCTGGAAGATTTGTGCAAAAATTCAACCTTCACGTCAGCCGCCTTCAAAGGACCTAGAGTTCTTTTCACTTTCTGTCCAATTTGCTCATGACATGTTTCTAAAAAGAATAGCAACAATTTTGACCATCAAACAACGACATCAGTTTCCAAGTATTAAGGATTTGCACTGACCAGAAAGAACTTGGACCTTCCCAAACACCCAATTTGTCGGTGACTTCTCGACCCTGACTATTCTTTTCTGCTTCAAACCTCCAACTCTTCTACGCAACCAAAAAAAATTCATCGCCTGAGAGCTTCCCACCTGAAAAGGCAACCACTGAACCGGTCAAAGCGAAAGTCGATCAGAGCCTCCGGTCTTGGGGAGTCCCTTGAGGACATCTCGCAGAGCGTAGTATATACTGATGCATTTGTGATCAGAGAGCATTGAGCTAGACAACACAATGCGCCCGAACTGGGTCCCGTCTTGACCTCTCAGCAAGATGTGGCCTTCCCTGCCTTCGGACTTGGTGTTGGTGGGAGCCCGGCCTCCACAGATGAGCAGCAGCAGGCCTGGAACCCGAAGCTCCGGGTGACGCTCGCCGTCGGCTTCCGCCTCCTCCTTTGGTGCCCCTTTAGAAAGAGGTACCTCAGCCTGTGGCTTGCTTTTCTTCTCCAGCACCTTTTGGGCAACATCTTCCACGGTCTTCTCCAGTTTCTCCCCTTCTCCTGAATCTGGAGATCACCTTAAGATGCTTAGTTTCTTGTCAACCGATATTCGTTTCGTTCATCCATTTGTTACATGTGGAGATGATTCAACTACTTCTTGTATTAGACATTCTAGAGGTGGAAAAAGAGAGGAGATTTTTTACCTGGAGAGCTGAGGCTGACGAGGGATGCGTATCGGTGTGCGACGTCCTGTACAGACGAGAACTTCTTGATGGTGGTCTCCACCAGCTCGGCGAGGCCCTTGTGGTCTTCACTATCCTTCAACAAAGTCCTGCAGGAAATACCTCTGTCATACCAACGCTACTGGTGTAATTGCTGCCACTACGTTACCTGAAATCTATAATAAACAAAGACAGGAGGCATCCTATCCCCTTTAAGAGAATGGAAACCAACAGGAACAGAAAGAGTCCTGGGACCTACAACCATCAATGGAAACCAAAAACAAAACAATCAACGGTCAAAGATCAAAGAAACAAGTGACGATTCTTGAGGAGATTACAAATATGGAAAAGGTGCATAGTACAAGCTCTGAGCGACTATCAAATTTCAAGGCATACCATTTCGTGAACAGTATTTCATTCCGAAGTCGAGTCAAGGCTGCTGTGTTCATTCGAGGGATAACGTCATCCTGTGTACAAAGCGTTACAAGTTTGTCCATGGATACAAAATGATTCAACGTCAAATCGTTTCGAAGAACACTCCTGCTTCAGCATTGTTTACCATGAGCAGTGTGCAAGTACCAAAGAGCCAAATGATTACCTGTAAGACCAACGTGGTGATATAATCTGCACATTCTGATGCTAGCTTTTTCGAAACGCAAGGAGGAGACGCAATAGTAACAGCTCTGATGGATGAGGCGGGTATCCCAAGCTTCTCCTTTCCACTTCTCCTGAGCAACAGGGCCAACAACGCTGCAGTTGAGCCGCCCAAAGAGTGGCCCACGAGCCGTAGTTCAAAGCCCTGCATAGAGTCAAGCAACGACGTCAACAGCCTTGTCATAGAGCACTTGTCATGTAGCATCTGGAATGCATCAATGAAGACCACAATGTTGTACCTGATGCTCCTCCAGGCAGTTCTTCAGGGTGCTCATTTCGTTCTCCATGAACCAACGTGCAGCCTCCACACTACCATAATGCACGCTTTCGCCATCCAAAGTAGAGGAGCCGTCGCTACTTGAGGCAAGGTCGGTGACGATGTCGTGCACGGTATGGGTTCCTCGTATACACAATATCACAAGCTTGTGGCGATGGTCGACAGCAACGTAGTAGCCAGGGCGCATGACATTTGACGTGTCCTCAAACTTGACAACCTTCGACTCTTGGATCATGCTCACACGAGCCAGCCCCGCCGCGTCCTTCTGGTACGAGCCTCGCGCTAGTTCCACATAATAAATCAAATCTCCAACCTGAAAATTGACAGAGACAAAACAAAAAAAAAACATTGCAAACGATTGCCCTGCTGAGTCAGAAACAAGTACACTGGGAATAATGTTCAAAAGAAACCATACATGGAATGAGGTGGCTGCAGGCAAATTAGAAACTCACGAATGTGTCTGATTGAACTAAGTCGCCGCTAAAGGAGTCCCCCGCCATTTGCGAGGCATGGCGGATGGAGAGGAAGTACAGACCAAGCGTGAGGTCCGCAATGCTCCACTTCTGAATCTGCATCCCAGAAGTGCTCCTCAAAATGCTGGCCGCAATTTCCACCAACGAGGCTGTATTCGTCGGCACAGCACTCTTATCTGATGAAATCGCATCAGATTTCAGTACCTCAATAAAGAAGCTCACACCTAGAATCACAACAGCTACAAACTTCAACGCGCACGGTTCGGAGAAAACCCAAAAATGAAGCTTGGTCACACACTCGGCATGGTACTTGCAACACTGCCTACACAATCATGCCTCTTATCATAAAGATACAGGTGAGATTGAATTGTAAGCAGGTATCCTTTTCGAGACGCAACCAGTCAAACAAAGAAGCACCCAAACCAACTAATCCCACATATTCTGACAACTCAAAGAATGTGACTGAAGTGAAGGAGGGAGTCAATGACAGACCTTTCTTTTATGCAATAATTCCTATTACATTAACCTAATTGCAACAAAAGCGAAAACCAAGCTGCATGCAGAGCAAGACACTCACTAAGGCGGCATCAATGATATGGGGAGTCGAACATGCATGCCTGCGGGCAATGCTCGTCTGTAGAGCTTCATCGCTGGCTCCAGCAACCCATCCAACCAAGTCATCTGCCGCCCATTCTTCTGCTCCTCCAACTCCGGCTCCACCCTCTCCTTTTCCACCTCTGCCATCAATTAAAAAAAACAAAAAAAACCATCAACAATGTGTTAAACCTTCACTCCGCAAAAGAATCCACCAATACTCACACAGCATCGTAAAACCCTAGCAAGCGCCTCCAACAGCATCGATAGCACAAGACACCATAAAAATCTACCATACTGGAGACAGACCTCGTTCCTCGCCAAGCGCCCTGGCATCTCGCACCTGCGACGCCGCAAACCAGCACTTGAGCCCCGCGCCTGACCACCTCCGCAACCCCTCTCGCTCTACCACACACAACCAACCCAATCACAACCCGAACCACAACTCGCAGAACCAAGTCTCATCTGAAAACCAGCACTCACTCGGCAATGGTGCGAGCCGAGTCGCGTGCAATAACATCGTTGCAGGAGCCAAGAGCTCACGAACCAAGCCTCTGCAAAAGAACGCGCGCCATCACCAACCCGAAACCTCAAAACCCAGAACCTCTCGCTCCGCCATCGCCGCAACGAACAACACAGAAGCGTGAGTCACTGCAGCTCGCGCATGTCTGACACCAAAAAAAAAGCATTATCTTAACCTAAATTATAGAGTTTTTTCATGGAAAACGTCACCTTGCATGTCACCCCTACTTCATAATCTGCATTAGGGTTGGAAAAGGTCTGAGAGAACTTGTAGATGAAATTCCTCATGCTCTCACCCGGCCTTTTTCATTTATTTCCTTTATCATTGATTTCCTGTGTTTTGTTTTGCTTTGAACTCTCTTTTGTTTGCTTGCGAGGGTTTGCGATGGCGGGGATGTTGCTGCAGGGATGTGCGCCGGCTCGTCCATGGATGGTTGCGTTTCGTGCGACCGGATCGTTTCCTCGCCGCGCCGTGAGTGTTCGCGTCGCACCCAAGTTGGCCTGCCGCGCTTCGTCGGAGGGCGGGTCCGTGGAGGAGACTGGCCCGGAACGCCGCATGGTGCGTGTCGATGTTTTGAGATGTTCGTATTGCTAGCGATCGCGAATTTTGGTTTGACGGCCGGTTGTGCGAGTTTGCAGGTTTTCAAGGATGAGCAGAACGAGATCATCTGCTACTACGACGAGAACGGCGATCTCGTGTGTGAGGGGTGGGACGAGGGGCCTCACTTCCAGCCTGATCCTCAGCAACCTACGCTTCGCAGGTACGATGTTTTGTAATGTTTCTATGATTTGACGTACGTTAGGAAGCGTCTTGCGCAGTTCTAGTCCAGCGTTATGGTGCTGCCGAATCGTGTGGAAATAGCTCGAAACTGACCACCTCGCGCCATGTCCAGTTTGCGGGTGTGTTCAGTTTCTGTGTTGACGTGGTTGTTTTCTGACACATTTTGGGAAGCGTTTGACGCATCTCTAATCGAGGTCGGAATAGATCACCTTGCACCATGTTCAGTTCGAGGGTATGCCCAGTTTCTATGTGTTCCGTGGATGCTTTTTATGCGTCTCGGAAACCTTGACGCATCTGTAGTCAAGGTTACGGTGCTGCTGAAACACCATGTTCAGTTTCTGTGTGTTCCTAGGACGTTTTTATGTCGGAAAGATCTCTCACCAGAGGTTTTGACACCATTTTGGGCGTTCTTGTTCACTATGTTCCTCTTGTGAGCAGGCGCCGGAAGTTCAGTCGCATAGTGCAAGCGAGAGGTGCGACCGAGGAAGTCGACTTCAAGAACATAAAAGAGAGAATGCGGGAGCAGCTTCGGGAAGTGACCAGGGAGAGCTTCGACTCCTCGGAGCTGTAGAAGAATCCATGCATGCGATGGTAAATACACTGTCTATATTGATCTAGTGATAGCCCTTTGAAACACTGATGCTGCTTTTGTTGGTGTAGTCTGTCTCCTTATATATGCAAGACCCAATTGGACACAGGTACACTCGTAGGCCTTAATTCTTAGATGGAAGACCTGAACTAAAGAAAAGAGGAACCATTTATGTGCACATCGCCCCATCACTGGTGAAACTCTCATGCGTTTGGGATTTGCCTAAATATCCCGGTCGAGCGTTGCACCAAGCCTCAGGCTTGAAAGGGTGGGGGAGGGTAGGGACAAGACTGGCCCCTATTTTTATGTTGGAGGGGGCCCTATTTGATCTATGGGGACTTCACCGAGTGTGAGGTTTGGTGCAACGCTCAACCAGGGTTAATAAGGAGATCCACGTGTTTGGGATTCTTCTGTGGACTTTGAGATTGGTTTTCACTGTACCGATTTTTAATCAAACGTCAAAATGCAGAACATTATCATCAGAGAACACGGACCCTCAAAATTGGTCCTCTCATCTTCTGAAGCTTGACATTAGCGCTGGGCAGGTATATTTTTTTTCGACGCTAGGATTTGGTTTGTAGGTTTTTGCAATATTCCATCATTCCAGGGTTTGGTTTGAGGTTTGATTCCAGGGATGGATAGTGTGGCGTAGCCTGAAATTGTACAGTCCCCTTCAATAAGGTTACGTACTTTTTGCATTCCTAGGGATAGTAACTTTCAGTGCCGCCAACTTTGACACCCTCTTGAGGTCTAGAAAATTGTTATTTTACCATGAAATTTTTGGCACAAGATCATTTCTATGTTGAAAACATGTGTGCCAAATTTCAAGGCGAGAAGATGAATATAGAGAAAGATATTCCAAATTTACCAACATGTATAGATGTAAGCCATTCACTACTGCCAATTTTGACACCCTCCTGAGGGCTGAAAATTTGATATTTTACCATGAATTTTTTATCACAAGATCATCTCTATGTTGATAACATGTGTGTCAAATTTTAAAGCCATGTGATGAATACAATAATAGATACACAAGATTGTTTCTCATAGTTTCACATGTTGGTAGATTTTGAATATGGGTTTTTTTATTCATCTTCTGACCTTGAAATTTGGCACACATGTTATAAACATAGAGGTGATCATGTGTTAAAAATTTCATAGTAAAATAACAATCTTTCAAACCTAGGGAAGGTGCCAAAGTTGAAATGGTACCCGGTTGTTTCTCACAATTAGCACATTGGTAGATTTTGATTTTTTTCTTTTCTATTGTGGATATTTTAGACTTGAAATTAAGCACACATATAATCAACGTAGAGATGGTCTCATGTCCAAAATCTCATGGGAAAAAATATAAAATTAAATCCATGGGAGGGTGTCAAATTTGGCAAGAGTGAAATGTTTCTCACAACTACACATGTTGGTAGATTTCAAAAATCTTTTGCTATGTAGGTATTCTGGCCTTAAAACTTGGTACACATGTATTCAATACAGACATGGTTTCATACAAAAACTTTCATGTGCAAAAACAAAAGATTTAATCCTTGGGAGTGTGTCAAAGTTGGCATGGAGTGAAATGTTTCTTACAACTACACTCACAACTACACATGTTGCTAGATTTTAAATATGTTTCTTAGTGTGGATGTTTTAGACCTTAAACATGTAATATACACAGAGAAGGTCCCATGCCAAAAATTACATGGGCAAAAACAAAAAATTCAATCCTTGGGAGGGTGTCAAAGTCCGTACCTATGAAACTTTTCTTACTCCTATCCATGTTGGTAAATCTTGAATATCTATTTTCTTATTCGACTTCAGACCTTGAAATTTTGCACACGTGTTGTCAACATAAAAATAATCTTGTGCCAAAACATTTGTGGTAAAATAACAATTTCTCACCCTCAAGAGGGTGTCAAAGTTGGTAGCACTGAAAGTTACTATCCCTAGGAATGCAAAAAGTACGAAACCTTATTGAAGGGGACTGGGAGCACAGGTCTAGGCTCATAATCAATAGGTTCGAGAGAGCAGTTAGTCCACTGCCACACAGATTTAACCCTTAACCCTTAAAGGACGGAGCTATGACCGTGGCATCAATCCCAATTTTCATTTTAATATGTGCTCTAATTCTTCATCAAATATAAGCGGAAATATTTTTATTTCATTTTTCAAGGATGACACCACATGTTTTGTTCATGTCATAAGAAACCACAAGATTTTTTCGTGAAAATTCAAATTATTGTGATTTTCTAAAGGAAGATTGAAGAATATTCATATCATATATAAATTTTGCGTAAAAAGTATGATAATTTCAGTGAAGGTATACATTATTGTGCTGAAAACTTGTGGTGTAGATGAAACTTTCGTGTTCAGGTAAAATTAGAAAATTGGTCATCCATGGTAAGAGGCCCAAAGTTCAAATTGTAATAACTTTCTCACTCTTATGTAATTTTTCAAATTTTCAAATTGGATTGGAAACTAGATTAGATAAACTTCATTTCATTAGTTGGACTCAATTTCAAAAAATATCATTTTAATGACTCAAATTCAGATTTAGAGCTAATGCTAGAAGTTTCTAAAATACCCTACGTTGAGTTCCATGTCACAAATATTTTCTTGTTTAGAGAAAAAGTTACACACTCTATGAAGGGTATCTACACTGCATGTGGTACATGCCCTCATTGACAACACCTTCACAAAACTTGGATGAAAGTAATGTTTTATCATCACGTGGGAGCATTTTACATTCTTCCATCAATCAAATTTTGGTCGCCCCGACATTTAAGGGTTAAACGTCAGTTAGGAGCCGTATATACAGGCACATATTTTACTCTGTAGGGTACTAAAAATGTATTAAAGTTCATCAAGATTTACACCTTTAGATTGAAGATTCTTGAACTATTCTCTTTCATTTGGAGGCCATTCCAATATCTGAACCTCGTCATATTCAGATACATCACCATACATGTAGTATATTGTGGCCCCCAATGACACCTTCTGACGTTCAAAAGTTAATCTTAGTCAAGCGCTCAAGAAGTAGGAATTTCTGAATTCCAGAGATTCTAAATTTTTAGGGTTTTAGGGTTTTTGTGGAATCAGAGAGTTAACACGCTATTAGGTTGCAGTTTGAGTGGTATTCCTTGCCCTGCATCTTAGAAGCGCATGATTTAATATGGGTTCAATTTTAGATACAACACTTGGAGTCGTCTTTTAGGGTAGGATTGCAATTGTGTTACCCTAAGTGATGGATGGATATCAGAGATGAGCTCTCATGAGGTTTGCGAATAGTCAAATGTTAGCCCTTTTTCTCTTTTTTTTTTTTTTTTGGCGATTTGGAGCCAAAAAACGAAAATATATCCAAATAGAATATTCCCCCAAAAGTGGAAAATTTATGATTTTATATCGCCAGAACTTTATTGATGGCCATTGCCATATCAACATATTGCTACTAACGTCAAAATACCTTAAACCGACACTCAACCCTGAAGCGACACTGCAGACCTCGTAGAAACCGGATTTCTTCGTCTCTTTTTTGTCATAATTTCTGTCAGAAATATTCCAAGTCTATTCCAAGCCCACCAATGAATGCAAGGATGGAGCTGGATGGAGCTGGCGGTTTGGTGGGATAGAGGTGACGGATTAATGTGCTTTTAAGGTTTGGTTTTGTCACTAAACCTGGTCGCTTTAGGGTTGATTGGAGGAAACCCACTTTTTTTTTTTTTTCTCACAATCTACAACGTTGTTTTCAAATTTTTTTTCTCTCACAAATCAGAACCTTATTTCTCTACCCAAGCATATTTTTTTTGCAATTAAATCTCAACTTTTGAAACAAAGAATCACTAAAGTGTCGGTTTAAGGTATTTTGACGTTAATGAGTAACGAGGACTCCATCATGTCGCCAGAAAGGATGTATAGTAGGGTGACATTCAAATTGGCATTTGGGCAATTCCAGGGAGGGTGTCCCACATTGCTGCCACTCTGACTCCCTCCACAGGGCTGAAAAATTGTTATTTTACCCTAGAATTTTGGGGACAACATCATCTCTATGTTGAAAACATGCATACCAAATTTCAAGTCTAGAGGACTTATAAAACAAAAGATATCAAAGATTAACTACCATGGGGTAGCTGTGAGAAAAGTTTCACAATTGCCAACTTTGACACCCTCCCAAGGATTGAGGAAATTTTTTTTTCCCATGGAATTTTTGGAGTGAGAACATCTTTATGTTGATTATATGTGTGGAAATTTTCAAGTCCAAAAAATGCACGAGAAAAATCACATCCCAAATCTACCAACATGTGTAGTTGTGAGAAACAAAGGGAATAACCATTTTACTACTTCCAACTTTGACTCCCTCCTGAGGGCTAAGAGTTTGTTATTTCAACATGAAATTTGGACACACGGTTACCTTTATGTTGATAACATGCGGGAAAATTTTAAAGGCTAGAAAATTTATTCAAAAGAAGATATTGAAAATCTACTAACATGGGGGTTAGCTGAGAGAAAAGTTTCACAGCTGCCCACTTTGACACCCTCCCAAGAATTCAAAAAAAAACTTGTCCATGAAATTTTGGGTTTGAAGACACCTTCAAGTCAAAGAAAAGTGTGGAAAACTTCAAATCCAAAAGATCTACACAAAAAAAACATATACCAAGTCTACCAACATGTGTTTTTGTGAGAAACAAAGGGGAAAGCTTTCCACTACTTCCAACTTCAACACCCTTCCTAGGATTGAGTTTTTGTTGGTACATAGTGAAATTTTGGCCACAAGATCATCTCTATGTTGGTAACATGTGAGATAGATTTCAAAGCCAAAAGATGTATATTAAAAAAAAATGATTCCATATCTACCAACGTGTATGTCCTCCTTTAGTGTCAATCACTGCTTGTAACCTTGAGGGCATAGAATGACATAGTTGAAGGAGTTTTGTACCATTGACCAAATTCCACTCTCTTTCAAGAACTACCTTCAACACTTCTAAGTTTCTAGGGCATTCCTTGCCATGTTGCACAACATCTTTTAGCATCCTCCAGACATTCTCGATTGGATTGAGATTGGGAGAGTTTGTAGGCCAATTGAGCTTTTCGAGTTGGTGGGTTTGTCTTCAATCTTCACATGTTTTGCTACGATGGACAAATGCGCCATCTTCCATAATCACTCTCTCTGGAACTCTATTAAAAAAATAAATCAATTTGCCATCGTAGGCTACTTCCACAAAATCCTTAGCAGAACGTCGAATTTTTGGCATAAAGACAAGTTGTGACTTCTGTCGTCCAGCAAATGCAACCCAATTTATCAAAGATGTCCTTCCACTTTTAAAAGTAGGAACTATACAACTTGATGAATAGCGCTCATATGCACTTCTCCATACATGAATTTGCCGAGAACTTTTTCCAATCTCAAAAGTAGATTCATTTGTCCAAACAATATGCTCCCATTGTTCTAGACTCCATCCACGGTACTTCTAAGCAAAAGCTATCCGCTGAGACATGTGACGGGGTGTCAAGAAAGGTTTCTTGGCTGCTATTCAACTAAAAATACTACTTTAATGTAATACCCTTTGAATCGTACGTCTACTTACATGAGTACGCCATATACTAGTGATCTCTGAGACCGAGGAACGAGGATGAGTTTTTGCGTAACGTACTATACACATCTCTCTCACTAAGTTTTTTAGCGTGACTTCCACCGCAAGGTTTGCGCTTGTAAGTTCCATCTTCTTTAAACGTTTTTACTAACCTCTGAATTGTTCTAACAGAAACTCTAGTAGTGGCTACAATTTGAATTCCCGTATTTCCTCCTTCACTCAAATCTATAATGCGAGCACAAATTTCATCTAGAATTGCCATTCTGGGCTATTTTTTATAATGTTGCTACAATAGTAAATGCTCATCAACAAGTAGTCAATATAACACTCAACCTATTGCATTTGGATTATATGAATCAGTGAACACAAAGGATTGTGCCTATGGCATGTGCACTAAGTAAATCAATCGACAACATAATACTCACACTGGTATGTGCATTTGGTGATCACCATGGCATGTGCATCAATTGAGTGAACTAGAAAATACTCTTGGACATACTCATGCCACATGTGATTTGTCCACACTCACCAAACCAGTCAGCAACACTCAACCAAAAAAATGATATGTCCTCTCAATGAATCAGCCCATATGTGATATGTCCACTCAATTAGTCACCGACACTCAGCCCATATGTAATATGTCCACTCAACCCATATGCCCTACATCTAAATTAACACTCATGCATCAAATCACCAAATTCATCTCCAAATCTTACAAAAAAAACCAAAACAAGAAGCCTTCCAAGTGCTCATGTAACGAGAAGATAGTGGTGAGTACAACATATGTGCACATTAAGTTGTACACACCCCTTCATGATTTTTGCATGTACTGTATAATCTCTACAAGTGGCAAATTTTGAGGAAGTCAATGCTAATTAGGTGCCATGTGGTGTACGAATTAGAATTGGCCCAAAATCCCTCTTACCAACCCACCAACGAAGCTGCACTCAACACAAGTGCAGAGTTGGTTCATTGTCCGAAGACTTTTGGTTGCTACTATACCTCATCTTGACAAGCATGTTACTGTCAAAGTAATGAATAACCTCCATCTTGTCACCAAATCAAGTGTCTCCAGAGAAAGAACCATCCCCATTCAACAAAATAAAATAAAATACCCAAAGCATGAACTTGAACCATTGGTCTGATAGCTATATAGAGCTACTACACCGTTCCGTGAATATAGCGTAGACTAGACTATTTGAAATTTCCTACACTAATTGAAAATTTACATGCAATTGTTGACTGACACACACTTGCTTGAGAACAAATACCCAATCCGAACTTGGCATGCACATGCTTTGATGGAAATTAGTGTGGGTGATCTACATCAATAATCCCTCTACACTACATTCAGTGTTTTGTGTAGTAAAAGGAGATGTCGTGGAGCACGTGTATTTTCCTTTCCAGGGACAGTACGCTTCCAGAAAGTATGAAACCTTGGACAAGAGCGTCAGATTTCACTCTCAAACACAATCCAGTTGTTTGGTGAGGATGGGACGCACCTCGAGCGTCGTGGTGGCGCTGGTGATGGTCGCGGTGTGTGCAGCTGCTGCTGAGAAGGTGGATGCAACGCTGCGTGTCTACAATGGCATTAAAGGTGGCGCCAATATCACGGTGACTACGCCCGGATGCTGCAGCTGCAACCCACCCCCCGGAATGGCGTGTGCCTTGGTGGTTTTGTGTAGGACGTGCATTGAGTTCATTCAGAGCAAGACGATAGGGACGCTGCAGCCCGGAGCGGGTCCTTATCCTCTCACGTCGCTGGGCGTCCGAGTTCATGAGACAGATACTTCTTACTGTGTGGCTGAGCGCGACCTCCAGTACCTGACGGCCACGGCCCTGCTCCGCGTTGGTCCTGGCCTCTGTGGCACAGCGTCTCCGTTCGGTATCCAAAGTGTTGTGGTTGACGGGTCGAACCGCTTTCATACTTGCCTGCCATCATGTCGTTAGTGACACGTTCTGTGAGAGAGAGGAGTTGTGGTTTGGGAATTGACATCTGGAGCTTGATAAGACGTACGATAGTATAGAAATCAATGCGTAGAGACTCGCAATACTATTGTCTCTTTGTGTGATGAAATTCCAAGTACGCTAGCTTCTGGTGAATTCATGCTAATGTGCTGAGGTCTACTTGAAATGATTACAATTCGCACTCTGAGAACATTGTGTATGTAGATCAATTATGCGTTCAGAGATTGTTGTTGTTGTTCGCCTCTCACCTCACGACATCCTCTGCGCAGTAACTCACTGTGAGTCACTGGTATGATATATAAAATGTGTCCAAGGATGTGGGCAAAAGTGAAGGGGCAAGATCGGCTCCCATGATCTTCTGTTCATGAAAAACAAGGCTAGCATAAACTTTGAAAGGTTCTCGCCGATCATCCACTGGAATGCCGCGAACTGCTCTTCGTGTGAACCGAACGTAGAGGCCGGCCTTGGCGCGTCAGAACAAAATGAATCGTGTATCCTCTCAAAGATTAGAAATCAGAACATACGTGCTTCCAGATGTGGCGTTGCAATTAACCCCAAACCAAGCACATCACTCCTTCACACAACGATCTAATAAGATAGCCCACTCACATAGAAATGTCACTGAATGACGAAGAAAAGGTCATACGCAGCTCAACTCAACCAGAAATTTCATATAAGCGAACCGTACTAGCTCAAAACTTGGGCAGCAGCGCGTTGTCCTTTCGATGAATCATGAAGCGTTCGACCAGCAGTTGTCAAACCTTCATCGAAAGGACAACGTGAGAAACTCTCATAGATTTCATTAATCAATTATTGCTTCAACTCTTAAATGCCATTTTGTAGCACCAAGCTAGTTCATCTCCATTATTTTCCATTGTTTACAGAGTATGCTAGATTTCTCACATTAGGTGAAAATAAAAGTTCAAATTTCTGAAAAAAAACACATGAGAGGACAATGGACAACATGAATACCACCAATGGATTGACAACGACAATTTCAAATGTGTCATGTATATATGTGTCATGTGTCATGTATGTAAGTGTCATGACAACAATTTCAAATTTGTCATGTATATGTGTCATGTGTCACGTATATATGTGTCATGGCAAGGATTTCAAATGCCTTTCCCCTCTCCAAACCAAGTCATGACACATTTGAGGACACGCTATCAATACGTGCAGAAAATGTGCAAAAAATCCACATCAGGCTAGTACAACTACCCTTATCTTGCGTTGAAAAATCAAAGTTGAGTGACTGATAAATAGAACACTAGTTGAATTGGTAGTCTATGAAGCCCTTACTAACCATGATAATATCTCATCTTGACAAGCATCATGTAACTGTTGAAGTGATGAATAACCTCAATCTTGTCACCCAATCGAATGCCTTCACAGAAAGCCCATCCCCATCTCTTCTTACAAATGAACACTGATGAAGTCGGGTGAAGTCACGTAGTAGTGGGTCGAAACCCGGTGAAGCCATGTGGAGATCTCCGGGTGACGTTTCCGAGCAGTTATTGGCAAATACATGACTGGCAGGTACATGAGTAGCGTCATTCTAGAGACAGAACGCTTAAGAAAAAGTATAAAAAAACCCAGGACAAGAGCTTCAGATTTCATTCTCAAACACAATCCAGTTGTTTGGTCAGGATGGGACGCACCTCGAGCGTTGTGGTGGCTCTGGTGATGGTCGCGGTGTGTGCAGCTGCTGCTGGGACGGTGGATGCAGACCTGCGTGTCTACAATGGCATTGAAGGTGGCGCCAATATCACAGTGACTACGCCCGGATGCTGCAACAATTGCGCTCCAGATATGCAGTGCCCCGCTGTATGTAGGCCGTGCAGTGTATTCATTCAGAGCAGGACGATAGGGACGCTGCGGCCCGGATCGGGTCCTTATCCTCTCACGTCGCTGGGCGTCCGAGTTCATGGGACAAACACTTCTTACTGTGTGCCTGAGTCCGGCCTCAAGTACCTCACGGCCACAGCCCTGCTCCGCGTCGGTCCTGGCCACTGCGGCACAGCGTCTCCGTTCGGTATCCAAAGTCTTGTTGTTTACGGATCAAACCGGTTTTTTGATACTTGTCTGCAATTATGTTAGATTCTGTGAGAGAGGAATTGACATCTGGAGCTCCATAGGATGTATGACAGTGTCGAAATCAAGCCATAGATTTTGGCAATACTTCAAAGTTCGCTTTAGGACCTTATATTAGTAACTGGGACCACATGACTTGGTTTGGTTTTGGAAGAGGTGTGGAGGACTACACTAAACACACTGAATATAGTGTAGAGGGATTATTGATGTAGATCACTCACACTAATTTCCATAAAAGCATGTGCATGCCAAGTTCTGATTGGGTATTTATTCTCAAGCAAGTGTGTGTCAATCAACAATTGCATGTAAATTTTCAATTAGTGTAGGAAATTTCAAATAGTCTGGTCCAGACTATATTCATGGAACGGTGTACTGATCAATTCTTTGGGAACTTAGAGTAAGGTAAAACCCCCCATTATCAACAATTTAAGCAATTTGCATATATGGAGAGCGAGAGAATTATGCGTTTATGTTTTAGTGATAGCAAATAGAATTACATTTTCAACTCAAGTAATTTAATACATTTTTCAATGAAATGCGATATAGAAATGAATTTTCAAAGTGTGCTGCTCGTAGCTGTCCATAGGTGCTCCCCTTGAGTGCTAACCAAAAGTAAGGGGTTTTGAGTCATAGCTAACCTTTATTTGGATGGGTGAATGGGTGGTAAATTGGTAATAGGATGGAAGTGGGTTGTATATACTCTAATTTCATAAATGTCGGTTATGAATTTTGGTTAGTTACTAGGGGTTTACCTTATTATGGGGGAGCTTTAGCTTGCTTTGGGTAAGTGCATGAGAGGAAAGCAAAGGGAAAGAAAAAATGAGATTTGAAAATGAAAAGAAATAAAACTTGAATGATTTCATGCTTATCTTTTCATAGAATGTATGAGTACGAGTGACAATCAATGTTCTTAAGCCGTATCATGGCCATATTCATTAAATTGAGACTTTTCAGAGATTTTGAGACAAAATGCTAGTTCTTGAAAATTCATTTAAAAAAATAATGACTACAACAAAAAATAAATAATGCTCAAATAGTGATTCTATAATGAAAATCTAAAAGCTCATGTTGTTATTTATTTATAAAAAAATACTAGTAAAGAGATAAAGCGGTTTATCCTTGAGTCGAGGATAAAATTGAGACTGCAAAAAGTCTCAATTTAACGAATATGACGTTTATCCAAATCAAGCTAAAGTTCCTCTGGAGTACAATAAATTCATGAAGAGTTGATTGGTTGTTTCCCACACCTTTCTCAAGCCAAGTCTACTTCTCCATGTGGTCCCAATTACGAACATGGGATCATGAAGTAAAAGGTGGCATGTGAGGTCACCCCTTTCACTCCAAAAAAAAAAAAAAAAAAAAACTCCAATATCTAGCGCTCTATTACCACCACCAGCTTTAACCACTTCCAAAGAATCTTCCAAAAGGGAACAGAAATACCACCAATCAATTGAATAGTGTTGTCATCCTGAACTGAAGTCTGACCTTAGGGCCTTACCACACGGGAGGGGGAGGAAGTTTCACAACTTCCTCCAACATGGCACTAGTGGCACGAAAAATATTCTTTTCCTTCAACATGGCACTAGTGCCTCTGGACTTCCAGGCACTAGTGCCTAGTAGTTTTCAACGGCAATTATTGTGCCAAGTCATTGCCATGTAGATTCCAAAGCAACATCCAATGCAAATTCCAAAGCTACAAAGTTGCTCCATGTCATTCTTGCCACTCCCCCTACTTCCTCTCATGTGGCAACCACTTGCTAATTTGAACCAATGTGAGTCATCCAACCCATTGCCTTTCTTCTCGTGTGGTTTAGATGACAACGATTTCAATGGTGTCGTGTGTCGTGTGTCATGTATGTAGGTGTCATAATGTAACGATTTCAAATGCGTCATGTATATATGTATCATGACAACGGTTTCAAATGCTTTTCCCCTCTCTAAAGCAAGTCATGACACATTTGAAGACACATGTGTCAAGTGCTCTTAAATAGAGCTCTCGAAACAAGCTCTGAGATCGTGAAGAAAACATGCAGAATTGCGCATCAGATCCACATCAGGCTACTACACTCCAATCCTGCCTTGAAAACAATTGAAGCTAAGCTGGCTCATAAATAGAAAAATAATTGTCTTGATTGCGGTTGTAGTTAAATTGGCAGTCTGTGAAGCCCTCCATAACCATGAATGTTTCTCATCTTGAGAAGCATATAACTGTTGAAGAGATGAATAACCTCCATCTTGTCACCAAATCAAGTGCCCTCACAGAAAGAACCATCCCCATTCAACCCAAAACAAAAAAAATAAAAAAAGAATACCCAAAGCATGAACTTGAACCATTGGGCTGATAGCTAATTAGAGCTACTAGTAAAAGGAGCTGTCGTAGAGCACTTGTATTTTCCTTTCCAGAGGCAGTACGCTTCCAGAAAGTATTAAACCTTGGAAAAGAGCTTCAGATATCACTCTCAAACACAATCCAGTTGTTTGGTCAGGATGGGACGCACCTCGAGCGTTGTGGTGGCTCTGGTGATGGCCGCGGTGTGTGCAGCTGCTTCTGGGACGGTGGTTGCAACGCTGCGTGTATAGAATGGCATCGAAGCTCAGGCCAATATCACGGTGGTGTTTAAGCCCGGGTGCTGCTGGTACTGCCCCCCAGGTATGTTATGCGCCGCAGTGTGTATGCCGTGCAAGGGCCCCGTCATTCAGAGGAAGATGACAGTGACGCTGGATGGAGCGGGTCCTTATCCTCTCGCGTCGCTGGGCGTTCAAGTTCATGGGACAGTCACTTCGTACTGTGTGGTTGAGTGCGACCTCCAGTACCTGACGGCCACGGCCCTGCTCCGCGTTGGCCCTGGCCACTGCGGCACAGCGTCTCCGTTCGGTATCCAGGGTCTTGTTGTTGACGGGTCAAACCGGTTTCATACTTGCCTGCCATCATGTCGTTAGTGACACATTCTATGTGAGAGTGAAGTTGTGGTTTGGGAATTGACTTTTGGAGCTTGTTGCGACGTATGATAGTATAGAAATCAATCCGTAAAGATTCGCAATACTATTGTCTCTTTGAATGATGAATTTCAAAGTGATTACGATTTGCACTTCTTAAAACACTGTGTATGTCGATCAATCATGCGTTCATAGATTGTTGTTGTTGTTCGCCTCGCACCTCACGACATCCTCTGCGCAGTAACTCACTATGAGTCACCGGTATGATATATAAAATGTGTCCAAGGATGTGGGCAAAAGTAAGGGGGCAAGATCGGCTCCCATGACCTTCTGTTAATGAAAAACAAGGCTAGCATAGACCTCGTAAAAGTTTCTTGCCGATCATCCGAGACGACAAATGCAATGCCAGAAATTTCGCAACTGAACCTCAACCAGAAATTTCATACAAGAGATCCGTAGCTTAAAACTTGAGCAGCATCATGGATCCCTTTATTTATCCCTGGTCAAGCGTTGCACCAAGCCTCAGCCTGTGGGTCCATTTTTCTGGCCTTCTCACTTTTGGGGGTCTAGAGACTTTTTTGGGAATTTTTTTGGCCTTCTCATTTTCGGAGGCCTCCCCTTTGATCAAATAGGCCCCCCTCCAACATAAAAGCAAGGACCGGTTTTGTCCCTACCCTCCCCCACCCTCCCAAGCTAGAGGCTTGATGCAACACTCGTCCGGGGTATTTAGTGGGATCTCAGCAGACTGCATCACCAAACAGACAGCTAGAAGCGTACGTGTTCAACCAAAAGTTGTCAAACCTTTATCAAGAGGAGAGCTTTAGAAAATCTCATAGATTTCATTATCTATTTATTGTTGAACAACTCTTATTCCCTGAAGGCCCATTTAAGTTTTAACCCTGTAGGAGTGTTTTTCATTTTGGGCAAGTTCCTAAAATTTGTAAAAAAATCTCTTTTTTTGAGATTTTAAAATGAGATTGTCCTTGATAAGAGCTTCGTGGAATTTTATTTTATTTTATTTTTTGGATTCATTATATGAAAGTTATTAGCCTTCAAAGTTAAATTGGGGACTCTAGGCTGCTCCAAATTTTTTGCTAGAAGTTTCTATTGACATTGAGATTTTCCATACATATAGAGAATATTACCTTCTTTGAGGATGTCAAAAAACTTCTTGTCTTTAGTGTAAAAAAACATTTTCACACATTGTCAGGCAAGTTACCAAAAAACTTCTACCTTTCTACATAAAACCTAGAGATCTTCATATTTTTCACGTTTTTTTTTTGACAACAATATGTGGTGAAAACCTTCTTATTTAATGTTTGGATTATCAACTTTTAAAAATATTAAGTTTGCAAAAAACTAAAAAGTGAATGGAAATTTTTGAACCTCCACTTCTTGCACATTTGTTTTGAATATGCTACACCCCTTCTCTACCTCTAAAAATTGGTGCATAAGAAACCAACATCATTCTTAATACAATGGTAAAAGATTTAGACCTTGTGTAGTGCAATTCATTTAACACCAAGTGAAGTCAAAGTCTGTTGATCCACTCAAGGCAAGATAGAAAATGGACCATTTTCCTTGACTTCACACGCTATAATCTTCATATTCAGTGTGGTGGATTGTAGCCAAAGCTAATTGGTAAGTTTATGAAAAAATCTATTTTAAGATCTTATGGTTAAAAGTCTAAAAATTGTACTTCAAAATTAACTTTCCTTGCCACTTTTTGATAGTGGTAGTTTTGGAGGATTTTTTGAGGGAAAAATGCCTTGGGCCTCTAGGGGTTAAATGCCATTTTGTAGCACCAAGAATCCAAGATTGTTCATTTCCATTAGTTTCCATTACAGTAGTGTGAACAGTGTTCAAAATGTAGATTCAATCTTTAAATACAAGGAGAAATGCTAGATTCATCACTTGAGGTGAATAGAAAAGTTCAAATTTGGAAATTTCTGTGAAAAAAACAGAGTACAATGGGCAACATGAATACGAGTGATTGATTGAGTAGCGTTGTTATGATAACGATTTCAAATGTGTCATGTATGTAGGTATCATGACAACGATTTCAAATTTGTCATGTTATATGTGTCATGACAAGGATTTCAAATGCTTTTCCTATCTTTAAACCAAGTCATGACACATTTGTCATGACACACTTGAGGACACGCTCTCAAAGGTGCAGGAAACGTGCATAAAATCCACATCAGGCAAGTACAACTACCCTTATCCTGTGTTGAAAAATCAAAGCTGAGTGACTGATAAACAGAACACTACACCGTTCCGTGAATATAGTGTAGACCAGACTATTTGAAATTTCCTACACTAATTGAAAATTTACATGCAATTGTTGACTGACACACACTTGCTTGAGAACAAATACCCAATCAGAACTTGGCATGCACATGCTTTGATGGAAATTAGTGTGAGTGATCTACATCAATAATCCCTCTACACTATATTCAGTGTTTAGTGTAGTAATTTCGTTAATTGCGGTCGTAGTTAAATTGGTAGTCTATGATCTTAATCCCTTACTAACCATGATAATATCTCATCTTGACAAGCATGTAACTGTCGAAGTGATGAATAACCTCGATCTTATCACCCAATCGAATGCCTTCACAGAAAGCCCATCCCCATCTCTTATTAAGTTATTACAAATGAACACTGGTGAAGCCATCTCTTATTATAAATGAACACTGGTGAAGCCATCTCTTATTACAAATGAACACTGGTGAAGTTGGGTGAAGTCAGGTGAAGTCACTTAGTAGTGGGTCAAAACCAGGTGAAGCCATGTGGAGATCTCTAGGTGACGTTTCCGAGCAGTTATTGAGATACCGTAGGTGAACCTCTAGTTCGACTTGAAATAATTAGAAAAGCCCATGCCAGATTATGTGGAAAATAATTTTTTGAAAATGCCAAATTTATTGGAAATGCATTGTGAGATATCAAAGGGGATTCGGGCTTGGAAGGTCTTCATTCATGGCCTCTCATGCATGAACTCTTGGGTTTGGAATCCCAAGGTCTTGAGTTCAGTCCCCATGGACATTAGAGTAGATAAAATACAATGGTCTATGACTTCTTGCCAAAAATTACATTATTATTATTTTGAATGGCAAATGTCATTTTTTCACTTTAATTAATTATTCGGCATTAAGGTGCCAAACCAGAGGTTCACCTACGGTATATAGGATTAGCATATATTGGGAGTAGCGTCACAGGGGATACCCAGATATTTCTAGGGATTGTCTCATAGATACATTTGGGGGTTGTTGTTGGCCTGTTGGGGACAACAGAGTTCTCTAGTTGACCAAAATAGGGCACCCAAAGCATCAACTTGAATCATTGGTTCAATAGCTGTTTAGAGCTACTAGTAAAATTAAGCCAAAGGAGATGTCGTGGTACACGTGTATTTTCCTATTTGAAGACACTACGCTTAAGAGAAAGTGTATAAACCTTGGACAAGAGCTTCAGATTTCATTCTCAAACACAATCCAGTTGTTTGGTCAGGATGGGACGCACCTCGGGCGTCATGGTGGCTCTGGTGATGGTCGCGGTGTGTGCAGCTGCTGCTGAGACGGTGGATGCAACATTGCGTGTCTACAATGGCATTGAAGGTGGGGCCAATATTACGGTGACTACGCCCGGATGCTGCAGCAACTGCGCCCCAGACAGGGTGTGCGCCGCTGTGTGTAGGCCGTGCAGTGTGTTCATTCAGAGCAAGACAATAGTGACGCTAGGGCCTAGAGACGTGGGTCCTTATCCTCTCCCGTGGCTGCGCGTCCGAGTTCATGAGAAAAACACTTCTTTCTGTGTGCCTGAGAGCGACCTCAAGTACCTCACGGACTCAACCCACCTAAGCGCCTCACGGACACGGCCCTGCTCCGCGTTGGTCCTGGCCACTGTGGCACAGCGTCTCCGTTCGGTATCCAAAGTCTTGTTGTTGACAGGTCATACCGGTTATTTGATACTTGTCTGCAATTATGTGAGACTAGTGGAACCCCCATCGGAACCCCCATCGTAACCGACAGGCCATGAGCACCTATGAAGGTGGTAATGTATGTAGATGCAAATTGCTTCATAAAGTTACACAATACCATACCCATGACTCACAAACTCCACCTCTCAATCTCTCAGAAACTCATGCTCTAAAGTTTTCAAAACTTCAACATCTCAAGCACTAAACATACTTTATTCCTGAGTTTGCAACTTGGCTTTTATTAATTACAAACAACTCGCCTGCTCATTTCCAACTTCGCAGGTCGGTGCTGCATCCTCACAGAGATCATGGCCAGCTTCGTGTAACGATGACGATCTGCTCTCGCAATTGCCACTTCATTGTGAAGTAATACCTCAACACTGCAAAGCACTCAACTACACCCGACAATATGCCTCAGACACACCTCACCTTTTAAGCACACACAGTGGTAACAGGTATCTGATACAATATATGTATCGTAGCTACAGTACACCGTAGCTTCCAAGGGATTATATACCAGCACATTGTACTTTGTTGATCGCGTTCATACGGTCGAGATGATGCTGGTGTCATAAGCCATCGGGGAAGTTTACCTCCTCGCCATGTTGGTGGACTAGGGCAGCAGTGATGGAAAGCTTAGTTTTTATGGGATCTCGCAAGGATTTGTGTGTTTCGATCTCGATGTTTGGTTGTCTCGCCCTACCTCTTGCACTGCTTTGATTCTTTGACCTCCATCTGGTCGTCGATGTCGAAGCCGACAGCGCCAGCAGGTTGTGAAGCGAGAGCGTCATAATGATGCGTATATTACGAAGGTGGTAATGACGCGTGATAGGAGTCCCGGCGAGGGCGCGTGAGGCGAGCGGGAAGGGCGAGGGTGATCTGCGAGCGGGCAGGGCGAGGGTAATTTGCGAGTGAGGAGGGTGATTTGCGAGCGGGAACTGCAAGAGGAAGCGACAAAGCAAGCCTAGGAAACCGAGGTCCACATAGAGCGTGTTGGAGGTGGAACACGGCCGGCGTCTCTTCGTCGCCAAAACGAAATCGCTTCCAGTTCTCAATGACCGGTATGATGCATTGAAATGTGTTCATGGATGTGGGCAAAAGTGAAGGGGCAAGATCTCCCATAATTTTGTTCATAAAAGACAAGACTGGTCAGCACAAACCTCGTAAAGTTTCTTGCTGATCATCCAATGGAATGCCGCAAACTGCCCTTCATGTGAAATGAACATAGAGGCCAGCTCAAAACATGTGTGCTTCCACATGTGGCGTTGCAATTAACCCCAAACCAAGCACATCACAATTTCACAGAACGAACTGAAAAGGTAACCCACATGCACAGGAATGTCATTGCAATGACGAGAAAGCGATCTTACGCATCTCAATACAACTAGAAATTCATGCAAGAGGTCCAACGTAGCTCAAAACTTGAGCAACAGCACCAATCAGAAACGTGTTCAACCAGCAGTTGTTGAATTGCTTTTCCGAAGGATGACATGAGAAACTCTCGGAGACTCGAACACAATGGATGAAAAAGTTATGCTACCAATTAATTGAGTAGCTATACTTTGACAACAATTTCAAAGATGTCATGAATATAGTATGTGTCATGACAACGACTTCAAATTTGTCATGTATATGCGTGTCATGAAGAGACTTCAAATGCCTTTTCTCTCTCTCAACCAAGTCATGACACATTTGAGGACACTCTCTCTAAACGTACACAAAACGTGCATCAGATCCACATCAGACTACTGCAACCCCGATCATGCATTGAACACAATTGAAGTTGAGTTGGCTGAGAAATAGAACACTAATTGTCTTCATTGTGATCGTAGTTAATTTGGCAGTCTATGAAGCCCTCAGTAACCATGAATACATCTCATCTTGACAAGCATATAACTGTCAAAGTGATGGATAACCTCCATCTTGTCACCATATTATTGCCGTCGCAGAAAGCCCGGCCATCCCCATCTCTTGTAACAAATGAATAGAGGTGAAACCACGATCGAAACCTGGTGAAGCCACGATCTCAGGGCGACATTTCCAAGGAGTTACTGATAGCTATAGAATTGGCAGATCCGAGGCAAATACGAGACTGCCCATGCCCCGTCGAGAGATGCGTCCGGGGATTGCTGCTCGTGGTTTGTTGGAAACAACGAGGGTCCACTAGTTGAACCAAAACAAAAAAAAAAGGCACCCAAAGCATCAACTAGAATCAGCGGTCTGATAGCTGTAGTCAAATAAATCCAACGGAGACGTCGTGGATCACATGTATTTTCCTTTTTAGGGACACCTTCCAGAAAGTACAAAACCTTGGACAAGAGCTCCAGACTTCACTCTCAAACACAGTCCAGTTGTTTGGTCAGGATGGGACGCACCTCGAGCGTTGTGGTGGCTCTGGTGATGGTCGCGGTGTGTGCAGCTGCTGCTGGGACGGTGGATGCAACACTGCGTGTCTACAATGGCATTGAAGATGGGGCCAGTATCACGGTGACTACGCTCGGATGCTGCGGGGATTGCGCCCCAAACATGCAGTGCGTCGCATATTGTAGGCCGTGCAGCAGCGTGGTCATTCAGAGCAGGACGATAGGGACGTGGCCGTCCGGAACAGGTCCTTATTCTTTCAGGACGCTGTTCGTCCAAGTTCATGGGAGAAACACTTCTTACTCTGTGTCTCAGTTCGACGCCCAGTACCTGACGTACACGGCCCTACTCCGCGTTGGTCCTGGCCACTGCGGCACAACGTCTCCGTTCGGTATCCAGGGTCTTGTTGTTGACGGGTCAAACCAGTTCTTTGATATTTGTCTGCAATCGGCATCTAGAGCTCCATAGGACGTATGACCTGAGTGTAGAAACTGTGAGAAATATTGTTTACGGTAGTTACTGAATAAAAGATGGAGCGCTACTTATATTTAGTGTCCACATGAAGTTACTAATCTATGGACATGACTCTTCATAAGAAGTCACGATTATTGAGTTAACTCGTGTGCTACAAATCCACATGTTTAACTGATTTTGTCTAATACTCCCACTAGCGCACTAGTTTACTTTTCCTTTCATCATGTTGAGATGGATGATAATCGTCATCCAAAAACTTCATTAGGTTTTCATGTTTCCGTTGTCATTTGGTAGAGGTGCTGGACAGCCACCTCAAACGTGCAATTAAGGAATTATGAACTTAGCCAAGTGCATGAAATGGCACTAAAAAACAACATGATTTTCTTGAAAATTACAAAAAAATTAAAATTAAAATTAAAAAATTAGTATCGCTTTTGTACTAAATTTACATGTTTGTAGCATTAAATATTGGCTTCTACATGTGCATGTAAAAGATATACATTATCTATTTGTTGGAAGTTATAAAGAACAAATGATTATTATTCCAATTTTTGTTCCTTTTAAGATCGTAGCAATGATGTACTCACATTTTGTAAATACCCATTTTATACGATTATATAATATTAGTATATCTCATTACAATACAAATTTTAAGAGATTTAATGATAAAGACGCAATTCAGTGAGAAAGTGTGAGGTATCTCATTGTTTATTATATTAAAAAACATGTTGAACTGAACAATTTAAAACTTCTGCAAAGAAATATTAAAATCAAACATATTATATTAAACTTAAACATATCAAATGTATCATACTAATCTATCTGGCACCAAAATACCACTTGCTCTACTATGCTAGGGCAGAAAGACTCTCATCATCATTTGGCGACTCAACTCCCTCCACGTGTCCTATGGCATTCTCTACGATAGCTGACAATTCATGAGGCTACATTGGATGATCTATCGTATCTCCAAGACTGAAGGACGCAAACTCAACATATTTGTAACTCCTAGGCTCATCGTGCCGCGTGTGTCCTATACTATTGTCATTGTAGTTGAAGCCATCCTTAAGCAATATTTCTTGGTCTAAAAACAAGGCCCCATAAAATGGAGTGGTGTCCTCCGATGCGCCAAATCTTGGAACGGAAGGCAATAACGGTTGTGTATCACTTCTTGTACTTGCAACCCTATCTTGTGTCTCCAATTCAATCTGTGCTTGAAAAGACTCTAAAGCCTTCAAAACCCTCATCTGCACCGTGAAAAATTCAAGCAAGTCCGATGCTTCTCACTCTACTTCAAGCCTTTGAGAAACAAATGTATTTGCATCTCTTCCCATTGCCACCAAGCTATCATCCACTACACCAACATCTTCCATCCTCTCTATAGATGTCCCTGACATCTCCCGCAAAGTGTCTCCTCCCCTGGCTACATTGATGGAATCATTTCTCTGGTAGGAGAATTGTCCACTTCTTCTTCATTGGTGCTTAAGTCTTTGTTGGTCGAGCTATTGTAAGACAAATAATATTTTCATCCAGATGAACGTGAAAATCTCTCATTTAAAGTTTCTTCCTCGTTGTCGTCGTTCTCTTGCCTCTCTCCACCAATCGCTTCTTCGGTCTTTTATACAATGTTAGTAGCCATGTTTGTTTTATCTGTCATCTTAGCAATTAACATTTGTCCTTGGAAACTGTTGCACAACTCATTGTCTAGGGATCTAGCCTTCTCCTTGCAATCGTCAATGACAATGATCTCAGATCCCTCGAAATCTCCTTAAAGGATCGTTGGAATGGCCGTGGAAATACCACATGCCACTAAATTTCAACCCCGAGGCAAGTACGGACCCACTAGGCTTGACAACTCCAATAGAGATCTCTTGAGATGATCATCTTCAAAAGGCTGCCGTGCATCACTTCACACATCCTGAAATACAAGTGGAAGTAGACAATTTCTAGAAACATAGTTGAGGCCAGGGGGAGTACCAATAGGGTGCTGCATGCAAATCACAACAGCTCCAACTGATTGTACCATTTGCTACAAGTGCCCACTCTTTGTAAAATCAAGAGCATAAAGATGAACCAAGTTGGGATTAAATGCCAAAATTCCAGGTCGCATAGAACAACCCTCAAGAAGCTTCAACTTTGCAAACAACTCTTCGTTGGCATATACAAGCGGTTGTAATAAAAAGATGGCGTTCCATCG
This sequence comes from Bryoerythrophyllum caledonicum, assembly GCA_963971425.1. Classification (NCBI taxonomy): domain Eukaryota; kingdom Viridiplantae; phylum Streptophyta; class Bryopsida; order Pottiales; family Pottiaceae; genus Bryoerythrophyllum; species Bryoerythrophyllum caledonicum. Next base: position 5,410,333 of record OZ020514.1, read on the forward strand.
TTCAATGTTTGTCATCCATAACGCTAGTTGTTCAAAGACTCTCGATAATTGTTCATCACCCAATAAACCATCTCCATGCCTTCCATCGCCACGCCAACAATCATTCACCTACAAGCATGGCTATTCCAATTGTATATGATCTAAATGAAATAACTCACTTCTAAACCAAACCATAAGAGAGATTTGTAGATCATTTTGACCTTGATTTTGAACTTGCATTTTCCATTCCAAACAGGTGGTGCTCAAATCTCTCATATCAAGAGATAAACCATTGTATCCACGGCCTCCTGCTGCAATATTAGGATAATGGTATTTGATGGAAGGGGGATGAGATGGACTATGTCTTCCAGCTTAGACACCTTCTTTCATTTAAGAGCAACCCATGCCGTTTGTGTAGGAGCAACCAAATGCTTTGCCAAGGTATAAAGTTGTCCCTTGCTCCTCGGAAAATACTTCGGTACGGGTATATGAAAGAAATCGTCCATAGAACTTCGTGCACATTCTTTGTTATCTACCATCAACCAATGGATGATATTCATCACCGCTTCTCCTCTATGAAACCGATCAACCGCAAAGGCTATGGTACATACGACGTTGTGGAATCTTGTCGTCTACACCATTGAAGTAATAGTATTGGTGAGGTCTACGCCCATTTCTCCCCAACGGCTTAGCTGCACAAGATTGTATCAACTGTAAATAATATGAATTTAAAATCGAGGTGAGCGGCCACAATCAATTCTATGTCATCACCTTTTGCTTTGGTTGCACATCCACATTGAAATCCAACTCCTTCTGCGCATACCGCTTCTACTTAGTCACTTCCTTCTTGCTATAAAAATAAGTCCATCTTCGTAGTCCTTGCAAATCCGAATGATAGTGTCAAAACAAACATCGCTTGGATTCCAAGCACAACGGATAAGGTCTTGCATGTTCTTGGCCAGCTTCTTAATCGTAACTTCATTACCGTTAGCCATCTTGTACAACTTATGCAGTGCACTTGCAGCATTCACCAAAGCAATGCCTCTACGTGCATCATCCCCACGAACCAAGCTATACGGCCTCCCATACAGAATCCAGATCTTGCGGAGCTTCCTCAAGTCTTCTTCCACGGTCAAATAAGATGTTCTCTCCCACTTCGCCACGTTGATCCGCACCAACTTATCGATGTAAAAATGACGATCATCATACACCACAAAGGTTGCTTCCTGCCGCTCAAAAAACTCGAGGTACTCAGTTGTCGAGATTATATCGTTCCTCCATTGTTCATAGGAACACATTATAAGCTGCTACTATATGTTGTCCATCTACTGGCTCTCAAATAATATGGTCTTGAAGCCAAACCAATTGAGATCCTACACCACCATTTACAAAAGCACTCCCGTGTGTAAGGAGCACGCGATCAAACTCTCATGTTGTTCCTTCATTTGGAAACACCTCTTCGTGCGGAACCGTACCGTCGTCGGTAGCAGTATGCAAAATGTATATGATTGGTCGAAGTACCAATCTGCTCACCCGGGTCCTAAGCTTTGAATCTCTTAAGCGGCTATACACATTTGTAGCCCTCTTCTATAATAAAACTTGATGGTTTGTTTCTGGATTCTTCCACTAAGACAATGCGATCTATATGTGCGTTAGACATAATATTCCCCCACAACAATCCTTTCAAAATCTCCTTCATTGTAAGCACTGGAACTTTGTACGTATGTGAAGTTGGAACATTCAATGGCATCTCTCCATCATGTGAATCCTCTGGAGGATAGTTTGCTAGATTGCAAAACTCATCTTTTTCTTGTGTCAGGGGCGACAAATTTATAGATGCAAGACGCTCAAAGCCTCAACCTAGGATCCTGAAGCTCTCCCTATCAACCTTGTACCGCTTGGATCCATACCTAAAGAGCCTCCACCAGAACCAGAAGTTACATCCCTTTGATCCCGTCGTGGCCGCTGTGAAGGACGTTCTCTTTGTACTAGAGGATGAGGTGATGTAGGCATTTCTATGGATGCGGTAGAATTTTGGTCCTCATGCATGCGCCTCCCCCTGCAGGTTGTCAATCCAATTGCGGCCAACGTGTAAGAACTTGATAAATTGGATCTGTCTTTTCTGATTTTGCTCATAGAGCTTGAGCTACTGCACATGTTGGATCCGTTGCCCATAATGCCTCATATCTAATATTCTCATTTATAATCCTCTTAGCATGTGGCACCATCTTTGGCAATAACGCCAAAGAGGCCAAAACATTATTGTGCCTAGCAGTATGTACCATAGGATGTATGCTCACCCAAAGCGTCTGCAGTGATCTGAGTAATTTCACTTGCCCTGGATTTTGGATGAGATTTACAGGGACAGGTGCTAGAAGCAACTTCTTAGAAAGAGAAAACTTCACCATTGCTATATCAGGATCTGATACCAACGTCACATATACCATATCATCAGGTCAACCAGAAATTGTTTGGTTTCAGCCGCAACATCTCCTCAATCCTAATGAACGCATAGTTAATTGAAAGGAATAAATTGTCACCTACAAGAATGGCTTAAACGGCTCTACTTCCGCAATCCACCAACCATGGCTCTCCAATCTTTGTCAATATTAGGTGCCATAATGCCACACTCTAAAAACCTGAATGTCATTAGCATACAGTAGTAATTGTTAAAATGGTGTAAAATCTATTCTTGCTTGTATAGTTTTTTAATCTTAAAGATAATCAAGTAACATCAAAAGATAATTATTTGACACTAGAATACCATGTGTATGGTTTCTGATTAACCCCTAAATTACCAAGAGTCCCCATGGGGAGCTTTTGAAGGTTTGGGCAGGTTCCTCATGTGTCAATTTAAAACATTAATTTTTTGAAATTTTTGGAGTTGAAAATTATTGGACAAGGTTTCAAAAATTCTTCTTCCTTTCTACATAAACTTTGAGAGCTTCATATGAAATTTTTCTTTTTATTTTCCCCATGGCATTATGTGGTGTAAACCTTCTTATTCACCATTTGGATTATCATTCTAAAACATATCCTAAGTTCACAACAAAATAATACGTGGATTGACAATTTTTGAACCTCCACTCCTTGCACAATTTTTTGAATATGCTACATCCTTTTTATACCTCTAAAAATTGGTGTACAAGGAACTAGTATCATACTCAATATGGTGGTAATGAACTTAGACCTTGTGTAGTACAAAATTTGGACACCAAGTGAAGTCAAATTCTTCTGATCCACTTAAGGCATTGAAGAAAATGAACCCTTTCTTGTACTTCAAACACTATAATCTTTCAATCCGTGCGGTCAAATTCTATGAAATTTTGTGACTTTGGTAGCTAATAAGTCTAACTTTCATTTCTTGCTTACTAATTGCACTGAGACGAGCAGTTTTGAAGTGTTTTTGATTTGTAAATGGCTTGGTAATTGAAGGGTTAAACTTCAATTTTTTTAAACCGTGCAATTTTCTAAATCTACAAGTTGGTGTATATGCTCTCCAAGTGAGCTAACATATGAATGAAATGACCTCCAAATAAAATGACCTCCAAATAAAATATGAACTCCAGATAAAATTACCTCCAAATGAAAGATGGCTTAGACTAGATGAAATGACCTCAAAATGAAATGATCTCTAAATGAAAGATGACCTCTAGATGAAATGACCTCCAAATGACCTTTATATAAAATTACCTCCAAATGAAAAATGACCTCGTGATGAAATGACCTCCAAGTAAAAGATGACCTCCAAAGAAAATGACATGTGAATGAAAGATCTTAGTTGATAAATCTTCAATCCAAAGGTGTGAAAATACATAAATTCAAGTATTGTAGGTTAACCCTTTTACACCAGAAGGTACCACTAGTGACCATATTATTCTACATGTATGGTGTTGTATTTGAACACGATAAGGTTCACATATTGAAATGACCTCCGAATAAAAGATTTTTGTCGAGGAATCTTCAATACAAAAGTCTAAGTCTTGCTAAACCATAATACAGAGTAAAATTTGTATATGTATATATGTATATATGGTTCGCAACTATCGATACAAAGTTAAAAGAAGCTACACCTTACATTGTAATTGGCTCAATGGATGACTCTTGTGACACCATGATATGTGTGCTTGAATCACATTGAACATCAAAAGGTTAGAAGGTAAACCACTAAGCCAAAAAAACACAAGCATCGCCTTGACCCTCAGACTTCCGTGATTGGTGCCATTTATTAGAAATGGAATCATGGTCATTTATAAGAAGGATGTCGGTGAATTAAACCTCTCCTGTAGTTGGACAATACCCTCCATTACAAATTGTATGTACCTTAATGAAATTCTTCCTGGTGAGAACTTCCGACCACCATAAGCACCACACTACTCATCACTCCGCTCACAACGCCATCGTCACCATTCTCAATTTCTCCTTCTCACCAGCTCATATCATTTCACATGCAAGTGCCATACCTCCGGAGACTACTAAAAATGCTCAAAAAGGAAACAGCGTTGCTGCGATCGACAACCCTTAGATGGCCTCCACTGTGAGCTTCTCCACGTGCTGGATCTTGGTGTCGATCTACAGGTCGATGTGCGAGTCTTAGATATCAAGTAGAATATTTGTAGGGTAGGGTATTTGAAGGATATCAAAGGGTGATATCAAGATCTTGGGTGGTCATTGCAAAGCGCCTCCCTAGAGGTCCGCGTGTCAAAGTTGGGAGCATGTCGAAGTTAGGAGCACGTCGAAGTTAGAAGCACGTCGAAGTTGGGAGCGGATCAAAGTTAGGAGCACTTCAAAGTGGAGTAACCCGTCACTGGTTAACTTTGATCTTGTGGAGACGAATTGATCTCCGAGATCAACTCATAGTACAACGCGCTTACCACCTTCGATCTCGTGGAGGAGGTCGATCGCACAACATCGATCAGCAGAGAAGCCGATGTCACCCCACGGTGAATGATGAACGATGTTGGAGAAGGAGGACCAAAGTCACGAGATCTAGGAGGTTGCAAGGTTCAAGATGTAGGGGTTGCGAGGTTCAAGATCTAGGAGAAAGGAGCGAGATGTGCGAGGAGTGAGCCAAGAGCGAGGAGGTTGCCACGATCTGAGGTTGCAAGGAGTGAGTCAAGAGCAAGGATGAAGATCTGAGGTTGACGAGCAAGAATGAAGTGGGCTTCACGTAGCGAGCTTGACGTGTGAGGTTCACGAACATGCTTTACTCAGCTTGGTTCCGTGCAAGCTTCTGGAAACAAATGATCGAGGTCCGGGTTTCACACGGTTCTTGGATGCTACCTTGTCCCATGAGATGGTTGTCGTGATCTTGACGTTTCATTGTCGAGGTTGCAAGAACTAGGGCTGGGTCTAGTTTTCGGCAGTTGCAGAGTGGAAATATTTTGCGAAAGATGGTTTTGCGGATAGACGAGGGAGATGATTTTGCGGTGAAGTTGAAGGTTTGCAGAGGTGGCCTGATTGTTGAACGTGATCTGCGCATCTGAGAGTAGTCCTGGGAATGAGGTCTGTGACACAGACGGCTCCCGCGTAGCTTTGGTTGAGGAATTGATTGAGAAGATGAAGCGATATGCAGACAAAGGTTAGAGGCGCTGATGTAAAGGTTTAAGATTGTGCTGGAAATGAGCAGAAGCGGTGTGTTGGCGAGATGCAAGCGTTTTGATTGCAGTGCAAGGGAGCTTGGTTGTGGAAATTGATTGATTGTCGATGTTTTCATTCACTTTGATGTTGTGGAGCTCGTGCATGTGCAATGAGAATGGTTGCGTTTTGTGTTACATGTTAGTAGCTGCAGAGAAATGATGAATTCAGCTTTTTAGATTGTGGGACCGTTTTTGTGGAGCCACTTTGCAAAATATCTCTAGTATCATCAACACCAAGGTGAAGTACACTACTAGCAAGGTGCTCCACACAGAAGATGAACTTGGCACTACACCGTTCCGTGAATATAGTGTAGACTATTTGAGGTTTCCTACACTAATTAAAAATTTACAGGCAATTGTTGACTGACACACACTTGCTTGAGAACAAATACCCAATCAGAACTTGTCATGCACATGCTTTGATGGAAATTAGTGTGAGTGATCTACATCAATAATCCCTCTACACTATATTCAGTGTTTAGTGTAGTATTTTTTTGTGTAATAACCTAGAAGGAAAGTAAAGAATACAACAAATCAGGGCAAGTAGAGATGCATTGCTAGGATACCTGAGAGCTCATGATGCCACAATGCTGCTGCTGCAGCTCAGTTGTGAAATGTCACAATATTTGAACTGGTTGATCCCAAATAATCCCGCACCTCTTCATGATCAGGTCATGTGCGGAAATATTGTGGTCATGGGCGTTATTGAAGAAAATATGTAATAAAGTCTAACAAGACTTACACCTCTTTATTTAAGTTTCTGCAACAAGTATTCTCTTATTGCGGTGTTTGGCCTCGTAGTCGTGACTGAGCTCATATTGACTAGTTTTTAGTATAATAACATCATATTAGTCCGTTCTCCATCGCAAACTTGCCGACCAGTCTTGTAGATGTATTTGAAAATTGTACAATCAGATAAAAAAATTAAAATAAAAACTCCAGTCCCCGAAGGAGACTAGCGTGAATATTGTGTTTGTTCATTCTCTTCACTAAGCATATGGCCACGGGACATAGGCTAGTGTAGTAGAATTACTCCCCCCTCTCGAGGATAAACACTTTTCTACACTAAGTGCTTCTCCAAAGGACTTTGTGGGTCTACCACCATAGTCCATTATGGTCTTGGGACCCCCACCATAATTGGGTGGACTATGGTGGTAGGCACCACGTCGGCAATAGGACTTGAACTCATAACCACCTCACCGGTGTCGTGTTGTAAATTACTACACTATGTAAAAAGATAATATAGATACAAAAAGTGTGGTCGTAGAGTGACATACAGTTTAATTCAATGTGGGAACATTTGGAGCTTGTTAGCCTAGCTTGGATGTACTGCATCTCTTGTCTCTAGCTCAGGGGTAGGTAGGTGGCCAGTTGGCTGCTTATTTTCCTGCTCTCACTAGCAAGTGCCAAGCCGCAGCCGCCCGAACAGTTCAACGAGTTCAATGAGACTCGAACTCGGAATCAGTCGGCGGATAACAAACGGGCTCTAACAGCCAACCAAGTCTGCAACTTGGCGATTATCATCGAGCCTGCAATAGTCTTATACTACTACAGATAAGTCGTTTGTTTCTTAATCTGACTTTACTGTGGACCATCTTTTAGATGGAAAGGCATCTATGGCTACTTAAATTTGCTTAGCCGTTTCCAATTAAAGAAATGTCATTGAGTTAATGTTAGGGAAGGCAAGCTTCTTGATGAAGTTATCGAAAAACATATAAAGGGTAGATGGTTGCCGTGCCTTATGCATTACTTCAGGTCATTATTAGTTTGGATTGTTTCTTCTTAGTTTCTATAGGTTGATAGTATGGCTTCTCAAGACCCTGATGATTGGGAGTTTCCTTCAGCTCACTCACCGGATGATCTAATTCAACTTTCTCAACCACCAACATCAAGGCGACGTGAGCGAGAGGAAGCAGGGCCTTCTGAGCGTCGTGTTCAACCACGTACCGCTTTTGATCCTCAACAAGTTCCTTTGACAAGTTTAAGAAGTTTACAACCGGAGGCAAGAACTTTAGTAATCGTCTTGGAGGTTGGAGATGTGCTTGTCGAAGGCCATTAAGTGGTGTTTGAAGGGTGTTTTCAAAACACTAACGAAGGTCAAATGGTAACCCGCTTGTCCAATGACCTTGGTCACCGTCTTTGGCTTCAAGGCCCGCTCAGACACTTGGGTAGTGAAAGGCGATCGAGTTACATTGCTGCTGTTCTTCGTGAGATTCTTGACTTTTTACATGTTTAATCCATCTAGGGGCTGAAGTTGAGACCATTTGTTGTTATTTTTCTTAATATATTTGTAGTTAGTTGTTGTTGTTGAAGAAACCCGGTCTTTAGATTGATGACCAGGTAGTTAGTGTTTAAAAATGCAAAGAATAGAAGGGATAGAGGGATGATAAGAGTTGATAAGGGGGAGAATTTGAGCAACCAATGGGGTTTAAGATGCCCATGTGGCCTTTGAATGGGCTGAGGTTAGTTGTGATTGGCTCTTTTCCCCGTTTTGGGGGTTGGGTTCTTCCTTACCAAGGAGGGGCTGGACTGCGGGGGCTCTCTCTGGTTGTTTTTGTTGTAGTTTGTTTTGGATTTTGAGTATGTTGTAGCCCTTGTTGTTAGCTCTCTATGAAGCTATCACTCGGTCTTAGAGCTAAAAGTATGAGTGAACGGCGCCTTGTCGAACACAAGGGGGTCTGCTGCCCCATGTTTTCATGAGCAGTAGGTTTGAAGCCTTGTAGCGAGTTGTACAAAGTATATCTAAATGAAATCTTTGGTGAGTGTTTGTACGCTGTAAATAGCTTTCCAAAGAGCTATCTTATGCTCTATTTCGAGCTTTTGTGAAGCCATAACACTAGTTTGAAAGAAGGGGGGGTCAGTTGACTTGAGTTTTGTTAGACGTAACTTTGATTGCACATAGCGGCTGGCCAGATGAGTTTTTGGAGGTGAAATTTGGTGTGCATATGGTGTGTTTTAGTGGCTTTTCAAGTAGCTATAGCACGTCTCATTCCGAGTTTGTATGAAACCGTAGTGGTATTTTGAATTAGAAGGTTAATCAAGAGTTTATAAGAGAGTTTGAGTTCGGTTTATACTTAATGAGAGGTTAGAGAAATGATTTCAAAGGGAGTAAGGGTATATAGGAGAAGGGTATGAAGTGGTTAGGGTATGTAAGGGTAAGGGTATGTGGGATTGAGGTTAATTAGGGAATTAATTATCTTAATCAAGATTAATTGTGTTAAGCAAGATTAACTAGTCTAATTGTAATCAATTAGCTTAACTAAAATTAAGTGGATTAATCAAGGTTAATCATTTTAGTTAAATATAATTATCTTAACTATTAATTAATTATTATTAAGTGGAATTAGTTAATTTAATCAGAGTTTGATTAAGGCTTGATTTAGGTTAAGGATAATTAATGTTTTGAGTTAAGTTTATGAGAGACAAGTTCTATAAGACATCTGCATCATGTCTTATTATATGTACTTCGAGTTTTATTATACAAGTTGAAGATCGGAGGCCTTTCTGATATGGTGAACGAGGACTTATAAGTTTATATGGACTTGGACACAAATCATATGTTCTATATTCTCCCTTTCCCTCTCTAAACTAAGTGCAGCCAAGAACCCTGGGTTTTCCTGAAGCAAAGACTCTCTACTCGACATTTGGTGCTTCCACTGAGAGCGCTTTAGGGCATTTGGTTTGGTTAGGAAAAGATGGATGATTCTGGAGGAACTCGAGGTGGTGGAGGTGGTCAGAATCTTGCAGAGGAGTTTATGAGGGCCATGCAGATGCTTATGGGCCAACAAGCTGCTAATACATCGGGACAAGGAGCTACGAAGGCTTTGAAGACTGTCATCAACAAATTAGGGAGGTTTGATGGCAAGAATGTTTCCAAGTTTTTGAGGGTCTATGGATGCGAGATGGAGATTTATCAAGTTACTGGAGAAAGGATGATAGAGACTTTCCACCTTGCAGTTGTACCTGAGATCAGGGAGAGAGTAAGACAGTTACATGAGGGTATAGATGTGCCCTCATGGGCTGCATTTGAAGAAAGACTCAGAGATGAGTACTTTGATGAAGATACTGAGAGGATGTCCAAGAGAGGGTTTCTTGATTGGGTGGAACAACTGCCAGGCAAGCACATGGGGCCTAACGAATTACTCAGAGAGTTTGAGAAGAAATTTGGACAGTTACCTTTGGTTGAGAAGCGTCTACTGGAGGTGAGGAAGTCTGAGCTTTTTCTACAAGCTGCGGATGAAGCATTAGAAGACAGATTGCTTCTTTTTCTCTCAGACAGTACTACCGAAGGTGGTTTTACCACTAATTGGAGGAGATTGGAAGAAGGGGTGAGCATTATTGCCAAACAACAACGTGTGAAGGCAAGAGGACTTGGAGCAAGGATAGAAGCTTTACCAATAGTAGAAAACAAAGCTTCAACATCAAACCAGCCTACTTCTACTCCTCTAAGTTCCTCAAAGGGCAAAACGGTGGATGATGCTACGATTCAAGAGCTTATGAAGGGCATCAAGGAATTGAAGGTGGAGATGAGTACGCTTATGAGGAATACCAAAACGAGTGGTTCTCAACCTAGTGGAGGACAGAAGGATTTTGTCATGAGGTGCATTTGGTGTGATGATCCAAGCCACAAGCGTGGAGATTGTACGTTGTATGCAGATGCTATGAAGAATGGCATTATTTCTTTCAAAGAAGGAAGGATTAGAGATGCTTCGACGGAAGAAGTTTTGAACACCAACTTTGGAAGAGGGGGCATGAAGAAGTTGATGGATGAGCGGTTGAAAAATGGTAGTTCTTCGAAAGGCAAGGATGCAGAAACTTACAGCATTGAGGTCGAGCAGAGTAAGGTGAAAACCTTATGTGATGTACCCACAGAACTGATGGTCAGAGGAGCACAAGCTATCAGACAGCTTACTGGATGGGATGATCCGGTAGATGCGATCACCATCAGGGCATATCTGGAGAATGAGCAAGGGATCGATTTGCCTAGCGATGCGTTGGTCGAAGCTAAACGTGGCAGAGATGAAGAAGAAGAGACAACGGAGCCAGTAAGCAAGAGGAAGCCCTCAGGCAACAAGGATACTACTCCAACACAAGGGCCAGCAAATCACACTCGCCAGAAGCAAGACGCTGGACCTTCTAACTTACATCCAGGGAATGCACCACTACCAAAGGACAAATGGGAGGAAAGGATGAGCAGTAAGAAGGGAAAGGAGAAGGAAGATTCTGCAAAGGGAAGAGGTAAAGTACCAGCCTACAAACTTCAATCCGATATTGAATCTTCAATTGATATGAAGGGCATTCTTGAAGAGAGGATTCTTGATGCAAAGATTGAATTCACTTTGAGAGAGGCTCTTGGTATCGCCAAGAAAGACTTTCACGAGCTCATAATAGATGTTATCAAGAGAAAGAGGCAAATGACAGCAGAGACAGTGATGGCAAAGGCGATAGATACTCACGTGACCAAAGATGAAGAAGAAGAGATTGGGCAAGTGTTTGTCATGATGTGTGATTCTACAAGCTCGAGCGAGAAGGATGTGGAAGATGTTTCAAATCTTCTTGATGGAGAAATGGAAGATGAGGTCTTGCAGATGTTTTCCTTAGAATTCATTGCGAAGAAACCAGAGGAGGCAAAGGCTGATGCTTCTCCTGAAGAGATTGCAATGACATGTTGTATGGGTGGAGAGTTTTGGGGAGAACATGAGGATGAAACAATGCGAACTTATACTCAGCCATTCTGGGCCAGAGCTACAACAGAGACACGTGTGAAGCTTGGAGACTTGGATGAGTCTATATTAGCTCTTGTTGATCATGGATCTGAGATTAACATAATCTCAAGGAAGATCTATGAAAAGGGTAAGTGGCCCATTGACATCAACCATGGATGGGTTTTGCGAGCAGCAAATAATGAGAGAGGGGGTCTTTACGGTGCATGCCCAGCTGTGAAGACCAAGATTGGAGATGTTGAAGTTGAACAAAACTTCTTTGTGCAAAACAATGGTACGTATCCGATTATTTTGGGACAACCATATATCACTGCTACAAGGATGGGAACTAAGGTTTTAGATGACGGTTCACACTATGCTAGGATTCGGAGTTGTGATGGGAAGAAAGCAGTGCAGTTTCTCACTGTGAAACCAAATCATGAGAGACATAGAGCCCAACTTAGAGAAGCACCCATGATCGATGACTCTGAAAACTTTCAGGGTTTCTAGATTGCACACGTGGAAGATGGGGGTCCGCGGGTGCAAGGGGTTTCTCAACAGTTTCATTCCCCAATGTAAATAGTAGAGGTCGTGTGGTTTTAAATGTTACAGGAGATAGCCTTGTAACTTTTGTGAGGATTGAAGATTTGGATTTAGTAGGAAAGAAGGCAGTTAAGAAAATTGGAGAAAAATTCAAAAAAATGGGTGTGGTATTGGATGACGAGAATATTATTGGAGTGATAGAAGAAGAAGGATTTTCTGATGACATTGTAAAGGTTTTAGAAGGTGTACTTGACCAAAGGCCAACGCCTAGTGATGTTGTAGTTGAGGTTCATTCAAGGGAGCTCTTTGATGAGCTTTTAAAATCAGCAAGAACTATTGGATTGGTTGAGAGCCATGGTGCATACTTTGAAGCTGATGTTAACACCAAATACAAGACAGTGGCAAAGAAAGTGAAGCCCGTTGCAACACAATTGCCACCTGACACTGATGATCACATTAAACAGGCGGAGAAGGAACCGGGACTGAGAGAATCAAGGAAGATTGGGCACAAATTCACTAATGAGACAATTGGCAAGCTAGAGATTGGAGGGGGTGAATTCTTGAATGAATTAGAGAAGAAGAGATTCCGAGACATGCTCTCTAAACATGGTAAAGCATTTGCGTCATCACCAGATGAAATTGGATGTGTGCAACCTAATGTAATTGCACCAATGGTTATTTTTACTGTGCCACATGTGCCATGGGATTTGAAGCCAATACCAGTGCCAAGGGCTTTGTTGCCAAAGTTGGTGAGTCTACTGAAGGAGAAGGTACAAATGGGCATACTTGAACCTTCTATGGCTCCATACTCCAACCGTTGGTTTACAGTGCCAAAGAAATCAGGGGCATTAAGATTCATACAAGACATGCAGCCGGCTAATAAGGTTACTATCAGAAACAAAGGGTCTGGACCGGTTGTGGATGAAGTGGCTGAAGCATTTGCAGGACATGCCATCTATTCTATTGGAGACTTATATTCAGGTTATGATCAATTCCAACTTGCAAATGAAAGCAGGGATTTGACAACCATGAAGACTCCATTGGGACTTGTAAGGATGTGCACATTGCCTCAAGGTGCCACAAACTCAGTGGCTCACATGCAAAATGCCATGAACCGCATTTTAAAAGACTTTGTACCTGAGAAGACAATACCTTTTGTTGATGACATACCGATCAAGGGCTGCAAGGAAGAGGCAAGAGACTTATCTAAGACTGAAGATGGTTGCAGGAGATTTGTGATAGACCATATTGCAGATGTGGAGATGATTCTGGGAAGGCTTGAAGAGGTGGATTTAACATTGTCCATTGACAAGTCTAAGTTTGGTGTGGGAGAAATTGTGGTAGTTGGGCACTTATGCGGAAGATATGGGAGAAAACCTAACCCTGAGAAAGTAGATGCTATTGCTAGAATGAAAGCATGTAGTAGCATTACCGAAGTAAGGAGGTTTTTAGGCGCATGTGTGTTTTATCAGATTTGGGTACCACATTTCGCTCATTTGGCTGATCCATTATACAAGCTCCTGAGAAAGGGAGTGAAGTTTAGATGGGGGCATGATCAAGAGCTAGCAATGGAAGGATTAAAGGACATTTTGAAGTCTTCACCAATTCTAAGACAAGTTGAATATGATAGTGGCAGACCAATAATTGTGACAGTCGATACTAGCCCAATTGCTACAGGTTGGGCTATTGGCCAAGACGATGCAGAAGGAAGAAGATTTGCTATAAGATTTGGAGCAAGGATTCTTACAGAGCGTCAAAGAGCATATCCACAAGTGAAAAGGGAACTTTTAGGGGCACTAACGGCACTAAAAGCAGACAGAAACTACTTGATAGGTGCAAATGTCATCTTGGAGACTGACTGTTTGCCATTAATTGGTATGGTTGCCAATTGTTCTACTCCAGACATTGCTATGCTACGGTGGATAGCCTACATTCGATCACTAAATCCTGTGTTAGTTCATATTACTGGCAAGAAAAACTCAGTAGCTGATATGCTATCCAGAGCCAGGTATATGTGTGAAGACGAGATGAAGGCACAAGAAATTGGTGAGGAAGATGACGATGAAGATTATGGCTATGTTTTGGTAGTAGATGGAGCAGATACAAGTGGTGACATTCATCTATTCAAAGAAGAGCTATATCAAGATAAATTAAAAGACATTGGCATCTATTTGAGTACTTTGAGAAGGCAAGAAGGCTGGTCAGACAAAACGTTTAAAGATATTAGACATCAAGCCTATAATTATCTTCTCAGAGATGGTCTATTATGGAAAAGGCCAAAAAGAGATGATGGGGTGCCTCTGAGAGTAGTTGACGACTTGGAGTTGAAGAATCAAGTTCTTAAAGAGTTTCACGATACTCTTTGGGCAGGGCATAGAGGAGTTTGGGCCACATATTACAAGATCAAGGAACGATACTGGTGGAAGGGCTTGTATAAAGATGTAGAGGAATTTGTTGGTTCTTGCACTGAGTGTCAACTGCAATCAAAAATAAGACACAGAGATGAGTTACATCCTACTTATCCACTTGCAGTACATTTTCAGTGGGTGATTGACTTGGTTGCAATGCCATTGGGATTATGGGGCATGAAATACCTTGTTTTGGCTAGAGAAGAGCTCTCAAACTTTGTTGAAGGAAGGGCTTTGAGGACCAAATCTACAGAAGGAATTTGTAGATTTATACTTGAAGACATTTTCAGCAGATATGGTAGTATCGGCAGGATGAGAGCAGATCGTGGTGAGTTAAATGCTGCCGAAGCTGTCGAGTTCTTCAAAAGATACGGAGTGAAGTTAAGACTTACAACAGCTTACAATCCTGAGGCAAATGGTAAGAGTGAGAGAGGGCATCCTCCCATCATTAACGCTTTGGTCAAAGCATGTAAAGGGAGACCAAAACAGTGGCCTAGACTTTTACCATTTGCATTATGGGCTGATAGAACCACTCATAGCACAGTTACAGGCTATATGCCAACAGAGTTGATGTTAGGCCAAAAACCTATCATGCCAACAGAGACTTCAATACCGACATGGACGTTTTTAGATTGGAATGATGGAATATCAAGGGAGAGGTTATTGGAGCTCCGGATAGAGCAACTTGAGCGGTTACCTGAAAATCAAAGAGCAGCATTAGAAAGGCTAAAAGCAGCAAGGCTGAAAAACAAAGAAAGATTTGACAAGACTCACAGATTAAGAACAAAACCAATTCAAGCTGGGGATTGGGTGTTGATGTTTGACAGTAGCTTGGAGCATCAGCACAGTACTGTCAGAAAATTTGCACGAAGGTGGTTTGGACCTTATGTGGTACTGGAAGTCCATGAAAACGGCACGTATTCACTTCGAGAGTTGGATGGCACTCAACTAAGGATACCGGTGGCAGGAAAAAGAATCAAAGCATTCAAGAGGCGTCACGGTGAGCTAAGCTTTGAAGACAATGCAATATCAGAATCAAGTGATGAAGATCAACTAGAGGATGCTGATCAAGAAATCAACACTGATGAAGATGACGACATTGATGAGCCAAACTAGATTGGCACATCACGGAGGATGTGCAGGTTTGGAGGGGGTGTATGTCGTGTTGTAAATTACTACACTATGTAAAAAGATAATATAGATACAAAAAGTGTGGTCGTAGAGTGACCTACAGTTTAATTCAATGTGGGAACATTTGGAGCTTGTTAGCCTAGCTTGGATGTACTGCATCTCTTGTCTCTAGCTCAGGGGTAGGTAGGTGGCCAGTTGGCTGCTTATTTTCCTGCTCTCACTAGCAAGTGCCAAGCCGCAGCCGCCCGAACAGTTCAACGAGTTCAATGAGACTCGAACTCGGAATCAGTCGGCGGATAACAAACGGGCTCTAACAGCCAACCAAGTCTGCAACTTGGCGATTATCATCGAGCCTGCAATAGTCTTATACTACTACAGATAAGTCGTTTGTTTCTTAATCTGACTTTACTGTGGACCATCTTTTAGATGGAAAGGCATCTATGGCTACTTAAATTTGCTTAGCCGTTTCCAATTAAAGAAATGTCATTGAGTTAATGTTAGGGAAGGCAAGCTTCTTGATGAAGTTATCGAAAAACATATAAAGGGTAGATGGTTGCCGTGCCTTATGCATTACTTCAGGTCATTATTAGTTTGGATTGTTTCTTCTTAGTTTCTATAGGTTGATAGTATGGCTTCTCAAGACCCTGATGATTGGGAGTTTCCTTCAGCTCACTCACCGGATGATCTAATTCAACTTTCTCAACCACCAACATCAAGGCGACGTGAGCGAGAGGAAGCAGGGCCTTCTGAGCGTCGTGTTCAACCACGTACCGCTTTTGATCCTCAACAAGTTCCTTTGACAAGTTTAAGAAGTTTACAACCGGAGGCAAGAACTTTAGTAATCGTCTTGGAGGTTGGAGATGTGCTTGTCGAAGGCCATCAAGTGGTGTTTGAAGGGTGTTTTCAAAACACTAACGAAGGTCAAATGATAACCCGCTTGTCCAATGACCTTGGTCACCGTCTTTGGCTTCAAGGCCCGCTCAGACACTTGGGTAGTGAAAGGCGATCGAGTTACATTGCTGCTGTTCTTCGTGAGATTCTTGACTTTTTACATGTTTAATCCATCTAGGGGCTGAAGTTGAGACCATTTGTTGTTATTTTTCTTAATATATTTGTAGTTAGTTGTTGTTGTTGAAGAAACCCGGTCTTTAGATTGATGACCAGGTAGTTAGTGTTTAAAAATGCAAAGAATAGAAGGGATAGAGGGATGATAAGAGTTGATAAGGGGGAGAATTTGAGCAACCAATGGGGTTTAAGATGCCCATGTGGCCTTTGAATGGGCTGAGGTTAGTTGTGATTGGCTCTTTTCCCCGTTTTGGGGGTTGGGTTCTTCCTTACCAAGGAGGGGCTGGACTGCGGGGGCTCTCTCTGGTTGTTTTTGTTGTAGTTTGTTTTGGATTTTGAGTATGTTGTAGCCCTTGTTGTTAGCTCTCTATGAAGCTATCACTCGGTCTTAGAGCTAAAAGTATGAGTGAACGGCGCCTTGTCGAACACAAGGGGGTCTGCTGCCCCATGTTTTCATGAGCAGTAGGTTTGAAGCCTTGTAGCGAGTTGTACAAAGTATATCTAAATGAAATCTTTGGTGAGTGTTTGTACGCTGTAAATAGCTTTCCAAAGAGCTATCTTATGCTCTATTTCGAGCTTTTGTGAAGCCATAACACTAGTTTGAAAGAAGGGGGGGTCAGTTGACTTGAGTTTTGTTAGACGTAACTTTGATTGCACATAGCGGCTGGCCAGATGAGTTTTTGGAGGTGAAATTTGGTGTGCATATGGTGTGTTTTAGTGGCTTTTCAAGTAGCTATAGCACGTCTCATTCCGAGTTTGTATGAAACCGTAGTGGTATTTTGAATTAGAAGGTTAATCAAGAGTTTATAAGAGAGTTTGAGTTCGGTTTATACTTAATGAGAGGTTAGAGAAATGATTTCAAAGGGAGTAAGGGTATATAGGAGAAGGGTATGAAGTGGTTAGGGTATGTAAGGGTAAGGGTATGTGGGATTGAGGTTAATTAGGGAATTAATTATCTTAATCAAGATTAATTGTGTTAAGCAAGATTAACTAGTCTAATTGTAATCAATTAGCTTAACTAAAATTAAGTGGATTAATCAAGGTTAATCATTTTAGTTAAATATAATTATCTTAACTATTAATTAATTATTATTAAGTGGAATTAGTTAATTTAATCAGAGTTTGATTAAGGCTTGATTTAGGTTAAGGATAATTAATGTTTTGAGTTAAGTTTATGAGAGACAAGTTCTATAAGACATCTGCATCATGTCTTATTATATGTACTTCGAGTTTTATTATACAAGTTGAAGATCGGAGGCCTTTCTGATATGGTGAACGAGGACTTATAAGTTTATATGGACTTGGACACAAATCATATGTTCTATATTCTCCCTTTCCCTCTCTAAACTAAGTGCAGCCAAGAACCCTGGGTTTTCCTAAAGCAAAGACTCTCTACTCGACACCGGTGTGCCATGATCCAAACCACTACACCAAGGCCGTGGTGCCTTGTCCAATCAGATATAGAAAAGAACAACATAGAAATGTTTCCCACACACAATCTGCGGCAAAACTTGACCAATGTACCAATCACAATTTGGAGTTATCTTGATGAATGTTTTTTGTAAGAATCAATTGTCATGAACTTGATGGTGGTCAAGGAACTTTTCAATCAATGTCTTTGGCAGAGCTCCAATTGAAATTTCAGCAATTTGTTCAGGTTTTTTGGAGAAGATGAAGTATGTGACCACCAGTAGCACCTACGCAAGCATCAAACGTTCAATGCCATCCAACTCTAGTGATTTCCCAACAAAAAGTTGCAACATACCTTAGGTGAGAAATATCTCAAAATTGTTTTCAAAAGAAGTACTTTAGAATTCAATAATGATTTTTTTGAGATGGGAAAAAATTATAGATTTATTCCACTTCAAAATTTATTTAAATCCTACTAAAAGCAAGAATCATGATTCTATCCACCATTTGGACAAGGAAAACTACTATGGTTTATTTTTTCTAAAATTTAATTGTTCTCCTAAGGAAATGAGTAATTTCTATAGACCTAGTCCTTGCAATTCTACTTCTGTTATTTGAAACACCACTATTACTTGTGAATTTTTGCTTGCAATGACCTAATACAAGTTAGAATATGCATGCATAAAATTAAGGCATTGATTATTGAAAAACAAATGTCATTAATTTTATTCAAAATACCCTGATAGTTTCCATGCATGGAATAATAAAACTAGAATGCACTATTCAAAGCATATAACTTATGATATGTTTGGTTACACTTTACTAAAATATACGAATGTCTTTCTGTAGTGGTTAACTTAAATTCCTTATGATAGAAAACTATAGTAAAAATTTGTTGAATCAATCATGGAACATCTCATCTTAGAGAGACATTTTTTGGTACATTGATTTAACCCCTAAAGGCCCATGACAATTTCACACCAAAAACACTTCAAAATTGTTGATTCTAGTGCAATGAGTAAGGAAGGAAATAAGACTTATATTTATCCTTTTGACCATAGAATCTCCATTAAGATTTATTAAGTAACATACTCACAAAATTTCATATACTTTGACCGCACGGATAGAAAGATTATAGTGTTTGAAGTCAAGAAAATGGTTCATTTTTTTCCCTACATTGAGTGGATCAGCAGACTTTGACTTCACTTGGTATCAAGTTTTTGCACTACATAAGGTCTAAATGTTTTAACATTGTATTAAACATGATGTTAGTTTCGTATACACCAATTTTTAGAGGTAGAGAAGGGGTGTAGCATATTCAAAACAAGTGTGCAAGGAGTGGAGGTTCAAAAATTGTCAATTCACAATATTTTTTTGAGAATTTAATATGTTTTAGAATGATAATCTAAATGTTCAATAAGAAGTTACACCACATATTATTGTACAAAAAAAAAAAGTGAAAAATATGAAGATCTCTAGGTCTTATGTAGAAAAGATGAAGTTTTTTCCCTGCTTACCCGAAATGTGTAAAAATGTGTGACTTGAGTGAAAATATTTTTTTACACTACAGACAATAATTGTTTTTCAAAGAAGTTAATATTTTCTACATGTATGGAAAATCTCAATATCATACTTAGAGACTTTTAGCAAAGTTTTGGAGTTGTCCAAAGTCCCCATTTCTAACTTTGAGTGGTACTAACTTTCAAACCATGAATCCAAAAATAATAATAAAAATATATCCATGAAGTTTTTATTAGGTACAATTTATTATAAGAATTTTTAATTTTAAACATTCTAATTTTAGAAACCTGCCAGAAATTAAAATTGTCCCCGCAAGGGGACACTTGGGCCTTTAGAGGTTAACAAACTACTAGGGATTTGGGTTATTGTATTGTTCTAGCTAAATTATCTAGAGGACACTATTGATTATCACCATACAGTATGAAGGGTAGGCATAGAACTACAAAGTAAACCAGGACTACTAAGACATACAACAGAAATGACAAAGGTCCACCAATTAGTTATTGTGGATTTGGCCAAGGTGAACGTGGAGTTAACTTATAACAGTCTATCATAGATCATTTTGGGCACAATGAAGGAACATTCGCCCTTGGCAAGAGAACATGTGCAGTAGAAAAGACCAACTTTTGATGTAAACATTGAAATATTATTTATAGTTTATCTTTCTTTGTTGCTAAATTATCCCAAATCATATTGAAGCCTTATTTAACAATGAGGTGAAATGATAATATCAAACAATGAAATTATCTTCAACAAAAACGGTGCATCTTAATCCAAGTCAAACAATTTCACACATTAACAAATAAGGTTACATATATTTTTACATGATCAATTTCAAATATAAAGAAAAAAACTATATCATGTTTTCTATTTAAAAATTAGTTATATTGTGGTATACACCTTCTTATTGACCCTAAATTGATTTTTTAGAGGTTCATGTGTATATGTATGTTGACCAATTTGCAACTGCTATGTTTTTTTGTACCAATAGCAACAATTGAGACCAACACATTTTAGACCTCTTTGGTACCTCCAAACACCCATAGAGATAATATCCTTTCCAATATCTTTGTAGGGGCCCAATTAATACAAGCAACACGTTCAAGGCAAACACAAGGAAGATCTATTGAGATCATTACATTTTAATTGGGAAGGACTATAGAATTGCTCTCAGAAAGAAGAGATGTTTCTGAGAGCAATTCGACAGTTTGAAAGTGGCATGGTATTGAATGGGTCAAGTTGTTCCCATTTGAGGTGGCGGTGCGTATCATTAGGGCAGACAATGCATTGCATTGAACCAAAGAGGTGTAGAAGAACATCTTAGCATGTATAATGGCTTAATCATTCATTGGCATTGGTCATTGCTACGTGTCTTGGCCATAGAACCTAATATTAAAAATGTTCATGGTGAAGATGAACCTCAAACATCACCTACACAAATGATGGCTCAAGAATATGATTTCCATGAGCATTTTAATACACCGGGATCCACCGAGAGGTCTCGGCGCACTAGTCAAGCTTCAAACCCCGTAAATGAGAATTTTCCATTTTCCCAATCCAATACCTCTAACATCCGAGATCTCCCCTATGTAGATGGGTTAACTTAAGTTAGACCGACGCGCCGTCCATATTCTATGTTGAATAGAAGGAGAGTCTCAAACGAGGCATCCTTGATAGAAGCTGCACCAACTAAGGTATCCCTTACAAGCGTACGATGGGCAATAGCACAAGGAGGATGCAAACGTGATTGTTTGAGGGAAGTTCTAGCAAAGTATCTATTGGACATGCAATATAATGCATGGGCTTCCAGGTTTCCTATACGAAGTACTTGGATATGACAAATGTTGGTTTCTTTCTACACAAGGATGGAAGGAACTCGTCGGGATAAATCTGTAACGAAGTTAGATGGCAAACACGTTTGCAATGCCTGCTATGCTCTCGGGGTTGGCTACTTGCAAAGGCTCTTTAAGCAAATGAAGAAAGATTATTTAATATATGGAGGAGTGACAGCGATTCACGGCAACATCCTTTCAGACCCGAATAGAGAGAGCATTAGAATGTCCGCGACAAAGGCCTTCTTTAAATCATTTGTGCATGAAGTTGGTTGTCTTCAACCTCATCGCTCTATTTGTCGTATGAGTGACAACAAAGTGGTGCCTCTTATTCTCCTTCCCATGAATACAATAAATTTTGATGTATTCAATAATGTGAGCGAGGAGGTGAAGATAATTTATTATGGGGGAACCATTTTGATCATCTTGTTCCGGAGGATGTGGCGCATTAGGTATCCTTACGTTCAGGTTCCTCCATTCTCGAGATTCTCAAAGTGTTATCATTGTTGGGAGTATAAATGTGCCATGAAGGGAACCACCGATGCGGATGCAAGCATAAAGATAAAAGAGTTGTTTATGTTGCATCTGCGCAACCAAATTGAGGAACATAGGCATTATTGGATATTCAAGAGGTCATGTTATATTATCCATGAGTTGTACACAAGCACCATTGTGGATGGCATGGACCAAAACACAACCATGGTATCAAGGATGTGTCAAATTGTAAAGAACATTGAGCACCGGTTTGTGAAGACCTACATGTGTAGCGGCCTTGTACATGGGATTGGTTTATATTGCAATGTGTGGTTTGGAGCTCACAACACCATATTCGTTATATTGGAAAAATTCCATGATTTTGGAGGTGTTCATTTAGATCGATCCAACCTAAATTATTTGCCACACGTATTAATTTGGGAGACTAATAATCTTTCAATATGATATGGTGTTTCACCATAAATATGATAGCAACTAGGTTGTGAGCACACTATTGTACTTAATAGGAGATGTGCTGGGGAGGAAGATTTTTTTGCCACCAACATTGCGTTGTCAAGGAGACAATTGCACACGCGAGAATAAAAACATTTGTATGTTTGCTCTATGTGCTACATTGGTGGGATTGGGGTTTTTTCATGAGGGGGAACTCTCTTTTCTCATAGTGGGCCATACGCATGAAGATATTGATCAACGCTTCAGCTGTATATTAAGTACATTAAAGAGGTCGGACGTGGACTTGTTGAAGGAGATGCTTAGTCTTATAGAAAGAGGAACATCTCCTACGGAGGCATTTGTTAGCGCCCAATTGTTAGAAAATGTATGGAATTAAAAATTATTTATAACTCCTCACTTAATAACAAGTCCGGATTCATTGGTTGGCATAACATTTCCGCACCACATGCGACTTTACATGGATAATTGAGAGGGGACCTGTGAGGTTCGAGTACAACAAAAGCATTATTGCAAGGATCCATGGGGATTAGAGGTAGGAACAAAGACTTTGAATTTGATTCCAAGTAGAAATGAGCGACCAACTTTTGCAAAAGTATTTAAAGCAGACAAGCGGAAACTGAAGGCATTGGATGACTTTATTGCATATAAACAAAGGTGCATTCAAAAATTGCAGTATGAGGACAGGAATCGTGATGCAAAAAAAGAGGCTGATTGGTTGAAACTCTATCTAGTTGAATTTCCACACAAAGACCGCAACAACGAGCATCGTTCTTCACCATTTTGGCCTTTAGAGGGCTCTAACATTGCACCTGCAAAAAGTACAGCCTTTGATGTGATGGACGGTCCAAGTGAAGATAATTGCAAAATAATTGTTGTAGACTAGAGAGTAGGCATGCTTCCAAATGTTGAAGCTAGAGGATACTTTGGTCCTCGTAGAAGAAGACCATCTAATCAAGGAGTGCTTAGGGCACAACGAATGGAACAAAACCATGTTGAAGAACGAAGAAGGAGCAGTGCCAAAGGTAACCACGACCCGTTTCCACCATTTAATCCACAATCTGATATTGGTTGTGGATAATTTGTAGCCTTGAGTGTCGACCGAGCAGAAGTACAAAGGGGTGTACCATTCTATGTATGAAAGATGATTGAAGACAGAAAAGGCCGATGGAGATTGAAGATGAAGATTTGTTGGTATTGACTCATCATCCAAGGGGGGGTCGTTGATGGAGTGGGGTCATCTGTACTACGGTAAGCAAATTACATGGCTTCATTGTGGGAGCCATCTAGTGAGAGCCATAGCTAGATAGAGAAAGAGGCATGTATTTTTTCATGGATAGATGAACCGGAAAGAACCCTGACTGGTGCTTGTTGGTGGAGAAAGCGCAATGTATTTGGAATGCAAGTTGAAAGCAAGATTTGCATTGTTAAAACAGCTAAGGCTCACATACTAGAATATATTGCAATGCAAACCAAAGCTATCGTCAACAACTACTTGTAAGCAACCTTAAATGCTACATAGTAGATGGTAAAAGTATTATGAATGTATTGTGTATGATAATTGCTATTTAGTGTATGTGCAAGGATAGCATATTGTAAGGGTTATGTAGGGCGTTGTGGAGCAATTCTATAGATTAAAGAGATTTTTGCTATTGCTAAATTACATCACTATGTCATGTATAGAAGCATTTATATTTATTTTCTTTGATTTGTATATCATGTACTATTTAGAATATCCTCTTATAATTTGGCAACTGGTGCTTATTGTATCATTATTGGTGATTGCGTATTTTTGTACAGTACAATCCATATAATATTTCTTTGAAATTTTATACAACATTATTAAATAAGTGATTTATTAATAATAAAAAAAGCATTATTGAAAATTTGTTGAAGATGCCATTGCATAGCTTTTTACATCAACAATTCTGATGATACACAATATATTTGCACAAACTTCAATTCTATTTATTTTTTAATTTTCTTTTGCAATTTTGACAATTCTGCGCACAATGGCGGCCTTTGTACCCAAGTGCACTTTCAAATGGTGAGGGCAAAATTTTTTAGTTGCTTTTTTTTAGTCTTAATTTTAGAAACCCACTTGGAACTAATTGGTTTTTCTTTTGGAAGGAAGCCGAACTAAATCCCATGTATTGTTCTTTTCTAATGATGTGAATTTGGTTGTGATTGCAGCTTCCCATTCTTTGGCATCAGTCCTTTCTAAATCTTCTTTATGAGATTGGAGTGCTTGAGTTGTGGTAAGTACTACATTAGCTTGATGGTTTCTTTCACAATGACGTTTATATTCTTTTTTGCCTTGTATAGACTCAAGTAATCTTGTTGTTGGTTTAATATTTTTTTGAGGTCAGGTGGAATTAGGTGAAGGGCTTGGTATTTTTAAAGTGGAAGTAACTTCATTGTTTGCTTCTTCACCATGAATTGATGATTGTGAAAAGACGTTTGAAATATCATAATGGGATGGAGGTTGTCTCTCAAAATTTGGAGAACTAGTCGGAATTGGTGGTTGCTGAGATGCAATTTGGTTATGGTTTGTTGTGGTTGATGTGGATATTCATTGTGATGATGGTCTACGCAGCTTGCTAGATTTGGCTTCTGGATTGTAAAAGAATTTTGGAATAAATCAAAGTCTAATAAATCATTTCCCTCATCTTCAAACATAAAATTTTTCTCTGACATTTTGTACTTCATCAAAGATAACATTTTGTGAAATTATTATCTTTCTGTTTGAATATTCATGAGGTGATAACCCTTAGATGCTATACTATAGCCTAAGAATATTGCCACTAGTAAATGAGAATCTAATTTCTTCCTTAATTCTTTGGGAATAAAAACATGAGCTTTACAACCAAATATTTTAAGGTGTGATGAGTTTGTTGACATCCATACCATATTTTATATGGTGTCTAACTTGCTATCACAGATTTTGTAGGACTTCAATTTTGAAGATAATTTGCTATTTAGAGTGCTTCACCCCCAAAAAATCTGTAAAAATTTAGAATAAGACAACATTGCAAGAATTTGTATTTTCTAATGTTCTGTTCTTTCTTTCAGCAACACCATCTTGTTCAGGTATATAAGCTGTAGTAAATTCTTGATTAATACCTTCTTTCCTACAAAATTCTTCAAATTCTTTTGACATATTTTCACCTCCACGATCTAATCTTAGTATTTTAATTTTGTTGTTAACCAGGTTTTCTACAAAAACCTTACAACTAAGGAATGTATTAAAAGCATATGATTTGTGCTTGAGTAAATACACATGACAACGTCTTGATAAATCATCAACAAAAGTAATGAAATTTGTACATCTTGAATGAGTACCTACTTGCAAAGGACCACATATATCTCAATGTACAAGTCCTAGCAATTGAGTAGTTCTTGTTGTACTTGTAGGATTTTTTTTTTATGCTGCTTGCCTTTTATGCAAGATGTACGTAGAGTTATTTTCTTTTTCATTAAAATAATCAATTCATGTTGTCATAGTTTGTATTTGTTTTAGTCTTTGTGGGTTGATGTGGCCAAGTTGTAAGTGCCACAAATTTGCTTTGTTTATTTGTGTTGTAGGTAGATTTGCAATTTCAAGTTTATTGTTTGTGATAGTTGTACCCAACCCATATAAATATGAATTTAACTTACATGTTGCAATCGTTTTTCCAAATTTATTTAGAAGTATTGAGATACCATCTTTAATGCAAATTTCACCTCCTTCCTTGTCTAATTGTTTTGTTGAGAATAATTTTTTTGCAAGACCCACTATATGTAATACTTAAGGTATGATTCCTTTATCACCATTTATAAGTTGGATGTTAACATCACCACAACCCTCAATTGTGTATGATGTTGTGTCATCACCTAAATAGACAACTTATTATTTTCGTACTTAGTTTAATTAAAAAATTCCTTC
Source organism: Bryoerythrophyllum caledonicum (assembly GCA_963971425.1). NCBI lineage: Eukaryota > Viridiplantae > Streptophyta > Bryopsida > Pottiales > Pottiaceae > Bryoerythrophyllum > Bryoerythrophyllum caledonicum. The sequence goes on from OZ020514.1 coordinate 5,436,433, forward strand.
TAATTCATGACACATGTGTTGAGTAGCTCTTGAGTCTATGTACCATGTAGAATCTCGTCCACCAATAATAGCTGCAAGTGCTACCACATACAATCTATTTGATTTTATAACAATATTTGTCTCTTTTTTGTTGTTACTTCTTTCAGATGCAATTCTTGTTCCACAATCTATAATCAATTATCCAAGTTTTTTTACAATAAAGGCATTTTTTTATCATTGATAAAGTTTTTTTTTCATAAAAATCTGAATTACTACTTTCTCCTTTCTTAAATTTTTTGCTATCAACTATTATACACATATTTTTCACAAGTGTTCCTTCTTGTATTAAATCTGTAATTAAATATTGCATTGTAATCCATGGTTGTCTTCTTAGGGAGCTTATGAAAGACCTATAGCTACTAGACAAATTTCTCACAAGGTGAGAACGGCTTCATCATCTTGAACTGTTGATACTGCTGCCAACAAAGATTCAAGTTGGGTTTTAAAGATATGTATGTGTTTAATAAGACTATCACCTTCATTCATCTTCAAGGTGTATAATTTATCCTTGAGATACATTTTAGTCACTGCATCATGTAATTCAAATAATTTTTCTAATTCTTGCCATGCTAAATGATCTGATGTGCATGACTCAATATGTGAAACTATGTTATTTTCTAGGGAACTGTTGACTATTGCTAACGACCATGCGTCTTTCTCTTCCCATGAACTTATACTTTCTACTCTTGTGGCAAATAAAGCATGGGCTCAAGCAGCAGCTTCAGCTGCAATTCGCACCACTAGTTTTGGTTCAACACCACTAACAATCGGCCATAATTTTTCTGCCTTCAAAATTAACGTAATTCTATGTTTCCATATATTATAGTATGAACCATCAAATTTTGTGACATGGTTTATGTCAATTCTATGTGTTGACATTGTAGATTAATCTTGTCTTAAGATTATTTATATTTTTCTCTCATCAATTAAGATTTAGACGTTCATCTTCTTTGATGAATAGGTATTGTTTAGAACCTACAAATGCTACATGTTTGGATTTTTGCATTATTGTTATGTGATGCAGATTTTTGTTTCACCTTGTTGAGGTTCATCCTTTCTAGTATTTAGTTTGAGGAAAGCAATTTGTAGTGCATTCGCTCTAATACCATGTGAGAAATATTATTTATTGTGTTAATGAATAAAAGATGGAGCCACTACTTACATTTAGTGCCCACATGAAGTTACTAATCTATGGATGTGACTCTTCATAAGAAGTCACAACTATTGAGTTAATTGGTGTGCTATTTAATGTTTCACTAATTATGTCCAATAGAAACTAAACTACAGATTTTTGCAATACTTCAAAGTATGCTAGCTTTTGCGACAGAGCGTGGTAAATTCATGCTAACGTGTTGATATCTACTTGAAATGATTACAATTTGCATTGTTTCTTTATTAACTTATAATCTAGATTATCTAGATTTGTACATTAGTGATCAAGAGATATAACTCTTGATATAACCAAAAGGCATAAGCCTTACATATAAGCCTTGTGTCTTCTATTATCAATATACAATTACATTCATTGCATATCATGCTTCTTTAGAACATGGTATGAGAGCTTGAAGCTTGAAGCTTGAAAGCTTTTTTAATGGACCTACTCCATGCTATTGTTGAATTTATTTGTCCGACGACAATATTTCAACTATAGCTACTTCACCATCTATGAATTTTCCAAACCACATGAATTTGGTAGAGAAGTTGAACACAACAACTATAGCTACTTCCAAACCACATGAATTTGGTAGAGAAGTTGAACACAACAAATTATTATTCTTGGAGTGTCAAAATGGAATTAATTTTGATTATAAATGATTTTTTTCTATTGTAGATGGTAGTGAAGTCAATCCTAGCACCGCCACTCCCGAAGCTCAAGCATCTCAAATTCTTTGGAAACATAAAGATTCCAAAGCACGTACTACTATCATATTGCATTGCGGCAATAAGCAATTTAGCATTGTTAAACACTTAAACACTTCCAAAGATGTTTGGGATAAATTAAAAGAAACATACCAACAAATTGATGTTGCTACCCAAGTCATGGCACAGAAAAAGTTATCCCACTTAATTATGTCTAAATATACCTATGTCAGTGAATTCATTGAAGAATTCCAAGGAATAGTTGATGAAATTTTTGTTTCTGGATTGACTATTTCTGAAGAACAACACTATGTCTATTTATTAGGAGCTCTTTCTCCTTTTTGGCGATCATTTATTTCCTCATAAGGTACTCTCACAAACAAACAAAATTCTAATTTAATTTCTCAAATATTAGAAGAAGCGGGCATACGAAACTATGAAGATTCTAAACAATCTTCAATTGAGAACTCTAAATCTGGAGCACTTTTGGTAAGATATGGTCAAAGTAAACAAACTAATTGGAAGACAAAGAATCATCAAAATAATTTAGATAATTCTCCAAAAAATTCACATAATTATTAAAATAATTCAAATAATTATGACAATAATTCAAGATATAAACATGGAAATCCTTCAAAATTTACACGTAACAGACAAGTCAATAATAAATTTAATTCTTCAAAACCATTAGTATGTCAGCATTGTGGTAAACCCGTGCATATTTGATCCAATTGTCGCAAATTAGCCTGAGATAAAACACAAGACACCTTTCAGCCTATGTCTCATCAAGCCAATCTTACTACAATTGAAACTCCTTCTACAAGTTCAACAAAATCAAATATCATACAATGGTTTTATGGCTACGGCCAAAGACCATTCACTTGACAATCATACATGGTACCTTGATTTGGGTGCCACACAACATATGACTTCAATAAAAGAATATTTTATAACAAATACAATGTTAAATCCTCCTTTAAATGTATACTCTTGTAATGATCAAGTTCATCAGGCTATAGGCAAAGGAACAATTCAAATCACCCTCAATAATGGACAAACAACTACAATATATGGTGTCTTGCACATTCCATCACGTGCCAAAAGTTTAGTATTCGTCTACAAAGCAACTATTTAATGCCAAAGTATTGAATTTTTTCACAATTATGCTATCATAAAGCATAAAAATAATATTGATGAATTAATTGAAATGCGCTTTAATCAAATAGATAATTTATATCCCCTTGCTAATGACAATTTAACTAAAAATTTGGCCTCACTGGCAATAACAAAACCTTTAAGTTATGATACTATGAGATGGCATCATCAACTTAGACATCTTAATCATTTTTCTTTACAAGAAATGAAAAAGCAAAATATGGTTACAGGTCTACCTACAAATATTTCTACACTATCTTTTTGTGAAGGTTGCATGCTTGGAAAACAACATAGATTGCCTTTTCCCAAAAATACATTTAATCATATTTAGAATACTTTAGACCTTGTACATTCAGATCTTTGTGGACCCATGCAAACCCAATCTATTGGTGGCTATTACTATTTGCCACTTTTATTGATGACTATTCCCGCTTTACAACAATTAATTTTCTTAAACACAAATTTGAGACTTTTTCAAAATTCAATATCTACAAGGCCTTAGTTGAAAATCAAACTGATGAGACTATTAAAATATTACAATCTGATAACAGAGGTGAGTACACATCTCAAGCTTTTATGGATTTTTGTGCAAAACATGGAATAGTTCCCCAGTTCATTAATTCTTATATCCCTGAACAAAATGGTGTTTCTGAACGGAAAAATCGTACTGTAGTTGAATCAGCTCAATCTATGCTACAAACCGCTAATCTCCCTAATTCTTTTTGGGCGGATGTTGTCGCAACAGCTTGCCACATCCAAAATCGTGCCTTCACATCTCCACTGGGAAGTAATACCTCTTTTACCATGTGGAGTGGGAATGTACCTGATCTCAGTTATTTAAGGATTTTTGGTTCACCTGGCTATTCTCATATTCCTGATGCGCTTTATAAGAAATTAGATCCAAGAAGCCGTAAGGGCATACTTCTTAGATATGGCGCACAAGCAAGTATTAAAGGATACATATAATCAAACGCAAGTATTTCACAAGTCAAAATGTTACATTTAATGAAGAAAGTATTCTTCTTGTTCTCCAAATTAAAACAAACCATGAATCCCCACCTATGGAAGCTTCTAAGCAAAATACTCATACAAATATTGATAATAATTATGTGGAAATGTTTTCTGATGATGCATATCAACAACCTAATTAGACACCCGCATGTATTCAGCCTCATTTATCTCAAGTACCTCCTTTCAATTTACCACCTGCCCATTTGAACAAGACATTCAATCCATATCAGTGGATGCTTCTCTAAATTCAGCCCCAAATATACCTATTAGTGACTTTCCAAGTAGGAACATATGTTCACCTTTATCTCCAAATCCACTCTCGGAAGATGATGATTTTGATGATGTCACATCAAATACAAACAATGAACGCCTTGTTTGTAAAATACAGAGTAAATTGCCCACCAAATATAATAATTATTTTTTATATGCTAAGTACTTGGAGAATTATCCATCCTTGTTATCAGACTCTGATACTCCAGCTACAATACAAGAAGCTCTAAATAATACTGACGCTCAAAAATGGAAATACAATTCATTGATGAAAAATAATACATGGACATAACAGATTTACCTCTAGGACAATCCATTGTTAATAGTTGTAAATGAAATCTTGAAGGAAAAGTATAATGCTCACAGTATAATCACCCGGTACAAAGGCTAGATTAGTTGCCCATGGTTTTTCTCAAGAAAAGGGCATTGACTACAACGAAACTTTTTCACATGTGGTTAAAATCACTTCATTACGTATTTTATTGGCATTAGCAGCAATTTTTGATTCACATGTCCATCAAATGGATGTAAAAACAACATTCCTTTATGGTCAAATCCATGAAGAAATATTTAAGGCACAACCTGAAGGATATATTACCCCTAATTTTCAAAACAAAGTTTGTAAGCTTCTAAAATCAATTTATGGTTTAAAACAATCCGCTCAAATGTCGTATGAATGTATTGACAAATATCTTATCCAAAAAGGATTTGTTAGTGGCATTTTAGATCCCAATATTTATATAAAAAGGAAACTATTCTAATACTTGTTTCAAGTGGAGAAGATTTTGCATATTTAAATAGCCAAGTAAGTAAACTTATGGCAAATCCCGGTTCAATACATTGGTTTGCTATCAAACAAATCATGAGGTACATTAAAGGAACATTAGATTTTAACAAAACTTATAAATATGGAAGTGGAAATCCTACATATCCTCATCAAATTCAAGGTTGGTCTGACTTGGATTGGGCTAGTGATACGGATTCTAGAAAATCTACATCCGGTTATGTTTTTACTTTAGGTGGTGGCCCAATTTCATGGCAAAGTCGTCGTCAAGCAACAATCGCCTTATCCTCCACTAAAGCCAAATATACCGCATGTGCATCAGCAACAAAACAAACAATGTGGATCAAGCAATTAATGAAAGAAATTGGTTATACTCAAATGGGACCTTTACCTATTTTCTGTGACAACCAATCATATATTGCTTTGACCAAAAATCCTCGCCATAATCAAAATTCCAAACAAATAGAGATCAATCATCATTATTTACAATAACATGGTGATATTCAATTAATTTATTGTCCAACTGAAGAAATGATTGTTGATGTACTGACCAAAGCTTTACCAAAACCCAAGCATAAAAAATGTTTAGATTTAATGGGAATTAAGTAAAATTCTAATCTAGATATAGGTTAAGGGAGGGTATTAACTTATAATTTAGATTATCTAGATTAGTACATCAGCAATCAAGAGGTATGACTCTTGATATAACCAAAAGGCGTAAACCTAACATATAAGCCTTGTATCTTCTATTATCAATATACAATTACATTCATTGCATATCATGCTTCTTTAGAACATTCCTGGGAACATCCACATCCTGAATCACGCCGTTCATAGATTGCTGTTGTTCGCCTCGCAACTCACGACATCCTCTGCGCAGTAACTCAGGGCCAAACCACACGAGAGGAAAGGCAGTGAGTTGCATGACTCACATTGGTTCAAATTAGCAAGTGGTTGCCACATGAGAGGAAGTAGGGGGAGTGGCAAGAATGACATGGAGCAACTTTGTAGCTTTGGAATTTGCATTGGATGTTGCTTTGGAATCTACATGGCAATGACTTGGCACAATAATTGCATTTGAAAACTACCAGACACTAGTGCCTGGAAGTCCACAATGTAAGGAGGAAAAGAATATTTTTTGTGCCACTAGTGCCATGTTGGAGGAAGTTGTGAAACTTCCTCCCCCTCCCATGTGATAAGGCCCTCACTATGAGTCACTGGTATGATACATAAAATGTGTCCAAGGATGTGGGCAAAAGTGAAGGGGGCAAGATCGGGTCCCTTGACCTCACTTCTGGGATCTCCCATAATTCTGTTCATAAAAAACAAGGCTGGTCAGCACAAATCTCGTAAAGTTTCTTGCTGATCATCCAATGGAATCCAGCAAACTGCCCTTCATGTGAAATGAACATAGAGAACATGTGTGCTTCCAAATGTGGCGTTGCAATTAACCCCAAGCCAAGCACATCACAATTTCACAGAACGAACTAAAAAGGTAACCCACATGCACAGGAATGTCATTGCAATGACGAGAAAGCGGTCTTACGCAACTCAACACATCTAGAAATTAATGCAAGAGATCCAACGTAGCTCAAAACTTGAGCAACAACACCAAACAGAAACGTGTTCAACCAGCAGTTGTTGAATTGTTTTTCCGGAGGACGACATGAGAAACTCTGAGAGACTCGAACACAATGGATGAAAAAGTTATGCTACCGGAAGCAGATTTTATGGGAGGGCGGGTGGTTAGTTTGCCAGGATACTCTAAAGAATCTGAGATTTTATTTACAATACAACTTCCTTTGAGATTAATATCCATTGAAAACTTGCAACAGGGCAACTACTTCACACCAAGGGCTGTCAAAGTTTTGAAGCAATAGAGATAAACGTAAACGAACCAGAACTCAGCATCAACATGCCGAATCTCCTCTGAACCCAGGGTATGCTCCAGGTTTAGCGTGCTCTCATTTGTGCTAAAAAAAAAGACAAGGTGAGTTACAAATCCGGAAAGTTTTCTAGGGTCTGGGAGTTAAGGCCTCGGTTTGATGGCAGCCGCGTAGAATAGGGAACGGGTTGGCTGGTGGTCCCTAAACCGAGCGGCCAGAAACTTCACGCCGCTTTCGTTTCTTGTGGAGCAAGATCACGTGGATCACGAAAAGAGAATCAGCGCCTCTAATTCAAGCTTCAGTATTATTCTCCGCCTCTAAATCAAGCCCCTTCCACATTCACCGCCCTGACTTTTAAGCGCCGGTTTGTTAGGGGAAGCAATTACGTCTATCTTAAAATTCACAAGATACAGGACAAACACAACGGATAATAAACACAACGGACAAACACATCAGTTTGCATATATAGAGAACCTAGATAATAATTAAATTATTTTTCAGTGATAGCCAATAGAATTACAATTTCAACCCAAGTGATTTCATATTTTTCCGATGTGTTATGAATTAGTTATGAATTTTCAAAGGCTCATGTGAAGAAAGTTGGGTGAGCGTCAGTAGGTGGGGGCCATGACCCTTCCACAAATGGCCTAAAACTGCATGCATAACAACCAAAAACCGGCAATGAGTCAACCTTAAACTAATTCTAGAAATATTCCATTTTCTCCACTTTTGCATGTACAATAAGTCTAGAAGATCCCATTCCCCTAAAACCACCAACTGTGCATCCAATTCATGCCACCCTTGCCTTTACTCCCGCCATTAAAAATAGAGAGTTGGTTACATGTGCATGTAGTGGCGGTTCTTAGTGAAAAAGTAGCTGTCGGCCATGGGATATTGGCGGTTTTAGGGTGGCTTACCTTAGTTGACAGCCCATACGTGAGATTATTAGTCAGAAACATTCTGAAAAGGATTATTTTATAATACACTGATTGATCAGGTGGTTTGGATGCACAGATTATGTTCTTTCTGTACCTGTAGGAATTTGGTCCTTGAAATGATAATTTTGAAATGAACTTGTAAAATTAGGAAATAATCACTAGTCTAACTAAATGAGAAACCGTTTTATTCAGAGACCGGTATTTATAATTAATCAATATATTTGTCAATTTGTTTCTTTTACGATATCTGAGATTTTTCTTGATGGAGGATTAGATTTGGAAATTCCTTGGAGGTGGGTTAATTATTCTATTGCTCTCAACCCTTAAATGCCATAAGATGCCATTTTGTGGTATGACGCTTGTTCAATTCCATTAGCATGTGAACAATGTTCATGAAGTAGATTGTATCCTGTAACATAGGGAGAATGCTAGATTTATCACATGACGTGGAAGGAAAGTTCAAAATATGAATATGTAATAAAGACAGAGTACAACGGGCAACATGAGTACCACCAGTCAATTGAGTAGCTTTGTTTTGACAACAATTTCAAAGGTGTCATGTGAATATTGTGTCATGTGTCACTGTGTCATGTATGCATGTGTCATGGCAACGACTTCAAATGCCTTTCCTCTCTGTAAAGCAAGTCATGACACATTTGAGGTCACTCTCTCTAAACGTACACAAAACGTGCATCAGATCCACATCAGACTACTGCACCTCCACAAGGGTCCTGGGAGGTGTTACCACTTGAAGGACATGATAAAAGCTGCACTTTTAACAGGTCTACTCACTGCCAATGTGTAATTTTCATTCCTTGAGTCAAAAACACTATTTTTACTACTTCTAGAAGGTTTTACCATTTGAAGCATATGGTAAAAGCTGCACTTTTAACCCCTAAAGGACCACGACCTAATTCGCTCTAAAACCAGTCCAAAACTGCCACTGTCAAAAAGAGACATGAAAATCACATTTTAAAGTGAATTTTGGATTTTCAACCGTAAGATCTTAAAATAGACTTCCATATAAACATGCCATCAAATTTTGGTTGCAATCCACCGCATGGATTGATAGATTTTAGTGTTTAAAGTCAAACAATGGTTCATTTTCATCCCTGCGTTGAGTAGATCAGCTGACTTTGACTTCATTTTGTATCAAATTTTTGCATTGTACAGGGTCTAAATCTTTTACCATTGTCTTCAGCATGATGCTATTTCCCAACACACCAATTTTTAGAGGTAAAAAAGGGGTGTAGCATATTCAAATCAAGTGTGCAAGGAGTGGAGGTTCAAAAATTGCCATTTCACGTTTTATTTTTTTGTGAACTACGTATGTATTCAAATGATAATCCAAACGGTCAATAAGAAGGTTTTCACCATATATTGTTGTTGAAAAAAAAAAAGTGAAAAATATGAAGATCTCTAGGTTTTATGTAGAAAAGATAAAGTTTTTTTCCCCGTTGCCCAACAATGTGTGAAAATGTTTGACTTGGAATAAAATGCCTTTATACACTAAAGACAAGATTTTTTTTTGAAATTTTCTAAATAAGGAAATATTCTTTATATGTGTGAAAAATCTCAATGTCAATAGAAACTTTTGTCAAAATTTTTGGAGGTGCCCGAAGTCCCACTTTTGGCTTTAAGTGGTACTAACTTTCAAACCACAAATCCAAAAAAAGATTAAAAAAAATCTCCACGAAGCTCTTATCAGATCCTGTCTTGAAAAAAAAAATCAATTAAAAAGGATTTTTTTTCAAATTGTAGGTACATGCCCAAAATCCAAAATGACCCCGGGGGGACGTTTGGTCCTTTAGGGGTTAATACTTTGATTGTAAACCATGGTTTCTTGTATATCCCATAAGATTTGTCCTGGGCAAGTGAAAGGACAAGTATATTAAGGTGCAAAGATATCTTCCAATTACTTTTGACTTTCCAATGACTCTTGACATGCTATTTTAGAGTTGGAGTTGGATACTCTACCTTGTAGGCTTGTAGGTCATCCACGTTCAAATACAAAATGCATGTTAATATTATTTTGGTCTAATTATGTATTTGAAGACCTGGTTAATGACAAATAATATTCAAAAGAAAAAATTATCATGTGAGAAAACCCTGCAATTTACCATGTGAGAAAACCCCGCAATTTACCATGTCAAATTACCATATGGTAATTTTCCATGTGGTAGTGTCGCATTTTTACCACATCAAGTGAGATTATCCGTTTAGTGTAATATATATGAAATCAACATGGTAAAATCAACCATTTTACCATGTGGTAATGGCTCCTGGAGCCCCTTGTGACCGCAACGCTCGAGGTGCGTGCCATCCTGACCAAACAACTGGATTGTGTCTGAGAGTGAAATCTGAAGCTCTTGTCCAAGGTTTTATACGTTATGGAAGGTGTCTCTGGAAAGGAAAATGCATGTGATCCACGACATCTCCGTTGGATTTATTTGACTAGTAGCTCTAAATAGCTATCAGACCACTGATTTGAGTTGATGCTTTAAGATGCTTTTTTTTCTTTGGTTGAACTAGCGGACCCTCGTTGTTTCCAACAAACCACGAGCAGCAATCCCCGTACGCATCCCTGGACCGGGCATGGGCAGTTTCGTATTTGCCAGAAACGTCGGTCTCATATTTACCTCGGATCTGCAAAGGCTTTCTGCTTGGTGACAATATGGAGGTTATCCATCACTTTGACAGTTATATGCTTGTCAAGATGAGATGTATTCATGGTTACTGAGGGCTTCATAGACTGCCAATTTAACTACGACCACAATGAAGACAATTAGTGTTCTATTTCTCAGCCAACTCAACTTCAATTGTATTCAATGCATGATTGAGCACAAGGGGCTCCAGGAGCCATTACCACATGGTAAAATGGTTGATTTTACCATGTTGATTTCATATATATTACACTAAACAGATAATCTCACTTGATGTGGTAAAAATGCGACACTACCACATGGAAAATTACCATATGGTAATTTGACATGGTAAATTGCGGGGTTTTCTCACATGGTAAATTGCAGGGTTTTCTCACATGATAATTTTTTCTTTTGAATATTATTTGTCATTAACCAGGTCTTCAAATACGTAATTAGACCAAAATAATATTAACATGCATTTTGTATTTGAACGTGGATGACCTACAAGCCTACAAGGTAGAGTATCCAACTCCAACTCTAAAATAGCATGTCAAGAGTCATTGGAAAGTCGAAAGTAATTGGAAGATATCTTTGCACCTTAATATACTTGTCCTTTCACTTGCCCAGGACAAATCTTATGGGATATACAAGAAACCATGGTTTACAATCAAAGTATTAAAAGTGCAGCTTTTACCATATGCTTCAAATGGTAAAACCTTCTAGAAGTAGTAAAAATAGTGTTTTTGACTCAAGGAATGAAAATTACACATTGGCAGTGAGTAGACCTGTTAAAAGTGCAGCTTTTATCATGTCCTTCAAGTGGTAACATCTCCCGGGACCCTTGTGTCAAGGATGACGTGGGCACAAGTGAAGGGGCAAGATCGGGTCCCGTGAACTCACTTCTGGGATCTACCACAAACCTCGTAAAAATTCTTGCTGATCATCCAATGGAATGCCGCAAACTGCCCTTCATGTGAAATGAACATAGAGGCCAGCCAAGAACATGTGCAAAATCTCAAACACAGATTTAAACACCTAGAACATACCAGAATATTTTTGGACAAGTACCCTACATTGTGATGGTATAAATTTGATAGTTTGGATGCACAAGTTTTTATCTCTACCTACAAAAATTTCAAGTGTTAATTTTAATAATGTCTTGTAATATTAGGATTTAATCATTAACACAAAATTGAAAAATCGTTTTATTCAAAACCAAATCTTATAATTAATCAACATATTTTTAACCTATTACTTTAATCAAAAGTCAGGAGTTTTCTCGCTGGCAGTAATATCAATTATTGCTTCAACTCTTAAATGCCATTTAAAGGTGCCATTTTGTAACACCGACTTGCTTGTTCTTTTCCATTAATATCCATTCTGATGCGGATAATCTCCATTAGATATATTCCGCCTCGTACACAGGAGGAAACGCTAGATTCATCACATGAGTAGAAAAGAAAAACTTCACATTGGTAAAAAGAGAGAGCACAATGGGCAACATGAATACCGCCAATCACATTGAGTAGCGTTGTTATCCTGAACTGACCGTACATGATGCCAACGTTTTCAATGCATTACCCTCTCTAGAGTAGAAGCAAGTCATGATTTTACAGATAAAATTGAAGTCTACACTTGGGTCAAGTACTCTCGAAAACGTGCATCAGATCCACATCAGCAGTCAGTCATGCGTTGAAAAATTGAACCTGAGCTGACCGATAAAGAGAACACCAATTTGTCTTGGTTGCGGTCTCAGCTAAGTAGCTTGGCAGTTTGTTAGCCCTGGCTCCGTAACCATGAATATTTCTCACCTTGACAACCTTGCAACTGAGAGCTATTCCGAGCTAGTAAAATATATCCAAACTCCAAAAAAAGAAATTGTGAAATCTGTCATGTATTGTAATACACAACAAGAGTAAGGTTGGATGACCTATAACCACCAACTTAAGCTTGCTGACCTATTAATAGCGTTTGTAAACGTGGTAAGATTTTTTTTGGAAATTCCAAATAGGATTTCATGAATATTGCAATTGTCGCGACCATTTAATTCTTCACATTGAAATTGCTACAAATTTTCAAAGTGGATAGTAAGCTGTGACCCATTCTCGACATACAAAACTCTCTACTTCCACAATAAGTTTTGCTAATGACCACTTGTGCAAGAGACTAAAAACCGAGAGCTTTAAATCAATTATAAACTGACACCCAATCATAATTGACTTCCTAAAATTTTGGAAATGGTGGAAAACGTGGGCGGCTGGTGGTTTTGGCCCACATAAGATTGTTGGTTCTCGGGTTGGTGGTGGTGATAGGTCATCCAACCTTATCGACCGAGAAAGTCGACCCACGTTGGTGCACACCCCATTGACCCGCATGAAATAACTTGGATGCATTGTTTACTTGAAAGTATGCTTGAGAAACCTTTCAGAAAGTATAAAACTTTGGACAAGAGCTGCGGATTTCAAGCTCAGACACAAGCCAGTTTTGGTGAGGATGGGACGCACCTCGAGCGTTGTGGTGGCTCTGGCTGTGGTCGTGGTCATGTGTGCAGCAGCTTCTGGGACGGTGGATGCAGCGCTGCGTGTCTACAATGGCATTGAAGCTGAGGACATCACGGTGAGGCAGCCACCGGGATGCTGCAACTACTGCACAGGTGAAATATGCCCCCCTGTGTGTGAGACGTGCAAGGACGTGGTCATTCAGAGCAGGACGGAGGTGACGCTCGAGCCCAACGTAGGCCCATATCCTCTGGAGTCGCTGCACATCCGAATTCAGGGGACAGATACTTACTGTGTGCCTGCGGGCGACCTCCAGTACCTCACAGACAGGGCCCTGCTCCGCGTTGGTCCAGGCGACTGTGGCGCAGCGTCGACTCCGTTCGGTATCCGAAGTGTTGTTGTTGACGGGTCGGACCGGTTTCATACTTGCCTGCAATTATGTGCTCAGTGACAGGATCTGTGAGAAAGAAATTGTGGTTTGGGAATTGACATTTGGAGCTTGATGGGACGTATGATAGTATAGAAACTAGCTGTATTTATTTTTTGCAATACTATTGTCTCCTTCAATGTACGCTAGCTTCTGCGACAAAGCGTGTTGAGAGGATGCTAGTGTGTTGAGATCTACTAGAAATGATTACAATCTGCGCTCAGATGAGAACATTTCTTATGTTGATCAATAGTGCCTTGCATCGATGCCATGTTCAGAGATAGTTTATAATGCAGTTTATATTTTCAATAAAGATGTAAGAAATGTTGTTCAGAAATTTTGTTCAAAGTTGTAAGAAGATAAGAGCTGTGTCGAGTTTTCATTCTTCTGGGACCTATAGAAAATAAATTATAGCAATCTTAAAAAATAAATTGTCAAGAGGTGCATGACGGACCTGCTCGAGGTTGGTCCTGGTGACAGGCGCAGCGTCTCTGTTCGGAGACCGTGCTCTCATCTCTAGGTGAGACTCGCGAAGTCTGTTCTTGAGTTGCCGGATCTCACAATGATCAGCCTAGCGACATGGGCTTCCAAAATATTTTTTCAAAAATAATCACAAAGATTTCGAATTGATATAGAATTTAAAAGCCCAAAAAACCACCAAAGCCCATAATCAAATTATAGAGTAGGTGAGATTTGGTGCCCTACTTCGCCCAATGCTAATAAGCGAGAGTGAGAAAAAGAGAGAAGACATGTCATGGATAACCAACTCATGTAGGGTACTCAATGCTAATCGGCCTTGTTCGACTTTTGAGGCAAGGCCACCTATGAGAGCTCAATTGAGGTGGAGCAACCCAAAATTGCACACTCCATGATCCAATGCGGATAATGATTGGGGTTTTCAAATTTTGAGTTATGGATTTGGGTCGCTTCATGAACCATTTCATGCATTTACCATTTTCATGCACCATTCCATGCATACTCTACTAATCAGAATTGGGTGGTCAATTGGAATTGGGTGCTTCTACCTTATACGCATATTGCGTCTATAAACATCGCTCTGACTACTTTGTACTTACACTAAAAAGAACAACTACCCGTTAACCAACAAGTAAAGCAATGTACAGTACATACATGGAGAGAGAAAATAAAACTAAAACTATTTTTCATTGATATCTAGTAGAATTACAATTTCAACCCAAGTGATTTCAACCCATAAGCAACAACCAAAAGCAAGGGGTCCTGACTAACACGTCCTAATAATCTATCAACCAACTATTAAGAAGATACTCCGGACCCTCTTTCAGATTATTATACTAGTGTTTGTTCACTTTAACTACAATAAACACTAAAACTTAGTGTGGATTTTATACTTGATGTGGATCACCCACACAAATTTACATCAAACACATGCATGTCATAATCAGATTGGCTATTTGTTTTCAATCAAGTGTGTGCGAGTTGCCGATCAGATGCAAATTTCAAATTAGTGTAAAATTGAACTACTCTCATCCACACTATATGCAGTGTTTAGTGTAGTTATTAGATCATTAGAAGAGCTCAGCGGTGTTGTCTCTAAACTCAAGTCAAAGTAGTTCTTTGAAGGTGAACAAAGATACAAGCTGGTTCTAATCATATAAAGTGAAAAAATGAGTGAAGGGGGTGATGAAAGTCTTTCTGAGAAGAGCAATGGTAATCTTTGTTCGAGCAATACCAGACTGTGCAGCTTCATCAGATTGTCGGTCGATCACATGTGTGAAAGTTATATGGAGCACGATTTTCAGGTGAAGCTGATCCATAAGTCTACCTTGCTGTGGAGCCTGCTCACATTGACAACATCATGTTGGCTGTTGTGTTCCAGAAGCAAAAAGGATGTTTCTGGCGTGTGGCTGGAGCAGATTTAGCCGTAGTTGAGCTGCGGCTCTCCACTCCGAGACTAGAGGCGTACTCCAGCACTGCAACCAGTACTAATGTGTGAGTATCCTTCATTCCTCTAGAAGCCCTTTCACAATACCCCATTGATTGCAGGGTGAACTTCTTCTCTGAGATAGCTACCTTATCCAAAGTGAGTTTTTGTTCCCCCACTTCATGGAAGATAACACTCTATTCAGCCCCTTCTCAGAAGTTTATCTTATGGGCACTTGGGGTTAAAGATATAACATATTCTTGACAGAAGAAGAAGAAGAACGCCGGTCCCGTAGGGGGCCGGTGTGAGTGAAGTGCCCGTTCATTCCACCACTAAGTCCATGCCCACCGGGCATGGGTTAGTAGTATGGAACTACTTCCCCCTTTATATTCTTGACACTTTAGAGTGATCCCATTTTTGTTGAAGCTCAATACTCACAAGATTAGAGTTATTTGTAGATTCACCCAAAGTTTTAGTAAGATATTGATATTTTGGTTTATAATGCTACTAATTTGTTCACTTTTGATAGCTATTAGATGTAGAAGAGCTTGGCAGTCTCTCAAGTAGAATCCTTACTATGGAAGAGCTTAGTAGTCTTAGAGAATAAAGAAAGAAAGGTCACGCTGAACCATGATTTTTAGCCGCATGTGTCCTCTTTGAACTGATTGTAGAAACTTAGAGCTGATTTTATTAGTACAAAAATGAGAAAAGAGGTGAAAACTCACGGTATCTTTGCCTCACTTACGCAGAAAAGAGACAAGTGCAGTGGGCTTACTGAAGCTGGTCGAGACACTCCCCAACAAAGCGGCGGTTAACAAATTCCGGGTCCGGTACCCTCCTGCTAGAAAGCCACCACAGAATGTATTGTCACATCCTGTGGGCTCTACAATAGCCTTCACGTGCATTTTCATCGTCTTGTTCATGTCACAATTGCTGTGCTTGTTTCTGCTGCAGGCTTCATGGAATGCAGCGTGGAAGGCTGGTACCTCCTAAGTCTCCTTCGTATCCGATCTGCCACCACCGAAAATAGTAGAATTTGAAAGTTAGCCCCATCTGAGGAAGCCCAGGGCAAATTGACCCCTCGTTGGTACTTACCCGAGGGAGCCACGAGGTGGTAGGGCCAAACCTGGCCCCTATTTTGTTTTTGGATGGGGCCCTATTTATAGCAAGGGAGGGTTCTCTAGGGTAAACAATGTCCGTAGGCCCCAACTTTGTCCAAAAAAATCCAAAGAAAGCCTCTCAACCCCCAAAAATAAGAGGGCTAGAAAAATGACCCCATGCAATTAAAATGGGGCCCACCTCGGGTAAGTACCAACGAGGCGGTCAATTTGCCTTGGGCATCTGAGGAAGCGCTCAAGGCTAAACCGGATGAATGTGAAAATAATACAATCAGTGTGGTTAACACTAAATATCAATTTTAGTGTAGGGAGGGCTGAAATTTTTACAAAGTAAGGTGGAGTGACCCATTTTCAATAACTTAAGCCAGTTGGGGTCTCGAATGACATTGTAAGTCAAAAAAAATTATGGAGAATGATGTGGAATTAGAAATGGAACTCAACGAACAATTTTTCAAATTTAATCTCAAAAATTTGGAATTGATACAGAATTTAAAAGCCCAGAAATCACCAAAGCCCATAGTTGTGATGCAGAGTATGTAGAAGTTATGAGGTGGGTTGGATTTTGTAGCCTCCTTTGCCATGCATAATTAAATCATGCATGACATAGTTTTGCACCTCCTTTCGAGACTTTGAAGGCAAAGCTGTCAATGAGGACCTTGCATGGGTGGTGCAATCCAATTCTGATCACCTTAAGATCTAATGCCATTAATGACTATTTTTACTTACTAACATTTTGAGATTGTGTGAGTGGTTATGGGTTGATTTCACCATTACATGCATACTCTACATGACAAGGTGGGTGACCGGATTGCTTCACCTTCGTACTAGTTTCCTGTTGATGTTGTGGAATGTGACTAATGTGCACAAGCCCTTTGTGTTTGCGCAACTAATTTTAGCATTTGCAAGGTTAATCTCTAAAGGCCCATTTAATCTTGGAGGGACGTTTTTTAATTTTGGGTAGGTTTCTAGAATTCAAAAAAAAAAAATCATTTTGAAATTTTTATATTAGATTGTTTCTTAGAAGATCTTTGTGGAAATATTTATAAAAAAATTGGATTCATAACATGAAAGTTATTAGCCTTCAAAGTCAAACTGGGGACTCCGAGCAAGCTCCAAAATTTTTGCTAGAAGTTTCTATTGACATTGAGATTTTTCATACATATAGAGAATATTACCTTCTTTGGGGATGTCAAAAAAAAAATCTTGTCTTCACTGTAAAAATAAAATTTAATCCAAGTCAAACATTTTCACACATTGTCGGACAAGGTACCAAAAAAACTTCTTCTTTTCCACATAAAACCTAGAGATCCTCATATTTTTCACTTTTTATTTTTTAACAACAACATGTGTGAAAACCTTCATGTTGGCCGTTCGGATTTGCATTTTTGAACAGATTGAGTTCACAATAAAATATAACATGAATTGGCAATTTTGAACCTCCACTACTTGCACACTTGATTTGAATATGCTACATCCCTTCTCTACCTCTAAATAAAGGTGTATATGGAACTAACATCATACTTTACACTATAGTAAAGGATTTAGACCTTGAGTAGTTAAAAGATTTGACACCAAGTGAAGTCAAAGACTGTTGGAAAAAATTTAACCATTTTCTTGACTTTAAATATTATAATCTTTATATACGTGCGGTGGATTGTAGCCAAAACGATATGGTAAGTTCATATAAAAATATTTTTGAAGATCTTACATTTAAAAGTTCAAAACTGTACTTCAAAAGTAGGTTTTCTTGCCACTTGTTGATAGTAGCAGTATTGGAGTGTTTCTTGAGGGGAAAATGCCTTGCGCTCTTAGGAACTATACTTATTGATAACCTAATGTGTTTCTTGATGGAAAATGCCTTGGGCTCTTAGGAGTTTAGGGTACTAATTGATAACCTAATGTGTCTAAATTCAGGAACCAAACTTTTGCATCCAATATGCTTGTGCAATTTCTTACACAAGCCCTTACCCCGCGATTTAATTTACAGTCCAAGGGGCGGTTTGCACTACGGACCAAGAACTCGTCCCATGCACCTCTAAAATCTGTGATTGGCTCCATCAACTCGATTGGCCAATCACAAATCTTAGAGGTGCATGGGACGAGTTCTTGGTCCATAGTGTAAACCGCCCCTAAACACATGGCATGATTATTATCATACAATCAAAAATCCTAAACTCCAAACCCACCCTCCCACGCTGCTTTCATTAGAGAAGGGATGGATTTTTCTGGATAGAAGAATACTATCCCTCAGCACCGACCAAAGAGGCAGCCTCTCTCTCATTTGGCAAAGAGAGAATATGTGGCCACTTGCAACCAAGGCCATGTGGCTAGAAAAACACCATGTTATTATATCTTCTTCCTCCACTACGCATGATGAAGAAGGTAGAATAACATGAAGAATATTGGCCAATCTTAGTGGAGAAGCTACACTAATTAGATTCACAAATTCAAAGCCATAAAACAAAAACTCCCAAGCCAAACTAATTTTCAGGGGCCTAAAGAATTAGGATTGACCAATATAACTGATATGGCAATAAGAGTAACTCTAAGCAACATGAATTAAGTTTTTTTGGTGGTAGTGCTACTGATATCGTATATGTTATGTTTGCCTCTAAAGGCCTAAGAGGTCTTTTGGGGGACTCTTGAAGGTTTGGGTAGGTTCCTATGGTGTCAATTTATAACATTCTTCTTTTAAATTTTTACAATAGATGGACATCACTAAGAGCTTGGTTTGAGTACAATTTTTTTTTCCTTAATCCAACATTTATTGAAAAAGTTATAGGGTTATGAATTTCAAATGGGAGAGGGGGCATGTGGAGAAACCCAAAAAACTTATGCTAGAACACTCTATCAGATGTGAGATTTCCAATACTAGCAAGTAATATCATTTCCATTTATATTGTCAATTTTTGTTTGGTCTTTAGTAAAAAGTAGCACATTAACCCAAATCATTCATTTTCACACATTTGCACACACTGACGGGCAAGCTTCCAAAATAACTTCTTCCTTTCCAGATAAAATTCATGGATCTTTTATTTTCTGCATTTTATTTTTCTACTACAAGATGTGGTGTTGACCTTCTTATTCACCATTTGGATTCTCATTCTATAACATATTCAGTTCACAAAAAAATATTACGTGAATTGACAATTTTTGAACCTCCACTACTTGCACAATTATTTTGAATATGCTACACCCCTCATCTACTTCTAAAAATGATTGTACAAGGAACAAACACCATCATTTAACCCTTAAATTTCTTTGACAATTTCACACCAAAAACACTTCAAAACTGCTCGTGTTGGTGCAATGAGTAAGGACAAAACAAAAATACTTTTACTTCTGGTTTTAACCGTAGGATCTCAATTAAGATTTAATAAGTAGTTTATAGTAAAAATTTCATAAAGTTTGACCGCACGGATTGTAATATTATAGTGTTTGAAGTAGTGAAAGGGTCCATTTTCTTCCCAGCGTTTAGTGGATCAGCAGACTTTGACTTCACTTGGTGTCAATTTTTTGCACTATTTAAGGTCTAAATTCATTACCATCATGTTAGGCATGATATTAGCTCTTGCTATTCCAATTTTTAGAGGTAGAAAAAGGATGTAACATATTCGAAAAAAATGTGAAAGGAGTGGAGGTTCAAAAATTGCCAATTTGCATTATAATTTTTTGTGACCTTAGTATGTTTTAGAATGAGAATCCGAATGGCCAATAAGAAGGTTTACACCACATAATGCTGCAAAAAGATATAAAGTGATTGAAGTTTTTTCTAGGAAAAAATTGGATTCACACAAAGCTTTTAGTAATTTCCATCTACAATATAATTTAAAAGAAAAATATTATAAAATGACACCATAGGAACCTGCCCAAACCTTCTAGAGTCCTTAGAGGGGACTCTTGGAAATTTAGGGATTAATACAATGATAATGAATTTTGACCTTGTGTAGAGCAAAACTTTGATACCAAGTGAAGTCAAAGTTTGCTAATCCACTAAACGCAGAGTAGAAAATGAATTGTTTTTTCAACTTCAAACAATATTATTACTCGTTCAATCCGTTCAATCAAAGTTTATGAAATTTTGTGAAGAAGTGACTTAATAAACCCTATGGAGATCCTACATTTAGATGTAGAAATTAAAGTTTTTGTTTCCCTCTTCACTCATTGCACCCAAAGAAGAAGTTTTAAGGTGTTTTTGGTGTAAAAATGCCTTGGGCCTTTAGGGGTAAATTAATCAAATCAAACCCCTAAAGGACCAAGAGTATCTACAGGGTACAATTTTTTCCACTTTGTTTGCGATTATCTTCCAATCCATATGGTCAAAATTCACAAAACTTTTACGACAACATCTCATTTAAGTTTAGAAGATCACACAATTACATTTTGACACTTTTCAATCAATGGAGTAGTGGTTCCTAAAAAATGCCTTCGACCTTTTAGGAGTTAATGCAAAAGCTAGAATCAATGGAAAGGATTAACTATTTCCAGCAACCAAATTAACAATGATTGCCCTACATGACGCATTTTTCCTTTTGGAGTTTCAAGCACAATAAAGTTTTCCTGAAAGTGCACCCCGAAGAGGAAAGCCAATAGGAATATGGTGCGAGACATGAAGAAACTTTTTTATGTACAAGAATAGACGTCCAAAAATTTCATACTCCCTTTTCTTGCACCAATAAGATGCACAACAATCAATGCTCTTGGGTCCTATCCCATGCACATTTGCCCGTAGTACCCCAAGTTCCTAAAAGGTTGACCGGTGGTTCCCCCACACCTTCCCAAGCCAAGTCACTATGTGCATGGCCAGAGCGAATTGACCCCCTCGCTAGGACTTACCCGAGGTGGGCCCTGACTTAATTGCATGGGGTCATTTTTTTGGCCCTCTTATTTCGGGGGGTCTAGAGGCTTTTTTTGGATTTTTGGGGACAAATATGGGGCCTACAACCATTGTTTACCGTTATGGATCCTTCCTCGTTATAAATAGGGCCCCATCCAAAAACAAAATAGGGGCCAGGTTTGGCCCCACCACCTCGTGGCCCCCTCAGGTATGTCTCAGCGAGGGCATCAGTTCGCCCTGGCCCTATGTGCATGTGGTCCAAGGTACTAACATAAGAGCCTGAAATTTGCCCAGGGCGAATTGACCCCCTCATTTGTACTTACCCAAGGTGGGCCCCATCTTAATTGCATGGGGTCATTTTTCTAGCCCTCTTCTTTTGGGGGCCCAGAGGATTTTTTGGAATTTTTTTGACAAATTTGGGGCCTACGGCTATAGTTTACCTTAAGGGACCCTCCCTTTCTATAAATAGGACCCCATCCAAAAACAAAAGAGGGGCCAGGTTTGGCCCCACCACCTCATGGCCCCTCGGGTAAGTACTAACGAGGGGTCAATTCGCCCTGGGCCTGATATTCGTGGTGGAAGATCCTTTACTTTCAGGCAAACTCTAATAATCAGAATAGGAAGGTCATACAATATTCTTACCAAAGCTCAGAATGTGGAATAGCCTGTTCGGCAGGCATGTGGACTTCAACGCTGACGACGTCGGACGCGGGCGTTCGGAACGTCCCAAAGAAAAGCAACGTCAAGTCCACTACGATGCAAGGCGTTACCGTCACTGCCAAGGCTTGACACCTTCCTTGCTCTATTGATAGCTCATGTTAATTAACTGTCTGCAAGTGGGCCTTTGAATATTCAGGGCATTCATGCAGCCGGAGAGGTTCACAGGAATATATGAAATATCGTCCCAGATCCAGAGGAACAGCTAGCCTCTCTAGCACCTTCTCGGCCACTTTCTTCGCACGAAGTTGAGGTTCATCCGGCGCCGGGATCGGTGCGTTGGCTCTTTCTACCGCTGAGGTTGTATTGTATTATCCGACAGCTTTCTGATCGCCATCAACAGTGACACGTCTAGAATCTGAATCAGGCACCCGCAGTATTGGACAAGGCGCATGAATCTCGCCCTCGACCTTGTCCGAGAGAAATGGATGCGTATCATCGCAACAGATTCGAACCACCAGTTCCTTTCACAGAATCAGTGTAGTCAGATAGATGTGATCTTTGGTTGCTCGGCTTCAGACGTTGTGTGGTCATCGAGGCGTGGTGGCAGCGATGGCGGTTAAAGCTGAGCCGCTCCGGCGTGTCTTGATACGGTACCCACTTCTTATCTTCTGCAGGGATTTGTTTATGATCTCCTTGTGTGTTCATGTCTAGAAAGTGCGGCAGTAGAGTAGTCGGAGGCGCTAACGATCCTTGTGCAGCTACTGAGACGTTGGCTGTCACGCTGCAGCAGCGCCTTGCGTTTGTAGCTGCACTGGCGACGTACGAGCATGCTGCTGGATCTGTTCATGTCTGACTACGGCAGAGAGCGAGGGCTTGTGAATTGTGTCGATGGCGAGGAGGCGCTCAACCCCAGTCTGGGGACAGAGTTAGATCACCGGAGGTTTCGAAGGTGGGAGAGGATGCGAGACGCGAGTGCGGGAGTGTTGGAGGAGGATCATCCCGGTGCGTAACCTACAGGGCGAGATGAAGAGTGGCGACGCTAGACGGGGCGGGCGGGTGTTCAGATGGTCGTGGGAGCCGCTGTATCGAGTGCTACGAAACAGCAAGCAGCTGCAACGGAAGAACTCGTGGAAATGCGAGGACGACAACGAGCTCCAGGAGCTTTCCAGTGGATACGAACGAACGAGAGGAGTTTCCAAGCTGGGCGTGGTCTCTTACAACCCGGTCGCCGCGGTGCTCATTCTCACAGTCGCCTGGGTGTACCTCTACTGGGAGTCGCTCGTCGGGGGCGACTTGCGCACCGTGGTGCACAGTCTAGGTCAGATGGCGGTGTCGTTCTTCCTCGCCATCGCCTGTTTCCTGGCCGCGGTCTACATTACGCTGTTCGATCCCAACATCGCCGGGCGCCTGCGCGCGGTCCTGCTCGGCGTCATCCTGATCTCGCTGCATCTCCTGTTCCTGTTCGACCACGGCGGCAGCCTGAGGCACCACGGCGCGTACAACATGCTCATGTTCGTCATCTTCGTCGTCCCGGCGCTCGTCATCGCCGCGCTCGAGTATACGCTCTGGCGCATCCTCGGAACAAAGACGCTCCTCGCGCTCCACTTCCCGTTCGTCCTCTACCTCATCCTCTCCGTCCACACCGCGCTCCACGACGGCGCAGAGGCCTGGGACCGCGGCTTCTTCAACGAGCGCATGCAGCCGCTCAACCGCACCTGCGCGCCCGTCAACCGCGGCCTCACCTGGGTGGATATCTTCCCCGAAGGCAGCCAGAACTTCGGCGCCAGCACCTTCACCTGCGGCGACCTCGACCAGGAAGCCACTGCCGTCGGCTTCTCCGTCAACTTCAGCATGGACGGCATGCTCTCCGCGACGTGCAGCGCAGGCCACGGCATGACCTACACGCCTCTCCCGTCCACTACAAACTGGCCGAAAGAGGATAAACTCATCGAAGAAACCTACGAAGGCCTCCTCCCGCGCCCGTTCAACAAGAACGTCATGGACAAAGTACGCGAAGCCGGCGCAACTCCCTACGAAGCTCAAATCCCGATCCTCCTCCCGCAAGAAACCGAAGCTGTCATCGTCCGCTGCGGCCACGTCGAGAAGCTGGTCACGCACGTCCGACCAGTCCCCAGCGTCTCGTCGCGGATCAATCCTTCCTCAGCTGAGAAGCTCGACGTCGTGTTCATCTTCCTGGACGCAACCAGCCGCCGCGCGTTCCACCGGCGCCTGCGCCAGACCGTGGCGGTACTGGAGGACGCGCACGCGCGCTCGCTGACGTCCCTGTACCAATTCTTTCGCTACAATGTGGTGGAGTTCTGCACGGAGCCGAACTCGCGCGCCATGTTCCAGAGCACCACAGCGCTGCAAAACGCCAACGTGCCGCCCGTCTGGGAAGCGTTCCGCGCGTCCGGATACGCGACGCTCTTCACCGCCGACACATGCCAGGACCTCGCCGCGGCGTACATGAACCGGAAGTCGTCGCACAACACGTCGAGCTTCGATCACGAGCTCTTCTCGCCGTTCTGTCACGCGGATTTCTTCGCGGAGGACGCGAATCCCTTCGGCAACTTCAAGGGCCCGTACTCCATCACGGCGCGGTGCCTCAAGGGCGAGCAGGTGCACGAGCACGAGCTCCGATACCTGGCCTCGCTCCAGGGCGCGTACCCGGGCTGCGCGACGCTGGCAATCGGGTGGTTCCTGGAGGGCCACGAGGGCACCACGGAGGTGCTGCGCAATCTGGACGGCGGGCTGGCGGAGTACTTCCGCGGGGTGGACTGGAACTCCACGGCCGTGATCGTCGCGGCCGACCACGGGCTGCACATGGGGCTCAACTTCGGGGTCGCCGAGAACGGAGCCGTGGAGCACAAGAACCCGTTCTTGGCCATGATGCTCCCGCCCTGGTTTGTGGCGCGCCGGGGCCGGCACCAGGCACTGTCCGCTAACCAGCAACGCATGGTCACGGGCTTCGACCTTTATAAGACGCTGCACGCGCTGCGGATGGCGGGCCAGGACCGGGAGCGGTGGGTGGATCCCGCGGCACAATACCGGGTGCTGAATACCAGCATGGACCTGCTGCATGAGGAGGTGCCCGAGAATAGGACTTGTGAAGAGGCTGGGATTGGCCCTGAATGGTGCCAATGCTTGTAGCATTTCCATGGCATTAAGGGCAGGTTTTCCCTGCTTTGGCTACAAAGCAATGGAGGGAACACAAACCAGTGGATGAAACTTGGAGGGAGCAAGTTTGATTGGCTTAGAAAAAAAAGAAGCACTGGGGTGTCCAAAGCACTCGTGCAAGTCGCTGGAAGAGAATCTTGTGGCCATGTGAAGGGTTATGGCTCATTTACACCTCGGCAAACGTCAGACGCTCCATAGATGCAGGTGCATGTTTCCAAGGGTAATATCTGGTAAGAAATGGCTGGCCTTGGCCTACTTTAGTGAGGAATCTGGGCCTTTTTCGTGATGGAGAGGAATGTGAAGAACTTTGGCCCCGTCGTGGTGCTAAGGCACCGTGGGCGTCGTGGTGGCTCACGGCGTTGAGGAGACACCAATCCCTAACTATGGCTTGGGGGAGGACCTTGGTGTTAAGGGGATAGGGAATGTTCCTCCTTACCAGAAAGGGAAAATTGGTTTGGGGTCTCAGGTGGGACGGCTTGGGACACAATGAGCCAAAAGTTATGCATTTTGTGAGCTCCGTTTACAACAGCATCTGTTGTAAGGGGAGATATCTATTCTTGTGGTAGATACAAGGGGGGGTGGAATCTGGAGATGATGGTAATTTTTGGTTAGACAAACAGCTATTGTGTAGGGAGGTGGCTGAGTCGGATGCTTCCGGACTAACTCCTTCTCGAACTGTAAATATGTAGTTGAGTTATTGCAGATCAGGTCCTAAGAGCAAACCGGGACACAATTATACATGATTTTGTTATTGGAAAGTTGGAGGTGATCACTATTGGAAAGTTGTGATTACAAAAAATCTCTTACCAATCATGGACAATTTAGGGGCTGGTCTTCTTTGTCTATGCCTGCTTTTTGCAAGCTATGAATTAGGTTGCTCGGTTTTTGTTTGATCTCATATGCATCGTGAAGCTTAATTGTGAACTAGTTGCAAATGTATTGTTTTTCTTTTACTAGTTTGAGGATTTTGTGAGCGGGTGAGTTATTTTGGTCCAAAGGATGAGAAACAAGAAGTTATTATGCATTTTTAGTAAGTGAAGGGCAACACTTTTGAATGAGAAATTAGAGGGTTGCTAGTAGTGTAGGTTGCATGGTATTTATATTATTTCATGTATACAATAAAGATGAATTCTAGTCCCAGGAGAGGACTAGCATAATATTTGTTCCCTTTATTAAGCCCATGCCCACAAGTTATAGGTTAGGGGTATGGAATGGAAACCAACCAATTTCTCAACAATTTGCCAAACGGCTCCCTGTAACTTATAAAGTCAACACCTACAACCAGGCTTGGAAGATGCCACAAGTGTCACAAGTGATTGATCACTGCAAACACCAGTGTAGTTTGCCCATCTGACTTTGGCCCACATTCTCACCACATTTGTTGGAAGTGTAGGTATCCAAGGAACTTAGAAGAGGCTGCGGATGAAACAAAGACAAAGCATTGGTTCACCAGTTTGCAAATTTCTCCAAAAGTCACCACCTATGGGCCTCTCATCCTTAAAGAGTTAAGAATATCTCCATTTTTAGTATGTGAATATAAAACCACGCTATAGTTGATGCTTCTTTAAAAAGTAAACCCCTAGGCGTTGCTTAATTTTTTTTTCAAAACGTTGCTAAATACCATGTTTTCTTGTAGTGATGGAGTTTGCAAGAGCACGTATGATGTGGCTCATGCGCCAATTCTGCTCCACCTCCTCAATTCGAATGGAGGAAAATCCTTGTTGTTGCGGCATCTGGAGTCATAATTTTGGAAGTGATTGTGGTTTCTTTCATCATTTGTCTGTTGATCCTAAGTTCCAAGGCTCTATCGATGGGCGTCCAACTCCAGTGCCAACAGCAGGCACAATAGAGCACTACACTAAAGATGATATTTAGTGTAACCACAATAATGTTTTTGGTAATGCAATAACTTTTTACTTTCAAAGAAGATTTTTACCGAGGGCATAACTATCGATACTATCTAAAGAGAGTGATCATTTTTGACATAGTTGGTAGAAATATTCATCAAGAATAAAAACTTATAGCACTTTTAAACAAATTAGTGTGGTTAACACTTAAATGTCATCTTTAGTGTAGCGTATGCGTAGGTAGGGAAACTTGTGACAATGGAACTACATTTTTTCTTCAAGAAAGTAGATGCGTATGTACAGTTGCAATCTTGACATTCTAATGGTTCTATTTTCGTGAAGGTCTTGCCAGAAGTTTGTTGTGCTACAAAAGTAAAAGGGGTAACTTGTTAACTTAAATCATTTACCATCGAGCTATGTTTCTGGAAAAACCAAGATTTCTGCTAATTTTTTTCTTTCTACTAGAAACATGCAATTTTGCACTTGGCCAAGTGCACTACTCGGCACTCAAAAACCAGAAGATTTTGCCCCCAATTTTTATTTATTTTTAAATGCTAAAATCTTACTAACTCTTTGGTATTAAATTTTTGTGTTTGTTGTGTTACATGTTGTGTTACATATTGCATTAAATATGTGTACGTACTTGAATAATATGCAAAATATATAATAACTATTGTTTTAAACTTATATAGAATATATGGTTATTAAATTGGTTTTTGTTTTTTTTGGAAACGACATTGTTCATGTACTTAAAATCTATACATACATCTTGAAACATAAGACAATATTAGTCGTGTATCACTTCCAATACTTTGGTGATTCATTTGTTTTCTTACATGTTTGTACTATCATATAATGAAATACCATACCTTGATGTGAGTGCAACAAACCATTTGTGAAACGAAGCATTATGTGTAAAGATATTAACTTCCAAGCGTTGAACATCACCAAGGCTAGTAGAAGCCGGTTGGAGGTGGTTGAGCAACCTTGAAGTTAAGCAAGATGGTGAAGGAATAAGACTTGGATGGGTGACCAAGGTAACTAGGTTGAAATTTCCTAGCTCTTCTTATCTTCGCCTCGCAATGCCCTCGGGGAACTCTGGGAACTCGGGGACCTCATGTAGCTTTTCGCCCACAAGCATTAATTTTATAATAAATGCTATAAGTTTTTACTATTGATTAATTACATCACCAAGTGCATGTATAAATGCCTTCATTTTTTTGTCTTCTTCTTATGTATCATGTACCATGTGAAATTTCTTTATATCAATTGGCATTTCTGTTTGGATAATTGCATCTTTTCTACATTACAATTCTTATAAACTATTCACAAAATTTTGTACAATGATATTAAATAGACATTTATCAAAGTTCAACAACATTCCACTAAAACTTTGTTGAAAAAGGAATTTAACATCTTGTTAAATTGACATTTTTAATTGCACACAATATTGATCCAAGAACTCTAGTTTTTTTTCAAAATTGACAAAAACATTTCAAATGTGGGATTTTTGGTGCGCCATGGCCGTCGTGGTTCCTAAGTGCACTTTTAAATGGCCAAGTGCATAATTGCTTAATTGCGTGTTTAGATTTGATGGAAATATAATGCCTAATTTTAGTATCTAACCTTACATAGTTGAACTCAGACCATGACCTCAATTTAGGGGAGAATTTGCACAACATCCAATGGTTGATAGAATAGATTACAATGTATACAATTACCATATATTGGTAGTGAAAAGTATGGATTTTGGAGGGTGTACTTCTTCAACCATCAATAATAAAGTATTGTGGTCTCTACTGCTTGTTGCTAAGGAAAAGAATGCATACAAGGAAGAAATTTTGAAGCTGTCCAAACTTATTCCTTTAGAGCACAGTCAAATTGTTTGACCACGATTACAATTGGAATGTGTTTAGGATGTAGCAAGACACACTTCAAAACATGATGCTAAACACACAATTGACAAAAAACTTGGTGTTTGAGTTTGTACGGGTTTGGGGCGGGGAGAAGGGCCTTGGAAGGGCTGGCCATGGGAAGGGCGGGGAAGAGCTTTTTTGAACCGACGGAGAATCGCGTTTATCCCATGTGGGCCAATGAGGGGGCCAGCTTGCCCTGGCCATGTGTACTAAATTAGCAAACGTGAGAAGTAAAGAATTTAACATACTAGCATTATATTAGGTGGTTTATTTTTTACTTCTAAGGTACTATATTAATGTAATTTTTATGGTATTCATATATAAGTATAAAATTTTGCAATTAATATGATATATTGTTGTATATATTATTAAAAAAGACAAATATTATATATATATATTTATATATAACTTATAGCATATATTTTATATGTATATAGATATATAGAAAATATCATATTGTTAAATTAAAGTGTTCTAGGTATCAATTAAAAACTATCATTTTTGGTAGTTTAATTGATTTGTATCATAATGTTGAAAATGATTCCAACTTATATAAATAAGATTTATTTTTTAAAATAAAGTTTGTTTGTAATTTCTAGACAACAATTTATTTGATTGCACAATAATTAATTATGTATATATATATATTTTTTAATTTTTTTAATTTTTTTTTAATTTTTTAATTTTTTTTAAATTTTTTTTTTTGGGCATCAATTCTTTTAACTCTAAATTTTTTTACATCAACATTGTGATTTTTTCACTCAATAAGCTTTTCAATGCAACTATTGTATTCCTTGAGCCAATGTTTATTATTACTTATAACTCTCTCCAATTCCATGATGGCCCCAAGTTTTTGGATAATTCTACCAGTAGTATCTATGAAGGCAATATTTGACATCCTTTTGCATTGTAGGATGGACATGCTCAAGAAGAAGAGCAATGATCCTAACTATTTTATATATTTTTATTCTATAATATTTACTATGATTTGTATAATTTTCTTAACATCTGTAAATTTAAATGTAATTTTATTCACTTTGTATTGATTTTTAAACCCCTAAGGTATCGTGACAGTCTCACACCAAAAACACACCTTAAAATTGTTGGATTCTAGTGCAATGAATAAAGAAGGAAACAAAAACTTCAATTTCTAGTTTTGACCGTGGGATCCCAAATAAAACTTATTAAGTAACATCCTCACAAAATTTCACAAACTTTGACAGCACGGATTGAAAGATTATAGTCAAGCAAATGGTTCATTTTCTTCCCTTGGTTCAGTGGATCGGCAGACTTTAACTTCACTTGGTGTCAAATTTTTGCACTACACAAGGTCTAAATTCATTACCATTATGTTAAGCACAATGTTAGTTCCTTATACACCAAATTTTAGAGGTAGAGGAGGGGTGTAGCATATTCAAAACAACTGTGCAAGGAGTGGAGGTTCAAAATTTGTCAATTTGCGTTTTAATTTTTTGTGAAATTAATATGTTTTAGATTGATAATCCAAATTTTCATTAAGAAGATTTACACTACATATTGTTGTGGGAAAAAAACCGTTAAAAACATGAAAATATTTAAGTTTTTTATGTAAAAGAAGAAGTTTTTATGGTACCTTGCCCAACAATGTGTGACAATGTGTGAAAATGTTTGACTTGGGTTAATATGCTATTTTTCACTCAAGACAAGAACTTTTTTTGACAGTATGAAGGGAAAAAATATAACTTGCTAGTATTGAATATCTTACACTCAATAGAGTGTCCTAGCAAAAGTTTTTGGAGGTGCCCGAAGTACAAGCTCTTCCCATTTGAAATTCAAAACCCTATAACTTTTTCATTATATGTCGGATTTAGGAAAAAGTTGTTCTCCCATTGAGGTCTTAGTAATGTCCTTCTACGATAAAAATTTCAAAATGGAATGTTGGAAATTGACACCATAGGAACTTGACCAAACTTTCAAAAAGCCCATTTATGACACTTGGTCCTTTAGGCATTAAAATTGATTGTTGTTTGTTTAAATAGTCAAAAAATCATTTAGTTCAACAATGGGTTGTAAGTAGGTGCATGAAGTTATTATCTTCATGTTGTTGTTTACACTTAATTATATATTTTTATTTTTTATTTACATGATTTGATGAACTGTAAATTTGATTTATCATTCTAAAACATATGAAGGGCACATACGAATATTAGATGATTTCACAATCTATGAACCTAGGCTCTTTCCTTAATCAAGTTGAATAAGCAACATCATTTCTTGACCTATACAAATTGGTATACGAGGAGCTGATATCATGCTAAGCAAGCTTAGGTACACTACTAATGTTCATAAGCGTTATGGCACCAATAGTGTAACTACCCCTATGACCTGACTTTCATTAAATGTCAATCTGTTTACATTTAGTGTTTAATGTCAAAAAAATCAGCCTAACAAAATTGCTCATAACTTCTGCATTACGATGAATTAGAAGATGTATTGTATACCGATGGAGTCTTCTTGAAAAAACACACAAGATGGTCACCTCACTCGATAGAATTGGTGCAAAATTGATAAAGATATGCCTCCTCAAACTTTTGGCCAAAACTCAAGAAATTTGTCCAAAAATATTGGCTATAACTTTTTATTTAAGACGAATTTTGAAAATGGGTAGGTGCCATTGGAAGCGTCTTTTCAAATCAATTTAGATAGGCACCAAAAACTCTCAAATTGGACAAAAATTGCCCCCGAAATCATCATTTGAAAAAACCAACCTTTGAAAAATCAGCCCAACATGGAAGGTTTGCTTTTGATAGGTGGCGAGATTTGAGTGACTTGCAATGGATTGTTACATAACCAACACTAAATGTCAATATATTAAAATGTAACAAGGGCAAAAGTTACAGAAATTGATAGTTAGTGTTTAAATTGACATTTAATGTTGTTGCATTAGTAGGGTAATTGACATTTAGCGTTTAAGTTTGTAAATAGTGTTGCGAACACTAATGAACATTATTAGTGTAGTGAAACAATCACACTAATTAGATGCACAAGTTATTAGCACCCCTAAACCTCAAATTACCATATGTCTCTATGAGTCTTTGTAAAACACTATTTTGTCTATCTGGTAAAATTGTTGTGGTGAAATTGCTCAGCTCGATGGGTTTTTTGTAACTTCAAGTTCTGGATTGATTGGATGCTCTAGTTCTTCAAGGACGTGGATGACTCGGGGAAGGTGCAACAATTGCAAACCTTGACTCACTACAAGAAACCTTGTCACTCCTCACTAAAAAAAAAGTTGCCTTTCACTTATGTAGAATGTGGAAAAGGGTACTTTTTCTTATCTGTTGTGACCCGATAGACTCACCAACTTCTAAAATGCTAGAAACAGTAAGTAAGGGACGCCAGGGTTGCTAGCAGTAAGCAAACGCACATGAATGCGGTTTCATCCCCATCTCGTCCCTGGAATCCCGGATTGGGACCCGGGTGACCAAATGGGTTCAACCCGACAGACTGAACGAGTCCAAGTCTAGGCCTAAATGGAGGTTGTAAGCCACCCCCACCGCACTCATGTGCATTTGCTTAGTGACTGCGGTGCAAACAAAATGTTAGAAAGTATAAAGCTATGGTTAAAATATTGTGGACTACCACAACTGCCGTGGTGGTGTTGTAGGCAAATAATGGCGTGTTGTATGAGCGCCTCATCAATAGGTCAGTGTTCTTTGAGAGCTCCTTGCACTGGCCATTTGTTGTCGTAGTAACTCAATTGCAGAAATGATGTTTGTAAGTTGTAACTTTGCTATGTTCTAAGATTCATGTATATTTTTAGAAGTCCATATTCATTATATTGGGAGATTGAAAGCCTCCCAAAATATTATATGAAGCTTGAGTCGAGTCCTTAAACATGTAAATGTTTAACCCCTAAAGGACCAGAGTCTCCTTCGAGAGGATTCCTTGATTTTTGGGCAGGTTCCTAAAATTTTAAAAAAATCAATTTTCTCTGAAATTTTTATTCTAGATTGCCTTTGATAAGAGCTTCGTGGACATATTTTTATTGTATTTTTTGGATTTGTGGTTTGAAAGTTAGTACCACTTATAGTTTTTGAGGGAAATTGTCAAGGAACTTTAGGGGTTAATGAATTTACACAATGAAATTTTTCCAATATGTACAATAAGGGTACATATTCAGCTCAAGTTGAACTGAATGTGCACAAACAAACACTATTGGGAAAACCATTTATATCTTTCAAAGTCCTAGAAATCTCCCAATATAATGAACATGGTGTTTTAGTTTTGTTGGATACTTATTACTTTTGTGTTGTTCATGCATACTCAATCATGTCGAGTCAAATGTGTGAGTAGATTAGGCTTGGAATTGCATTCTTACAGTGCTGTTGTTTCTAAGTTTTGATGGGTATAATATCTTGTGGTTTTGCATGCTTTTTGTCGATGTCAAGTCAGGTCTGTTCATTTGCTTTGAAGCTTTCGTTACGATGTGAATCTTCTTCTTTTTTTCCTGAATTTTTCATGTTGGGATGTGAAAAGGTTTCACTAGCCCAAGACTTAACATGGAGTGCAAAATCTTCCAAGTCTTGCTGGAGGACGCCCATGAAAGTTACATTGTTTGAGGCCTTCAGAAGAAAATAACGCTGGTCTCCGAAGGGGCCGGCGTGAATAAAGTGTCTGTTTGTTCCATCACTAAGACTATGCCCACCAGACAAGGAATTAGTAGTATGAACTACTTCCCCCTCTCGAGGGTAGACACTATGTACCAAGTAGCCAAAGAACATAAGTAACCAAAGTACACAAGTAACCATCAAAATCCAAAAAGTATCAAAAGGGAAAAGAGGGGGAGAGGGGAGGAAAGAAGAGGAGAGGGAAAATAGGGGGGGATATTGGGGGGAGTGTGTTTTCAATGTGGGAGGTTTTTGAGATTTTTAAGAAAAGTAAGAGAAGGGTAATGTTATGGAAGGTTTTGCGGATCGGGGCGGGCTTGGTTGTTTTCAATTTTTTGTTTGTGTAGGAGGATGGACATGGCATGTTGAATGGCAATGGTGTTAATGTTATTGAAAGTGTGCAAAATTGTGTCGATGGGGATTTTAAAGGTATCTTCAAGGATTTTCATAGATGGGATAAAGGTGGTGGCATGGACGCCAGTTGTGATTACAATAAGGGGATCCACTTTCCATCCCAGGGCTATGATGTCGTCAATGAGGGGTTGGTATTTATTCATTTTGATTTCAATTGTTTCTGGGGAGAATCTATCATTACAATATGTGAATTCGATGAATTGGATGGTATAGTCTTGGTTAATGTGGTCGGGTGCGGGGTCATTCTACGGTAGGCTTGGAACGCAAAGTATGTCTGGTTTGAGTCTAGTATTGCAGTGACAACATTGAGTTACACATGTGCATGGGAGTAGCCAAGGGGGGACCGTATTTTCTTGTGGGTTGTTATTAAAGGTCCCGGCATTCATGAGGATAAAGCATCGTGATTTGTTATGGGAGGTAATTAGTTTTTTAATCTCCCATACTGCTTTGTTATGTCTTTTGACAATTAAGGAGTCTATGTGATGGTTTTGGCATTTAAGTAGAACATGGAGCCATGTGTCTGGGTCCCTCGAAGTGCATATGGAGCATGTTATAGATG
This sequence comes from Bryoerythrophyllum caledonicum, assembly GCA_963971425.1. Lineage (NCBI taxonomy): Eukaryota > Viridiplantae > Streptophyta > Bryopsida > Pottiales > Pottiaceae > Bryoerythrophyllum > Bryoerythrophyllum caledonicum. The sequence goes on from OZ020514.1 coordinate 5,471,026, forward strand.
GGAATCTTTCTATTCCAAAGAAAAGTTGTTTTCGGGCGTTTCCCATATATTGACCGGCACGGAATTTGATAAGGCATGTTATTTGTGAGTCGGAGATGATGGGATTTTTCCAGAAATTCCTAGAGAGTTCATTGTCTATTTTGTTGTTGCCAGTCCATTTTTCTACATTGGGGAAGTTTTCTGCGATTGTGTCAAGGTTGTTATGGAGGTCTTGTTTCTTGAAATATTTGTTCAGGAATCAAACTGGGCCTTTATTGAGGGTATCTTCTTTACAAGGCCAATCTTCTTTTTGAAAGTAATATGGGGTAGCATGGGCATGTTCTTATGGGTCTCTGGCATTTTTATGCGTTTTTTCTCGGCCTTCTTTTGTTAGTTTATCTGCTTGTTCGTTTTCATCAATATTGGCATGGGCTCCAACTTTGTGAAGGGTTGTCTTTTGTGTTCAGTTTTGTAACATTTGGAACATTGACATTAATATAGTTTGGTCGGGGTGGCTATTGTGGAGGGTAGGGTGTGTTATTTGGGTGTTTAGTAGATAAAGTGCATTGATATAGTCAGTGAATATGTATGCAGGTTCATTGTTGTATTTTGTTATGATGATTTGTAGTGTTTTGTGTATGGCCATAAGTTCTGCTCTAAGGATATTTTGTGGTCCACGAGTCTTTTGGCTAATTTAATTTCTTTGATAGTATTATATATGCCATAGCCAGTTTTTTCTCTACGCTTCGAGCCTTCACTACAAGAAAACAGGGTGTTTAGCAACGTTTCGAAAAAAAGTTTAAGCAACTCCAAAGGGCTTGCGTTTTAAAGAAGGAATAGTTGTAGCGTAGTTTAAAGTACAAAGCAAGCCCCTAGGCGTTGCTTAAATTTTTTTCAAAACGTTGCTTAACACCCTCTTTTCTTGTAGTGCTATACAATTCAGGACATGAGCAGCAATGTGGAGATTCTCGGCAATTCGATCAGAACTGGACTCCACCTTCGTCTTTAGCTTGAGCTAATTAAATGTATATAAGTGATTTTACCTCCTTTGAGCTCACTTTCAAGCTCAAATTAGTTGCAAGTTTGGCTAGGGTTCAAAAATCAGTTAGTGGCTTGGAGTTCCATTAGAAGCTTGGAGTTGAGGAATACTACTATTGCTTACTCTCAACTATTATCCATATCAAATATATAAAAGCTTGGTGATCTTTAAACTCAAAAGTTGAAGTGATTTTAGTCATCTTTGATAATGAAGTAGAGGTGATATTCTACCATGAATCTTAGCCACCTTTTGCCTCAATTTACAAATGGCTTTAGTACAACAAATTGCACTTTGAACATGAGACAAATGAATGGTTGATTTTTGTATTATTGATGCTTTAATCCTTAAAGGCCCAAGAGTCCCCTCCAAAGACTATAAAAGTGTTGTTGGGCCTTTTTGAGGTTAAGTCAACTTGAAAAGTCAATGGATTGTCTCATTAGGGATGGTGGATATTTAACTAATTTATTATAATGAGAGATCAATGTTGTATCTTTATAAATAGTAAAATTGGTGTAAATAGTAGATTGTATATATATACATCTTTCCAAGCACTATAAGTGGTTTTTCTTAAGCACCATATAAATATAGTTCTAATTATATATATAAGTATACAATTTTACAAATAATATGATATAATTTTGTATAAAATATAAAAATGACAAATATATATTACATATAGCAAATATCATCTTATAATACTACATTTTGATAAGATGTCAAAAAATAGCTATTATTTTTTAGGTTTATTTTATCTGTACAAAAATCAAAGATTGTCACCATGATTTCTTCTATAACAAAATTTATAATCTTCTACACCAAACCTTGACTTTTACCAATTGAAACATTGGTACATATTTTGATGAATCCAACAATAGGTTTTGATGGGAGTCTAGTTTCAAAAAAGTCACATTTTCATGCCATATCATTTCTATTACTCCATAACAAGTTCTAAAATCTACAAAAGACTTATATTAAAGACCACAAATCCACCATTGATAAATTCAAAACCCTCATTAGATATAAAAGTCCAAATGTCATGAATTCAAAAATTATAATCACCATCATGATAGTGAAATTCATTATTGAAATCTTTGTTCAGAAACAAATAAACTAATAAATGAACGTCACTCGTGCACTGCATGATTCTCTTATAGCTTGCCCTTTCCTTAAGAGCGTCGTGTATTGTATTCTCTTGTAGTAAACTTCTAATACATGAACAACTTTTTCTATCTACTTCATCATATAACTACGTGAATTATAACTGCAGAATAAACAAAATTGCAAAACCTATTAAATGTATACAAATACTACGTGCTAAACAAAGTTTTGTTCTACACTTCAAGCGTATTTGTGCCATTTCAGTGGTGGATAGATTCTCTTGCTCCGGAATATCAACTTGTGAATCCTTTTGCGCGGCTTGTATAAGTTGATTCAAATGTTTACGTAAAAATGAACGTATGGGTCCTGCTAAATCAACGAGACAAATCTCACAAAAATCGTAGTAGATAAAACCGCTTAGTAACGGATCATAATCTGGGTGAGGTCGGGAGTACCACTTGAATATACAACTTTTGTGGGCTTGGCGTACGGGATTTTTGCATTCGCATCTGAGTTGTAGAATTGGATCGCCAACTCTTGGTTCACTCTCCCAACAAATTCTACATAAATTTTCTCTTTCATCAATGGATTGGTCACCCATTTTTATAGAATTATATATTCCAAGAAATAATACTAATACAATTATTCTCACCAATGCTTATTTTAAAAATATATTTAGATATGCAATTCACACAAATGAAATAAAAAATACTACGGATATTGCACTTTATATATTCATATTTTCTTTTACTTTTATCATTCAACTTGGCTTTTACTTTGATCAAACCCATAAAAGTAAAAGCTAAAAATAAAATAGGAATAGGAATATTTCAGGCTTACTTTAGTCAACACAATTTGTGCAAGGTGGGGTGGAAACTTTAGAGAGCCTCTTGAGATCAAAATGTGGAACTCGATCTTAGTCTGAAAACATTGGCCTCATCTGAAGACTTTAGAGTACGAGTTCATAGCGTGATCAAATGGCCGCTGGAACGTCTGATGCATGTTTTCTGCACGTTTTCTGTAGATTTTGAGAGTGTGTCCTCAACTGTATCATGACTTGGTTTAGAGAGAGGAAAAGCATTTAAAATTGTTGTCATGACACATATATACACGACACATGACTCACATTACATGATAAATTTGAAATCGTTATCATGACATGACATGACACATATATACATGATACATGTGAGATCTTTGTCATAACAATTAATGCCACTCAGCCTATTGGTGGTATTCATGTTGCCCATTGTACTCTGTCTTTTTTACAAAATTTATAATTTTGAACTTTTCTTTTCACCTATGAGTCATGTGATGAATCTAGCATTTCTCCATGTGTACTTATGGCCCAAGGACAATCCCGAGTTTAGTAGAAGAGTTGCTCTTGCCGAAAAGAAGCCTTATCGTTGCTTCTAAGGTACAGCTCTGATTGAATATGAACAGGGAAGGTGATGACTAATTTGTCTGAAATTTGTTATTGATCAAGGATGACTTCGGTGCAAGTGCTGAATGGGCAAGTCCCTTTCCTGTTCAAGTACGCCGTTGATGCTTTGTCTACTGCTGCTGGAGCGACTAGGGCAACAGCTGCAGCATCACCTGCAACAAGGTCGTTGCTACTTGCTACACCGACAGCCATTCTTCTTGGATCTGGAATTGCTCGACCGGGCCCTTCGGCATGCAACGGTAGAGATCATTTACAAATGGATCCCTTTTTGTTGTTCAGCGTGAGACTTCACTCTCAAACACAATCCAGTTGTTTGGTCAGGATGGGGCGCACCTCGAGCGTTGCAGTGGCTCTACTGATGGTCATGGTGTGTGCAACTGCTTCTTTTGTATCGATGGATGCAGAACTGCGTCTCTACAATGGCATTAAAGCTGGGGCCAATATCACGGTGACTACACTCGGATGCTGCAACAACTGCGCCCTAATCCCAGGTTGGGTGTGCACCGCTGTGTGTTTGCCGTGCAGCATGGTCATTAAGAGCAACACGATTGTAACGTTAGGGCCCAATGCGGGCCCTTATCCTCTCATGTCGCTGCGCGTCCAAGTTCATGGGACAGGCCTTAACAATTGTGTGCCTGAGTGCAACCTCAAGTATCTCACGGCCACGGCCCTGCTCCGGGTTCGTCCTGGCGGCTGTGGCGCAACGTCTCCAAAAGGTGTGCGAGGTGTTGTTTTTGACGGGCCAAACCGGTACAATACTTGCATGCAATTATGTGAGCTTCTGTGAGAGAAATTATGGTTTCGGAATTGACATCTGGAGTTTGATATACATGACGTACATATGACAGTATTGAAACTAAACCGTAGATCTTTGCAATATGATTGTCTACTTCAAAGTCTGCTAGCTTCTGCGACAACGTGTGGTGGATTTATGCGAATGTATTGAGAAGAACATTCTTAGTTTGCAGACTGATCATGTTGTCTGTCGCTGATGATCTAGTGGATACTCTTGCAGAACGTACGGATCCCGCAAAGATCTGTGCGGCCTTGAAGGAGCAGTTTTTGTCAAGAGACAAGGCCACGATCCTATCACTAGTAGGAAAGATCTCAATCCTGAAGATGACCGAAGGCGGATTTGTCATCACCTTCATGAAGAAGGCGAGAGAACTGCAAAACTGGTTGATCAGCATGGGGCATGCACTTGACGAGAAGCATCTGAATTAGATCATTCTTAACGGCTTACCACACTCATATGATGGAATTGTATAGACCTTGGCGAACCCGGAAGGCGATCTGACCTTCTGAAAACTGAGCGCAAAGTTGACGTCCGAGTATAATCGACGTCGCCAACGAGATCAGCTTCAAGGGGAAGATGAAACGTTGGTGACAACTATGGACGAGGAGCGACCTACACACGGGACCAGCGGGGAAGAGGCCGCAACACCTGGACGTGAGAGAGGGGACCATATGGGCTGCGACCTCCGTTTTGGCCAGGCGGACATCGACATGTTGCTCTAGGCAGGCATGGGTATCAACACCAGCCACCCTAGTGTCAACTTGCGGCAACTTACGCGAGACCAAGTGGATCTGCAACGAACCAAAGGCCGCTGCCGATATGCTACTGGTGTGGAAAACTAGGTCACATAGCACGCAGTTGCAGGGAGATGCTACACAACCGGTATGAAGGTACTCAATATGCAAATGCTGTAGAGATGATTGATGAGTATTATTATGACCATAATTGTTATTACAATCCCTACTATCATGTAAGCAATAACCCGTGGTATGTCGACAGTGGTGCTACCGTACACATGGCATCTGACGTCTCCAAACTTGACAATCCACCTAGTTCCTCTAGCTGTCACCATGTTGTCAAAACGGAGGGAGGTGAAACTCACATTGTTGAGGGAACTGGCTCTTCCACACTTCACACCAACACAAGAGAAATAAAGTTAGATAATGTACGCTACGTCCTGAGTATGAAGAAGAATCTTCCACATGTAGGTTCCATTGCCGATTTTGGTCACATTGTTATTTTTGATAGCTCACACTGCTGGATTTTCAAGGACCACCAAGTGGTCGCCACGGGCAACAGAGATTCTTCAAATGGACTCTATTATTTTCAAGAAGCAGTAGAAGAAGCCTTGACTGTAGACTACACCAACACTGCAGACTTGTGGCATCGCGGTACAAAGAACCCTAGCCGAACCACGTTTGCATCAACGACAACTGGATGCAGCCAATAGTTGCCACAAAGAACCCTAGCCTAACCTACCCGGCGACCTCCAAACCCGGAACCCAACCAGCCCGAGGACCTCAACCAGCGGTACCCGGACCTCCACTCGCGGACCTCAACCAGCCCGATGTCGGGTCTCCTCCCGCCGACGCAGGTTCTCAACCTGCCAACACAGGGCCACGATCAGGACCCTGTCTCCTCCCCAGACTGCTCGCAGCAGGCTACGACCGCCCCCGACCCGGCACTTGCATCCACATCCCAATACCCCAAACGCATGAGAATTTCATCGACCAGGCTTCTGAACCACACGATTCTTGAAACAACAGAAGACGTCGAGCCAACCACTTATGAGCAAGCCCTGCACCCTGACTGACAAGCCGCCATTGAAAGCAAGATCACCTCCATAATCAAAAACAAGACATGGGATGTCATCGACAAGCCACCTGATAGAAAACCCATTACAGCAAAGTGGTCATTCAAAATCAAGAAGCATAGCAACCAACAAAGTTGAAAGCAAAGATTGTGGCACGGGGATTATAACAACGCGAGGGAGTCGACTACAAAGATATCTTCGCACCCGTGGTACGTTGGTCAACTATTAGAACTATCATTGCTTTGGCTGATTAGAATAACTGGCCGTTGCACCAATTAGATGTATGCACTGCATTTCTCAATGGCACCTTCAACGAAGATGTGGTGATGGAGATACCTCAAGGCTTCCCATATGTAGGAAATCCCCTCAAAGCATGTCGTGTCAAACGTGCACTATATGGTTTAAAGCAGGCACCCAAGGCCTGGTACGCCCACATGGATGCATGGCTATTCTCCCAAGGTTTGACACGCAGTCAATATGATCCAAACTTGTATATTTCCGCGAAAGTCGGCAAGTGCACCTTTGTGCTTCTATATGTTGATCACCGTCAAAGCTAAAGAATATGCAGCTTTGTCCGAATTGTTGGTAAGTTTATATAGACATATCTTTTAAGGATAGTTTGCTATGACGTGAATGTTGCTTAACATGAAAATTGATCATTTCTTATGTTGTATGTCTTAAACAGGCTCGGCAAACGGGTTCTCTGGCAGTGGAGGATTTATGCAAGCAGTGGTTGGCATCTCACAGTGTGTAGGCCTTTGTAAACTTCTATTGTTCCATTACAACGGGAGCCCTCGTAGATATGTCCTAAAGTTGTCATTTTGTATTCGTATGGGCTGGAATGTAGGCTTGATAAACCTTATGTAGAAGAGAGTTCAGATGCGGAAGTCATCAATAACTGTACAGACATTCTTTTGGTATACCCAAGTTGACTGAAGTTGTAGCCGAATGTATTACTAAGGAATTATTGAAATACAATCTAAGTCATCACCTGTTTGCCACATCAGCAATGTCCGACGGAAGTAGATACCATCTACGTCATCAATTTTCTAAAAATACACATGAGTTCTTAAATATATTACTTTAGCTAGTTATTTTGTAGAAAGATAGTAATTCTTTTCAAACGTATCACTAATGAATGACATAGGCATAATCTAAGTTAGCAGTATCTGACAAAACCCTACATCCATCCACGTCAGCAACTTATCCAAAGTGCCAACAGTCTGATTGGAAGTTATAAAAAATTATCCACTAGTCATTTTTCAGTTAGAATATATTACTTTGCCGAGTTATTTCCCGGTGATGTAGTAATTTGTCTGAAGGGAATCACTAAAGATTTACTGAAACACAATCCAAGTCACCACCTACTGGCCACATCAGCAATGTCAAACAGAAGTAGACATCCATTTACGTCAGCAACTTTCTAAAAAGTATCCCCGAGTTATTTTTTAGTTATAAAATATATTACTACAGTCTGCACCAAGTAATATTTTAGTGACGTAATGATTTGTGCCGAATGTATTACTAAGGAATTATTGGAATACAATCCAAGTGATCACCTATTTGCCACATCAGCAATGTCCAACAGAAGTAGACATCCATCTACTTTAGCAATTTTCTAAAAATATCCATGAGTTATTTTTTAGTTCTAACATATTTTACTTTAGCTACACTAAAATTTATGTTTAGTGTAGTGGCACAAATAGTGTACTTACCCTAGTACACTATTTGTAAAGAAGTTGACAATTGGTGTTAGCTACCAATGTCATTTATGTAACCTTCACTCAAATCCCAATCAATCCCCCAATCATTCCAGCCCATCCTTATCTTCACTTGCAACTTTCAAATGGTCATAACTCATTCAAAACTTGTCCAAATTGGGCAAATGAGGTGTTTTTTAGCATCTAGATTTTCTGTAGATGCCAAAAAACACCTCATATGTCCAATTCGGGTTTATAATGAATGAGTTGTAGCCAATTGAAAGCTGCTGATAAGATACTCTGATAGCCCTCGACTGTTGGACCTTTTTTTATACTTCTACTATTGATACACTAAATGTGCACAAGTGAAAAAATTATGTTGAAATCTTTACTAAAATTGACAAATAGTGTAGTAGTCGGCATTTAGTGTAGGGTTTTGTCACTACACTAAATGCCTCGTTCGCAATTGGTGTATGGGTTTGCATTTAGTGTATACTACACTAAATATAAATTTTAGTGTAGTTATTTTCTAGTGAGAGAGTAATTCTTTTCAAACGTATCACTAATGAATCACTAAGGCACAACCCTAGTCAGTCACCTTCTTGCCACGTCAACACTACCAGATGAAGCATGGATGAAAACACTGGAATGACGATATGAACGATGTTGGCCGTCACATGGTTTTCATCACCTCTCTACCCGCAAAAACTTCAATTACTGTAAAATGACTAAGGCAGCTTACTAGCTAGATCCGGGCACCGTTTGCGGATCCTGAGTAATTCTGTAGTAATTGTTTTCTGGCTAGTCATTTGTGTTGTAGTCATATATAGGCCGATTTCCCGTAGTGTGACGGCATTGCTAGGAGATGATTTTGACCGCATTGCAAGCTTGAAAACCGCACTCAAACGCAAATTCGAGATGACTGACCTTGGAGACGCAGATGTTTATTTAGGAGCCGAAATAAGACGGTATTGCTGTGGCATTTTCCTTACTCAAACAAGCTATATACACAAATTCTTGGAAAAATATGGCCTCATTGCCTGCAACTCAACCCAGCTCCCAATGGATCCTAACTCAATCCTCCAAAAAGACATGGGCATGCACCATGTAGACCTAGAGCTATACCGTTCTCTTGTTGGGAGCTTGATATATCTAACGAACACGAGACCGGACATATGCTATGCAGTTAGCATTGTTGCTCGTTGTATGGCTACGCCACAAATTCTACACCTACAAGCTGCAAAACACATTCTCCGCTACCTCCACGGCACATCCGACTATGGACTCTTCTTCCCGGCTCATAACCTCGAAACACATCACACCTACACGGACGTAGATTGGGCCGTGACCTTGACTCACGCAGATCAACATCTGGTATCCTACACAAGCTAGGGGATGCATCAATTTTTTGGTCAAGTAAACTTCAGCCCACAGTCTCCCTTTCTAGCACTAAAGCGGAATACCGCGTCTTGACAGAAGCTTCAAAAGATATCCTATATTTTTGCAGGCTTCTCAATGAGATTGGAGTCAACATTCAGTCTCCCATTCCTATTCTGAGAGACAATGAATCCTCTATCAAACTAGTTGACAACCCAGTTTTACATTCGCGGACCAAACATATTGCTATTCAACAACATTTTATCCGTCAAACGGCACAAGCCGGCCAAGCCCAGGTCATATTCACCCCTATGGCATCCCAACAGGCAAATTTCTAAACAAAGCCACCAAGCTCTAACAAGTTTCACATCAACCGACAGAGCACAACTTGGTGTTCTCCAACTCACCTCATAAGCTCCTGTCCACGACTTACTTTTCCTCGTCTCCCCTTCTTTCTTCAATCCCTCACTCACAGTGTCGCCCCTCTTGCCCTCTCTACGTCGAGAGCAAGGGAGGGTGTTGAAAGTTCTTTGCTCTCGACCCTCGTCATTCATCCATCATGGTTGTTTCTCATCCTTGCTCTCCGACCTTTCATCCATTCTGTCTGTATTGACAGACTCGTGTGTATATATTCACAGGCTGCGACCTTGTCTATAGAGTGCACTTGCGCTGCTGTGCTAGTTAGTTTAGATCCAATATTTCTACGACGACAATGTGTATATAGATCAATCATCAATTCCATGTTCAGAGACTGTTGTTGTTCGCCTTGCACCTCGCGACATCCTCTGCGTAACTCACCATAGGTACGAAACATTAAATGTGTCCAAGGATGTGAGCAAAAGTAAAGGGGCAAGATCAACTTCTGGAATCTTCCATTCTGTTCATGAAAAACAATGCTAGCACAAACCTCGACGTAAAGTTTCTTGCTGATCACCCAATAGAATGCCGCATGCTATCTTCATGTGGAGTGAACATAGAGGCCACTACAGCCAGGCGTATTAGAACAAAATGAATGGTGTATTCTCTCGAAGATTAGGGTGGCTTCACACCAAATCCAAGGTCGAGAGTCCGTAGGTTTCCACCAATGAGATTGCTTGAATGGCCAAAGTCCAGCCTCTCGGCCTTCACACCAAAGGCCAAAGTCCAAAGGCCGTCGTCTTCCAATGTGCCTACATGGCAATACTTTTGGAGAGTTTTGGCGCCAAGGCAACAAACTTTTGACCAAAACTTGGATTGCCGTTTTTAGTCGACCCAAACTTCCTTCGAGAGTTTGTCAATTTTTTCAATAAAATAATCAAAATTTGACAAGATCTGAATTGTTACATGAAAGAGGCCGAATTCTTTGGCTGATTATTTTTTGCTAATATTTTTGGCTTATTTTTATTGGCTGATTTTTTTTGAGGTAATGATATGGGGTTTGGACCTTGGACTTGGGCTCTGGGCTTCACACCACAGCCACCCAAAGGCTTCAATATATATATTTTAATGTTTTTTTTAATCCAAAAGTTTGGACTCTCGCCATAGTTTGGGCATAAATTTTGACAGACGGACTCTCGACTCCCCCCAGTGTGAAGCAGCCCTTAGTAACCAGAACATATGTGCTTCCACATGTGGTGTTGCAAATCGCAAACCTAACACATCAAACTTTCACACAACAAAGTAAGAAGTTAGCCCACTTGCACAGAAATGTCACAGAAGTTGCGTGCTCACAGGCCGTCATCAAAAAATAATACACTTATTTTTTAGTGATAGCCAATAGAATAACAATCTCAATCCAAGTAATTTCATATTTTTGGATGAAATGTGAATTAGTTATGTATTTTAAAATGACTAATTCACCATCTTTAGCTGCCATCATTAGCCAATGGCTGCCCGTAGGTATCTCTAAAAGCGCCGGCCAATATTAAGGGGTCCTGACTCTAGTAGCAAACCTCTCGCCTTGGAAATTGGTCCAAGATCTCAGGTGGGACGGCCTGGGACACAGTGAGCCAAAAGTTATGCATTATGTCAGCTCCCTTTACAACGGCATCTATTGTAAGGAGAGATATCTATTCTTGTGGTAGATACAAGGGGTGGAATCTAGAGAGGATGGGAATTTTTGGTTAGAAAAACAGAGCTATTGTGTAGGGACGTGACTGAGTCGGATGCTTCCGGACTAACTCCTTGAACTGTAAATATGTAGTTGAGTTATTGCAGATCAGGTCCTAAGTGCAAACCGGGACACAATTATACATGATTTTGTTATTGGAAAGTTAGAGGTGATCACTATTGGAAAGTTGTGATTACAAAAAATCTTTTACCAATCATAGACAATTTAGGGGCTGGTCTTCTTTGTCTTTGCCTGATTTTTGCAAGTTGTGAGTTAGGTTGCTCAGTTTTTGTTTGATCTCATATGCATCGCGAAGCTTAATTGTGAGTTAGTACTCGTTGCAAATGTATTGTTTTTCTTTTACGAGTTTGAGGATTTTGTGAGCGGGTGAGTTATTTTGGTCAAAAGGATGAGAAACAAGAAGTTATTATGCATTTTTAGTAAGTGAAGGGCGACACTTTTGAATGAGAAATTAGAGGGTTGCTAGTAGTGTAGGTTGCATGTCATTTACATTATTTCATGTATACAATAAAGATGAATTCTTGTCCCGGGAGAAGACTAGCATAAAATTGTGTTTCTTTGTTCCCTTAATTAAGCCCATGCCCACAAATTATAGGTTAGTGGGTATGGAATGGAAACATTATAGGTTAGTGGTATGAAATGGATATATTCTTAACCCTAATGATGAGAGGCCCATAGGTGGAACACCATATTCATTATATTGGGAGATTTCAAGAACTTTGAAAGGTATGAATGGTTTTTCCAATAGAAATTGTTTGTGCACATTCAGCTAAACTCGAGCTGAATATGTACCCATATTGTACATATAGGACAAATTTCATTGTGTAAATTCACTAAACATTTGCATGTTTAGGTCGACTTAAGCTTCATATAATATTTTGGGAGGCTCCCAATCTCCCAATATGATGAATATAGTGTTGTGGTGACTTTTGGAGTAATTTGCAAATTGGTGGGCCAATACTTTGTCTCTGTTTCACCTGTAGACTATTCTAAGTTCCTTGGATCCCAAGGCTTCTAACAAATGTGGTGAGAATGTGGGCCGAAGTCACATGGGCAAACTACATTGATGTTTGTAGTGATCAATCGCTATGAAAAGTATCCACTCGAGGCATCTTCTGAGCCTGGTTGTTACCAGAATCTGCATGGTCCCTAGTTCTGAAGATCTTTTTCTCAAATCCTTTGCCTATTCAATGTTGCAATGTTGCGTAATATGACTAAGTATTATATGACTAATATGACTAATATGACTAATATGACTAAGTTATTACGGTTAATTTACTTGTCCCTCGTAACAAAGATGCACCAAACAGTGTTCTTACCTCGAAACAAATCAGAATTCCTTGTTTTCTTGGGTATGCCTAATGCCCAGGGCGAACTGACCTCTCGTTGCCTCGCATGGGATGAACGAGGGACATTGCCCTACAATTCTCCCTTGGCTCAAAAAGCTCTTCTCCGCCACTCGTCGACGCCTGTGCACTTTTCACGTGTATATCCCAAGCTTGTTCTTATTGTTATATTTTGTCCCTTCCGATGACTGCAGATTAATAAAACGGAAACTCACGTCTGCTCCTCGGCACCTTAGCGACGTCGGACGACGTAATTTGCAAGCAAACCGACGCGACATGGAGTTTGCAAGAGCGTGTATGGTGTGGCTCATGCGCCAATTCTCCTCCACCTCCTCAATTCGCATGGAGGAAAATCCTTGTTGTTGCGGCATCTAGAGTCATAATTTTGGAAGTGATTGTGGTTTCTTTAATCATCTGTCTGTTGATCCTGAGTCCCAAGGCTCTATCGATGGGCGTCCAACTCCAGTGCCAACAGCAGGCTAATTCTGTTCATCACAAGCGTGCACAATAGAGCACTACACTAAAGATGATATTTAGTGTAACCACGCTAATTTGTTTAAAAGTGTTATAAGTTTTTAATCTCGATGAATATTTTTTCCAACTATGTCAACAATGATCACTCTCTTTAGATAGTATTGATAGTTGTGCCCTTAGTAAAAGTCTTCTTCAAAAGTAAAAAGTTATTGCATTACCAAAAACATTAGTGTGGTTACACTAAATATCATCTTTAGTGTAGCGTATGCATAGGGCACGGTAACTCGTGACAATGGAACTACATTTTTTCTTCAAGAAAGTAGATGCGTATGTATAGTTGCAACCTTGACATTCTAATGGTTCTATTCTTGTGAAGGTCTTGCCAGAAGTTTGTTGTGCTACGAAAGTGAAAGGGGTAACTTGTTTACTAAGTACCCTTTACTACCCAACTATGTTTCTTGAAAAACCAAGATTTCTGCTCATTTTTTCTCTACATACTGGATTCGATGGAAGTATAATGCCTAATTTTAGTATCCAACCTTACATAATTGAGCTCACACCATGATCTACATTTTGGGAAGAATTTGTACAACATCCAATGGCTGATGGAAAATATTATTATGTTTAATCCCTAAAGGACTAAGAGGACCAAAATGGTCCTTTGGTGAACTTGGGCATGTACATATGATTCGAACAAAAATCCTTTTTAATTGAATTTTTTTTTCAAGATAGGATCTAATAAGAGCTTCGTGGAGAGATATATATATATATATATATATATATATATAAATTAATTAATTTATTTATTTATTAAATTTTATTTTATTTTATTTTATTTTATTTTTGGATTTGTGGTTTGAAAGTTAGTACCACTTAAGCCAAAAGTGGGGACTCCGGGCACCTCCAAAATTTTTGACAAAAGTTTCTATTGACATTGAGATTTTTCACACATGTAAAGAATATTTCCATCTTTAGAATTTTTTTAAAAAAATTCTTGTCTTTAGTGTAAAAAGGCATTTTATTCCAAGTCAAACATTTTCACACATTGTTGGGCAATGGGGGAAAAAATATTCATCTTTTCTACATAAAACCTAGAGATCTTCATATTTTTCACTTTTTTTTTTCAACAACAATATGTGGTGAAAACCTTCTTATTGGCCGTTTGGATTATCATTTGAATACATAAGTAGTTCGCAAAAAAAATAAAACGTGAAATGGCAATTTTTGAACCTCCACTCCTTGCACACTTGTTTTGAATATGCTACACCCCTTTTTTACCTCTAAAAATTGGTGTGTTGGGAAATAACATCATGCTTAAGACAATGGTAAAAGATTTAGACCTTGTACAATGCAAAAATTTGATACAAAATGAAGTCAAAGTCAGCTGATCTACTCAACGCAGGGATGAAAATGAACCATTGTTTTGACTTTAAACACTAAAATCTATCAATCCGTGCGGTGGATTGCAACCAAAATTTGATGGCATGTTTATATGGAAGTCTTTTTTAAGATCTTACGGTTGAAAATCCGAAATTCACTTTAAAATGTGATTTTCATGTCTCTTTTTGACAGTGGCAGTTTTGGACTGGTTTTTAGAGCGAAATAGGTTGTAGTCCTTTAGGGGTTAAAGTTACCGTATATTGGTAGTGAAATCTATGGATTTTGGAGAGTGTCCTACTTTAACCATCAATGATAAAATATTGTGGTCTCTACTGCTTGTTGCTAAGGAAAAGAATGCATACAAGGAAGAAATTTTGAAGGTGTCCAAACTTATTCCTTTAGAACATAGTCAATCTGTTTGACCATGATTACAATTGGAATGTGTTTAGGATGTAGCAAGACACACTTCAAAACATGATGCTAACACACAATTGACAAAAAACTTGGTGTTTGAGTTTGTTTGGGTTTTGGGCGGGGAGAAGGGCCGAGGAAGGGTTGGCCATGGGAGGGGCAGGGAAGAGCTGTTTAAATCAACGAAGAATTGCGTTTTTCCCATGTCGGGCAACGAGGGGGTCAGTTTGCCCTGGCCATGCGTACTGAATTACAAATGCAAGAAGTAAATACTTGATTTTATGCACAATATGCAGGTCATGTTATTCTCAGTTATTACAAGGGTGTAATTTGAACCTAACAACCTGTAAAAATGAACTGATAAATAAGATCCTCATAAGTAAAAAATAATTTGACATATATTATATGAAATGATTTTACAACAAAGATAACATATTAAAATTTATACTTATCATTATTTAATAATTATTATATGAATTCTTTGATAAAATATCTAATGCATTGGAAGGAAGGTACTTGTATAGTTTTAATATAACACCATATTCATTATAAGGAAGATCAATGCTATAATTTTTTTGTATTGATAGTAAAATTGGTAATAACATAGCCGTCATGGTATATGACACTTCAAGTATTTATATGTAAGTATAGTTCTTTACTAGCATTATATTAAGTGGTTTATTTATTTATTTATTTATTTATTTATTTTAAGGTACTATATTAATATAGTTTTTATGGTATTCATATATAAGTATAAAATTTTACAACTAATATGATATATTTATATATATATTATTAAAAAAGACAAATATTATATATATTTATATACAATTTATAGAAAATATTTATATGTATATATATATATATATAGAAAATATCATATTGTTATATTAAATTGTTCAAGGTATCAATTAAAAACTATTATTTTTGAAGTTTAATTGATTTGTATCATAATGTTGAAAAATGATTCCAACTTATATAAATAAATTTTTTAAAATAAAATTTTAAAATAAAATTGTTTGCAATTTCTAGACAGTGATTTACTTGATTGCACAATAAATAAATAAATAAATATTATATATCTATATGTATATGTATATATCTTCTGGGCATCAATTCTTTTAACTCTAAAAAAATTTACATCAACATTGTGATTTTTTTACTCAATAAGCTTTTCAATGCTACTATTGTATTCCTTGAATCAATGTTCAGTATTACTTATAACTCTCCAATTCCAAGGTGGCCCAAAAATTTTGGATAATTCTATCGGTAGTATCTATGAAGGCAATATTTGACATCCTTTTGCATTGTAGGATGGACATGTTCAAGAAGAAAAGCAATGACCCTAACTATCTTATATATTTTTATTCTATAATATTTACTATGATTTGTATAATTTTCTTAACTAGTGCAATGAATAAAGAAGGAAACAAAAACTTCAATTTCTGGTTTTGATCGTAGGATCCCAAATACAACTTAACCCCTAAAGGACCACGACCTATTTTGCTCTAAAACCAGTCCAAAACTGCCACTGTCAAAAAGAGACATGAAAATCACATTTTAAAGTGAATTTCGGATTTTCAACCGTAAGATCTTAAAAAAGACTTACATATAAACATGCCATCAAATTTTGGTTGCAATCCACCGCACGGATTGATAGATTTTAGTGTTTAAAGTCAAAACAATGGTTCATTTTCATCCCTGCGTTGAGTAGATCAGCTGACTTTGACTTCATTTTGTATCAAATTTTTGCATTGTACAAGGTCTAAATCTTTTACCATTGTCTTAAGCATGATGTTATTTCCCAACACACCAATTTTTAGAGGTAAAAAAGGGGTGTAGCATATTCAAAACAAGTGTGCAAGGAGTGGAGGTTCAAAAATTGCCATTTCACGTTTTATTTTTTTTGTGAACTACGTATGTATTCAAATGATAATCCAAACGGCCAATAAGAAGGTTTTCACCATATATTGTTGATGAAAAAAAAAAAGTGAAAAATATGAAGATCTCTAGGTTTTATGTAGAAAAGATGAATATTTTTTCCCCCATTGCCCGACAATGTGTGAAAATGTTTGACTTGGAATAAAATGCCTTTTTACACTAAAGACAAGAATTATTTTAAAAAAAATCCAAAGATGGAAATATTCTTTATATGTGTGAAAAATCTCAATGTCAAAAGAAACTTTTGTCAAAATTTTTGGAGGTGCCCGAAGTCCCACTTTTGGCTTTAAGTGGTACTAACTTTTAAACCACAATTCCAAAAAATATATATATATATATATATCTCCACGAAGCTCTTATCAGATCCTATCTTGAAAAAAAAAATCAATTAAAAAGGATTTTTTTTTGAATTGTAGGTACATGCCCAAAATCCAAAATGATCCCGGGGGGACGTTTGGTCCTTTAGGGGTTAATAAGTAACATACTCACAAAATTTCATAAACTTTAACGGCACGGATTGAAAGATAATAGTGTTTAAAGTCATTCACATGGTCCATTATCTTCCCTACGTTCAGTGGATCAAGAGACTTTGACTTCACTTGGTGTCAAATTTTTGCGTTCAGTGGATCAAGAGACTTTGACTTCACTTGGGGTCAAATTTTTGCACTACACAAGGTCTAAATCCATTACCATTGTGTTAAGCACAATATTAGTTCCTTATACACCAAATTTTAGAGGTAGAAGAGAGGTGTAGCATATTCAAAACAATTGTGCAAGGAGTGGAGGTTCAAAAATTGCCAATTCGCGTTATATTTTTTTTGTGAAATTAATATGTTTTAGATTAATAATCCAAATTGTCATTAAAAAGATTTACACTACATATTGTTGTGGGAATAAAAACATCAATAAAATGAAAATCTTTAAGTTTTATTTGTAAAAGAAGAAGTTTTTTATGGTACTTTGTCCGACAATGTGTGACAATGTGTAAAAATGTTTGACTTGGGTTAATATGTTGTTTTTCACTAAAGACAAGAATTTTTTTTACAACATGAAGGGAAAAAATATTACTTGCTAGTATTTGATAATCTCACATTCAATAGAGTGTCCTAGCAAAGTTTTTGAAGGTGCCCAAAGTGCAAGCTCTCCCCATTTGAAATTCAAATCCTGAAACTTCTTCATTAAATGTCGGATTTAAGAAAAAATTGTTCTCCCACTGAGGTCTTAGTAAACATTAGGGCACTACTAAGACGTCAATGGAAGAACAATCTATAGTAAAAATTTCAAAGAGGAATGTTGGAAATTGACACTATAGGAACCTGACCAAACTTTTAAGAAGCCATTTTTGACACTTGGTTCTTTAGGGGTTAAAACTAATTGTTGTTTGTTTAAATTGTTAAAAAAATCAGCTAGATCCACAATAGGTTGTAAGTATGCACATGAAGTTATTATCTTCATGTTGTTGTTTATACTTAGTCATATACTTTTATTTTTTATTTACATGATTTGGTGAATTGTGAATTTGATTTATCATTCTAAAACATATGAAGGGCACATACAAATATAATATGATTTCACAATCTATGAACCTAGGCTCCTTCTACAATCAAGACTCAAGTTCACTGTTCAATAAGCAACATCATTTCTTGACCTATACGAATTTGTATTTTGACTACCTAAGCTTGTGAACAACATGATATTAGTTCCTCAAATTAGTCAATATGAACAATGAACAAGCTTAGGAAGTGATCACACTAATTAGATGCACAAGTTACTAGCACCCCTAAACCTCAAATTACCATATGTCTCTCTATAAAACATTATTTTGTCTGTCTCGTAAAATTGTTGTGGTGAAATCACTGAGCTCGATGGGTTTTTTTGGAACATCAATGATCAAGTTTTGGATTGATTGGATGCTCCAATTCTACAAGGACGTAGATGACTCGGGGAAGGTGCAACGATTGCAAACCTTGACTCACTACGAGAAACCTTGTTGCTCCTCACTCAAAAAAAGTTGCCTTTCACTAACTTAGAATGTAGAAAAGAAAAGGCCCTACTTTTCCTTGTCTTTTGTGACCTGACTGACTCACCAACTTCTAAAATGCTTGAAACACTTAGTAAGGGATCATAGGATTGCAAGTAGTAAGCAAACCCACATGAGTGCGGCAGGGGTGGCTTTCGACCCCATCTGGTCCCTCGAATCCCGGATAGAGACCCGGGTGACCAAATGGGTTCAACCCGATAGACTGAACGAGTCCAAGTCTAGGCTCAAATGGGGTCGTAAGCCACCCTCTCCGCACGTTTGCTTAGTGACTGCAGTGCAAACAAAATGTTAAAAAGTATAAAGTTAAGGTTGAAATATAAGTTAAATAAGGTGGACGACCACAGCTGCGACATTTTCCCGGCGCGTTGGTTCGATGCCGCGGTGGTGTTGCAGGCGAATAATGGCGTGTTGTATGAGCGCCTCACCGACAGGTCGGTGTTCTTTGAGAGCTCCTTGCACTGGCCATTTGTTGTTGTAGTGACCCAATTGCAGAAATGATGTTTGTGACTTTGCTGCGTTCGAAGATTCCTGTGTATTTTTAGTTTTGTTGGATATTTTCGTGCTGTTCATGCATACTCAATCATGTCGCGTCAGATGCGTGAGTTGATCAGGCGCGGAATTTGCATGCTTAAAGTGCTGTTGTTTCTAAGTTCTGACGGGTGCAATATCTTGTGGTTTTGCATGCTTTTTGTCGGTGTCAAGTCAGGTCTGTTCATTTGCTCTGAAGGTTTCGTAACGACGTGAATCTTTCTTTTTTTCCTGAATTTTTCATGTTGGGATGTGTGAAGGTTCACTGGCCCTAGACTTCAAAACATGGAGTGCAAAATCTTCCAAGTCTTGCTGGAGGACGCTCGTGAAAATTACATTGTTCGAGCCTTAAGCTTGCCGAGCAATACAAATGAGGACATGAGCAACAATGTAGAGATTCTCGGCAATTGGATCAGAACCTGGACTCCACCTTCGTCTTTAGCTTGAGCTAATTAAATGTATGTAAGTGATTTTACCTCTTTTGAGCTCACTTTCAAGCTCGAAATAGTTGCAAGTTTGGCTAGGGTTCGGAAATCAGTTAGTGGCGTGGAGTTCCACTAGACGCTTGGAGTCGGGGAATACTACTATTGCTTACTCTCAATAGCTACTGTATTAGCTATGGAAGAGCTTGGTAGTTTCACAACTATTATCCATATCAAATATAGAAAAGCTTGGTGATCTTTAAACTCAAAAGTTGAAGTGATTTTAGTCATCTTTGATAATGAAGTAGAGGTGATATTCTACCATGAATCTTAGCCACCTTTTTCCTCAATTTACAAATGGCTTTAGTACAACAAATTGCACTTTGAACATGAGACAAATGAATGGTTGGTTTTTGTATTATTGATGCTTTAATCCTTTTAAGGCCCAAGACTCTCCTCCAAAGACTATAAGAGTGACTGTTGGGCCTTTTTGAGGTTAAGTCAACTTGAAAAGTCAATGAATTGTCTCATTGGGGACGGTGGATACTTAACTAATTTATTATAATGAGAGATCAATGTTGTATCTTTATAAATAGTAAAATTGGTATAAATAGTAGATTGAATATCTATACTTCTTTCCAAGCACTATACGTGGTTTTTTTTAAGCACCATATTAATATAATTTTAATTATATTCATACTAGTACATCCCCCGTTGTCTTCAGCTGGCCGGGGCAATCCCACAAGTCCTCATCGCTTCCGAGTGATCAACAATTGAATGATACAGGTACGGTGCAGGAGGAATCCACAGTGGTTTCCAATGTGCACTTCTCGGCTGATATCTGTGTGATACTAGACTGATACTGTTCAGTTCAGGGACCGTTCATCAAGTTAAATAAACGTATGCAAATTCAAAAATCAAATTTACCCATTATATACGCATTATGTACTATATATACCTATTATTCACTTTAAATAACCATTATTTATTCCATATCCGTGTTATTGTCTCTAGATAACTATCATTTATTTTATGTATCCAAGGTAGTATATTGTGTAGTTTCAATATGTTGGAAATTATGGTTTTATTTTTCTACTTTTTGATACATAATACGATTTTAAAGCTCTATAAGCCAAATTTGAATTAGAGGGCACTAAAAAGGATTCCTTGAAAGGGCACATATGAAGGATTCTTTCAAAGTTCACATTCAATTCAAAGGGCACATTTGATTCAAATGGCAAATCTAGAGGTCACGTGACCGGCAACGGCGGACAAACACACTGACGCCTTTTATATAGATACATATACGTATACAATTTACAAACAATATGATATAGTATTGTATAAAATATAAAAAATGACAAATATCATATATCATATTACATATAGCAAATATCATCTTATAATACTACATTTTTATAAGATGTCAAATATTAGCTACTATTTTTAATGTTTATTTTATTAGTACAAAAATCAAAGATTGTCACCATGATTTCTTCTATAACAAAATTTTTAATCTTCTATACCAAACCTTGACTTTTACCAAACATTGGTACATATTTTGATAAATTCAACAATAGGTTTTGATGGGAGTCTAGTTTCAAAAAAGTCACATTTTTCATGCCATATCATTTCTATTACTCCATAACAAGTTCTAAAATCTACAAAAGACTCATATTAAAGACCACAAATCCACCATTGATAAATTCAAAACCCTCATTAGATATAGGAGTCCAAATGTCATGAATTCAAAAATTATAATCACTATCATGATAGTAAAATTCATTATTGAAATCTTTGTTCAAAAATAAGTAAACTAATAAATGAACATCAGTCGTGCACTGCGTGATTCTCTTATAGCTTGCCCTTTCCTTAAGAGCGTCGTGAATTGTATTCTCTTGTAGTAAACTTCTAACACATGAACAACTTTTTGTATCTACTTCATCATATAATTACCTGAATTACAACTGCTGAACAAATAAAATTGCAAAACCTATTAAATGTATACAAACAATACCTGCTAAAAAAAGTTTTGTTCTACACTCCAAGCGTATTCGTGCCATTTCAGCGGTAGATAGATTCTCTTGCTCCGGAATATCAACTCTTGAATCCTTTTGAGCGGCTTGTATAAGTTGATTCAAATGTTTATGTAAAAATGAACGTATGGGTCTTGCTAAATCAACGAGACAAATCTCACAATAATCGTAGCAGATACAACCGCTTAGTAACGGATCATAATCGGGGTGAGGTCGGGAGAACCACTTGAATATACAACTTTTGTGGGCTTGGCGTACGGGATTTTTGCATTCGCATCCGAGTTGTAGAATTGGATCGCCAACTCTTGGTTCACTCTCCCAGCAAATTCTACATAAATTTTCTCTTTCGTCACTGGATTGGTCACCCATTTTTAGAGAATTATACATTCCAAGAAATAATACTAATACAACTATTCTCACCATAATTGCTTATTTTTAAATATATTTAGATATGCAATTCACACAAATGAAATAGAAAATACTATGGATATTGCACTTTATATATTCATAGTTGCTTTTATTTTTATTATTCAACTTGGCTTTTACTTTGATCAAACCCATAAAAGTAAAAGCTAAAAATAAAATAGGAATAGGAATAGGATTACTTTAGGCTTACTTCAGACAACACAGGCTTGTGCATGTGGGAACTTTTGAGAGCCTCTTGAGAACAAAATGTGGAACTCGACCTTAGTCTGAACACATTGGCCTCATCTGAAGACTTCAGAGTACGAGTTCATAGCGTGATCAAATGGCCGCCACTGGAGAGTCACGTGGGAGCGACAACCTATCGTGTGTGCATTACAGTCCTAAGTAATACTATGTGATCACTAATGAGCTACCATCATAAGCACTCGCTGCATTAAACACCTCAGATCAGCTTCACCTGCAGAGTGAGAGTCTCTTGTAACCTCTTAATTGGAATGTATAAAGGCCCAGAGAATCTGGTTCCTTCGAACAGTCTTGCAACATCAATCAACAGGTGTGCATTTCAAGGTTTGAATCACCGGTGTCCTGACTTGTAATGTTCACCGTACTAGTTTGATTCTCCAAGCTTGAATTTCCACGGTGAACAACAAAGAGGGATCCATTTGTAAATGATCTCTACCGTTGCATGCCGAAGCGCCAGGTCGAGCAATTCCGGATCAAAGAAGAACGGCTGTCGGTGTAGCAAGTAGCGACGACGTTGTTGCAGGTGATTCTGCAGTTGTTGCCGCAGTGGCTCCTGCTGCTGCTGTAGCCACTTGTAGACAAATTTCAGACAAATAGTCATAACCTTCCCTATTCATATTCAAATCAGAGCTACACCTTAGAAGCAAAGAGAAGGCTTCTTTTCGGCAAGAGCAACTCTTCTACCAAATTCGGGATTGTCCTTGGGCCATAAGTACACATGGAGAAATGCTAGATTCATCACATAACTCAGAGGTGAAAAGAAAAGTTCAAAATAATAAATTTTGTAAAAAAGACAGAGTACAATGGGCAACATGAATACCACCAATAGGCTGAGTGGCATTAATTGTTATGACAAAGATCTCACATGTATCATGTATATATGTGTCATGTCATGTCATGATAACGATTTCAAATTGATCATGTAATGTGAGTCATCTGTCATGTATATATGTGTCATGACAACAATTTTAAATGCTTTTCCTCTCTCTATACCAAGTTATGATACATTTGAGGACACACTCTCAAAACCTGCAGAAAACGTGCATCAGATCCACATCAGACTACTACAACTACCCTAATCCTGTGTTGAAAAATGCAAGCTGATAAATAGAACACTACTTGTCTAGATAAGTTGGTAGTTTATCAGCCCACCATAAGGATGAATATTTCTCATCTTGACAAGCATATAACTGTAGAAGTGATGAATAACGTCCATGTTGTCACCAAATCAAGTGCCTTTACAGAAAGCCCATCCCATTTCAACAAACAAAAGGGCACCCAAAGCATCAGCTTGAATCTTTGGTCTGATAGCTATTTAGAGCTAGAAAAAAAGATAAGTCTTGGATCACGTGTATTTTCCTTTTTAGAAGACTGTACGCTTGAGAAAGTATAAAACCTTGGACAAGAGCTTGAGACTTCACTCTCAAACACAATCCAGTTGTTTGGTCAGGATGCGGCACACCTCGAGCGTTGCGGTAGCTCTACTGATGGTCATGGTATGTGCAGCTGCTTCTGGAACGGTGGATGCAGCGCTGCGTGTCTACAATGGCATTGAAGCTGGGGCCAATATCACGGTGACTACGCCCGGATGCTGCAACAACTGCGCCCTAATTCCAGGTCGGGTGTGCGCCGCTGTGTGTTTGCCGTGCAGCGTGGTCATTAAGAGCAACACGATTGTAACGTTGGGGCCCAGAGCGGGCCCTTATCCTCTCACGTCGCTGCGCGTCCAAGTTCATGGGACAGGCCTTAACAACTGTGTGCCTGAGTGCGACCTCAAGTATCTCACGGCCACGGCCCTGCTCCGGGTTCGTCCTGGCGACTGTGGCGCAGCGTCTCCGAAAGGTATCCCAGGTGTTGTTTTTGACGGGTCAAACCGGTACGATACTTGCATGCAATTATGTGAGCTTCTGTGAGAGAAATTATGGTTTCGGAATTGACATTTGGAGTTCGATACATAGGACGTACATATGACAGTATAGAAACTAAACCGCAGATCTTTGCAATATGATTGTCTACTTCAAAGTCTGCTAGCTTCTGCGACAACGCGTGGTGGATTTATGCAAATGTATTGAGACCTACTTGAAATGATTACAATCTGCACTCTAAGAACAATGTATATGTAGATCAATCATCGATGCCATGTTAGAGATTGTTGTTGTTCGCCTCGCACCTCACGACATCCTCTGCGTAACTCACCACAGGTACGATGCATTAAATGTGTCCAAGGATGTGGGCAAAAGTGAAGGGGCAAGATCAACTTCTGGGATCTCCCATTCTGTTCATGAAAAACAAGGCTAGCACAAACCTCGACGTAAAGTTTCTTGCTAATCACCCAATGAAATGCCGCATGCTATCTTCATGTGAAGTTGAACATAGAGGCCACTGCAGCCCAGGCGCATCAGAACAAAATGAATGGTGTATTCTCTCAAAGATTAGTAACCAGAACATATGTGCTTCCACATGTGGCGTTGCAAACCGCAAAACCAAGCACATCAAATTTTCACACAACAAAGTAAGAAGTTAGCCCACTTGCAGAAATGTTACAGAAGTTGCGCGCTCATAGGTTGCCATCAAATAATAATACACTTATTTTTCAGTGATAGCCAATAGAATAACAATCTCAACCCAAGGAATTTCATATTTTCGAATGACATGTGAATTAGTTATGAATTTTGAATTAACTAATTCACCATCTTTAACTGCCATCATTAGCCAGTGGCCCCCCATTGGTACCTCCAAAAGCGCCGGCCAATATTAAGGGGTCCTGGCTCTAGTAGCAAACCTCCATTTAAAGGGGTGAATGGGTGGTACTAATGGGATGGAAATGGGTTGGACATACCCCAAATTTATAGTTGTTGGTTATGGCTTTTGGCTGGTTACTAGGAGGGTTATCGTAGTAGCCTATTTGCCTTTTGTCTCCACTATCCTCAGATGGGGGAGAGGTGTGAAGTCACGCCATGTGACAGCTGCTCTTGCTAGTAAGCCTTCGAGGAGGGACAAGAAGAAGCCTTTTGTACTCAGAAGTGAGATCCAAAATGTTGCTTGTAACCAGCCGAGGTTTGAATCTTGCATACATCTCATCACGCGGTTGATTTAGAGGAAGCCAATAAATAGTAGTCACAAGCTCCCCCAACACAAAATTTGGGTTAATTTGTCTAATTTGAACAATCCTATTTAGTTTGTTGGGTTGGATTGGACCTCACGTACTAAGTCCCCCCATAGTGCATTGAATGAAAGAAAGATGAACTTTGGTGTTTGGAAGAAACTAAGTTCATGAATAATTTAAGTTTTCATTCCCCCATTGAACCTATGCCTACAAAACATAGCTTAGTGCAATGGAAGTACTATCGCCTCTCAAGGATAGACTTTTAGAATCAATAACTTATGATTGATAGTTGATAGTCTATACGTGAGATTTATACTTTTAATACATTTAGCTAAAGGATTAAATTATACATATAAAATAAAGATATTAGGTAGTCTGGATGCACACATTAATTTTTAGCTATACATATAGATATTTGGAAGAGATTTTATTCAATCTTAACTTGTAGATTTAGGAATTTATTTACTAATAGCTAAATAAAAGATTGTTATATTCAAAGACCAGTATTTATAATTAATCAATATATTTGTCAATGGTTACTTTTACTAATTCTGGTAGTTTTCTTGATGGCAGATTAATTATGTACTCCTGTACCCCTTTGTGCCATATGATGCCATTTTGTAGCACCAAGCTTGTTCATTTCCATTAGTTTTCGTTGTTATGTAAAGGATGTTCATCAAATAGATTTTATCTTTTAACAAAGGGAGAAATGCTAGTTTATCACATGAAAAGAAAAGAAAAGCCCTAGAGGACGAGGACTATCTTTCACTAAAACCACCCCAAAATTGCCTCTCAAAGATGAGAAGTGTTTTTGGTTTGCAACACCAAACCAAAGACATTTTTTGGGCTTTAAAACTACTTGACATGATATTTCACTAGCCTCACTTGTAGGATCTTTATACTAACTTATACATTTTAACCTAATTTTTTCACCTAGAATATTTTGGTGTTGGTGCTTGTGCTGGAATTTTTTGTGTAATGAGCATTTTTGCCAATTTCTTGGTGTTTTATCTTATCAAAGATATGTTCTTCTAGGCTCCATGACTAAAGAAAGTGAGAGGGAAATTTCCAAAAAAAAAGGACATTAGAAAGTAAAAATTGACTTGGGCAGTGAACCAAATAGTTTGGGTCACAGCCCTCAACTCAACCCTTTGGCTTTCACACTACAAGAACCCAAACTTAGCAAATTGCATATTTCAATGTTTTTTTCCAACTCTTAACCCCTAAAGGACCAAGGCAATTTTTCCTCAAAAACACTCCAAAACTGCCATTTTCAGCACATTCAACACAGAATGATACAAAATCAATTTTTTGAAACTTTAACCGTAGGATCTTGTACTAGACTTGTATGAGAGTGTGTGGTAAAATTTTTGGTAAGTTTGATTACACGGATTGAAAGATATTAGCCTTTGAAGTGCGACATAATCTTTTTTTCAGGTCATACTATACACCTTCAACAAACTTCGACCACCTTCTATGGCAACTTTTTGCACTACGGGCCGTGATTTTATTGTGTTAACTTGAAAAGGATCATGTTAGGCACATGTGCACCAAATTTTAGAAGTAGAGGAGGTGTAGAAGATGTCCTAAAAAATCATGCAATGCAACGCAGCAACTATGTGCCAAGAATCAACAATACACTTTATATTTTGCATATATCATATCCTTCTCAAATATTTGAAATTCACAAATCTGTGCGGTAGATGCAAAGATCTCAATTTCCTTTCCAAGAGGACATTTTCTTTCTTTTAAATGGACAAAAACTCGAATTTCTATTGAATTTAGAAGTTATTAAAGTTTGGTGATAGTATTTGTGATATGTCACACTAAACTGCTGCACTATTTGTATATGTAAGTGAAAATAAATTGTAACTTTTGAACCGTAAGTCGGAATTCTACGAAATTTGTGTCTACGCAAAGCTAATCAAAAGTTGGCCATTTAGTAAAAAATCTCAGAAAATAATGCCTAGAATTGAGAACGTGGTACCTTACCCAAACTCGAAACGTCCCCTAAGGGGACATCGGTCCTTTTAGGGGTTAAACTTGGGCTCTTGACATCGTTTCGTCTTTGATGGAGTTTGATCCATAGTTTGAGTGTGAATTGCCCCTTAGATGCATTCAACCATATCATATTTAAGGCCACTTGGGCACCTACTCTAATTTTAATAACCTCCTACACTATATGCTGGGAAGGACCACCAAATATAGTCTAACCTTGATGATATCACCCAAAACCTTAAAACCAATTTTCCTAGTTCAAAACTCCCTTGTTAATATCTGTATCTCCATATAGAATATCATTTTTTTTTCAAAACGTATAGTGTAAGTGTGACAATAACAAGATAGATGGATGAATAAGTGACCGGATGGATGACAAAGGTGACACACATGACAAAGATGGTGCATGTTAACCCGTAAGGGCCCAAGGCATTTTCACACCAGAAACACTTCAAAATTGCTCGTTCTAGTGCAATGAGTAATGATGTAATTTAACGACTTATTTCTACATCTAACCGTAGGATCTAAATAAAGACTTATTAATTAATGTCCTCAAAAAAACTTTATAAACTTTGACCGCACGGATTGAAAGATTATAGTGTTTGAAGTAGAGAAAGTTGTTCTTTTCTCCCTTGCTTTGAGTGGATCATCAGACTTTGACTTCACTTGGTGTCAAATTTTTGCACTACACAAGGTTTGGAAACACTACCATCATGTTAATCATGATGTTATTTCCTTGCACACCAATTTTTGGAGGTAGAAAAGGGGTGTAGCGTATTCAAAACAAATGTGCAAAGAGTGGAGGTTCAAAAATTGCCAATTCATGTTTTATTTTTTTGTGAACTAAATATGTTCTAGAATGATAATCCGAATGGTCAATAAAAAGGTTCACACCACATCTTGTAGTAGAAAAAATAAAATGTAAGAAATATAAAGATCTCTAAATTTTATGTGGAAAAGAAGAAGTTTTTGTGGTACCTTGCCCAACAAAGTGTGAGAATGTGTGAAAATGTTTGACTTAGATTATTATGCTATTTTCCACTTAAGATAAGAGATTTTTTTTGAAAATATGAAAGGAAATAATATTATTTTCTAGTATTGAAAATCTCACATTCAATAGATTGTCTCAGCAAAAGTTTTGAAGTTGCCTTACTTGCCCGGTATCCCCATTTGAAATTCAAAACCCTTTAACTTTTTCATAAGATGTCGGATTTAGGGAAAAATTGGACTTACACAAAGCTTTAAGCAATGTCCATCTAGAGCAGAAATTTCAAAAAGGAATGTTACAAATTGATACCAGAGGAACTTGCCCAAATCTTCAATTGTCCCCTAAGGGTACTCTTGGGCCTTTAGGGGTTAATTGTGTAACAATACTTGGTGCATCAGAGAACCACATGAAATAACTCACCACAGAGTTCATTAAAGTTATCACCACGAAAGTGATTGATGGTGATGACCAAAAGTCATGTTTTATGTTGGTGAGTTGAATTTTTTTTGTTGATTAATTTCTATAACAGTGATTACTTTTTTTTTTAATGCTTCAGCATATTAACCCTTCAATACCAGGATACCATCATAATTCGCTACCAATTTGACAGGCTCTATTGAAAGGAATCTATAGATTCTCAAATAACAACATCAAAAGAGTTTCCTGAAAGTAAAGGATCTTTCACCCCAAATCTTAGGGTCTTATGTTAGTAACTGGGACCACATGCACATGGTGACTTGGCTTGGGAAAGGTGTGGGGGAACCACTTGTCAATTCTTTGGAAACTTGGGGTACTAGGGGGGAGCTTTGGCTTGAATGGGGTAGGGCCCAAGAGCATTAATTGCCATGCATCTCATTGGTGCAGAAAGAGGGAGTAAGAGATTTTTGGAAGTCTATTCTTGTGCATAAATTTTTTTGGTCATGTTAGGCACCATATTCCTACTAGCTTTCCCCTTTGGAAAGCACTTTCAAGAAAATTCTGAAGACTAGTCTTGCATAATAAATTCTTATGTATTTGTATGACTTGATGTGCACGGAGAATTCAAGGAATGACTCTTGGTAGTACATATATTAACTTTGGTCATTTGGATTGATGCAAAAACTTTGTAGATCACTTTTAAGGATTTTCTCCTCTTCAAAAAACAAGGAAATTACCCTCTTCAACGAGAGTGGACAAAAATAGCCTATCAAATATCTTGCATATTCAGGATGTTTAACCCCTAAATTTCCAAGAGTCCCCTTGGCAGACTCTAGAAAGTTTGGGCAAGTACCTCCTGTGTCAATTTATAACATTATTTTTTTGAAATTTTTACAGTAGATGGAAATTACTACAAGCTTTGAATGAGTTTAATTTTTTTTCCTAAATCCGACATTTTATGAAAAATTTATAGGGTTTTGAAGTTCAAATGGGGACAGCGGGCACGTCAGGCAACTCCAAAAACTTTTGCTATGACACTCTATTGAATGTGAGATTCACTATACTAGCTAATAACATTATTTCCTTTCCTTGTCTTTGGTGAAGAAAAGCATATAAATCCAAGTCAAACATTTTCACACATTATCGCACATTGTCGGGCAAGGTACCAAAAAACTTCTTTTTCATATAAAACTTCGAAATCATCATACTTTTTACTTTTTTTTTTTGCAGCATTATGTGGTGTAAACCTTCTTATTGATCATTTGGATTCCCATTCTAAAACATACTAAGTTTGCAAAAAAATATAAGGCAAATTGACAATCTTTGAACCTCCAATCCTTGCACAATTTTTTTGAATATGCTACACCCTTTCTCTATCTCTAGAAATTGGAGTACAAAGAGCTAATACTATGTTTAACATGATGGAAATGGATTTAGACCTTGTGTAGTGCAAAAAATTTGACACCAAGTGAAGTCAAAGCCTACTGATCTACTTAACGCAGGGAAGAAAATAGACCATTTTCTCTACTTCAAACACTATAATATTATAATCCGTGCAGTCAAACTTTATGAATTTTTTTTGTGTAAGTTACTCAACATTGAGTCTTAATTAAGATCTTAAGGTTAAAACTAGAAGTAAGAGTTTTTTGTTTTGTCCTTACGCATTGCACTAAAACGGGCAATTTTGAAGTGTTTTTGGTGTGAAATTGTCAAAGAAATTTAGGGGTTATGTGGGGGATGGATGCAATTTAGTATAGAAGTTTGTTATTTTGTTGTTATCATTTCTGTTTCTACCTTTTGTTTAAAAATATATATCACATCGTGCATAATTCTTCCAAATGTGATATTATCAAATATGTCACACCTTGTTTAAATTGCAGTTTTAAGAGAAACAAAGGGTGTGATATTATCAAGGTCAGACTGCAGCTAAAACATGATTTTGACTATTCATGCGGTCCTTCCCAGCCATCATCCTAATAACAAGAAATTGCCTTAGCAAGCCAATCTGTTCAATCTACGGCTACTAAAACCCACACTATTTCTCATGAGAGCACCGCCAATGTTGGTGGAATACCGCCAGAATTCCCAATATGACGTTCTGTTCTGGAAGTACGGCACTTGTGTATAGGTGATCTATCTGATGTCATCTTCCCGGTTCATTAAACTTCTCCGCGACAACAGAGACCCGCTCTTTGTAGACGTTGCGAGAGCGGAAACACTGCTGCTTCCGGATCGCTGCGATGTGGAAGAGCCTCCAGTAGTAGCAGCAGAAGAAGATTCCTGTGAGTTTGCACCGACATCAGAAATGTGTTGATAGTTTGGTCTGGAGGCTGGTAGAGGCGGAAGCTTTAAGGTCCCATTCTGCTCGCATGGCTGGAACCAGTACTTCACCCGTCCCATCGTCGGTCGGTCGCTTGGGTTGGGAAGGCAGCACAGGAGACCCAAGTGCAACACGTTCGCTATTGTCATCTTCTCACCGACAAACATGTCTGATGTCTCACCATCAGGCTGGGACTCCAGGAGCAGTGTGTCTGCCACTTCCGAGATGTTTTTAGCTTCGTGTGCGCGCCAGACGCTCTCCAGCAAATTGCGGGTATCGGCTGGATGGTCGGTGAGCTGCTCGTTCAGCTGGCGCCGCCCGCACACGACTTCCAGCACCAGGATCCCGAATGCGTACACGTCCGTCTCCTTGGTGACTTTGCCGGTGAATGTAATTTCTGGCGCCATGTAGCCCAGCGTTCCGGCCAACTGCGTCGTCTTCTCTAGCTTGTGGTGGTCGATCAGTCGAGCCAAGCCGAAGTCACCCACGTAGGCGATGAAGTCCGCGTCCAGCAGCACGTTGCTGGCCTTGATGTCGCGGTGTAGCACGCACTGCACCCATCCGGTATGCAAGTAGTCCAGCCCCGCTACCACATCTGCAGCTAGATTCGTTATAATGGCAGATTTTCGGGTAACAGTACAATTGTTCAAAAGTGCGTGCTACAAAAGTGCGTGAGCAATTGCTAATTGAAAGTGCGATTCAAACATTTGAAGATACCATATTTTCTGTATCCTAAATGGATCCTATGCGTGGTGTAGTTGGAGCTGAGCAGGCTAGGTTCGTCACATGAGCAGAGAAAAACTACAAATTCCAGGTCAAAGGGGTACAAGCACAATAGGCAATCATGAGATAATTGAGACCTAATTACCTGCAAGAATGAACCGCCGGTCATCCCATGATAGCACACGGTTAGTCTTGCTTTGGTAGATCCACTTGTCCAGGCTCCCGTTGCTCATGTAGTCGCAGGCGAGGAACAGCTCCTCTTGGTTGTGGCTCCACCCTCGCAGTTGCAACAGATTCCGGTGTCGGATCTGCGTGAGGCTTTTGACTTCCGCGAGAAATCTCTCTTCTCCGTATCCTTCATTCTCTTTGATTCGCTTCACTGCTACATCGCCAGAGGGGAGCACTCCTCGGTACACATCTCCAAATGCACCACCGGACAAGAAGCCGGTTGCACTGAAATTATTGGTCGAGCTGCTGATCTCTGAGTACATGAACTCGCGCAAACCGTCAATCGCTCTTAAGGAAGAAACCAGCTCTTGATTCTTGAGAGGTCGTTGACGAGTCCGCCTCTTCTTATAAACTAAGCACAGGAATACTAAAATTACAGTCAGTGCAGCTGCTGCACAGACACCTGCAATCAGAAAGACTCGGTTTCGGTTACTGGAATGTCCTACTGCAGCAGGGATATCAGGCGTGCCAGTGGTATTAGTAATATTTGGCGTGCCACTGGTATCAGTAATATTAGGGGCGTTTCACACTAAGCCCAAGGGCCGAACTCCATTGAAGACCAAACTATGCCGAAGGGCCGAGTTTTGGAGTTGTAAAAAATTATTAAAATTATTTTAATGAGAAAATGTTCGGCCCCTCAGCAAGAGTTTGGGTTTCTATTCTTGTTGGACCCAAACTCTCCTCGAGGGGCCGAACTATTGGTGCCAAAATTCTCAAAAAGTGTTGCCATGTAAGCATTTTGGTGCCCTTCAGCCCTTGGCCCTTGGCCCCTAGTGTGAAGGCCCACGGGCCGATTTTCAACTCTAGGCCAATCAAATTGCTAGATTTGCTCGGCCCCTCTAGCTCGGCCCCTAGTGTGAAACCCCCCTTAGGTATGTCAGTGCTGACGAACTCCCATGATTTGAGAACGTGCAATTCTCGTGCGTGGCCTGTGCTTGCGGAGAACCCCACGTAGTACATCTCGATCCCTTCCTTCAGAAACTCGTTCAAACGGAGGTTGGGTACCGTGATTATAGCCTGGGCTGGTTTTCGCGTCCCGGTTGGCAATGACTCGTTGGTGACCCGCACCTCCAGCGTGTGTCCTTCGCCATCGTAGTCAATCCAGAGAGTGTAGTCGCTAGTGCTCCTGTTTCTACAGAAGTTTTGGCAATCATTAATCGGATCAACTATCCAGGTACTTGTATCGACAAGGGTGTTGCTACAGAGATCATACACAGTGGTGCAGTGGCCTGTGGTGCTGTTACACAAGTCGTGCCGAGAGGAGACATACTCGTTTCTAAAGTTCACACCAATGTGGCTGTCGCTGAAGTCGTTCGGGAAGTTATCATCGCCGTAGTTGTGATCCGAGTCGAGCTCCACCGAAAACTGGCGTTCATAAGGTGCGCTGAAGTTGTGGACTCAGAAGCCGCCGTAACGACTTTTCTCAAGTGGAGTGATACTGTTGGCTTGGTGGAACGAAAACACCATCCCATCCCCGCACCATGGAAACGCATCGTTGAAGGTCGATTCAATCGAGAATGTGAAGGATGTGTTGAAGGAGGCCACTCTCTGGGTCACCGTGTCCATCATCCGGATCTTGTCCTTGTACAACACCCTCGCGCATGATGAATTTGTCTTGGCCATGCCGCCCGTGACGGCACCAATGTTCATGACGAACGAGACTTCCGTGTACACTGCATCAGACCCAGTTGCAATCTCTAGAATGCTGATGTTGTCCTGGTTCGGGAAAGCTGGTGGAAATGAGAACTTGGTGTCAGCTTGAACCACAGCAGAGCATAGTACTAGCACCGTCGATATCACCAACTTGGACCACGCTCGTCGACGTACTAATATCCACGCCATGGAAATTAGCCAACTTAGACCCAGTTGCAGAACCAACTTCCTGTGATGAGTTGTGAGCCACTGCAGAGCCAAGTTCATCTTGTGAGAACAAATAGATAGGGTGTGTGGAGGGGCGCCTAATCTTCAAAGCTCATATGTCCCAGGTACTCTAAACAGCACAAGCATGAGATTCAAGCTGGTCCTGAATCCGGTTAGCAAGTCGTAAAAATGCGTAACGACTCTAAATCTACAAGCTAGTGATTCCTGCTCTAATACTAGCAGGCAGAAAAACCGCAAACTTTCGCAAACGAAAAGCAGACACATATCGCCCAGAAGCCTTTGACCTCCAAAACCCGAATCTCACACAACACCAATTTTGCATGGAAGAAGAGTTCAGTGTCACTTTCATTAAATATACACCCTCACAACAACCAACCCCTCTCCCTTAAGGATAATCAATGCAGGCCATGAACCTACCTGAGGCAAAGTGGTACTTATTGGACGCACTCGGCTTCTTCTCTTTTGCAGCCGCAGTTGACTCCACCTCAATGTCCACACATCTCGAACAGACTAGGAAAGGAAATCCTCTCAGAGAGAAGGAGGATGGATGTAGCGCGCCGAAATATTGTGTACAAATAAGTATTAGTTACAATATTATGGTAGTATAAGGTAAACCCCCCCATGACCGTCAAGTTAAGCAGTTTGCATATACAGAGAACCTAGATAATAATTAAATTATTTTTCAGTGATAGCCAATAGAATTGCAATTTCAACCCAAGTGATTTCATATTTTTTCGATGTGTTATGAATTAGTTATGAATTTTCAAAGGCACATGTGAAGAAAGTTGGGTGAGCGTCAGTAGGTGGGGGCCATGACCCTTCCACAAATGGCCTAAAACCGCATGCATAATAAGTCTAGAAGATCCCATTCCCCTAAAACCACCAACTGTGCATCCAATTCATGCCACCCTTGCCTTTACTCCCGCCATTAAAAATAGAGAGTTGGTTACATGTGCATGTAGTGGCGGTTTTTAGTGAAAAAGTAGCTGTCGGCCATGGGATATTGGCGGTTTTAGGGTGGCTTACCTTATATGGTGGATCTATTGGCTGATGGTGCCGAACATTGAATATGTCAAAATTCAACGTCCTTTTAGTGCAAATACGCGATGTCGCAGCGAAACTAGGTACGTTAGCTAATATTGGTACATGTCCACTAAGTATTCCAGATCGTGTGGAACAGTGAACCTATAAGGACGAGTTTCCATCTGCAACCCGACGGTTTCCCTATATACCCTGGTCGAGCGTTGCCAAGCCTCAGCCTTGGGTGGGTCCATTTTTTTGGCCTTTTAACTTTCGGGGCTCTAGAGGCTTTTTTTTGGAATTTTTTTTTCCAAATTCGGGGCTTGCGGTCTCAAGTTATTCTCAGCGGACCCCCCTATGATCTAATAGGGCCCCCTTCAACATAAAAATAAGGTATGGTTTTGTCCCTACCCTCTCCCACCCTTCCAAGCCTGTGGCTTTGTGCAACGCTCGACCAGGGTATTTAGGAAAATCCCAACCCGACCTGTGAGGTTCAAATCACCCGTAGCTTCCATGTTGGTGGCACCACCTCAAGAAATAGAAAACAAGTGGAAAAAAATATAATATAGTAGATGTCGTTCAACAGAGTTTTCCTGAAAGTCACCAAAATACACAAGATAGTCACCCGGGATCTTATGGCCATATGTTAGTAACCGGGACCACATGCACATGGTGCCTTGTCTTGGGAAAGGTGTGGGGGAACTATTAATCAACTCTTTGAGAACATAAATTTTTTGTAACTTCGTTTCGTCTTTTTTACTCCAAATTGTTGCTACCAACACAATACATCCATAGTTAGTCTTAGTAATCCTTAAATGCCAGACCTATGTCCATGAATTCGTAAGGGTCACAAGAACTGCTTTAATTGTTCAACTTACACTCAATTTAATAATATATATTTTTCAAAATAAAGCTGAAGAGTTTCTACATGTAGAAGGTTATTGATTTTATATTGGCAGAGAAACAAAAGCTACTATGATTTTCAAAAGAGAAAACCAACAAGAAGTCAAATAAATTAAGAAAAATCACTAGAGAAACCAAGTTTCTTTGTATATCCGTAACTTACTATGATGGTTCTTAACCCCTAAAGACCAAAGAGTCCCCTCAGGGACTCATGAAGGTTTGGGCAGGTTTCTATGGTGTCAATTTACAACATTCTTCTTTGAAATTGGTACTATAGATGGACATTACTAAAAGCTTCGTGTGAGTACAGTTTTTTCTTAAATCCGAAGAAGAAAAAGAACTCCGGTCTTCTCGACGGGGCCGGAGTGAATAAAGTGTCTATTCAATCCACCACTGAACCAATGTCCACCAGACATAGGTTTAGTAGTATGGAACTACTCTCCCCCCTCTCAAGGATAGACAATGTGTAACCAAGGGCCAATAGCCAGTAACTAGTAACTGGAGACCAAGGACCAACTAGAGCTACAGGGCTGTGTTTTGAGAAGTGATCAGCAAAGGTTAATTGTGTGTTTTTGAGAGGGTTTAGGGTGTATCATGTAAGTTTGGGAGGGGTTGGTTATTTTTGAATTTGCGTTTATGTAGAAGTATAGACATTGCATGTTGGAGAGCAATGGTGTTGATTTTTGTGAATGTATTTTTAATTGGATTAGTAGGAATATTGAATGTTTTTTCAAGACTTTTGAGAGAGGGGATGAAGGTGGTAGCTCTAGTTCTTGCGGCAATGACAATAAGGGGTTCAACTTTCCATCCAAGGGCAATAATGTAATTGATAAGTGGTTGGTAACAATCAAAAATCTATCATTACAATATTTGAATTTGATAAATTGGATGGTAAAGTTTGAACTTAATATGTGGTTCGGTGGGGGGTCTTTGTATGGTAGTCTTTTGACGCATAGTATGTCTGGTATAAATCTAGCATTACAGTGACATTTTTGGGCTCCACATGTGCATGGACGAAGCCATGACGGGATTGTATTTTCTTGTGGTTTGTTGTGGAGGGTTCCAGCGTTCATAAGTATAAAGCATCGTGATTAATTGGAGGATATTATTAGTTTACGGATTTTCCATACCGCTTTATTGTGCCTTTTAATGATTAGGGAGTGTATATGATGGTTTTGGCATTTGAGGAGTACGTGTAGCCATGTGTCTAGGTCCATGGATGCGCATATTGGGCATGTTATGGATGAAAATCTTTCTATACAAAAGAAGAGTTGTTTGCGGGCATTTTCCATGTATTGTCTAGTATGAAATATGATACTACTTGTTTTTGTGAATCCGTAATTATGGGATTTTTCCAAAATTTTGTAGAGAGTCTATCATCAATGTGGTTATTACCAATCCATTCATTTATGTGAGGGAATTTTCCGAGAGATTACATCAAGGTTGATAATTAGATCTTGTTTTTTGAGGTATTTATCCAAAAATCTAATAGGGCCTTTGTCCGCGGTATCTTCCATAGAGGACCAACTTTCTCTTTGGAGGTAGTATGGGGTAGCGTGGGCATGTTCATGTGGATGTTTGGCGTTTACTTTGTCTGTCTTTAGCTAGTTTATACGCTTGTTTGTTTACTTCTATGTTGACATGTGCTCTAGTTTTATGGAAGGTTGTGGTTTGTGTGCAGTTTTATAGCATTTGAACCATGGATGTTAGAATGGCTTGGTCAGGGTGGCTATTGTAGAGGGTGGGTGTGTTATTTGTGTGTTTAAAGGTATAAGACATTTATACAATCTGTGAAGGTGTGTGCAACTTCATTAGCATATTGTGTAGTGATAATTTGGAGGGTTTTATGGAGAGCCATCATTTCAGCTCTGAGGATATTTTGGATAAATGCAAATCATCCAAATTATCCAAATTATCCTGGTAAGTGCAAATTCTTCTTTGATTGCATTGAGTATTTAGGCCACATGATTTATCCAAGTGGGTTGGGTGTGGTAGCTAGCAAAGTGGAAGTAGTGATGTCTATCGTAGACGACAAGATGTTAGTAGATTGAGAGCATTTTTTGGGTTCTGTAACTATTATAGAAAGTTTGTCAAGACTTTCAGTGCTATTGCCGAGCCATTAACCATGTTAACAAAGAATGATCAACCTTGGATCTCGGGAGATGAGCAAGAGGCGGCCTTTCAACAATTGAAGGATCGTTTGGCATCAACACCAATACTTTGGAAGCCAATAGCATGAAGGACATACGAGCTATACACAGATTGGAGCGCTCTGGGGATTGGTGCATTATTGACACAAATGGATGATAACGGTAAGGAGTTTGTGATTGCATATGCCAGCCGGTGCAGCAACAACGCGGAGGCGCAATATAGCTCGTATGAAAAGGAGTGTTTGGCCGCCATATGGGCAATTTCTCATTTTCGATGTTACCTTTATGGTAATGAATTTTTGTTGGTTACAGATCATCAACCTTTGAAGTGGTTGATGGAGTCTGATAAACTGACATACAAACTACCGCCTGCTACCGTCCAGACGGTTGCGGTCTTACGCTACGGGTCAACAAGAGCCACTTGATTCGAACTTATGCATGGTCGCCAATGTTAAAGGAGGATTTCACCTCAAGATTAAGTGAAACATCTTCTCTACGCTCATACAAACTATAGTTCCAAGCACTAAGACACAAGTCAAGGATCTGACTTGTACTGAATCTAAAACCTCAGATTCGACCTAGATCTGAATTTAGATCTGAATTCAGGGTTGGTTGGGACTTCGTTTATGTGGTTTTTCTCAAGTTTAACGCACAGATTTGAAGTTTCCGCACTTAATTACAGCAAATCAGACCATACCCACAACAGATCCGGACTTGATTCTAATTCTAACACACTAGATTTGAGTAGGGTTTAGTAGATCCGGCTAGATCTACACTAGATCTAGTGTTTTTAGGCCAGATCTACAATACCCACAACCAAGTTTTACCCAAATGCTCTTCTAACAACAAGATCTACCCATACATTCACAACACTAATACAAACACACAAGAAGAAATATCCAAGTCTTGTTTTACTTCCTCAAACATCCATAAACCTCTTCCATACTCACTACAACCTCAGATCCACACAATGTCTCCACTTCCTAAATCTCTAACCACACTTCTCTACTCTAGCTCTAACACACCAAGAGAGAGAGAAACAACAAGAGAAGAGAGGAAAAGAAGAGAGCCTCCAAGCCCAAGAAGGCGGCTCTCTACCCCCTCCAAACCCTAATCTGCCCCAATGGATGAAAGGTGTCCGGATGGATGACATCCATGTCCGGACAGTTTCATCCAAAGTCTAGACACTTCCATCCAGTGGACAGTTTCATCCACATTCTGGATTCATCCATTGTTTTATTTTTTAACCATAACTATTTAGTAATATCGAAAAATTACTACCAGGACCTAATAATAAGCCTAAATCTCCGGTTAACACTGACGTACTTGCTCTCCAAGGATTGAAGAGTATTTACCTCATAGAATCTGACAATCAATTCTATGAGAAAAATCTTGCAAGCCTCAGATGGAATGTGGCGGATGGGATGAAGCTTTAGACCGAAGTCCACAACCCTCTGCTTGTTCTTGTCCTTCGACGTCTTCCTTCAACGTACGCCGTAAAGGAGTGGTACAAGTTTTTAGAAAAACTTTAAAAAAAACGAGAGAACCTCCCTCCCCAATGTGAATCACTTTTTTCTCCCAAAGATGAGGAGCCAATGGATGGAAAATTGCCAGCCACAGCCACTCCGCATCCACTCAAAAATATATTCTTGAGATGGGAAGAGAAAAGTGAGAGAGAGAGGAGGGCAGACGGCCATAAGGCCGACCGCCACCACGGTTGTCCTCCAATTGGTTGTCCAATCGGATGGTCGGCCGGGCGGCCGTCTGCCCATCTGCCGCCCGATCGGACCGCCATCGCGCGCCCTCGCAGTCGTCGTACTGGTCGGATGGCCGTCCGATTGGGCGGACGGCCGAGCCGCCGTCCAATCGCCTTGACGACAGCAACCGATCGGACGGCCGATCGGTATTAGACGGCTGCGATCTAGCCGCGTGGCACTTTGGCGAATCCAACAGTCCAGAAATCTTACGAGGT
The DNA here is from genome assembly GCA_963971425.1 of Bryoerythrophyllum caledonicum. Lineage (NCBI taxonomy): Eukaryota > Viridiplantae > Streptophyta > Bryopsida > Pottiales > Pottiaceae > Bryoerythrophyllum > Bryoerythrophyllum caledonicum. The sequence goes on from OZ020514.1 coordinate 5,511,336, forward strand.
CCTTCCGTAATTGGTTTTTACCCCCTGGACGGTGCGTTCGACGAGATGTCCGGACGTCCTCGTCCGGACGACGTCTCAAGACGCTCTCAGGCCCCCAAGGGCGTCGGATTTATAACCCTACCTATTTTAGGGCCGTGAGGGGTATGGTTCATATGTCAGATTTGTAGATTTCTAAGGGGTTTTGTGGACTCCATCGGAAGTCCGCACCGAAGGGATGGCGTGGTTGGAGGGCCCGGGCAACGATGAAATATTGCGTTTGTAGAAGAAGAAGAACGTCGGTTCAGGAGGCCGGCGTGGATAAAGTGTCCGTTCATTCCACCACTAAGTCCATGCCCACCGGGCATAGGTTAGCAGTATGGAACTACTTCCCCCTTTCGAGGGTGGACACTATGTATCAGTAACAAGTGACCAATATCAAGGGGCCAAGGTTTCAAAAGTCTCTAAGAGAGGAGGGCGCGTATGGTGAAGTGCACGTGCATGTCTATGGGGGGGGGTTCGATGTGTCAGGAAGGGGTTGGTTGTTTTCAAGTTTTCGTTTATGCAGGAGTATTGACATAGCATGTTGAATTGCAATAGTGTTAATATTTGAGAAGGTGGTTTTGATTGAAGTGATGGGGATTTTAAATGTTTCTTCAAGGGTTGTCATTGAGGGAATGAAGGTGGTGGCTCTGGCACCCGCGGTGATGACAATGAGGGGATCTACTTTCCATCCTAGTGCTTGAATATCGTCAAGTAATGGTTGGTATTTATTTGTTTTGTTTGCAATAGTGTCCGGAGAGAATCTATCATTGCAATATGTGAATTCAATAAATTGGATGGTGAGACTAGGGTCTATGTGGCTTGGTGGAGGGTCTTTGTATGATAGTCCTCTAACACATAATAGGTCCGGTTTGAATCTTGCATTACAGTGGCATCTTTGAGTATGACAAACGCAGGGTAATAACCAAGGAGGGACCGTGTTTTCTTGTGGGTTGTCATTAAAGGTTCCGGCATTCATGAGAATGAAACACCTGGATTTGGTTGATGATATAAGTAGTTTACGAATAGCCCATACGGCTTTGTTGTGTCTTTTAACAATGAGTGAGTGTATATGGGGGTTCTGGCACTGGAGTAAGACATGTAGCCATGTGTCCGGGTCCGTGGTGTTGCAAATTGGACATGTAATTGTAGGGAATCTTTCTATTCCGAAGAAGAGTTGTTTGCGGGCATTGCCCATGTATTGCCCGGTGCGGAATTTGATTAGGCATGTGATTTGTGGATCCGTTATAGTGGGGTTTTTCCAGAAATTATTGGATAGTATATTATGAATGTTTGGGTTGCCAGTCCATTTATCAATGTTGGGGAAGTTTTCTGTAAGTTTTTCCAGGTTATTTGCAAGATCATGTTTTTTGAGGTATTTGTCCAAGAATCTTACGGGGCCTTTATCGGGAGTTTCACTCATAGAGGGCCATTCATATCTATGGAAGTAATATGGGGTGGCATGGGCGTATTCGTATGGGTGTTCGGCATTCTTGTGGGTTTTTTCTCTTCCTTCCTTTGCTAGTTTGTCAGCTTGTTCATTGCCGTCGATATTAGCATGAGCACGAACTTTATGGAGTGTAGTAATCTGTGTACGGTTTTGGAGCATTTCGACCATAGATGTAAGGATAGTTTTGTCCGGGTGACTATTGTGTAAAGTAGGGTGTTTGATATGTGTATTAAGGAGGTATAATACATTTATGCAATCTGTAAAAATGTGAGCCGGTTTGTTTGGGTAATAAGTGGTGATTATTTTAAGGGTTTTGTGTATAGCCATCATTTCGGCTCTTAGAATATTCTGGAGTCCATGTAGTCTTTTGGCTAATTTAATTTGTTTGGTAGAATTGTATATTCCATAACCGGCTTTCTCTCGGTGCCAATGTCCCGGGCTTACTTCGGTTGGTTCTTTGAAAGAGCCGTCAGTGTAGTAGCTAAAGTTGGGGTCAAATTTGAGGTCCATATTAATTTGGTAGTAAGAGAGGGGGAGGCTTAATTCGGTAATTGGTGATGTAGAGATTTTTGTGTGGGGGGTTTTAAACCATTTTTTGTTGCGGTTTACACGGGTTGAGATGGGTGTGGGGAGGGCAATTGCGGTGTATATCTTGTTAATGTTTAGATTTTTTGCTATCGAAGTGAGATGAGTGAGGTTTTCTAGATTACCTATTTCACGAGTTTGTTGGTGTATACATAGGATACGTAGGGTTGCTGGTTCAAGGCGGGGTGTTTGTATTTGCGGTGGTCTAGTGGGTTCTTTGTAAGTCATGGAGTCGGCTTCAAATAGTACTATGATGTGGGAGTCCGGGAATGGGCCTAAGTGTGGGTTAGGGTTATGGTACCAATGAGTGTCGGGAGTGATAATAATGGTGATATTGTCGTTGGGGTCATTATTTGCCGCTAGGCGTGCCCAATGTATTGCTTTTTGTGTTTCTTCTTCATTGTGAGGGTGTGCGAGGCCTATTCCACTCCACTTATAATCGAAGGCTTTTCCAAGAGACCCAAAAATCTTATCGCGTTCGAATGGAGAGTAAAATTTTGAGATTTTTGTGGAGCATGTAACGGGGGATGAGAAGTATGAATGTGTGATATTCAGGGATGTAATAAGGTAGTCTAAGATAGGATCGGGTAATGTGTAGTGTGCATTTTTGAGGGGGTCATTTTTGGGTATTCGGTAGTTATATCTTTGATATAGCCAAACAATTTCGGTTTCGAATGTTTGGGGTATGGGTTCGGTGTTAATGGGGGTTAGTAGTGCGTTGTGATATTGGTTCCATAGCCATTGTAGTCTAACGAGTGGTATGGTTATTAGATGTCGACCATTCCCTTCGTATATGTGGGCATTGTCTTGTTGTATTTTGATTGTATTTGTTTGTGCCCGGATGTCCGTTTCTGGGTTACATTCAGTTGTAAAGATGTTAAGAAGGGGGATAATAAGGGGTGGAGTGACAAATCTTTTGTCTCGAGGTTGTACTTGGGGGTGGTGTATTTGTATGATATTTAGGTAATAACTGTTTTGTGTTCTAAGGTAGTATTGTGTGAGGATTTCGGTGTTGTGTAGGGAGGAATTTGGGTTGTGCCAAGGGAAAAGATTTCTTTGTGGGAGCCATTTGGCGTAGGTGTTATTATTGTGGGACCAGTGGCATAGGTACGACGTATATTGTTTGCTTATTTTGTTGGGGTCAGTGTGTTTATTATGTCCGTGTGCGGTTATGTTATTTATTGGGTGTATGGAAGGGTTTTTTAATATATGTGGTGGGGGGGCATATGGTCGTGGATATGGTGGGTTTGGGGGAATTAGTGGGGGATTGGTGTTGGGGTGGATGTCATTGTGATTGATGATATATGGGTCTTTAAGTGTGTACGGTGGAGCGTGACTGGTGCAGGGATTGGGGCATGTAGGGAGACATGGCGGGTGACAAAATAATTGTTTGGCAATGTTTAGTGCACTTTTTATTAATTTATGAGGGGTACCATAGAGTGTTTTGTAGCTTTTGTCGTCCATAAGGTGTGTTCCATTTGGTAGTGTAATTTGTTTTAGATCAGTAATATTTGCAGAGAAGAGTTTTTGTAGGAGTTTATCGGATAATTGTCGGTCAAGTCTAGGGAGGTTATGAATTTCATTTGCCCAATTTTGTTCAAGTGGTGCAGGGTCTAATAGGAAATCGTCTAATGTGCTTTTTAGAAATATTTGACCTTCTGTTTTAAGTAGAAAAAGTGTGCGGGTAATGGGGGACCGAAGACAATCAGATTTTTTAAGTCTTTGGAGGTATTGTGCTCCTCCATAGGTGGCAAGGATGTGCCGAAGGAGTCCACTATAAATTAATCCTAGTCGCCCTTTATCGTTAAGTGCATTCTGGAGTTGTTCTCCAATGCACCGTAAATAGGCATTTTTGAGGGAGAAAGCTTCTAATCCGAATAGTTCGTGGGGGAGTTGTGTTATGATATTAGGCGTACAATTAGGGAGTCCGCATACTTTCTTTTGTATGGCTAAGATTTTTTTATCAAGTTTATTTATGGCGGGCATGGAATAAGGTACCGCATAGAAACTGTATGAGATACCCGGTCTTATGACGGTATCGATCATTTTTATTTTTTGTTGCAATGTGGCCGGACAAAGTGTAAGTTCCTTGCATTGTTTAATAAGTTTTGTAGTAGTAGCATGAATTTGAATTTTCCATTTTAAAGATGGGACTAGGTTTATTCCAAGGTATATGTAAGGTTGGTTTTGGTTTAGAACCGGAATTGGTTGGTTACGATAGTGGATATTGTTGGCTTGAATAAGGGCTTTGAAGGCGGACGGGTTTGTTTTAGATTTGTTTGGACATCCGGTTATGGCACATTTTTGGACCCCAAGTTCCATCCCGGACCATAGACAGAATTTGTCTATTTTGTCTAATTGAGTTTGGAGTGATTTGAGGCGTCCGGAGATGGCTGCAAGATCGTCAGCATATGCGGCCGAGTTTATGGTGACTTTCGAGGTGCCAAAGGTGTAGCCATTATTCCCTCTTTGAAGCCATCTCAGTAGGGGTTCCAGAAAAATAATGAAGAGGTATGGGCTCAGTGTATCGCCTTGGATGGTCCCTCGTTGGATAGGGATAGGGCGTGTTTTACCAAAGAATTCTCCAACGTATGTAGTGGTAGATTGAGAGTATATATTGCCAACCAGTGTGACCGCGTCGCACGGGTATCCAAGATCGCTCATGATGGTTAGCAAGCGAGGGTGGTCAATGGAACCAAAAGCGTTTTTGAAATCAATGTAGAGTATGTAAATGTCTTTATTAGTGAATTTTGCATCCTCAAGAGCGGCAATGAGAGTTTGGATTTGCCGTGTGGTACTTCTTTCAGCTCTAAACCCTTCTTGGCTCTCGTGTAGTATTTGGTGTTTTTCCCCGTAGGCCGATAGTATTGATGTTAATGTGCTAGTGTACAATTTGTAAATGGTGTTGGCTAAGGCAATAGGTCGGTGACTGGGCAGCTCGGATGGGTTGCCTTTTTTGTATAATAAGATCGTTAAACTTGTTTTCCAGGATGCAGGGATTGCTTTTTGTTTGTAACAATGGAGGAAAAATAGTGATAGAAGGTCATGGAATCTCGGAGGCATGTTTTTTAGAATTGAGTTAGGTATATGGTCTGGTCCAGGGGCTTTGTTGGTCCCCAGATTTTTTAGGCACATGTTATATGTGTCTCTGTTATAATATGTGTGGAGAGGATTCGTGGGTTCTCCTCTCTTGTCAATGGTGAATCCGTCAAGATCATGCCACGGGTATTGCCTGACCCCGCATGTGCATGATGGTGTATGTTGTGGTTGAAAGTGACATGAGGGGGTGGATGGTCTGTTGTTTATGGATTGTTGAAAATGTATTTCGTTTGCAATGTCGTTTGGACTGGTTAGAATATTATTGTTTCGATCTAGAATACAATCTAGCGGTAAGTTTGTGTTGTTTTTAAAGACTTTTCTATTAATCTTTTTTGGGCTAGATTCGTATAGTTGACGATACTTAGAAATGGCTTTTCTGATACATTCTCGTGTATATTTTGTAGTAATTTTCCGAGCTTGTTTATTGGCGGTTTTTGCAATGGCTGCAATGTCTTTTAGCCAATCTTCGTGAGGGTTGTTGAACGGTGGTACTTGTGGGATTTGGGGGTGGCGAAGGTTTTGTAGTTCAGAGAGTATGGGGTGGGTTCGCCAATTTTGATTAGTTTTAGCGATGTAAATTGTTTTCCGAATTTTGTGGTATGTAACAAGATGTTGTTTCCACTTTTTGGCTAGTTTTCTCGGGAGATACCCCCCTTGATTCGAGGTTCTAGGTGTGAGTTGTGGGGTCGGAGGTGCTTTACATGTCTTTTCTAATGTAGTAGAAATTTCACTAATAATTTTGTCAAGAGAGGTGCAGACTTCTTGCCATTGTATGTGTGTTAGGTGTTGATGGTTGGAAAGAATTTCTGTAAGGGAGTCTATTTGTAGTGAGTTTTTTTCAAAGAATATTGTATTAAAGTTATCAAGGTTTTCTTTTGGGATGGGGTTTAGTATTTTGATAACGTTTGAGTTTGTTTTGGTGGGGGGTCTACTTATAAGGATGTTATGAGGTATATTTAGTTGGATTGGGAAGTGGTCCGAGTTTAAGTTGGTTGAGGTATTGGTGATAGATGTGTATTGGGTATGGTTAGGTGTTTTAATGTAAAATCCATCAATTAGGCTAGTGTGTGTGTAATTAAGTCCTCCTTGACGAGAGTATGGTGTATTGGTTGGGATGAGACATAGTTCTAGGTTATCTGTGTAATTTCGCCATTGATAGTCTATATCACGTGGGGGGTGAAGGTCTCTCCATTTTGTCGTCCAATAAGGGCAATATCTCGGTTAAAGTCTCCACAAAGTATTATTGTATGGTTAGTATGCGTATTAATTTGTGAAGTGATGGAATTTTGGATTTCCGGAATAAGCCTAGAGTCTTCTATGTGCGATGGCATGTATAGGTGAAGAATGAGCCATGGTTGGAGGGGTTGGTTAGTAATTTTAATGATTTGAAGGTATGGTGATATATTAGCCGGGGTGGGGATTTTAGTAATATTCCCAGGGAAGGAATATGATTGGTGTATGAGCATGAGGAGGCCTCCTCTCGTTGGTGTATATGGCATTCGTTGTTGGATGCATCTTGTAAGAGCATGAGTGTTATTAAATATAAGTTTGTAATCGGGGAATGTTTTTTGGATGTATTTTGTGGATTTAGTAGCGGTTAATTTAGTTTCTTGTATAGCAATTATGGCGGGTGGTGTGTTGGTGTGGGTAGATAGATTTTGGAGGCATGGGAGAGCAGTGTTTAGGGATGCAACGTTCCATGTTAAGATGTATGTATTGATGTTTCTGGTATTTTCGTTGTGATTTACAGGTGGTATATATGGGGTTGGTGGGGATGGAAATGTGTATTCTGGGATAGGTTCAAAGCATCTCGTTATTTCTTTGGTTAGTTCATGTGGTAGGAATGGGAAGTGTAGTTGGATAGTGTTTTGTGTGGGAGGTGAGGTTTGGCTATGTACGAAATCATATATTTCTTTGTGTATGGAGTCTTTATGTTGAATAATATTTTGATTTTCTGCTAGGAAACTTGTATACGGGTGTTTTGTAGTAATATGTCTTTCGGGTGGGTTATGTAGAGTGATTAAGTCGTTAAGGAGAGTATTGGTCCAATTTGTGGTATTGGCATTTTGTAGGGCTAATATTTGGTTACACTCTTCTAGAGAGGGGTGTACTGTAACAATTAAAGCGTATAGGATATGTGACGGGGGATGTGTAGTTTTTTGTTCAATATAGTGTGCTATATGCGGGTAGGTCATATTATGTGAGTTATGTAGTTCATGTGTATTCTTTAGTAGTGGTGAAAATGTATTAGCAAGGTGTTGATACTCGGGGTGTAGTTTTATAGTACTAGGGATGAAGTACATTTTTGCGTGTTTTTTATGAGCTGCGGGGTGTGTTTTTATTATGTTTGGCATGGGGCCTGGGTTTTTTTCAATGTCACCGCTGAGAAGTATTAGTATTTTACAGAGGTAGATTGTGGTAGGATAGTGTTGTACTGGGGGTTTTAGGTTTTGTAGGGGTTGTTTGGGTGGTTGGAGTTGTTGGGGTTTTTGTTGTTGTTGGCGTCTTTGGAGGTTTATTATTGTTGATGTTGTTGTTGTTATTGTTGTTGTTGCTGTTGTTGTTTTGGATGTCATTGGGGGTTTTATCTTTTGGTGGTTGTGGTTGTGGTTGTGGTTGTGGTTGTGGTTGTGGTTGTGGTTGTGGTTGTGGTTGTTGTTGTTGTTGTTGTTGTTGTTGTTGTTGTTGTTGTTGTTGTTGTTGTTGTTGTTGTTGTTGTTGTTGTTGTTGTTGTTGTTGTTGTTGTTGTTGTTGTTGTTGTTGTTGTTGTTGTTGTTGTTTTTGTTGTTTTTTATTTGTTTATTAGTATATAAATATACTATATTTGTTATCATTATAATGGTTATTATTGTTGTAGTATAAATATATACTATGTTTGTAATGGTTACTATTGGTGTAGTATAAATATATACTATTTTTTTATTTAATATTACAGCGTTGTTTGACGCTATTAGTTTGACGTGTCCATCTTGCTTTCGATAGCGCGTTGCTCACGTTCCGATGCTTGTGTCTCCGCTGCCATAATGGTTGCAATGAGTTGGGATCTAAGAGTCGACATTTCTCCTCTTAGCGACTTTATCGTGTTTGTTTGTATCATATCCACGTATTGTCTTGCCTCTTCTACTATTTCTCCTTTCATGGTTTTCATTTCTTTCCGAAGTTGGCTTAGTGTAACACCGTTGCCTTTGTTTGGGCCGTTTTCCATGGCTATCACCGCATTAGCTACTGCTGCGTTCACATCCGTAAAACCTAATCTTGTTAGTTCTTCCGCGCTTGGTTTGTTGCTTCCATCTAAGCTCTTGGGGTGTGGTGTGAACATAATATATTTGCCATGAAGTTTCTTGCTTTGTCTAACATGTTTTTTATATACGGCGGCGTTTAGACATTCAATATTGCAAGTGCCAACATGACGACCATGTTCAAGTTTGAAGAATGTGTCCACCACATTTTCTTCCCCCAACAAAGATTTTAGCCCTTCCTCAAGTTCTTTTTCATTTTTTGTTTTATTAAGATTTTTGGCAATGAGAATTAGACAATTCTTTTTTGCAATTTCATCCTCATCCATTTTCCGGGTTGCAAAAATGGGTACAAAGATCTCATTGCAAAACGAGATTTTGTAGTCCTTAACTTTTGCCGCTTGTTCCGGGGACGGGGTTTTGACCCATGCAAATTCAGAATAGCCCTTTTTTTCTACCCCTGTTACTTCAAAATCATAGCCTCTTGCAAAGCTATCCTTGACGATCTCCGCATGTAAATCATAGGGCTCTATGTTTACAAGGTTTGGCCCTGTGATTTTTACTGATAATAGGTGTGAGAAGGCCAAGGAGTCGTATGACTTGCACACTTTCCCTAGGTGTGGAATTCCCTCGTTTAGGATAAGGATGAAAGATTTACGCCCTTGCAACAACCCTTTGGCATCAACAACCGGGTTTTTTAAGTGCAATTTGACCACACCAGTCCAATTGTCGGATTGGTGATGGCAAAAAATGGCTATTGGTTCCCCAATCCTTGTTCCTAAGGGAATCTCCATCTCATTGAGCCTTGTTTTCACCATTTCCATCACAATATGTTTAGACCAGAGTTGACTTCCCAACTCAAAGTGTATTGACACTTGGTAGTCCAAGGCAAAACCATTTTCATCTGCCTCAACTTCACTTGGAAGTTGAGTGAGATTAAAGTGGTTGCCAGTTTTCCCATCACTCCTTGTAGAAGACCATTCTTCTTGGAGAACAAAAGGGAATGAAGGCATTGCCTCCAAACTCTCATCCACTTGTTGTTTGCTAAGACCATTCTTTTCTAATTCTTCTATTGTAGGGATAGGGATTTTTAGGCTTCCATTGTTTTTTGCAATGGTATTCATGGTTTGGAAGCCTAGCCAGTAATTGGTAAAGGGCAAACTTGTTGCCCTCCCCTTTTTCTGGGTGACACTAGTGATAGCTAAGGTGCTACGATTTCCAACCTCACGACATGCACTTTCTCCAATTACCTCAGTAAACAACCTCTTGGAAGGTGTGGTGGTAGCTTGTGGCTGAGACATTCTGTAGAGATACAAACATAAAGTGTCACTAAATTGAGTGTAGAGTAGTGCTTCAGTTTTATCCCTTATCATCTTGTTCTTAACATCTCCCCACAACATGCGTTGTGGGCTTGGTGATGTTAAGTTGGTCAAGAAGGAATGAAGATTAACTCTTCTAACAACATGCAAAGGATAAACTTGACACTTATATTCTAGGGGTTGTGGGTTAGTAGTTTGATATTTGCAAGACCTTACACGACTACACAGATGAGAGGTGCCAGAATATTGGCTGCCTCTCAGGAAAGTTTCTTTCTTTGATATTAAGTGTTTGTTGGATGTCCATAGGATTGCATAATAAACCAAATGGCACCTAATCACATAAGATCGTAATGAAGGTAAGAGAGTAATATGACCTGGTAGTTTGGTTGTGACTTGGGTGCTGTTGTCCTTGATATTCTTCGGCCACCTTCCTGTAGCGCTACGCTTGAGCTGGAGGTTCACTAGGGAAGAGGAAATCACTAATGGACGACTTACCCTTTGGTCCTTTTGGTGATGGGCCCGGCTACTACAGAGTTGAAGGAGACGTGCTGCTGCGAGTCTGGGTGGGACAGCTAGGTTTCTTGGTTCGACCGTTGTGCTACTTTCTCCTACGTTTTTGCCTTCTTCGGTTCTTCGTTTCTTCCCACTTCCTTCAGCGAGCTCCTGTGTTCGTCTGATGGCTCTCGTTTCCCTGGTCACCTTCCGCCTTAGCTCCACGGCACCTTGCTCTGTGTCCTTCCGCCTTGCCTCCACGGCACCGTGTTGTGTAAGCTTCCGCCTGGGCTTTACTGCAGCTTGTGGTGCGAGCGTCCTTCGGCTGCGTGGGATGCAGCGCTTCTCCCTTCTGTCCGCAGGCTCCGCTTCCTAAGTGTTTTGCCAGGGTTCGCTTCGCCGTCCTGCTTGATGCTGCTGTGCGAGCTTCCTCCTGAGGTGTACGGTGTCTTGCGGCGCGTGCTTCCGCCGATAGCGTGGGATGGGATGCTTCTTACGCTTGTCCACAAGGTCTGTTTCTTGAGTATTGCCCCCAGGTTCGCTACGCCGGCCTGTTTGATGCCACCATTGTCTGCTTTCTTGATGTAGCTTGTGCCCGCCTGCCTTACTGGAATCGTACGCCGTTCTTTGATTAGGGTAGATCTTGGGTGCTCGTTTATCGGTGCTTGCGATTTGAGGTCGGGGCAGTCTTCGAGGGTGGTCCTTCGTGTCTTCAGGTCGCCTAGGGCAGCGTGTGCGATGGTGTTGATGAGGTGATGCTGGACGTGGTCGGCGTTGAACCCGTCGTCCCTGGCGGCTTATGCTCCGGTGATGACGGCGACGTTGTTTGATCTCTGCTTGCAGGTACGTCTTCCCGAGTTGTTCGTCCTGTGCTTGATGACCTTTTGTTGCGATGTATATCTTGTGCACGTTCGTCCTGTCGTCTTCCTTCTTAATCTGTCCCTGTAGATATACTTGTATGGATGAGTTGATTTGCCAATACATGCATAGTTTACCAATAACTGCACTCATATGCTTCCCATGTATCGACTGCAATACTAATGTTATGTTTCTGAGGGATCGGTGGGCATAACTGGCCTCAGATCTAAGAACTACACATATGAACACATAGTAACAACATAACTTTGTATTGACAACAAGGAAGGAGGTAAGATGTGCTCCACTGTCTGTAGGGTCCGCGGCCGTGTTGCAGATGCTTGCAGCGTTTACCCTGGTCGTATTGCTCGATGGATGGTATCTCCGTCGTATCCTGCTGCCCTTCCTTGTGCGCGCTTGTTCTAACAAGTGACTGGTGTCTCTCTCCGACGAGTGCGCTCTTTCCCAGAGGATATAGAGAACAATAGCAGAGAGAGCATGTGCTGAGTGAAGAAAAGAGGATTTCTGCGAGAGAAGGTATGGTCTTATATACCTTGTTGCTTGTTCTTGATTTGTGATGAATACCTCTGTTGTCATTGGATGCATCCTTTGTTCTTGATGCCGGCGGCTAGGGTTATGCGAAAGTGTTGGCCGTTTGATCAAATCTTGATGGTTGTGATGGCTGCATTTTGGATCTGGGCGTGTTGTTTCCTTCTCTTGGTGTTTTTTTGGAGTAATGTCGTTAGGGTTTCTCCTTGTCTTTGTGCATGAATTGTTGAGCCCGTTGATAACTTGCTCATGTTGCAGGTGGGGCAAGTTGGTGACTACTACGGCGGCTTTTCTTCTGCAGTTGTTAGGGAGTTCTAGAGTTGGAGTTAAACACAAGGAAGAGCAAGGAGCTAAAGTCTGAAGACTTACCTGCGGCGCATGGGGAGGTCGGGCTGTCTCGACCACGTCTATACTGCTGCTGTTAGGTTTTGTGTGTGTGTATACACATCCAGTTGGCGTCTTTATGAATAGGTCTCGGTTGTTCCTTCGGGATGACGACTGCAGAGCCTCCTCCGCTTCAGTTCTGCACCACTGCTGGGCCTCCTCTGCTTCGGTACTGCAGTCTTTGTGTGGTTTTACTTCAGTGTTGGTTCTGTTCCAGATTGCCGATCTACGTTGTCTTCGACGGGGATGCCTCCTGTTGTCTGTACTGCCTCGGTCGATCGTCTTGTCCGAATTTTCTGAGTCTTTGTCTCTGCTATGTGGTGCTAGTGTACATAGTCTTGCGCTCATCGTGATCCGGCTCGTTCTTTGCCTCGTTCTGTGATGTCTTGTACCCTTGGGCTTGTGAAGAGAGCGATACGTCTTGTCTCTTGTTTTTACTGCGTTGTCGTCTTTATGTGGCTTCTGGTCATTGTTGGCTAGGACCTTCCTGTAGGACAAACTGTGTATTTCCTGCAAACTATGTATTTCCTGCAAACTATGTATTTCTTGCAATCTATATATTTCTTGCATACTATGTATTTCTTGTGAACTATGTGTTCCCTGCAGTCTATGTGTTTTCTGCAATGTCTGTCTTGATGAGTGTGTATGCATATTTTGTGGTGTGATTTGTGGCATGCTAATGGCAGGAGATCTACTAATGTGAGCATATTTTAAATCTAAGTATTTGGTGAGTGTAACAGTGAGAGGAATCGTACCTGTGATGTGAAGTCGTAGGTGTCTTGGTTGGTGTTTTGTCTGTCGCGATTTGGACCTCTTTGTATCTTCATTGTCATTGTTCTTGTGGTGACTCTGTTTGTTAGAAAGAGGGTAACTAGTAATGGAATAAAAAACAACTGGCAAGCAAGTGTAAGGTAAGAAAGGCATATCTGATTGTTGTTGGTTGGGCGGCTTGAACTTGTGCATCGTCTCTCTTGTTGGATGTGGCCCGGTTTGGAGGGTTCAAGTGTGGAGTGTGTGAGTATCCCTGCCCTATTCAGATCTAGATCTTAGATCTGGATCTTACAGTGAAGATTGTGGATCGGTTGCTATTGATCTAGTCCAACACAGGGCCCGCTTCAGATCTCCCTCGTAAACCATAGCCTCCATACTCCAACAACCTCCTTGCAAGATCCAATCCAGTTCTATTCCAAAAAGCCCCAATCCAACACATGTCTATACTCACCACACCTTTCAACAAAATTTGACACACACAAGTGGGCTTGCAAGTAAGGACCAGCACCTCTTACTCCCTTGTGGGACAAGAATTTGTCTAACACTTTGAACCCTCCTCACCAGGAAATACGGAGCTACTCTTCACCCATTCTCTATTGCGTTTGTATAAGATGTGGAAGGAGATCCTAGATGGTGTTGAGAGAGGCCGTGAGAAGGGAAAGAGTGTACAACAAAACAACATGCGACGATACACACCCTATTTGGGTTTTTAATCACTGTATTCTCATTCCTATTGACGTTGATTTTGACGGTTAATTTGCAATGTAATGTGGAGATGATGGTGTATGGAATTATGACATGTGTGTCATTGTTCTTGTGGATGGAAATCTCGTACAAGGCAATAGCCATCTACAAGCTACAGTTGAACGTAAGGTTACAAGACCTATGGCTCGAGGTAAAAAATATTTTCATGTTTTTTTTAATAATAATTTTATTTTTGATTTTAATGTGATTTGAGTTATACTAATTTACTATGTGTGTTTCTTTTTAGGCGTATGGATTACGCATTACAAGATTAATTTGTAAACGAGACCGCTTCAAAATCTAGAAGGAACAAAAATTAATAACCACCAAAGCAATTTCCTTCCGTGCGTGTGTAAAGATGACATTTAAAAATATCTTTCTTCTTCTTGCGTCGTCTTGTGTCGTAGTAACCTCTTTAACTTACATCATACATGTACACACACAGTGCAAGATGGTGAAGGTGAGGACGTAGGGTTTGGTAGAATAGATTTAGGGTTTAGAGGTTAGTAGTGTAGAGGTTTAGGGTTTAGGATTTAGGTTTCAGGGTTTAGGGGATTAGGATTTAGAGTTTTTGATTTAGAGGTTCCGGGTTTAGGGATTTTCGGTTTTGATTCGGTGGCAGAACCCAAGCACCACTCCATCAATTGGTTTCAGAGGGCAATTGACCCCGCAACAGTTGAACCCGCACAGTATCAAGGGAGTTAGAATTTTCACACCAGAGTTGGTAACATTTTCCTTAAGGATTGGCGTTTTCACATGATTTAAAAGCATAATATGACGATGTGGGCTCTATTTTGATTGGAGCATGATGCAACCTGCGGCATAAGTTGCAATTGACAGATGATATTCACACAAGTTTATAAATCTCTAAACCTTGAGTACATATTTTTCTATTCTTTAAGAAATTAGAATATGTTACATTCTTTGAAACGCTAGCGTGACAATGTGAAATTCAAACGTTGTTGAAATTCTAACATGCATCAAATACAATTTCATTGGATAATTTCGTGTATAAAGCGAGTTACTACCAGAAAAACCAATCCGAAGTCCTTGGGGGCCTGAGAGCGTCCTGAGACGTCGTCCGGACGAGGACGTCCGGACATCTCGTCGGATGCACCGTCCAGGGGGTAAAAATCAATTACGGAAGGACCTCGTAAGATTTCTGGATTGTTGGATTCGCCAAAGTGCCACGCGGCTAGATCGCAGCCATCTAATACCGATCGGCCGTCCGATCGGTCGCTGCCGTCAAGGCGATCGGACGGCGGCTCGGCCGTCCGCCCAATCGGACGGCCAGCGGACCGATACAACGACCGCGATCCGATCGCAAGGGCACGCGACGGTAGTCCGATCGGGCGGCCGATGGGCAGACGGCCGCCCGGCCGACCATCCGATCGGACAACCAATTGGAGGACGGCCGTGGTGGCGGTCGGCCTTATGGCCGTCCGCCCTCCTCTCTCTCTCACTTTTCTCCTCCCCTCTCAAGAATATATTTTTGAGTGGATGCAGAGTGGCTATGGCTGGCAATTTTCCATCCATTGGCTCCTCATCTTTGGGAGAAAAAAATGATTCACATTGGGTGGGAGGTTCTGTCGTTTTTTTATAAGTTTTTCTAAAAACTTGTACCACTCCTTTACGGCGTACGTTGAAGACAGATGTCGAAGGCAAAGAAGAAGCAGAAGCAGGGTTGTTCGGCCGTCCGTCCGTTCGGTAGTGTCTGTCCGATAGAGGTTGTTGTCCGTCCGATAAGGGTCAACGCTGGTTTGACCACAATTAGAGGTAAATCAATTTACCCACTGCCACGAAGGCAAATACGTGGCTGACACATCGACAAGAAGGTCGCGCGCATATGAACAAGGGTTGGGCGCGTACCTAAGAAGGCCGCGCGCGTACGTCAAAAAAAATTTTAAAATAAAAAAAATAAAAATTCCTTTGTATGCGCCCAACCCTTATAAGCATGCGCCCGACCTCTTAGATCGGGCGCGTACGTACAAGGGCTGGGCGCGTACAAACAAGGGTTGGGCACGTACCATCAAGGGCTGGGCGCGTACAAACAAGGGTTGTGCGCGTACCAGATAGGGCCGCGCGCGTACGCCCAAAAAAAAAAAAAATTTTTTTTTTTTTCTTTGTACGCGTCCAACCCTGTAAGCATGCACCCGACCTTTTGGATCGGGCGCATACAAACAAGGGAAGGCGCCTACACAGAATTTATTTATTTATTTATTTATTTTATTTGTAAATTTTTTTTTTGGTGTACGCGCGCGGCCTTGTTAGGTACGTGCACGACCCTTTTAGGCACGCGCCCAACCAGGGTTGTCATACTGGACGGACGTCCGATACGCCCGTCCGTCCGTTTCGCCCGTCCGGTAGAGCTCTCGCCCGTCCGGGTAAGTCAACTGAGGGTTGACTTACCCACTAGGTAAAAAACAGGCGACGTGGCAGCCATGTTGGCACCACATAGCTGCCACGTAGGAGAGGGTCATGTTTGAGTAGGATCGGGGACTAATGGCAAGAGGGAGGTGGGGCGGAGACGTCCACGCCCTGCCCGTGTGGGGGCGGGGACGTCTCCGCCCCTGCCCGTGTGGGGCGGGGACGTCTCCGCCTCTACTAGTGCAGGGGCGGGGACGTCTCCGCCCCTTCATGAGTTAGTTAATAGTGTTTAACTATTGACACTATGTTGGTAAACTAAAATTTATGTTTACTGTAGTATACACTAAATGTGAACCCATACACCAATTGCAAATGAGGCACTTAGTGTAGTGACATAACCGGACACTAAATGCCATTTACTACACTATGTATCAATTTTTGTAGAAATAATAAATTTATTTCTTTCACTTGTGCACATTTAGTGTATCAATAGTGTATCAATTGTTATTTGTGCTTGAACAAATGCAAATCTCGGATTTAGAATTTAAGATTTGGACGTATCCAATTTTGATTAAAATATAATGTATGGCAATTGCCAATTACACATATTCTTCTATGAAGATGCCGTATTGCCTATTTAACCACCACATGCGAAACTAATGCAGCTAATTAACAAAAAACTATTGTCGGTAACAACATAGAGGCATAGTCCAGTTGTGGGGGGGTTTCATTAATGTGTCTAAAACATCTGGTACAGAAGACCGTTCTTCGAGCAGTTGTTTTTGCAACGCTGTAAGTTTTAGCTTCAGGTTTACATATTGCTCCGTGTTTTTGCTGGTGAAATACGAAGTGTCCCAATCTTCTTTCCAAGTTTTTTCACAAATCCAACCCACCGCAAATGCATCTGCTGCCTTGGAGTAGAGGTGTGACCGTTGCATGACTTCAAGCGAGTTGGTGGAGTCCTGCGGCCAAAAATTATAGAACAGTTCTGGTGCCACAAACCGTCGCCGCTCTCTCTCTTATTGAAGCTCCTCCTTGAATTGATAACTATACCTTGATGGCTCATTCTCGACAACCCGACTAAAAAGCCCCCAATCGCAAATTCCGATGTACACCGTATCGGGTTTCCACTCATCAAAGTGGAGCAAAACATTCGATGGAGAGATGTCATTGTGTATATAATTTGCGTCGTGGCATTTTCCCACAATGACAAGCAATGATAGCGCGAGGTTCACTCGATTTTGGCGATAAGTTTTTATCCACCGAAGCTCTTGGATTGACAACCCGGTATTCAGATGCATCTCAATCCGTTCAAATGGCAATGCTTCGTCCACTTTCGAGTCAAACTTGGACCAAAAAGAAGCCAGAGATCCCCCATTCCACCAGAGCGTGTACCCTTCCATAGTTTTCGGGTGGATGTACGCAAGTCTAATGATCCCTGGATGTACTACCGGACACCCTCCAGCCTCGTTGATGATGTTTCGGCACTTCTCTCTCTCGTTGGTGTTGGTCAGAGTCTTTCCGGCGAAGTAAATCCAACTTGGAATGTTTTCCAATTTGGTTATCATCACCTTCCGTACAGCCCCATAGCCACCCACCGCGCTCTGCCCTGGCATTGGAATCACTTTAGCGCAACTTTCAAGCCACTTGAAAGTTCCACCAACGCAGTGAGCCAAAATTTGTTCCTCAATAGTCGCTTTCCAAGGAGCTAGAGCCTAGTTTCTTCTTACGGGAAGAAAAGTACTGTTGAACGAAGCCCTGGATCATCCTCATCTTCGCCACTAGTGCGCGCTCCTCCAGGTTCCAGGTGCTCTCATCCTCCTTCTTCCCTGTGACGTAACACCAGTTCGCAACGATATTGGTGGTCAGTGCGGTCACTTGTGTGTCCAACCACTCCGAATGCAACCAATAATCTGAGAAATTATTAAATTTCTCAGATTTATCAAGGTTTGATATTAATTCGTGTCGCATGTCAACCGTCAACTTGTGGTATCCCTCTTCGTTGTGGGTCAAATAGCTCCTCGTCAACGCCCCTGTCGTCCGACGCTTGTAAAACTCGACGGCAATCCCTCTACATTCAACCATGTATTCGTGCGGGGGCATATCCGGATTTGGTGACTTCTTCCGCCTCTTCCCGCTCGATGACGACGGATTCAATGATCCCGAAGTCAACTCCGTGTTGGTGGACGGAAGAACCGTCTCATCAACATCATCCAAGTCCATAAATACTGGGCGCTTCTCCATCGACCTACTTCCTTCTCCCGCCATATGTGATTGTCAACTCCCTATCGTGGTCGAAATTCCAAGTTGATGGTTTTAAAAAAAACCGCAAAGAGCCTGGATACAATAAATGGGCCAAGCCCGATCACCCACCAAACTCACTTTCAGGCCGCAAAGCAAACTGACACGTGAGGCCTAGGGAGTGGACTTGGCAGAGAATAAGGACAAAAAGTCCCCTATTTATATGGTGTAGGATTCTTTTTGCGAAGACGTCCCCGCCCTACCTGGGCAGGGCGGGGACGTCTCCGCCCCTGCCCAGTTGGGGGCGGAGACGTCTACGCCCCTGCCCGGTAAGGGGCGGAGACGTCCCCGCCCCTGCCCGGTAAGGGGCGGAGACGTCCCCGCCCCTGCCCGAGGACCCTAGACCAGTGCTTCGTCTATCGGCTATATAATATCGTGCACACCCCTAATTGTCCCCGCCTCACATACTCCCTCTTCATCCACCTCTTAATTGAGTTGGTTGTGGGCGTCATGTGAGGACTTCATCCATTCGCATCACATATATTATTCAGATTTTCCCCACCCATGGCCACGCCAGTAAAAATGAATAAAGAAGAACGAGACAAGAGTCGACTACGATCGGGAAACAAGCAGCGGAAGAGGTTGCATGTGCTTCGGAATCCTATTAAATTGGCTTTTAAAGGTTGGGAAGAAGTTCCGGAGCCATGGAGTTTCGAGGATTGCGCAAACTTCATCGAGTGGTGCCATATCAACAAGGCTTTCCCGGAGGAGCGACACAATTATCACCGACGCTTTCACAAGGCAAATTTATGGAAGTGCACTGACGAGGCGTTCAAAAATCGGTGCATTGAAGTATACCAGGTCTTGTACGACATCCCTTATATCAAACGCAACGAAGTAAATCTCTTCCTTGCGCGAGGTGTCCATGCGGAGATAAAGTTGGGCAAGAGGGTGGATTGGTCCACCTTGAAAGCCATGGGAGATAGCATAAGAGTTCCTTCTCCAACGAATGGATTGATTCCAATGGGGAGACGGAGGTATCCAGAAGGCGGATTGGGCAAATTGATGGCGAAGACTGAACCGGTCGACACGTACGAGACCGATCCCTCAAACACGGATACAGACTCTGACGGATCCCACGTTCCAATCACAAGGAGCCAAAGGACACAAGCGCACACCAAACGAAGGAGGGCGGAACAAACGGTTAACGTAGTCGTTAACAATACTGTTAATGAAGTTGGGGCTCAGGTACAATCCCCCGCGGTTGTTGATCGAACGTTAGAAGCCTCTACTGGTGCTATTTTTGCCAACACTATCCAAACCTTGTTGAACCAATTGGAAGGGAAGACAACAGAACTATTGTCATTGCGCGATGAGGTTCGCAAGTTGAGAGTTGATGTCAATGATAAAAACATTGTTATTGACCAGCAACGACGTGATATGGAGGAGCTCCGACTTGCCCTTCAAACTAGTACAATGACCACAGAAGATCAGAATCCACGACGGGAGGAAGAAGTGCTTGTACACGTGTCAACCCAAGACGATTCATTGTCGTTTGATGAGGCCCTTACCAACACAGACAAAGCTATGGTCAACAAAAAAAAGGGTGTGGGGGGTGATGGCGGCAAAGAGCTCGCTAAAGCGCTTGAAGAGAATTCAAGACTACAAAGTCGCTTGGATGTGTTGGTAGAACATTACTATCAATGGAAGTTGGCATGCCTATTCACGGTCGATCGGTCCCGACAATTGGTGGCGGAATTCCAAAAAATCGACAACAACTACACCGAAAACAACCAGGAGAGGGTGTTTGGTTTGACATCGTGGGCCCTCGTAGATGATCTTTTCAAGATGGATGAAATGGCGATGGTGAAAACCGCTGGTGGGCAAACAACCATCGATTGGTCCCGTTACAAATGGGATTTCAAAAAGGAGGTTTCATCTACCCTCGATCATCGGGGCAAACCCATGTTATTGTGGCCACAACCTTCGAGCTTCGTATCCGACGGTACGACTTGCTCAATTTGTCTAAACCCATTTGGTCCAGAAGGTGGGATGCATCTAGGCACTTGTGAGCACTTGTACCATCCATTTTGTTTGATTAGCTTGATGGTCGTACGCCGGCGGTGCTCATTGTGCAAGGCCCCTTTTCACGAGCGATTGTACGAACTTTTTGGATTAGTTCCATACATGCCCCCGCATTGGGAGTTCAATGTGACGAACGCTCATGATCAATCACATATGTGGGGAAAAGATTTGGTGTGGAGCTAGAAACTGAAGATGCACTCGTTGGATAAGATGCACCTCTCAAACGAGTGGGGTTGGGAAAGGGACCCGGAGCAGATTGTCCGGGTGTGCAAGAATTTGATCCCGTTAAAGGACAAATACGGTCAAGGAAAACGAAATTTCTTCTACCAATGCTTTAATGGCCATTGGGACGAGAACGGGGAGCAATTTCGTTTCGGACCTCATCCACGGCAATGGTTGTGGGCCGTTGACGGAGTTCGCATCACAGACGACAACGGGGATCGCATTTCTCAAGACGTTGACCAACCAGACCCGCAAGAACTAAGACAATTATCGGAATCAGAGTGGAAAGAAATTTTCCGAAATGACGGAATCGACTTCTTGCTCGATGTGCACAGTCCAGGGACACGGCAAGCGCTCGACCAGCTCATGCAATCCCAAATCCTAAGGGCCGTGTTGGATGAAGATGGACCAGCGAGGAGAACACGATCGGCGTCTCGTAGACTTGTATTGGGCTCAGATGAAGACCTCCCTATGCACGTAGGGGCACACGACAACGAGGCAGGGGCGAGTGGCACTACTAATAGCCCGATGAATATTGACTAGGTGTATTTTTTATTTTTGCGGTGCCAAGAGACAATTTTCTTACAATGCTTCATCTTTTAGTGTTTAATGTATTTTCCCATTTTCGTATTACATTATGGATACTAAAAAAAAATATGAATAGTACTGTCTACATTCTACTTGATAATAGTGGTGTTAATCTGTGTGATTATGGATGTGCTTAAGCCTCATAAGGATTTGTGCGTTTGTATTAAAAAAAATGGTGTGGAACAAGTTTTAAACCTCCAAACATTTTTAATCCCTAAAGGACCAAGGCATTTTTGCACCAAAAACACTTCAAAATTGCCCGGCTATAGTATAATGCCTAAGAAGGGAGACAAAACCTTTTTATTTCTACATCTAACCGTACGATCACAATAAATACTTCTTTGTTAATGTCCCCACAAAATTTCATAAATTTTAACCACACGGATTGAAAGGCTTGCATAGCTCCCATGCTATTCACTGCTTGGTATCAAATTTTTGCACTAGATAAGGCCTAAATCTATTACTAATGGTAGTTTAGGATGATGTTAGTTCCTTATACACCAATTGTTAGAGGTAGAAAAAGGGTGTACCTTATTCAAGTCAACTATGCTAGTAGTGGAAGCTAAAAAATGGGCAAGTAACGTTTTAGTTTTTAGATACTTGATATGTTTTAGATTGATGTATATTTATGGTCAATATGAAGGTCTACACCACATATTGTTGTGGAAAAAATCAAAAGTATAAAAAGTTAAAATCTCTAAGTTTTATGTGGTAAGACGTTTTTGTTTTTGGTACCTTGCCCGTTATATTTTTGGCAATATGTGAAAATCTTTGACTTGAGTTGAAGCGTTATTTTCCACTAAAGACAAGGAATTTTTTTTTTAATTTGCAAGGAAATAATTTTCTACACTCTTATGTTTGCTCCAAAACTAATGGGGAGCTAATAAAGGTGTTCCTTATTAGAGAGCATGCCGTCAAAGTACAAGAGTTGTACTTTCCATTTCGCCTTCCTCCCTAGAACTAGGGAGAGACATAACCTGCATGTTATTTTAAGTGCATTAGGATCTTGTCGGAACCAAAAATAAATCACCCCATATTTAATTGTGCACCCGCCTCATGGAGATGAGGAGTGCCTCGGCCAAGCAAGAGTGGCCTCAAACGCCTCCTTGGAAAGTTTTGTGGGGACGAACCCCCCCCCCCAATTTACAAGCAAACGACCCCGCCCTGCCCTGGTGGGGCGGAGACGTCTCCGCCCCATACCCGGCAGGGGCGGGGACGTCTCCGCCCCATACCCGGGCAGGGGCGGGGACGTCTTCGCCCCCACCGGATTACTATTTTAATGGAGGGGGACCTCATTTGTCCCCACCTCGCATACTCCTATCCACCATCTCTTCATTGAGCTGGATGTGGGCGTTGTGCGAGGTTTCATTCATCTATCCACGCCAGAATTTTGCATTCACACGTGCACACCATGTCTTCATCCGGACAATTGGCCAAGGAGGAGCGTGACAAGACCCGTGCAAGAGCGGGGAACGCCCATCGGAAGCGGTTGCACGTTCTTCAAAATCCCGAGAAGTTGGCTTTTCGAGGTTGGGAGGACGTAGTGGAGCCATGGAGTTTTGATGATTGCGCGAACTACATAGAGTGGTGCCACATCGACAAGGCTTTCCCAGAGGCGCGACACAACTATCACCGGCGCTTCCACAAGGCAAACTTGAAACATTGCATCGACGAGGCGTTTAAAAACCGATGCATCGAAGTTTACCAGGTGTTGTACGACGTCCCATTTGTCAAACGCAATGAAGTAAATCTCTTCATTGCGCGGGGTGTTCATGCGGAGGTGAAGTTGGGCAAGATAGTGGATTGGTCCACTTTGAAGTCGATGCCGGGGAAGGTAAAAATTCCTCGCCCTGAAAATGGAATAATTCCAATGGGATGGCGCAAGTATCCGGAAGGTGGATTGGGCAAGTTCATGACTGTGATGGACGACACACCTAGCTATGATACTAACACGTCAAGTTCAGATGATGACTCCGACGGAATCCACGTCCAAGTCGCGAGCGAAAAGGCACAAGCACGTGGTAGGCTGAGGAGGACCGAACGAGCCCTTCACCAACGTTACTATTGACTAGGAGTATTTAAAGGTTTAGGACGTAGCAAATCAATTTTGTGAACAATACTTTTGCTCTAAACATTATATGGTTTTAAATATCCTTTTTGTTTGTAATGGTACAATTTATTTAGAGATCTTGCACATTACATTCTACTAGAGGCTTACACTACCTGTTATGGATGGGGACTTGCATAGCTCCCATGCTATCCACTACTTGGTTTATTTTTTTGCTTTCATGGTATGTGGTACATTCCTAATCTTTTGTGGGGCAATTGTGTTTAAATTATATATTTAGAGAACTTGCACATTACATTCTACTAGAGGCTTATACTACCTGTTATGGATGGGGACTTGCATAGCTCCCATGCTATCCACTACTTGGTTTATTAGGGAGCTAATAAAGGTGTTCATTATTGGAGAGCATGCGGTCAAAGGACAAAAGTAGTACTTTCCCGAAAGCCTTCCTTCGTAGACATAACCTGCGTCTAATTTTAAGTGCGTCGCAATCTTGTCAGAACCAGAAATAAGGTACCCTATATTAAAACCTCCACCCTCCTCATGGAGAGGAGGAGTGCCTAAGCACCCAAAATGCTCCAAAGGCCTCGTTCTCCTAGGTTAGGGAGACGTCCCAGCCCCTGCCCAAGTAAGGGCGGGGACGTCTCCGCCCTGCCCTGGTGGGGCGAAGACGTCCCCGCCCTTACCCGGGCAAGGGCGGAGACGTCCCCGCCCTTACCCGGGCAGGGGCGGAGACGTCCCCGCCCTTACCCGTGCAGGGGCGGGGACGTCCTAGCCCTTATCCAGGCAGGGGCGGAGACGTCCCCGCCCTTACCGTGCAAGGGCGGGGACGTCCCCGCCCTTACCCGTGCAGGGGCGGGGACGTCCTAGCCCTTATCCAGGCAGGGGCAGAGACGTCCCCGCCCTTACCGTGCAAGGGCGGGGACGTCCCCGCCCTTACCCGGCAGGGGCGGGGACGTCTCCCCACAACAGGGCAGGGCGAAGACGTCCCCGCCCTTACCCGGCAGGGGCGGGGACGTCTCCCCACAACAGGGCAGGGCGGAGACGTCCCCGCCCTTCGCACTTCAGGTCCCACCCGTTCTTGGCTCGTGTATAAAAGGTTCGGGGAGGGCCGATTGTCCTCACGCTTGTCACCTTGGCCTCTATTCCTTGGACCTCAATTTAGTTTGAGCTCCTTGCGAGTCTACTTGGGTGGCAGGCGGCACTGGTGTGCGGCTGAGGTGATGTAAAAATTGGTTCAAGCATTGCACCAGCGCTATCAGACCTCACATTTTCACCTGATTCTATACTATAACTAGCTCCGGATTTTGGCTTAGACGGGACTTGCACATTATTTGGCATAAGCCGTGAATGCAATGGGAAGTCAAAGGAAGCAAACAAAAGAATGGGAACCTTGGTACAATGTTGGTGACAACGGGGGCAAAGTGAGTTGTGTTTTCTGTAACTACACTTTTAGCTACAAACGTGAGCGTGCGTTCGCTCACTTTGCATACGGCGCCAAGTCAGAGAAGTCGATTTGTCGTAGCCTACCTCCCTATGTGCGAAGTCGATTTGCCAATTGTGGAAACATTGTTCCGCAACGAATGACGGGCGGGGACATGTATGGCGGAGATTCAGGCCCGGGTGGTCCATCGAGGGCACCAACTATTGACACTTCAAGCCAATCCGACGCTCAAAATAATGTGGCGGGTGGGGTAACAAGTGGGCCTCAGGAAGGAGTGTCTAATCTCTCTGAAGGAAACGACCGCGAACATGTGTCGGGTGGTCTTACCGCCTCGAATTCTACTAGATCTGGGCAACTACATCAACAACGGATGCTTGATGCTTTTAACATTGCAAAGAGGAAGGAACTTGATGAGAAGTGGGCGACTTTTTTCTATCAAGCAAATGTACCTTTTAATGTGGCGCGAAATCAAGCGTTCATCGATGCAGTGAGGGCGACATCTGTGGCAAAGTTTGAGTACACTCCTCCTACATATCACCAGTTGAGGACTAGATTGATTGAACCTAAGAGGTTGCAAATTGAGAAAGAGATTGAAGCCAAAGTTGGTTTTGCCATCAAGAATTATGGGGTGTCGATATGCACGGATGGTTGGGATGATGTCCATCGGAGGCCCCTCATGAATTTAATGATGTCGTGCCCCAGTGGTGACGTAATCTTGGGGAGCATAGACACCAGTGGTGAGAAGAAGTCCATGCGGTACATAGCGGACCAAGTGAAAGTTTACATTGAGAAGGTGGGTTCCAAGAATGTGACATAGATTTGTACAGACAATGCTTCCAACATGCTTGGAGCGATGGATGATATTATTCTCACATATCCGCACATTCACAAGCATGGCACATGCATTGGATCTCATGTTGGAAGATTGGGCGAAGGTCCAAGAATTTAAAGATTTAATAGAGAGGGCAAAGAAATTGTGCAAATATATTAGAAATCACCATTCGACAATGGGAACACTTCGTGAGTTGAGTCCAAACCTGCATATTGTAGTGCCCACTGAAGCCCGCTTTGCTTATAATTTCCTTATGCTGGATCGATTGGTGAGACTTAAAGGAGTGTTGGAGCAGTTGAAAGACCACCCCCGTGTTGTAAACTACTTTGCAACCCTACGGAAGAAACAAAATGGAGAGCAAGCAGCAACCGCAGCGCGTAATGTGGTGCTCACCATCGAAGATGTGGCCTTTTGGCAACGATGTCAGAATTACGTGCACATGACTGGGGATGTTTTGAAGGCATTGCGTGTGTTTGATGGCCGCGAACCAACCATGGGTCGTGCGTGGCTCGTGATGCATAATTTGCGAGAACACGTGTACTCTTTGAGAGAGTCACCCTTTACTCTACGAGCTGACATAGCATCCACTCTTGAGCAATCTTTTGATGCCCAGTGGCAAATGGTTTTTACCGATGTTCACTACGCCGGGGCTCTTTTGAATCCGTACCTCAAGGATAATGTGGCGCTTAGGGCTGACGAAATCGTACAAAGAGCATTGAATCGGGTTGTTCGCAAAAAGATGGAGGTATTGGAAGTCTCATATGAGGACGTCCAATATGAGTTAACACAGTACGAGGAGGGTACAGGACCATATGGCCCTACCGAGGCATCTGACATCCGCCAGACAAAGCTTCTTCTCCACCAATGGTGGGCGAGGATCGCAGACAAGGCATTGTCTAAAATAGCTGTTCGTATTCTAGCCCTTACGTGTTCAGCTAGCTCTTGCGAACGAAATTGGAGTATGTACTTGTTTGTCCACAACAAGAGCCGAAATCGATTAGCGGCAGAAAAGGCTGCGTCATTGGTGTATATTTATACCAATAGCCGATGCCTTCAACAAAGACCGGGGGCCGATCCTATTCGATGGTACGATGCGAATATTCACTCGGAGGATTCCGACCCAGATGCCCTAGGGCCGGTCCCGGTGGGTGAACCTAATCGTGAATTTGATGTGTTGATAGCCGAGGAAGAGGAGGAGCACAATATGGCAACTCCCCGCACTCCGCTGGAGTACCGTGGACACCCTAATCTTTGGGCGGAAGGCGCCGATCATCTTGAAGAAACGAGAAACTATTACGGAGATGATGACGATGTGGAAGAAGAATTGGCTCAAGGTCGTTGGGGACCTTGGAATCAAAGTCCTCGTCGTAGTCCTTCGCCTCATTTTCATCAAAATGAGGGCATTCATGAAGTGCAACCTTTGTCTACTTCCTCAGAGAGCGACATCCCAAATGTGACTAACCTTGAAGAGCCTGAAACGGGGGGGGCAATGTCGGGAATGTTCGCGACGAGGACAATTCCCCATCAGACTATGGTGGTGGAAATGGAGATGGCGACAACAACGGAGCGGGAGAGAACGTAGTAAATACTGCGACTCGAAACAACCAAGCATCGGTTGAAAACCGGTATGGCCAAGAGAGCCCTATTGGAATGGGTGCATCATTTCATAGCACTGGAGTTGTTCAAGGAGACTCTAACGCAAATGTTGTAAACACAACAATTGTAGGGACGACTCGAAGAAATGAAAGGGTTGTTAATCAACGAAAGCGTTTTGACCCGGAATATGTAGACCCCGATGATGCTTTTGCATTCACAGAGGACCTTGAGCCACAACCATCTCCGGTTGTGGTGTTGCCTACGGTTATCAATTACCAGAATATACCAACGCAGCCTTCCCGGAATTCCTCTTCTCCTAGAACGGCGAATGCCATGTATGGACCTTTTCAACAAAGTGTAGGCGTTGAGGGGATGGGTCTAAACACTTCCGCTACTACTACCAGAAATGGTAGACCCCCTTTGGCCGCTACAAGGACGCCTCTTCATCCAATGGGTCAATATATACAACCGAGTGCAAGGACTAATGCTCGTGGAGGGTCTAGAGGCCGTGGAGCGTCTAGAGGCCGTGAAGGAAGAAACAACGGCGAAGCATCCTCCTCAAGGCATCGTAGACGTCCCCTCCTTGGAATAGGGGCACGAGATCCGAACGTGGTTGTACAACCGTTTTTGGACACGTATGTTCTAGGACGCTCTTCAACAACTCCGGCGTTTGTTGTTCCGAATCGAGAAATTCGTCCTACCAGCGGCCCAACCATAAATTCCGACGGCGATGATCCTCACGCACATCGACAAAAGAGATTCAGACGCTCGCGTTGCGATGGTGAAACAGTCGTCGAGCTTCGCAATGACAACTCTGAAATAGAGGGCTTTTGGACTACGGATAATAGCAATGGAGAATTCTCAGATGAGAGCGGTGAAGGAGCTGATGATGACAACCGTCCAGATTGCGATGAGGCACCAGATGATGACGATATCGTCCTTCGAGATGCGGTTATGGGTGGCCCGTCCACCAAAGGAGTGCGCAGATCGGGCCGTTTGAATAATTAAAGGACAAGAAAAGTAACTACATATATGTATGCAAAATCAAGAGAGTTGTGATAATTCATAGAAGAAGCTAGGAGAGAAAAAGGTTTCTTAGATAACTACAAGATATTACTTGGTTTGGAAGTATGGGATTAGGGAATTGTTGTTTTATCGTATTACTTTTTAATGTAATAAACAGATTTTGCTTCCAGACATTAAGGCCTATCCGCTCAATGATGCAGGGGCGTGGACGCCTACATGAGGGGCGGGGACGTCCCCGCCCTAGGGGGTAGACGTCCCCGCCCCTCATTGTGACGTCCCCGCCCCTCATGGAGACGTCCCCGCCCTAGTGCCACGGTGGCGTGACACGTCCGTATGTGACGTCGCGATCACAGTAAAAATTTCTTACTTGCCAAAAATTATTGGGCGTACTTCAGGCAATCCGTCCGTGCCGTCCGGACCGCCCGTCCGGTTGTCCCGTCCGATCACCTCAACCCGTCCGTTATGACAACCCTGCGCCTAACCCTTTTAAGTCCGCACTCAACCTTTTGGAGTGGGCGCCCTACCTCTTAAGGTACCCGCAGAACTTCTTTAGATACGCGCCCAACTCCTTAAAGTATGGGCCGAACCCTTGTAAGCATGCGCCTAACTTTTTAAATCGGACGCGTACTTTCAAGGAATGGGCGCGTGTGATTTTCTTTGTTCTAGGGACGAGCTCAGGCCTTGTAAACATGTGTTTGACCTTCTAGATCGGGCGTGTACGTACAAGGGCTGGGCGCGTACGCACAAAAAAAAATTAAAATTTTTTTTTTTTTAAAATTAAAAAAATTTGGCGTACGCGCGCGGCCTCAATAGGTACGTGCGCGTCCCGACTAGGGCTGGGCGCGCACGCCACAAAAAAAATAAAAATAAATAAAAATAAAAATTTTGGCGTACGCGCGAGGCCCTGGTAGGTACGCGCTCGACCCTTTTAGGCACGCGCCCAACCCTTCTAAGTCCGCATTCAACCTTTTGGAGTGGGCGCCCTACCTCCTTAGGTACCCGCGGAACCTCACTTCTTCTTAGTATCATTACAATTAATTTTGTGTTAATTGCTTAAAATAAAAAGCAAGAACACAAGACACATTCTATGGTTTAAAAGAAATTAGAGTCTATAATGACATTTACAATATTTGATTCAATTATTACATGAACAATTGTTGCAATCCTTGTTAATTAAATAGGCCATAGCCCATGGCCAAATATAAATGATTTTGTATACATGATTGCCAAAAGTAAATAAAAAGATACACACACCTTGACAATCTTTGAAATCAATAATAGTTAATGACGACACTTTTAATCAAAAAAAGACAATAGATGATATTGGTGAAAATGAATCAACATTATATATATAAGGGGTGGACAAAAGCTTAGAGAAAGTGGGCACAAGGAGGAATGAGGCTTATACATGGTCCACATCTTCATTATGCAACTAGCAATAATTCAACGAGATAAAGGAATTTAAAAAACACAAAATAGTAGAGGGCGAGTTGTATTTGTGTTGAGCATAGATGTGTATGCAAAGGAGATTGATAAGTGTGCAAGGAGGCATGCAACTATACAAGAAGCGCAGGTCACTACAAAAGAACAGCGGGCGGGTAGACAAGGAGTGAGGGCAAATTAGTGAAAAAGGAGGGGGGAAAGAGGGGGGGATTATGGGGCAAGCGATTCAAGAAGATCGCACACATGAGAGTCGAGTTCGCAAGTTAGAGGGTTGCGCGCGTACGGTGGAAGGTCGCGTGTGCGGTAGAGGCGCTTATGCTTAAATATTATAAAAAATTTGATTAAAAAATTTAAAAGAGTGTGCGGCCCCAAGAGCGCACACACGCAACCCTCCAAGTTGTGGGCTCGACCCTTTAATGTGTGATCCTCCTTCGATTGCTTGCCCCATAATCTCACGCGCGTACTCATTTGGTTGCGCGCGGGCGTTCGCTAAATGAGGGTCAGGCGCGTATTAAAAAGGGTCGGGCACATATTAAAAAGGGTTGGACGCATATTTATTGGGTTGTGCGCGTACTTGAAAGGATCAAGCGCGTACCAAAAAGGGGTTGGACGTGTATCTAAAGGCTACAACGTGTACCTAAAGGGGTCGGGTGCGTACTGAAAAGGGTCGGGCGTGTACTTAAAGAGCTTCCACTCATGCCTGAAGGAGTCAGAAGGAGTCGGACGAGTACGTTAAGGAGACGGGCGCGTTCCTAAAGGGGTCCGGCGCGTACCTTACGGGGCCGGGTGCGTACACCAAGGGGCCGAAGCGTACCTTAAGGGGCGTCGCGCGTGCCTAAAAAGGCCGCACGCGTACAAATTTTTTTTTATTTTTATTTTTTTTTGGCGTACGTGCACGGCCTAGTTTGGTACGCGCCCAGCCCTTCTTCGTACGCGTCCAACCCTTGTTTGTGCGCGCCTAACCCTTGTACATACGCGCCACATCCAAAAGGTCGGGCGCATGGCTACAAGGGCTGGGCGCGTGTAAATATATATTTTTTTTTTTTTATTTTTTATTTTTATTTATTTTTTTTTTTTTTTCGCATACGTACGTGGCCCTTGTTCGTACGCGTCCAGCCCTTGGTGGTACGCGCCCAACCCTTGATGGTATGCGCCCAGCCCTTGTTTGTACGCGCCCAGCCCTTGTACGTACGCGCCCGTTCCAAAGGTCGGGCGCATGTTTACAAAGGCTGGGCGAGTACAATTTTTTTTTTTTTTTTTTTTCGCGTACGCGCGCGGCCCTGCTAGGTACGCGCACGACCCTTCTAGGTGCGCGCCTGACCCTATGATGTAATGTGGAAAGTGGTCTGATGTGTCGGCACACGTGTTTTACTAGGGAATAAGTTGAAAATTTGATTTAGGGTTTGTAATTTTTTTTTACACGCAACTGTCCGCCAAAAAGTGTTGTCCGTCTTGTCCGTCCGTCCTACTGTCCGTCCGTCCGCTGTCTTTGGGCCCTTGTCCATCTATATAGACAACCCTGAGAAGAAGGTTGGGGACTTCGGTCCAAAGCTTCATCCCATCCGCGACATTCCATCTGAGGCTTGCAAGATTTTTCTCATAGAATTGATTGTCAGATTCTATGAGGTAAATACTCTTCGATCCTTGGAGAGCAAGTACATCAGATATCAGGATGAAGGGCCTGAGAAGTTTCGGAGGGATATGTGGTAGCACATGATGGATGCGCTTCAAGCCTCGGTGTGGAATACGGAGACCCAAAAGTGGGGGTTTTCAAAGTTCGTAGATGACAGATTGCACGATGCACTCTTGAATTCCAAGAACTTATTGACCAAGTTTGGGAGATTTAATTGCGCGGCTGATGGGGATTTCAACGATGTGGTACTGAAGGCCGATTTATTTCTTGCCCAGATTAAGCCGTTCGCGAAGAATCGAAACATGCATGGCTCCGTGGTATGGTAGAACACGACAGAGGGGCACCAAGAAGACGTACTGCGGAAAGCTCATCTGATTGCCATTCCACCAACAGCCACTGATATACGGATTGACGATGTCAATCGGAGAGGTGGATACGCCACCATTTGTAAAGTCCGCATTGAGGGTGCTCCGGGTATTGAACCATTCTGGGAATTTTCCGCCAAATTGTTGAACCAATCGGAGACACGGCCGGACTTGGCAAAAGTGGAGCATCAGAATGAGTCGATGGCGGTAAGGATTTCACATCCGGGTATCATCCGATTTGTGGCCATTCATCCAGACAAGTACAAAGGCTATGCGTATTGGTGGAATGGCGGGACAATTTGAGAGATGCTGAACCGGGATTTCGAGTATGGTGACGATGTCTATGTACATTTGAACTATGGGAGACACCCCGCGGATGAGGTTATTCAAGCTCATCAGTTGGTTTGTTTTCGCAAAAAACAGACCGAGCTTGTGTGGGCGTTGTTGTGCATCATGAATGAGGTCCACAAGAGCAACAATCTCCACAACGACTTGTCTCCGGACAATATCCTCCTCCACTTCCCTCCAAATGAATCGCAAGTGTATATTGGAGTATGCGATTGGGGCATGACCACAAAGGTTACCAAACCAATGCAGTCTCTTTATACGTTCACGAATCGTGAAGACATGGCTGAGACTCTGCGAAGGCGATGGTGGGTGGATCCGCGGGTCGCGTACTTGCACAAACCAGACGCGGATGTGCAAATGATTCCGAAGTTATCGATGGCTTCAGAAGAGTTCGTTACGGCCCGGATAACGCAATGAATCAACGGGCGGACAATGTCCATGGACTACAAGAAATTGCAACGCGAATCTTGGAGTTCCGTAGTATTCTCAAATCAAAAATTTGCAAACACATTTCATATGTACATGGAGAGAGTCTGCAACGAACGCCGAGAGGGCGCTGGAGGGTTGTTTCATATCATTACACGCTTCAGCAACACATACAATTGGCCCACGCCTCATGAGCATTTTCGGTCCACCTATTCGTAATACATAGGTTTTATTTTATTCCTTCCAGCATTATTAGACTGTTGTGAGCTGCAAAAACGACTCACGGTGATGAATGGATCACGAAACGTATGCGTTGAGGTTAATAAGTAGTAGAAATGGGCTATCCATTTGGATTAGCCCATAAGTTTTGACCAAAAGGCCCAATTGGCCTTTCCCATCCACTAATTCTCGGATTGGGAGCCACATTATGGCAACCAAGAATTTTTTGTGGTTAATCAAAAAAATTAAAATAAATAAATAAATAAATAATAAAACCAATGGAAGAATTAGAAAGAGAAGGGATGGAGACGAATTTACCTCCTACCACTTTGGAAACCGTGAAGAAGCCATGGTAATTTAACCACAACGAAAATAGAAGAAGATGGAAGAATGATGCTGAGGAGAAAGAAAAAAAAGAATGAGGCTTTAAAAGCCTATTAAAAGATAGTCGAAAGGGGTCAAAATGACTTGGGTAAAACCCGCACCAATCACTAATTAAATTAGGCATAACCCCATGCAAGGGAAATTCAAGTTAGGAGGAGTAGGTAGATTTAGCACCCTTGAAATTAGTTAGATGGCTCACTTATTGTTGATCATGCGCACATCATGTGGCATGATGTTCAAATATGAGTAGAGTATTCCTAGGTTACTAGTGATACCTCCATAAGTTATTGCAAAGGTGCTTTGCAAGG
The DNA here is from genome assembly GCA_963971425.1 of Bryoerythrophyllum caledonicum. Classification (NCBI taxonomy): domain Eukaryota; kingdom Viridiplantae; phylum Streptophyta; class Bryopsida; order Pottiales; family Pottiaceae; genus Bryoerythrophyllum; species Bryoerythrophyllum caledonicum. The sequence continues at coordinate 5,544,433 of OZ020514.1, forward strand.
AATTAGTGAATAGGTTATGTTTTTTTAGGGGTGCCGCTAGTAGTGGCAACCAAGATGGCGGCTGGAGCTTGCAAAAGACCCATGGGAACGACCTTGGGGAACGAAGAAGGGAGCAAGAGGCCTTGGGGTTATCTCTAGGGAGGACTCTCATTCAAAAGGAGAGACTGTGCGGAATGTAGTGAGAGAGGGCTGGAAAAAAAAAACCGGAAGCCCCGGTCGTGGTACTAATTTTTATGGGTTGAGTACTGAGTAGCAAATTCGGAGGGAGTGAGAGAAGACTGAATAGGACAACGAAAGAGGGAGAAACCGGAACCCCCATTCCACAATAGATGCGATTAGGTTGCGAGGAGAAGAACACCAGGATCACGAGCTGCGAGGAGAAGAACACCCGGATCACAAAGAGAAGAATATCAAGATCACGAGCAGTGACGAGAAGAACACCCGGATCACGAAGAGAAGAACACCAAGATCACGAGCTGCGAGGAGAAGAACACCCGGATTACGAAGAGAAGTTCACCAGGATCAAGAGTTGCGAGGAGAAAAACACCCGGATCACGAAGAGAAGAACACCAGAATCACGAGCTGCGAGGCTAAGAACACGAGGATCACAAAGAGAAGAATACCAGGATCACGAGCTGCGAGGACAAGAACACCAGGATCACGAAGAGAAGAAGACTATGATCACGAGCTGTAAGGAGAAGAACACCAAGATCACGAGCTCCGAGGAGAAGAACACCAGTATCACAAAGAGAAGATCACCAAGATTACTAGCTCCGAGGAGAAGAATACCAGGATCAGGAAAAGAAGAACATCAGATCACGAGCTGCGAGGAGAAGAACATGAGGATCACGAAGAGAAGAACACCAAGATCACGGGCTCCGAGGAGAAGAACACCAGGATCACAAAGAAAAGAACACCAAGATCACGAGCTGCGAGGAGAAGAACACCAGGATCACGAGCTGCGAGGAGAAGAACACCAAGAACACGAAGAAAAGAACACCAGGATCACGAGCTGTAAGGAGAAGAATACCAGGATCATGAAGAGAAGAACACCAAGGTCACGAGCTGCGAGGAGAAGAAAACTTGGATCACGAAGAGAAGAACACCAGGATCACGAGCTGCGAGGAGAAGAACACCAGGATCACGAAGAGAAGAACATTAAGCTCACAAGCTGCGAGGAGAAGAACACCAGGATCACAAAGAGAAGAACACCAAGATCACGAGCTGCGAGGAGAAGAACATCCGGATCACGAAGAGAAGAACACGAGGATCACGAGCTGCTAGGAGAAGAATACCAAGATCACAAAGAGAAGAACAGGAGGATCACGAGTTGCGAGGAGAAGAACACCCGAATCACAAAGAGAGGAACACTTGGATCACGAGCTGCGAGGAGAAGAACACGAGGATCACGAAGAGAAGATCATGAGGACCACGAGCTGCGAGGAGAAGAACACCAGGATCACGAAGAGAAGAAGACTAGGATCACGAGCTGGAAGGTCAGATGGTGAATTGGCGTTGGATCAGGGAGCGTTCTCTTCCTTTTGAACTTGTTGTTACCGCCTTGCTGTATGATCATGTTGTACTTGCATACATGGTAGGAAGGAACCTTAAATTTTTTCTGTTTACTTTAGTAGCATGGAAGCGCTGTCGAAATTGAATGAATATTAGGGTTGCAAACCTAAAAAGTTAAGCAAATACAAGGAGTTAAATTCAACTGACAAGAGTGCGTGCCCTTACGCATGAGCGAGTCCCCTAGATGTGAAGGTGCATGATGTATGCATGAATCATATGGCGCATGACTTAAGTGAATGTATGTATTGAGTGTTGTACTGTTGGACGCAAGGCTGTGGGTCCAAATTTAACTCAAATGCGTAATTAAATGTTTCCATTGTGTTAAGCACGAAAAACTAGAGAGGGTAGCAGGAGAAAACATAAAAAACGAAGTTGTAACCAAGAAGCTAAGGGAACCAAAGACAAGCTGAACCCATTTAAGCTAAAAAAAACGTTGAAAACAGAGCTCTAATGCAAGACTTATGCATGCTTGAAGGTTGGACATAATTTAAGATTGAATTCAGTCAGAACAACACCAATTGATCACTAAAACCTCAAGTAACTACAAGCTAAATCACTATGTCTCGTAAGTGGCATGTATGGCTGGTCTCAATGGTGGTTGTACAAGGGGTTGCATCCCTGGTTTAGGGTCTTGTGTTCAAGATAAGCCACCCGCTAGGGGGCGGTTTATTTAGCTCACATTTTGGTGTGCCCGCCGGGAGTGAAGCGTGTTTGTTGTTTGATTGTGTTGATTGTTCTACCTTGGATGTAGGTGCAAACGCTAATAGATTTTTGGTGTATGGAGCAACGTTGAGAAGCTTGAGGTAAGTGCTCAACTGTCTTATGAAATCGTTGTTGGTTGCTAAGTTATGTGTATGTCCTTGGGGGTATTGTGAAGGTATGTGTATGCCAAGTTGTGTTTAAAGGTGGGGAGCTAGAAGGGAGTGTGGTTTCCCGACCTTCCAACCACAAACATATTGTGTTGGAGGGATCTCCTTCTAGTCTTGTGGCTTTGTGTTGAGCAAAAGGCCTAGGGGTGAAAAGTTGAAGCCCTCCCACGGTTTTTCGCAAGAATTTCTAGTGAGCCCCTAGGTCGAAGGGGAAGGGTGCATGAGCCCGGGTATGGGACAAGAGCGCCCCTTCCTTCCCCCCACGCTTGACTAACCACCGAGGTGAGTACAACTTGGTGTTTGTTGGAATTCTGTAAAAATTGTTGCAAGCTAGGGTATGCATGGTTGAATGAGCTACTTTGGAGGGGAGTTGGAGCCATGGATGTATCCAAGACGTAGGGGTACTGATGAAAGGAGCGCTGCATACGGTATGTACCCTATACCTTCACGTAGGACCGGACGTAGTAAGGTAGGATAGATTGGGTGTGGTGACCATATTAAGGATAGAGAACCCTGATTTTCCACTTGAGCCGTGTGGAACACTTGCCACAGAACGTTAGAGCTGGCCAACCATGAATTGCGCACAAAAGAACCTTGTGCTAACATGTGGAATGGCGGAAGTTGCTCAAAGGTAAGTTCTCCCCCTCTAAAACAATTTGTATGATTAATTGGTTGGCCTTAGAATCGTTAGAATGCGATTAGGTCCACGGCCGGCCTTCAACTAATGGTGACAGATTGGCTGGAGATGCATCAAGGTATGACTCCTTCACAATGATAACATTGTCCACACACATTGCTTGTATTCCGTCCCGTGATTGTATCGTTTTCCTCCTAGTGGGTGATGCCTAGCTCAATTTGGTGGAAGGTGGAAGGGGGATACCAAGGATTCCGAGGAGCCCCACCTTCCATTAAGTTGAAGTCTAGGTCAGCTCTACAGTAAGGATTTGTACCGTGTGGCGCCAATTGGGGAACAACTTTCCAACGGGGTGATGCTCGTGGAGACATTCCTCAATTCGGTTAGCTTTTTGTCGTTTGCCCATGAAGGGTAGTCCTTAATAGGTTTCTTCGGCGACTACATCGAGCTAAAACTCCACAATTAAAAATCTTGTCTTAGTCTTGGGTCAGTCCATCCTTAACGCCATATTCATTAAAATGAGACATTTCAGAGTCTCAATTTATCATGGTGTCTAATTATAGTCAATTTTTTGTTTCATTAATTTGAGACTATTTATTAAATTGAGACTTAAGCTGGATTGAAATTGCCAACTACTACATCCAAAAAAATTATCATGGCAAGAATAAAAATACTCCATAAAAATTTAAGCAGCTATAAATTTGAGCATCCCTAGCAAGGCTCAAAATTGGACTAAAATAAGACATTTATACTCATTTACAAGCCACCCAAAATGCATGTCTTCTCAATTTAAAGGGAAATAAAATTTACCAATTTCAAGAGGTGGTACGTGTTTCAAACAACAAGGTCATTGAAATACCAATCACAAAAAAATTAGCACATATTGTAGAAATACATTCAATTATTCATATTAATAGAAAGCATCAATGCATCAAGGATAAATGCACAATTAATCAAACACACAATGTTAACCACAATTTATCCATCAATAACTTCACAAACAAACGGCAATGTTTAATGATATTGAAGCAACACAATACATCACTATATGAAACTACAAATTCTAATCTAATTTTTTTCTATAAATATGCTACGCGAACATTCAACGTCTCAATTCCACGACAAACCCCCATGTTCAGTACATACTAGTACAATATCTAGTCCGAAACAACACAAGTTCAAATAAGAACATGCTCCCCCACCTATTTCAAATGACTAGGATAACTCTTGTCATCTAAAACCACAGAACCTGTTGAAATCTAATATTCAGCTAAAGATGCCTTGATTATTTCTACTTGTGATTTGGGAATTTTGAGCCTCGAAGAGCTACTGTTCCCACGGAACCTAGGCTTCCAAGCTGTTACAATGCAATCTGTATATACCCAGATTGGTTCACATTCAGATTCTTCTACCCAATTGTTCCCATTACTAGAATCCCACCCTTGGTACGTTTCTAAGTCCACATGACGTTGAGATGCAGGTTTGTAGTATTGCACTTTAATCTCATGAGAATGTTCACGATCTGGATGTGGATTAGTCAATACCAAGGCGATCCAAAATGGGCGCAAATGTCCATCAGTTGAACGCACCGCCAGTACATAGCCCTCATATACATCTCTACCAACCCTGAACGATGGAGGCGGACAATGACGTCGTTGTCCAATGAATGGAGGGTCTTCGGCATACTCCTCCCTCAATGTACCATCTATATCATACTCATCCACCATAGATGGAGCATATCTAGATAGTGGCCAAAATCCCTCTTGTAGAGAAGTCGATTCTTCCAGCGGCACCTCAAGAGCAGCCTTTACACCTCTCCAATAATACATGATAAGCTCATTATTCTTCATGTATTCACCTGAAATATCCTCATTTGCCATAGATTCCCAAAGACTTAGAAACCCAGAAATACCCTCCATAACCTTGTCATAATTTTCATGACGTCGCGGATTGAGAGGAAGTGGCTGCCCATGAGGCAATATTGGTCTACCATCTGCTGTCATTTTCCACAACTGAATTCCTCCATTCTCCTCGGGCAACCAATCCCTGTCTGTACAAAGATTTTTGTACTGCATCTTTGACAAACCATCAGAATCCTTGTAAAATTTGAACTGCTGGCCCTTTGAATGACATGTTAGGGCCTCATTGCCGATGCACAAATATCCATCAAGAAAGCCCTTGAAGTCGGGCACCTCTTCAATAAGATGTGGAATAACTGGCTTCTCTTCAGCATCCATGAATGACTTCATCAAGAGTGGAATCGTTGGATAGCTATTTGACTTAAGTTTGGTACTCCATCTTCCAATCGTTGCATCAATATCCTCGTGAGTATGACCAACAAGTAAGAAGTTCACGTGTACTTCTCGGAAAATATCCAAATGAACAAGTAGGGAGAAGAAAGCAAACACAAATCTATTCTTATTGTCTCCTGTGGCATTATCCAATTGCATTTGTAGAATTGGTGGTAACTCCCTTACAGGAATAGGTTCAACCGGTGGAGCCGCAAGGGATCCAAGGCACACATTGGCATCATCAAGCACAGCCTCAGATAGTGGAGAAGCTCTCCCTCTTGCAAATAATTCCCGAGAAGAATACACCGATGGACTCTCTAAGTCCCGAAGCAACTTAGCAATGGATCCAACAGTGTGGTTCGAGTTGGTGGGGAAGATGTCAAGACTATAATGCACATAACGGACATCTCCATGTCCATGAGCAATCATTCCAGTCACAGCTACAGGGAGTTTCATGAAGGACTCCGTCGCCTTATTCTTGTGAGAAAAATGGAGAGATGTTGTTTTGTTGTAATCCATTTTATCATGGATGATGCAAACAACGTCATTTGGTCTATCCTCCGAGTTCTTCCGGTTCCCATAATATAAAATATGATGAGTCTGTTGGGAGGCCTGATGCAACTTCAATTTGGTATCCCACGTATTGAATGCGGAGGACCCTCGTGTACTAGCCTTTTTCAATTGTTTCAATTGGTTGCATCTACCGCAGCGAGTAAAGTTGTCACCCGGTTCCTTAGTGGAAAAATGTTCAAATTCAAAGCTCCGAATTCGGCTAAGACCAGACAAAGATATTGATTTGAGGCCAAATCTTGAATTCACCTCATTCACTTTGGGCAAGACTACAGTCCATTGAAAGGAGGAGGGAAGATGTTTCGAAACAACCTTCTTCCGAGTGCCAAGTGTAGTAGTCTTGTTAGGACTACTATCAGCAGCATCATCAAGTAGGTCGTGCAATGTAGCAATTGCTTGGAGAGTATGGGTGCGAGGCTTTTTAGTCCCAAAATTGTGGTGTGCCATCGCTCGTGCTTCATCCTTGGCATCACTTTTGTATTGGTAGAATGTGGCTCGGCTGACTCCCATGATTGTATACCATGCAGCTTGGCATACATCAATTCCATCGAGCGTCACCACATGATTGCCATTGGAATCAATGTGCATTTGCCTATGCACATCAAGCAAAACATGTTTCCGAAAGTATACACCTCCAATGTCATTGTGAACTTGCGTTCGTAGTACAAAAATTGAACTGCACGGGAAGCGTTGCGTACAATTTATTGGACAACAAACAACGCTCGCAACAAGGTTGATCGATTGTGTAGAAAGGATGGAGAGGCGGTGGCTGCATGGTCTCATTAGGAGAGAGATCGGGTTCTACATCAAGCCAAGAGGTTCGTGTGGGAGAGGACTCATCTTTTGAGGGTGTGGCCAGATGGTACCAAAAAGGTGGTACCAACTCGAATGGAAAGAGTGAAACTGATTAAAGACACACATGAGGACCTTGGACACTTTGGAGTGCGGAGGATTTATAGTCTACTTTAGATTCACTATTGGTGGCGTGGAATGCAATCCCAAGTGCAAGTGTTGATGGCCCCGTGTATGATGTGTGATCGTATGCAAGCGTCTTTTAATGATCCAATGCCACAATTGCACCCATTGCCAATTAGAGGTTTAGGAAACAGGTGGAGCTTGGATTTTGCAGGACCATTGCCAATGACCCCCCAACATAACAAGTATGTGTTAGTAGTTATTGAGTATTTTTCAAAATGGATAGAGTTAGTAGCATTGCCTGACAAGTTCAGTGAGGGTGCCGCTTACTCTTTTCTTGATTGTGTTCTGAGTCGCTTTAGAGCTCTAGCGGAGGTACTCACAGACCAAAAGAGAGAATTTTTGGGTGAGTTTCAAACGTTGTGTGAGCAAGCAATGATTAATCTTCACACTACTTCGAGAAATCACCCTGAAGCAAATAGATTGGTGGAGCGCATGGTGCAAACCGTCAAGAGGGGGCTCCGGAAGTATAGCTTAGAGAAAGAACACCATCGGGATTGGGATTTGCAGTTTCCGTGGATAGCAACGGACTATCAGTTTACCAAACAAGCATCCTTGGCATCTTTTTCGCCTAACTATCTATTGTTTGGAAGGCACCCAGTTATACCGAAGGCCATTCAAGTAGATGCTAATACCGTGTTGGCTAACATGGATAATCCACACACGTGGGCTGAAGTGTGTGAGCAACATGCGGATTTATTCAAAAGGGTGATGCCTAAAGCATTGGAGAACCTCTCCATTGCCCAACATCAAGATACGTTGCGCTATGCTACGATACGGGGAGGTGTGAGCTCCAAAAACGGCTCACGATGTCATTTGGGCATTAATATTAACTAATTAGCATTAGAAGATGGTAGTTAGGGTAAGATGTTTGAACCAAACCACCTATTGTGGTTAAATGGCTCAAAAAGGCCTTCTACTTGTTATTTTCTAATTTAGAAAGGGTTATCATCCCCAATTGGAAATTCAATTTTGTTAAACCAAAAATTAAAAAATTAAAAGGGACCTTTACCAAATAAGAGAGAAAAGGCACTTTAAAAACCCATGTATTTTTAACGCAACTAGAAGGCCTTGTTGAGTTAAAAAAAAAAAAAAAAAAAAAAGGGAAGTTAGAAAGAAGGAGAGGGTAAGAAAACAAACCGGTGATGGGAAATGCCCAACTTGATGAATGAAAAGGAGGGATGTAGGGTTAGGTTAGGGTGGTGCACGTGGAAGGAATTCTCCCCTATTTTCTTGTGTGGCGAAAAAGTGAGGATGTATGGTAGGAGCTAAGAAATTGAGAGAGGTGTGTGGAAAGAGAGAGAAGAGGTAGGGTTCTAGATTTCTCCCTCGTGTAGGCTCGATTCTGATTCAATTGTTACGAAAATTAGAAGGTAGTTAGATCATAGCTTTGGCTTTTCAACAAGCTCAAGAGCATGCAAATCAAAGGTGTGACGACGAAGATACAAGCTGCAGAGCGAGGACGACCAGCTGGAGGATCGGCGGCGGATCTCACATGGCCTCAGACTTTTCCTTCTCAGTCGCGGAATTTTGATTCAATCAACTTGAGATTTTAGGAGTAATTAGATCAAAGCGTTGGCTTTTTAACAAGCTTAAGAGCGTGCAAATCAAAGCTGTGACAACGAAGATACGGGCTGCGGAGTGAAGAGTACTAGGGATAGAAGACGAGCACGATCACGAAGTCAGCATCAAAGGGCAGAGGGTGAATTAAGCGGGATCAGGGAGCTTCTATTCTCTCTCGAACTTGCTCACTATCCTTTTGTGCATGTAATAGGAAGGAACCCTAGTTTTACTAGCTACAATGATCGCGCGGAAGCGCTGCCCAAATTACAAGAGAATTAGGGTTTCAAACCTAAATCGGTTTAAGTCAATATAAAAAGTTAAATTCAATAGATAAGTATGTGTGCCGTATGCATGAGTGAGACCCCTGGTTGTGAATGTGCATGATGTATGCATGAATCATATGGTGCATGACTTAAGTGAATGTATGTATTGAGTGTTGCACTGCTAGTCGCATGGTTGTGAGTTCGAATTTAATTTGTTTGATTAATTGAATGTTGTCATTGTCTTAAGCACAAAAAATTAGTAAAGGTAGAAGAAGACATGAAAAACGAAGATGTAACCAAGGAGATAAAGGGTGCATAAGTTCTAGGATCAAGGAAAGGGCTTGTCTAGTGTCCAGTGCTGCCAGGGTCGTACCTTGGTCTAAATCTAGTCTTGGAGGATTTAGTCACGTTCATAAGGCCGAGTTGAACCCATCTAAACCAAAAAAACGTTGAAAACGAAGCCTTAAGGCAAAACTTATGCATGTTTGAAGTTTGGACATAAGTTAAGGCTGAATTCAGCCATAACAACACCAAGTGTTCACTAAATCCCAAGTAACTACAACATCAATCACTATGCTTCAAAGTTCACGTATGGTATGAATGGCTGGTCCCAATGGGGGTTGTGTAAGGGGTTGTATCCCTGGTTTAGAGTCTTGTGTTCAAGATAAGCCACCCGTTAGGGGGGGTTTATTTGGCTCACAAGAGGTGGTTATTGACTGCAAGTGCGGCGGTTTACGCCTGGAGATTATGCGTATTTGCAGCAAGCAGCGCCCACTACCTTGGAATCTTGGATGTGACACCGGGGCGGGTAATTTTGAGAGTTTGTGAGGTGAAGGCTTCAGATGTGTTAGTGTTGGAGGGTCGTGATGGTAAGATGTGGAAGGATCACACGCTCAATTGAGCGCCTTGTCACTTGCCGCACATTGACGGCACTGGTCATCATGGCCACTTTCACATTTCTGGTGGATGACGTTGTCGGTTGTCTAGGTTGCTGATAGTGTGTAAGTGTGTGTTGTTCTATTGTTTGATGGAGGTAACGGTGGTGGATTTGTCACCGTTACTCTGGATTTGTCTCTGACTAAGCGCCCTCACCTGATTAGCACGATGTTATTTTGACACGATGCGATTGTGTACGACAACTGTCAGGTTTGGCGCGTTGGAGAATTTATAGACGTTGGTTTACTTGTTGTCAGCCAAGCAGAAGGTTCAATGGCCAAGGAAAGACCTAGATTCTAGTTCTAGTTAGTAACTAGAGTTAGTTCTAGAGTCTTTTGACTTTTAGGGCATTGGAGGTGTCTCTTGACACTTTATTTGGGACTTGGAGCCCAAATTACATCCTTGTGTTGTTGCCGGAGACTCATCTTTCTCAAGTTGAGTCTCCCACGTGATGGAGTGAGGGAGTGCGAGCGTGTGTGCACTTCATTAGCTTCATTGTTATTATATGATCATTCTTTAAGAATGGCATTGACTTGACTATTTGTTTGTTTACAAGTGGGTTTCACTTGTTTCTTAATATAGGGGTACTTGTAGACCGCTTAGTACTTCTTGGTGTACAGGATTATGAGTCATTTATTTCTTTTTCCTATTAAGTCTAAGTTGTTGATAGTGTATAAGTGTGTGTTGTTTTATTTTTTGATGGAGGTAACGGTGGTGGGTTTGTCACGGTTAATCTGGATTTGTCTCTCACTGTGTGCTTTCACCTGATTAGCACGATGTTATCTTGGCACGAAGCGGTTGTGTACGACATATAATATACATCGTATCTTCAATAATGTCCTTTCTCCTTGGCTGAGTCACAAAGTACTTGAAGGACCTGTCATTGGATTTGTCCCTCATTGTCATCAATGAGTGGTTTATTCATAATTGGCATTATATATAGATGTTGCAGTGAAGCCTAAAATAGGATCTTCCGCTTGTGGTCAACAATTTGGTCAACATGTTTCTTCTTGAGCTTACAATATGCCACCACCCTTGTTGAAGCTCTATGCGAACAATTAATGTTGACTACATAGTTGGTCTTCTCATTGTCACACCTCTTCATTGGACGCTTACTAAGTATGTAGAGACCCAAAACCTTATTTTTGTACAACGTCTTTACTTGTTGGATGTCCCTCACCAAATACTTTGAAACTATATTGCTCCACAACATCACTGCCTTGGCTAGTCTGACTTCATTTTTCTTTGTATTGGACTTCTTCCTTGTTTCTTCATGTCTTGAAATTCCCAGGACTCGCCACTTGTTTATGGAGGGGCTATTCTTTTTTAAGGAAGGTATTAATAGAGATTGCTTGTGCATTTCCTATTGGTGCCATCACAACAAGCCCAAAGCTCCCATCCAACCCTCTAAAATGCGTTCAATATTGTGTCCCCTCTTTGTAATAGTAAAACCGTGATCTTTGTTCAATGCACAAAGATAAGGGACTATACCTACATTTGATATGGCAAAGCCGTAGACCCTTTAACATTGCGCACTTGTCACAAAATCCATGACAAGGATAAGATGTGTGCCTCCGAAATGCACAAAGTCCAATACCTCCTGATTATCAATTGAAAGCGCAATCGGATCACCACCCGTGCCGCTTCATCGGTTATGCACATCATTGGTGCAACATAGACGCTTTGCTTTAATTCACCTCAAATCCATTCAAGTCACCATTTGTTGACACAATCCACAATGAATAAAACAGAAAACGCAAGATCATCCAGTGGCCAATCAATCTCCTTGATCCTATTAGAGACAACATCTTAGAGATTCACTCGAGGTTAGTCCTTGTTTACATGTCCCACAAGAATAAGATTAATCTTGAGCAAACAAACATGATGATTATAAAATATGCAAGGATATGATAGGAAGATCTATCTATCTGCTAGGTCCTTTACGATCTAAAAACCCCACACGCAGGAATAGGAAGATCTTCCAAATCTTTTAGGTCCCTCGCGATCCTAAATCTCCTCAAGGAGAGATAGGAAGATCTTCGAATCAATTGGGTCTTTACAATCTGGAAAACACTCATGGAGGGACAAAAGGATTTGCATATCTACTCGGAGCTTTACAAATCAAGCAATACAAATCCCATGTACTCTACTATTGTCTTTACATCCATGAACCCCGAATTGCAAAACATACTAAAAATCTAAGCCATGGGCATGAAAACTTAGAAAAAATATCATTCAAAGCATGGAAGCTTTCCAGAGAATCATGTGATTGGGTTAGCAACTTTTGTAGAGATTTCATACTTCCTGTGGCATCCAAAACATTGCTCTATAACTAGACTTAGATGAAACATCACCATAAACACACTTAGAAAACATATTGGAAATAGACGGCTTAAAAGACAAAGTTGGAAATACATCATAACCAATATGAGAAGATTATTATTTATTTGTAGCAACCCTAATCCAAAGTGAACAACAAACATCACAGTACTTTTGTGTACCAACATTACCAAGGCGCATGTCCAGCAAATCTAGAGAGAAAGATCAACCAAGCTATGTTGTTTGGTTCAAAGAACCTTCAATCATACAACAAAAAGCTTATGAAAATTATGAACTAAAATTATCTAAAATACCTTTTTGCTGTAAAGTTGACTTTGGACTCCACCCTTCATATGCTTGCTTTGTCTCCAAGACTGCGTAGTTTGCGGTAACTTGATGAGGCAAAAAAAATTTAGCTTGTTGAGAGGTAGTTGTAGTGAGGAAGGCATGGGAGTCCTAGAAGCCGTTTTAGTGTTGGCCAACTACTCATTTTCTTACCATGGGGTATAACATTTGTGGGATTCTAGTAAAGGCTATCCTTGCAATATTGATGTCTTTAGCCTCCTCTAGTTTCTTTCTTCTTGTGACCAAATCTTCCACTATCTCCCCCCTGAAGAGTTCTTTTGTACCCTCATATACTGCTAGTAGGGCCAAACACATGAAGCTCAACCCGCAGCCCAATGGGGCCATTCAAAGAAATAGGTGGGCCTCCACCTGCGGCTCAAAATCTGCCCCACATTGCATATAATATGCGCACATGGAATGCACACCGGGGTACTCAATTTACCTCCCAACGCACCTTTTTTTCCTAACCAGTGGTAAAGTTATTAATAAAGTGACAAAAAGTGAATTTCAAGGGCCAATTTATCCCATGCGGACAATTTGGGATGCAAAACCCATGGGCTGTGGGGCTTTGCACGTCAGGGCATGTAGGTGCAGAGTGAGGCCCGGTTTTTGTGGATGGGGCCTGATAACAGCTCGTGGGGCCTCATGTGCACCGCACTAATGCCTCCACTGCTTAGAAGCCCATCCAGAACTTGAAGGTAGATAGCGTTGGTTATTGTTGGAGATCCCACTCTTTTTGTTGCTGCCTACGCCAACTTCTCTGCTTCTCCATGTCTTTTTGCTAAAGGTCCTATTGGCGTTCGCCTTGCTGCCTTCTGTTTCCATCTTTGGGGCTAGGTTTTTCTTGGTAGTTTTGGACATGGTGGGCAAAGGCGAGGGGGAAGGGACGAGGGGGAGGGTTGTGTTTTGGGGTAAGTCTGAAGAGCTTGCAGTCGGCAGACAATATGGGTCTTTACCTGTTGAGTGGAGGAGGCGACCGAAATGAGAGGGGGCTTGGTATAGTGACTTACCTGGGTGCGAGCATAGGATTTGGGTTTGAGGCACACGTTGTTGGCTGACTGACTGTCTTTATCACACTCTTTATATGACGATCCGTCCTGAATGAATTTAGCAATCAATTATTTTGAAATCGGAGCTTGATCAACATCGATTGATCTGCGAGTCGGATAACTAGTTTGTAAGCAATGTATGCACGTTTTAGATTACAACTTTGTTTAGAGTTGATTTGGCCTCCATGAACATTGTACAAATTTATAAACTACTTGTGGTGCAATATGTAAGACTATGACATTTGTACTTAGTCATGTGTTCAGGCGTATTCAGAATACGTCAATGACAATTGAATACATGTATTTGTATTTAGAATGGAAATAAATGTATTCTGTATTTGATAACCTTGGTGAAAGCTGCCTGTGAATCAAAGTGAGGAGCCAATACAGCCCAAGTGTTTTCTGCTCATATTGTCTCTGTTTTGCAGAGCCGCGACCTCGCCATCGCTATAGCCAGAGCGAGGGGCCTCGAGGAGACTGGCGGTGCAGCGCCTCGCGCCCCTCTCCGTGCGCAACACGCACGCCTCGCCTCCGCACTTGTTTGCTGCGCAGGCCGCTGACACGGTAAAATTCTGACCTCGCATTCTCGATCAATCGCCTCCCTTCCGAATTCGATGTTGATCGCCCTTTGCAACCGTTTGTTTGAGATGACGTTTGCGATAGTTTATGCATTTCTTTATTTGGCTCGGGAATCTTGTGGATCGTCGGAGAACTTAGGGTTGAGTGTTTGGAGTTTGGGAAGGAATTGGTTTGTGAGTGTAGTGTCGCCGGGCTTTAAGTTTTCTTAGGGTTTAGGGCTGCCGTTGTCGAATTTTGGTAGGTTTTGTAGAATGACGTTCGGTTTCGTAGTGGACGAGGGTTTTAGTTTACGAAAGACGTCTTTAGTTTGATGCAGAGCGAGTTATGCAATCGCTTTCACCTACTGCGCACAACTTGAGTCAGACGATGACTAGAGCATGATTTCTTTTCACTGCATGTGAAAAATTTTCTGTTAGCGCATTTGTAGGAGATGAGGGTTCAAGTTCACGAAAGTCGTGTAACTGCTTCCAGCTACTGGGCACAATTGGATAAATAGAGCGTGATTTCTTTTTCTGCATGTGAGATTTGTTGGAGTGGCTTGCAGTGGAAGTTATCTGAGACGGAATGGTTGTGTGCAGTCGGCAGAGGCAGCGGCTGGACAAGGGCAGTAAATAGTTCTCCCGAGGATTTTTCGACGTTTTGACATGAGGTTTGAAGATGCTTCAATCTTATGAGGTACATTCTCAGATGTAGGTTTTCCACATCGGGCTGAGTTTTTAGGCTTCGTGCGTGTTTCTAACAGGGAGGGTCCAGGAGTGAACTTTGCTTTTAACTGGGCTTTGTGTGTCAAAGGCATTGCATCGAAAGGAGACGCTTATCGCAACCTGCGAGAGTCACAGCTGAAGAAGCTGAATGTCACTATTCCAGGTACAGTTCAGTGGTACCTCGGAACCTGAGAGCTTGAACCGTTTTATCTCAAACCCTCATAATTGTGGAGTTCTTACGCCTACTAACAGAATAACAGTGATGAATAGTGTGTGGTCACTCGATCATCTCAATTGTTTCTCAATGAACTCTTGTTTTTGCAAATTGGGGTTATGTCGTCATGTAGTGGCTGCGAATTTGATACTCCTAGTCAATATTACTCCTATTGCAAATTCGTCTTGGCACTTTAAGTGATTATAATCTATGATAGGATTTTTGAGAAGATCTTGTGCAAGGGTTTACGAAAACTTCAAATGAAGTTTATTCGGCTCTGATATAATTGGTGTCATGTATCTTCTGCAGAGCCAGAAAGACTACAACTGTGTATGCGTGGTGTTTCTACACCTCGGGAGCTACGGACATCAGCAAGACTCACTTCGATCGCCTTTAATAAGAGGTGAGTCCCTTTTAATATTTCTTCGCGCGCACCCTTCTATGCTCTTATGCAGTGTTTTGATAATGCTGTTAGAGGAAGTTCATGACATTGGCGCTGGTTGAAGTAAGCTTGTTTGATTGGGATCAACGAAGTAGGCTGTGTCTCTCATCAGTGCTCAAAAGCTTTATGTACACGATGGTGCAGTTGGTTCATCAAGTATCTCATCAAGAGTTCCCATTCATGGTCTACATCGCTTCAAACTACAGGTGGGCTTGCCTGTAAATGGAGGAGACGTTCCATCATTGAAGCTGCTCTTGATGTAGCGAGTGAGTATATTTATGCACCCGTATGTAGTCATGCCTCCTTTTGAATATGATATGGAATTGAAGTGTTGGCGTTGAGTTGCGTTGCAGCCCATCCGATGACGGCAGCGTTGGACTCACTGCTGAAGAGAATAACGCATATGTAGTGATTGATTATGATCCCGCAGCCACGATCTTGGGAGGTAGCGCATTTACTGATGTTGAAACCGTCAAGAGGGCGTTGGCTGCATTGACAGCACCGAGCATCTTGTCTCGAGATGCTCACCCGCTTTCAGAACGGTTATTTTGCTATTGTACCGGTATCGATCATGGATGATACAATGCAGATAATCTAAAACCAACACTTGATTGTCAAGCAAAAACAAGCTTATTAATGTACAGAATGAACAAGACTTGAACGTGTTCAAGCTTAAACGTCAGAAGGTGCCACTGGCTGCCACAGTATCCTACACGTATAAGGACGTATCTGAACTTGATAAAGCTCAGAATTAGAAATGACCCCGAAATGGAAGATGTTAGTTGAAGAATTTTCAGTCCAAGGGTATTAATTGAAGCTAAATTTTAATTCATTTTCTGTATTCTACAGAGTGAAATACGGTCCTGTTTGTTCGGTTCCCTACTGACGTTTAAGGGTTAACCTAATCAGAATTTGTATATTTGCTCTCGAAACAACGCATTTATGACTTCCTCCTCACGTCTTGAGGGAATTTTCTCAGTAAATTGTCAAGTTTGAACTTGCCTCAAGCTGGAGCGAGATTATGCAATATTCTGTGAAATTACGGCTACCAGGTTTCTGCGACACTTACATGTGATCTCACACGCTCTGTTACACTAATGATTGCATATTTGCGTCGTACTTCTGAATGGTTCAATGTGGGCTTTGCTTTGTCGTCTTTGGATCTCTGTAATACCATGCAGAACAATGTTCGTCAACTTCCATCATCGTCCTGCAGGCGTAAGAGCCCTTTATATATAGCTTGAGTATATTCTTACGTATGTGAATGTGTGTTTGCAGAACTGGGGCTGTACCTGAAACCTCCAAGGTTACCCCAAAGAAGGCCGGTGCATTATTTGTAGCGGGCTACGACGGTGATGAAATCCATCCTAGTTACCTGGCAGGCCCGTGATCAGTGGACACTGTTGAGCTTGCAAAGGGCCTGACAGCACTGGTACATTATTGTTTATCAGCCACACCTACTCAAATCGTTTGCTAATGCATGTGAGGACTTTCATATTGCGAGCTTTTCCTGTCGCGGGTCGTTGAAAATGGCACTCCACGTTTCGTTAAAACTGAACACTTCTAGCAATTAACGTTTCTCTTCACAGATTTTTAGGTTTAGAAACCTCCAGGCTATGATTTATCTATACCATTCTGATCTAACGAGGCCTATTTGTATGGTTCGCAGTTGGAGACTAGCTGTCGGACCACGATGAAGTCGTCACTACCAGCACTGCTTTAGAAGTAGATACTCCTGCTGTGCATTAGGAGGCGATTCAGTAGAAAACGGCGACTGGTAAAAGAGGTTCAGGCGCGAATGCCTTTAGTGAAATGTGCACACGAGGCTCAAAATGAAATAAACCGGAGTAATGGCACATGCTTCCTTTTCAGAACGGATGGATATTCAAGTTGTATGAGAAGAATTTCTCTTTCCAGTGGAGTGAACATCATGCTGTTCTAAATTTAGTAAATATCATATTTAGCAAATGTCCCAAGTGAACAGATAAAAGTAAAAAGCGAAGGACTGGTCATCTATTTCAATCTGTGGGTGAGTGTACAAATAACTTTAGGTTTCTGTTACAACTCACAAGAAATCTAATACATTGGCAATGCCATCCAAAGAAATTACCTAGTGCACAACCTGTATTGACCTAACAAAGTCATCGTCAAATGGGCATGGCGGTATGCTGATAATTTTGTCACCTCTACTACCATCTAATAAACGCATCTAGCAGTGCAATTATCTTTGCATTGCGAAGGCTTCTGTCCAGGTTGGACTACTTCAAATAAAAGAAGAATACCATAATCGGTGTATGTATAAAATTAAAATCAGTTGAACAAACCTAAGACGAAAGTGATAAAACAGAAGGCTCCTTGCACAACAAGAGCATGGCTCTCTCTCGCCTATCTAGAGATCGATGAATAAGGAGGTTTATAGCTGAAGATCATCGCACATTCAAATTCATTATCCCAAAGTAGGATGTTAATAGCAGACCGGAGAAGACGTACCAGCATGCACGGGATAGCAACAATTCGCTGCTGTGAAGCCTGTCAAAGGAAGCTTGAGACTAGAATCGACTCAGCAATGCTGGCACAATGGAAATAAGGCCAATAACAAACAGAACGCCTACAGTCTTGATGTCATACAGCTCGTTGAAACTGCTGAGGGTGTTCAGTGCAAGACCAGCCTGTTCCGACACGTCAAGAGAACGATCAAGATAGTTAAGCTTCTGGAGAGTGAGAACATATGATAATTAAAATATTTATTAGACTAAATTACAATGACGATTTAAGATAATTACTAATCATGCACCAATGCCTACCACAATATAAGCTATGATCGTCACGTACGACTGTCGAAATTTGAAGTTGGGGAAAAACCGCACTTAAAATCGAGAATCCAAGCAACATTCTGAATTTTTTTTAGATTGATATCTAAGAGGATTGTTCACCACAAAAATATCCATTGTAGCACCCACTTCAACAAGATTTATCTAATTATTGTACGTTATTACGTTTGTTCTCAAGCAAGATAAATGGCAATTGATGGAGGACCAGAGGCATAGCAGAATAACATAATATAAGAGAAGGTGGCTTACACGAACAGTCACGAACGTAGCAGGCACCAAACCAATCACTGTAGCCGCGAGGAACGTGGGGTAGGGGATATTTACAATCGGGGAACAAACATTAATAAATGTATTTGGCAAGGTTGGCGTGACTCTTAAAAAAAGCATGTAGTTGAAGAGGTAATCCCTTCGTTTGGCAACCTGCACGAATGCCATTGTCAACATTACTCGTTATAGATGTCAGCTTCGGTAAGCATTGCACCAGCAAATGAGATAATGACCTCACCAAGCATTGTATGCTTGTGTCAAATGGCCATGTCGCACCATTCCAAGCAGCAGTCCGAAACGAGGAACTTAGAAGAAAATTCTCCACGCATCAGTTGGAACCAATTTAGGTTAGACATGGCAAGACCAACCTCTCGGGTGAAAAAGTGCAGTTTGTCTGGCCACAGCCACATTGCCAGGGGTCGGCCAATGAGCTTGGAGAGGAAATAGCAACAAGAAGCTCCAGCTGTAGCTGTAAAGATCACCAACGCCATGCCCTGGACTCCACCAAAGAGAGAGCCGGCAAGAAGTGACATTACGATTGTCCCGGGGATCATAAAAGTCTGCATGAATATGTAGATAGTGCAGTAGCCCAGCAATACCTGCAACTTGTAATGATCGGTGTATTTCGAGACATAATCCCTGCAGAATTTAAAACGCAATTTTGAGACGATCTGTCAGGGTACGTTCGTGAGATCAATTGAGAGCAATTTCATGATTTCCAACGCTTCTGAGAAAATAAAGAGAACCTATTAATCGTCAAAAGAACAAGTGCACCCTGAAAAGAAATGATAGCAATCGTGAAAAAAGAAAGATATAAGACACAACCTCATGCACATAAAGAAAATGGTGGAGTCCAATTACGTCAGTGTGCGCAACTCCGCCACCGTCCGAGGCAGCTTGAAGAGTTTGTAATCCACAGTAGGCATAGTGAGGTATGTGCACAACAACGCGATTGCGAACATCCCGAAGACGCTGAAAACGACGGTGAGCTCAGACGTCGACAGCGGCAGCCGCGGCATCCGTCTTAAACCCTCTCCCTTTATCTCTTGATTTATCGGAAGCTGCTTATCCTCCGTAGAATCCAGCTTCACCATCTCTTCAGTGAAAATCTCACTCTTCTGCATGGTGACGAGTGCAGCAAGAGGAAAGGGACTAGCGGGAGATGGCTCCATTCTGTTGCAAATTCACAAGCAACAATCATCAATACAAAACTCAAATTCCACACATCCGTTCAAAGACACACATAAGAAACGCAAACCTCCTAATAATTGCACAACATCCAATCTCAAGACCAACAAACGCTCAAGCTAAAAATACAAAAAGGTGCGTGCAACTTACGCCTCTTCACGGCTCTCCCATCGCGCACCACGCCTCGCCCGCGATGCTCCACAATATTTCCACTCATGCTCTATGCGACATAGCTAATGAATTCGCAAACGTGATAAAAGAGAGATTCAGACACACGGACAAGCTAAAAGAGAGCGACAGAAACAGATAAACGGAGAAGAAAAGCCTCGGCGACACGCAGTCGTACAGCGAGAAGCCGAGAAATTGACACCGCGAGAGCGATATTGAGAAAAATGGCGCAACAAAGGAACACAACGACGCTGTGTAAAAACAGAGCGACAGCACGCACGGCGAAAGCGCCAAGGAGAAGGGAGACAGAGACAGAGTAGATAAGAGCGACAATGAAGGCGATGACACAGACATGCGCACTCTGCAATCCCTTCTCTCTCTCTGCAATCCCTTCTCT
The DNA here is from genome assembly GCA_963971425.1 of Bryoerythrophyllum caledonicum. Taxonomy (NCBI): domain Eukaryota; kingdom Viridiplantae; phylum Streptophyta; class Bryopsida; order Pottiales; family Pottiaceae; genus Bryoerythrophyllum; species Bryoerythrophyllum caledonicum. Next base: position 5,564,609 of record OZ020514.1, read on the forward strand.
CTCTCTGCAATTCTCTCTCCCTCTCTGCAATCTCTCTCTCTCTCTCTCTGCAACACTCTCTCTCTCTCTCTCTCTCTGCAACTCTCTGCAACTCTCGATCTCTCTCGCTCCCTCTCGCTCCCTCCCTCTCCCTTCCAATCACTTTAACAATCTCTCCTGCTCTCTCCTCAAAGACGCTTTCTATAGCGTGTATTCCACAGCAGAGCGGCAATGTGGAATTATGATTGCACGCCAACCCTAAACCCTGCTCGATGGCATTGTGCGGGGAATCAGAGCAGAGATACGAGGCGAGGGTGGCGTGCACACAACACTTTTCACCACCACCGCGTTGCGAAAACTCGCTCTGCACTCTGAACTTTCTCTCCTTTGGTTTTTGCCTTTGGTTTTGCCTTTTAGTAATACTCACCCCTTCAGTTGGGCTTGGGATCAGGTTTGGGCTTAGGATCGGGTTTGATCGGTCTGGGCTCGAGATGGGTTCAGTTTGGATGATGGTTTGGGATTGCGTTCCGGTTCCAATCGGTTTGAGATGCGATGCCGTCTCTTGAAGGTATATGGCCATTTATGAAGTTTTGGCGATATAAAATATTAATTTTCCCACTATTGGAGAATGTTCTTTTTTTAGGAAAAATTCTCCAAAAAAAAGAGTTGATCCTCAATGCATGCACTAACTCAGACCCTAAACTTTGAGGGAACTTTGGCAGGAGTGACCATTTTTAGCCTAAACCCATCTATCTAAAATCTAACCTCTTTAATATGAGAAGTTTTGAAAAACCAAAAAATGTCGTAGTAGCGAAGTGTCACATAAGCCTTAATACAACATTTTGAACTCAAATGTTGAATTATCGTGGTTTTATTAAATTTTACAATGAAGGATCTTTAAGGGTTGCTACAAGAAAATGGCCATGAGAATTGTTTGTGAATTTCTTTGCGCTCACAACTTGTTTTCAACATGTGCACGAATTTCCTAGCATTCACAACTTGATTTAAGCATGATAACTTGTTCCTAATGCATTTATTCTCTCTATTGATACTACAAAGTGGGAGTCTCAAAGTGTTGCAATATAGAATGTTGTAGTTGTATTACAGAGGAAATTCAAAACTACAAACTTTAATTGCACAAAAATGTTTTCTATAATAAAGCTTGTAGTATAATGGAGTGGCGTATTAGAGAGGCTAGATTGTAGTCTTCATGTAGTGACGACTCTTTAAATTTTGACTCCCACCCTCCAAATTTCAGGTAAATAGAAAGCCCTAAGAATGTCCCTTGAAAGCATTAATTAGAGCATTTTTTTGGTGTTTGTGCCATCATATGAGGAGGTGTTGCCACATGGCACAAAAGAGGTTTAGAAAGCAAGATTGAGGGCTATCTTGTAGATAGGGTTGAGGTGTAACACCCTTCAAGTGGCCACCTACTTTTTGTAGACTCTCTAATTCTTCCTTGATGATGTTGTTCAAGGCCTATTTCTAGTGCTTGCATTGTTGATGTTCTTATGTTTTATGCAGGGTCACTTGCGGGAGCCAAAGGTATTCAAAGGTATGTAAGCCCATTTTGTTACTTGGAAAATCATGCTCTCAAAATAGAGATTTTCCAAAAGAGCTTTATGAAGAGAAGGAAGTGGAGAAAGAGAAGGTGAAACTAACCGTTAAAGGACTAAGACTATGTTTCACCAAAATATTCCAAAATTGCTTCTTTAATTGATTAATTGAAACAATATTCTACTATCTTTATCCATAGAATCCTCAAGTGAACTACAAAAAGAAACTCAATTTTTTTTGTAATATTTGATTGCACGGATTGTAAGATACATACATTAAAATAGTGAAGTATGGTTTTTTTTCTTCTTGTGAAGACAAAGTCAGTGCACTTTGACTCAAGATGATGACATATTTTTCCACAAAATGTACAGTTTCTAGAGGAAGTTGCCGTGAGTGAAGTGTCTATTCATTTTCCACTACACATTGCAAGGATCAATGTTCTCCATTATGTAAGGTATCTTATGCCAAAAATCCCAAGTATAGAAGTGTTTAGAATAAAAACATTGGACTTGCAATGACTAAGGACCTAGAGGTAGCCATTATTAAAAAAATTAATGTATTTTCAATATATTTAAATTTAATTATCACAAATAAATATATTTAATTTTTGAAAATACTTATGATGTATATCCTTGAGAGGAGGAGTAGTTCTATGCTACTAATTGTTGTCTAATGGGCATCAACTTTGTGGTAGAACAAATAAACACTTTATTCAAATTGGCTTGTTTCAAAGGCTGGTGTTTTTCTTCTTCTTCCGGCCGTTACTTGAGACAAAAATTTTACTTTGAAAGTAGAAAAATATTAGTTGGATCCACAATTCGAACATTGAATAAAATAATCATGATTTGTTTTGGGAGGAGATGAATGTGAATACGATAAAAAATTAAAAACAAAAACCTTTTTCTCTATGCATTTCTTCTACTTTTATCTCCTCCAAGGTTTTTATAAAGGACAAACATGGCAAAAATCCGGCGGACCGGATGTACAGATGAAGGGACAAACGAACCAATTGGTCCCCAAGAAATATTGGACATAGCAAACAAGAGAAAAAGTTATTGCGTTCAAATTTTTTTCACAATTTATCAAAAGTTAGAATGATATGATGACATGGACAAGCGTTGTTTGTCACGGAAATCCACGTGGACATGGGGGCACAAATGTGTTATAAGTGCAAACGCTAGGGGGCGCGCTTGTCTAGAGGGTAGGCGTGCTTTTGGAGAGAGGCGCATACAGTGTGTTTTTTTGTTTTACTCTTTGTTAATTTTTTTGAGGGTGCGAATGTCTTGCAAGGGAGGGCACAAACATCTAGCAAGGAGGCACAAACATCTAGCAAGGAGGCACAAACATCTAGCAAGGAGGCGCAAACGTCTCTTAGAGGGGCACAAACGCTCCAATTCTCTATTTTTAATTTAAATTTTGGAAGAGGAGAAGAATGAAACTAATACATGGGTGAACTTTCAAGCTTTTGAAGGCATAACTTCCATGGACTAAAACCAAAATTCAATAAATGGAAATGGAAAATTCATTCAATTAACTTAATTTTGTTTTATGGACATTGACTAAGGTAAATACATATATATCTATAACTCTATGTCTATTTAGGTTCTATATGTAATATGTTGACTTCCATATTAATCCTTTTCCATTCTAGAGGTGCGCCGTCTTGGATTCTTGCGAGTAACCGCCATTTCCAATGTGCTCTTTCAACTATATCTTCATCATTTGGTACCTTTGCACTTATCATTTGATCCATACGACCTCTCATCATCTCCGCATACTTCATTATCATCACCATAAACATTAGGAGCATAGTCCTCCACCGTTGAATTAATGTTTTGCACTTCCTTATCAATTGTACCATCATCCATTGTAGTTACAATTCTTCTTTTGTTATTGTCAATCATCCCATCTTCATTGATTTCAAAAAGGAGTAGAATTATTCTGTGAATCTGAAGCATCCAAATCTTCATAGAGCGGCCTTTTGTCGGAGCCTTGCCTTGATGGCATTGTGAAAATAGTATCTACAAAAAAATACAGAAATTCCTTCTACAAAGCTAAAACACTTTTACAAAGTGTAGTTCCAAGCAAGATGCCTTTGCACACGTTAGGACAAGGAGCCATTGTAAAAATAAATGAGAAGGGCCCAAGTAGTTGGACTATTCATACTCCTTCCGAAAGTTTAGACCCCCCCGGAAGAAGTTTGCGCCGTATCCTAACCCGTTTGCACCCTTTGTAGAGAAGTTTGCACCCCCAACCTAAACTTGTTTGCCCCCCCTCCCTCCTCCCCCCCTATGTGAGAAATTTGCGCACCATCCTTAACATATTTAAGACCTTATCCTAAAATATTATCACCCCACTCTAAAACCATTCCCCCCACCCTACCCGGAGAAGTTTGTGCCCCAACCTCTTCTCGCCCATGCCCCATTCTCTTTCCATTTGCACACCGTAACCCAATACACTCTAAACTCTAGAAATGTTACATCTATTAGTGATGTAGGTTACCAAACCCATACTAAAAATTTGTCTCTGCGCAAAAAGATGGAGGAGCAGCCATAAAATCTTAAACCCGAAACCCTAAACCCTAAAATTGGGTTATCAAATCCACCATTACAGCAATATCAACGCTTCGCATAATTCATTGGCTGCTCACAGTTTGAGAACCTCCATTTCTTACTAGATGTTTTTTTTATATTTTAAAACTCATAATATGAAAGTTATTAGCTTTCAAAGTCAAATTGGAGACGCCAGACAACTCCAAATATTTTGCTACAAGTTTCTATTGACATTGAGATTTTCCATACATATTGAAAATATTACCTTCTTTGAAATGTCAAAAACATTATTGTATTTAGTGTGATTTCTTTCTAAACTCAAGTCAAAAGATTTTCACACATTTCAAGAAAGGGGGAAAAAAACTTCATCTTTTTGACATAAAACCTAGAGGTCTTTATATTTTTCACATTTTATTTTATTTATCAAGAATATGTGGTGAAAAACTTCTTATTGACCGTTTGGATCATCATTTCAAAACATTTTACGTTCCCAAAAAATAAAACATGAAATGGAAATTTTTGAACTCCACACCTTGCACACTTGTTTCAAATATGATACACCCCTTCTTTACCTCTAAGAATTGGTTTACAGGGAAATGAAATCATGCTTAATACAATGGTAAAAGATTTAGACCTTGTCTAGTGCAAATATTTGAAACTAGGTGAAGTCAAAATTTGTTGATCCATTGAACATAGGGAGAAAAATGAACCATTCCCTTGACTTCAAACACTATAATTCATCAATCCATGATGTGAATGTAATGTAATTGGGAAAGAAATGAACATTGCACGCAAAAGAAATGATGAAAATTCACTCAATCAAAAGTGAAGTTGCAAAAGATGTTGACAACATATGTACAATTAAAAATTCCTGCCCCTCTAGCTCGATAGCGCCGAATGAACGTAACGATGCTCAAACGAGAACAACAGGAATCGAACCCGGACCACCGCTACAACACAACCATGTATTTTCCAAACAACCTGGCAATGTCAACAATGTGACGACCAACAAAACCAACCTTCTACTTCTATACAACAAAATACACCCCAAACAATCACTTTACAGTGTACTGGTTCTTGGTTTCTGGTATACAGTGTCCACCCTGAGAGGGGTTAGTAGTCCTATACCACTGTTGTTATGTCCTGTGGGCATATCATCAAGGGTAGGTCGAACGGACACTATATTCATGCCAACCCATAGGGGTCTGGTGTTCTTCTTCTTCTACAATTAAAAAGTGCCACAGGGTTGTCTACTTTAGTGTCTTCATTGGTCAGGCACTCTAGATTGTGAATACATGCCATCTAGAGCGTATGAAGACCATCCGAAACCAAGTAGGTTGATACACTTTCAATTTTGTTCATGAATTTTTAATATTCTTTTATGAAGATGCCCAACAGTAATATAAATCTTTTGTAAACAAGTAGAAATATAATTCTTTTCAAAACAAAAATTTCAAAACAAGTTATGCTATTCTAAGTGCAATTTGCACAACTCTTGATAGCTCCAAAGAATTTTACCATAAACTTCTCTAAATTTTCATTTTTTTTATAAGTATAGGTTTATTATAACTTTGAAATAGCCATAAATAATTTTGTCATTTATGGAAAAGATAGTCACTTCAATCCCAAATTTCCATTTAAAACTATTTCACAACAAATGCAATTTAGCATTGTCTATTCTAGTGGAAAGAATCAAGATAGAAACAAAGATATTTATCTTACTTTACTAAAACCTTGAACAAGGTTCATATAATCACATGCTTACAAAGTTTCATAAACTTTTGACAACATGAAAATTGGACAATTATAGTAATATTTGAAATGAAGAAAGAGTTCATTTTCTTTACTTGGTGGGAAGCCATTACCATGTTTTCCGGTTTGTTGTAGTGTTTCCGCCTCTTTGAAGGATAGTTCAAGGGAGTTTGTTGGTGATGCTCTAACTAGGACCTTACCTAGAGGATGGGGAAAGCTTAGAGGAATTACTGGTCAACTCTTGCGAAACTTGGGGCACTTCTAAAGAGCCTCTCCTAAAGAGCGTTAATTGCCACACATTTCATTGGTGCAAAAAGAGGAAGCATGAAATCCGTCATTTTGTCCATTTAATAAAAAGAAAATTTTCTATTGGAAAGGGAATGGAAATCTTTGCACCTACCGTAGAGATTTTCAAATTTCAAAAATATGAGAAAGATATGATATATGAAAAATTTATAGTGTATTGTTGATACTCAAGACATAGTTGCATTGCAGGATTTTTAAGGACATCTTCTACCTCTCTTCTACTTCTAAATTTTGGTGCACATATGCCTAACATGATCCTTTTCAAGTTAAAACAAAAAAATCACAGCATACGGTGCAAAAATTTGCCATAGAAGGTGGTCAAAGTTTGTTGAAGGTGTTTAGTATGACCTCCAAAAGAGTTGATGTCTCATTTTAAAGGCTAATATCTTTCAATCCGTGCGGTCAAATGTACCAAAATTTTCACCACACACTCTTATTCAACTTGAGTACAAGATCCTACGGTTCAACTTCATTAACAAATATTTTGTATCATTTTGTGTTGAATGTGTTGCAAACGGCAGTTTTGGAGTGTTTTTGAGGGAAAATTGCATTGGGTGTTTAGGAGTTAGCCCTTTAAGGACAATGGTTTAATGTGGTCACTGACAAAATCTACAAGGGTCGTAAATTTTGTTAGTGTAATCTACAATCCTACTTGCAACCAAATTCAACCATCATCCATATAGAATTAAGATCGATTCTGGAGTGAACGTACATGAGAGGAATTGAGAGCCTAATTTAAAACAATCATTCAAATGCGTTTTTTGTACAGCACACATGTATATTCCAATAGGCCACTGAGGAATGATTCTCTTATTGAATCCAAGTGGATGGACAAAGATGGATGGTAAGTCACCCCCTCCTTGTCCCCCGAATAACAAGGTTTTGAAGTTTAAAATTCATAAATCAAAGTTTAGGGTTTAGAATTAGGAGCCTTGGGTTTATTGGTGAATTTTAGGGTTTAGAGGTTAAATGGTTATAAGAACGGGGTTCTAGGAACATACAAAACAAAGAAGTGGGGATGACCCCATCCATCTCCTTGGAGGTTGGGGGCAACAAAGGGTCATTTCACCTTGACCTTCTCAATGTGGATCAATGAATCCATAATCAACTTCCTAAAAGTAATAGAAATGCTACAACTTGCATTTTGAAAGAGTTAAGTAAGATATTCATGTACATTATATGTGGAGATATCTAGGCCATACCATGCAATACCCATGATATGTCTAAACGATATCCTACATGTTCTTGGAGAGCTCATTGGGGTTCTCCTTTCCGGACAGACTAGGTCTATTACTTTAACCCAGTTATTTTCTCACTCTTAATCACCACGGCTCATTCGGACGGGGATAAATATCCCAGAAACTTTCATATGCAGATTTAGCAACTCTGGAAAAATTAGTTCATTCTGTGAACTAAAAGAAACAGACGCGTTTGTCTTACCACCACATAGTTCATGCTGTCAAAGTAAGGCCTGGGTAAACCGTTCCTCTAATCACTCTCCCCAATGGGTACCTGATGAGTTCGACAATCTAAATTATTCTTCAACCGAACACAACAAAGAAGCCACCACGAAGTAACACTCCTTCGCAAACATAAGTGAGTAATAAACAACAATACGATCATCCTTGCGAAATACCAGCTGCCTGGCAAACATCTACAACAGAAATTGAATGATTCTACCCATTGGTTGGAACTGTTCTGTCATCTTTTGAAGGAAATGGTTTTGGCCAGATGATAACGCTTACCATGTTCTATCATCAAACCAGTTCCAAAACTCATAAATGCCAGCTTTAGTCAGGTACTGCAAAACACAGTGCGACAAAACCTCGTTACAAATGTCCGAATTTTTGCTGTCCATAGTTGAGATGCAATAACCCCATAACCCTTTTGAGAGCAAGAACATACCTGGGTGACTCTATAGTTGAAATAAGGATTGAATTCATGAATGATACTCTCATACTTGATGACCTGTTCACAAACGTATACATCACTGTAAACCCTAAAGAGGAAATTACAGGATCGACCTAAACTCCACAATGCGTCAAGCATAGTAGAACATCAAGCATGGTAGAACATCAAGCAAGTGCCCATTGCATGAGCATTACATCCAGTTAAAGTGCAGATTACATGCACATCAACCTGAAGTTCAGCTCGCTGATTTGGTGGAGCAGCAAAGTGCAGATTACATGCACAGCATCGGCTTCTTCAGCTGGGTTAGAAGTATACTCCGACTTCAAAAGCTGTGAACGATCCTCTATTCAGTGTAGCCCTTAATAGTGCTACAAAATGCAAGAACCCTGTAACCTCTCTATGTACGCCTCAATAGAATATTTCATTTCTGCAATCTAGGTCCACATTGTCGAATAGTTTTCACCTCTACAACCATAATAGTATCAATGGAGCCTCTCGCCCAAAATTTGATCACAAACTCTAGGTAGCACAAAACGGAAAAAACTCAAACCCTCCAATCCCTCCTGAAAAAACAAGATCAATCCAACCAGGGCAAGAAACCCTTGGTTGTAGACGGAAACCAGCTCTCACACCTCAGATTCAACTCAAAGACTCTCCATAAGAAACTTTCACCTCTATATCAAACCGGAACGATCTGTCTGTGAGAGAGCACCCGTCGATGTGTTCTGTGAGAGATTCCCAAGTCTTGGAGTTCTGGTCGTCGTCTCAAAAGACCAAGCCCCTCCCCCTGCTGGGAGCTCCTGTGATGTCATTTCTGGAGCCTCCAATCCTACCTGGCTGTCCTACGTGGCTGTTTCAGTTTTTTTATTGTTTTTGGGAGTGACATCCCATATTACAAAGTATTGCCCATAAAAGTTCTTCTCAACCTGTGAAAACCAGGAAAGAAAAATAAATAGATAAGTAAATAAATGAATAATAAGTTTGCAGTCCATTCTGACTGTCGCAATAAGGACACTTACTGAGGAGTCGATTGATGTGGAGGTACAATAAGTTAATAGATACATGAATGGTTACTTGGTTGCGAGGGGAGCGCTGCTATCAACTACTAGATGTTGGTCTCTCATGTACTTTAACCAGGAAGCCCAATAAGTATTCGATGATAATGTGGAGCTACTACCGACAACTACCAAACCACGTCTTGCGCAAGTGAATGCGACGTTCATGCGTCTTGGATCAGTCACGAATCCCAGCCGTCGGTCCTTGTTGCAACGGACTGTGATGAACACGATCACCTGCAAGATTCAGAAGCACTTGTTTTGTAAGAAAATCGCAGACCGCGTTGACTAGATTGGAAGTAGTTGCAAAGAGAAGAATCAAATGGTCATGTCAGATATGTGATTGGTACCTCCTTTTCTCGACCTTGAAAGCCGTCGACAGTTGCAACTTCTACGTTTATGTATTTGCCTGGGTCTTGCTTTTCTAAGATAAGTAACAAGTCTCGTAGCAGTCGAACCTGTGGAATCTCAAGTCGGAACATTATATGTAAGTCAGAATCCTTATGTACCTTTGTGAGATAAAAATAAAAACCTCCTGTACATATTGAAACTATCCCGTGCTGTTAGTCATACTTTCTTGACATACCTTACTAGAAGTTTCTCTGATGATTCATTTGAGGTTTAATAACTATATAGCAATGCATACTTTTGTCCGTGTTAACTAAAAGCTGTCTCGGGACCTTGTGCTTGATAGACTTGCAATTTAATGAGTCTGGTAAAAGCACATCTGAGCGTTGAATTGAGCGTACTTGAGCAGCATACGGAGCAATAACACCAATGTCTCCTCAGATGTCGGGTTCACTAATAGTAGCTCCACGATGTTCATCGCTGCATTTGCTTCTTGACGGTTCCGCCAAGAGAAGCCTTCTGTGGTTGTCTCCTCCTCACCATCCACACAGTCTACGAAGCAGAGGGGTTTCGAAGGGTTGGGCCAGTTCACCCTGTGAAATTACATCGTATCAGCAACCAAAAATTATTCAAAATTTCACCAGTAACAAATTCCAGGACGTCAAATCATAGTTGGACGATTGTATTAGGGAAATATACACACGCTTAAAAACATTACCGCCGTACATGTACTCACGAAAGAGACAGTAACAATACCTACTCCTTGTGCCACTTCATTAGATGTCTGAGTAGATAGATGAAACGGTAGACCACCGCGTGGGACGTCAAAATACATTAAGTTAAAATCTAACTTTTTAAACACAAGATGTTGTAGAAAGTCGAGCAATATACGACCTCGTTAGTTAGACAAGCACAGTACGGAGTGTGTAATTGGTTATATGAATAAGACAGTGATCTCACCCTTTTGGTGCAGGCCTATCAGAAGGTGAAGGCTGAGACACAAGCCGGCCTCCATAAAAAGTGAGAGATGGCCACGCTGCCACTGCGGGATGCATCCTTCAAGTTAATCAAAAATCAACGCATTAGCTCGTCGTTTATGACAGTAAAAAGTAATCAATGATTTCACTTCCCTCTTCTTAAAATATAGACTGAGCATGAGTTTTCAACATTAGACCTCAAAGTTTCAATGGTCTGAGATGTACCTGTATTGAGTATTCAGCAGGTAGGGAGTGACACCGCACTGCTGAATATGCTCAAATAAACTCAAATCCAAACGAGCCTGACCTACCCCATGCGCACCCCACGGAAGAGAAGTTGAGAGCGACCGATGTGGTAGCAAGTATAGTAAATATTATAAAATATTATTGAACCATCCCTTTCTTAAAAGCCTTGCTGCAATTCTCGAAGTAGTTAGGCAAGTCAATATTGATGATTTTTTTTAGGCAGCGACTTCATGGAAAAGTTTGAACAAACACAAACCTCATTAGCTTCTTGCGAGACAACAGTAGGAGGAAGTTGTGCAGGATCTCCGACCAGCACCACGCTGTCCGCCCCGCTTCTCATCAATGGAATTAAACAAGATGGTTCTGTAGCCTGTGAGAGTATTATTACTGTCATAATATTCTGTTTCAATGAGACGAAAGCAATCGAAAAGAATTTCAAATGAAAGAGCAAACCGAAGAAATTGCCACAGAATCCCTATTAGGCCTTCACTCATTACTCACAATCAAAGGTGAGGGCCAACTGAAAAGTAGCTGATTTTTACAGAAAAGTTTTTGAAAAATAGTGAGTGTGGTGAATCCATGTATGGTTGCAACATACTTGCGTAGCTTCATCAATGACACATAGTCGAAACCGCCTATCCTCCAAAACATCGTCCCCAGATCCCACACATGTGGGTGTAATCACATCAGCCCTGCATGACATATCAAAAGGTTATTAAGAATCAAACAAGAGTAGATTCTTCAATAGAAAAACCCTTGAAAAGAAACCGGAAAATCCAACTTTAAGAGAAAAATTATCTCGCTCATAACCACTTCGTACAGGAAACGAAAAATTACTTGTCCAGTATGTCTTTGATAGCCCGGGATTCCAGATCCACAGAATCCTGCCACATGGATGTCGCCTGTTTGGCACTCGAAATACGTTTCTTACTAGAATTCATCTGCCTCGTCTCCTGTCTCTGAAGGATAGCAGCTTGTCTAGATTCCGCAGCTTTGAGCATAAGCGGGTGTTGCAAAAGCTGTACATCAAGTGTGGCATCTCGTAGCATTTCTTTGACCTACAGAAGCCAGCGTACATACAGGCGTTTACTTGTCAAAACTGGCTAGAGAGTTGCAATTGTAAGACCCTGCTCACTAAGGATCATGTATGAAGTAGCTGAACGGAAGAGTGAAAGTGACAAGAACCTTCACAGGTTGACCCACTCGAACTACACCTAAACCTTGATCCAGCAAACCTTCCAAGAGATTATCAACTGCCACATTGCTGCAATGTAGGTTCATCATGCTGAAATATTAAAGATGGTCCCGCAAACTCCTCTGTTCTGTCAGGACAATGAATCGAGGAAATAGATCCCAGAAAAGAGGTTTGAAGTTCCGAGAAGACCCCAGCAGGTAACTAGCAAATCTTGAAGAGGAAAATAATGATGCAAGTTCAGGTCACCACACATACCTATCAGCGCAAGCGAGAACTTGACCTTGCTTGGTTCGACAAAACGCATTAATGAGTCGTACAAGGGTCCGAGTTTTTCCCGTCCCTGGTGGTCCTTGCCAAAGTGTGGTCCTCTGATTGAGAGCTGCTTCAATAGCAATTTTCTGGCTGTTGTTTATTTCATTCCCCATCCCTTGCAAGAAGGCCCTCACACTCCCTTAATGTGCACCAAACATCTTCCCACTTACACGAGTGGGAGGGCTCTTGGCGATACTCAAATATTCCTGATTGATGAAAGTTTCAGGAGGTAAACTCTCCAAACTAGTGCCTTCACCCAATCTGGATTTTGTTTCCTCAACTCCCATGATCAAGCCTCGCACTGCCATGGTTCCCTCTCCAACTGTGACTAATTTTTCTGACTTGGTGGAATTCTTTGAGCCGTTTGAGGAAGCAACAGACGTCATTGGCACAACGAGAGACCCTGTCAAGCCCTGTCGAAGCTCAGGGGAGGCAAAGCAGTCGATTGCTAGCATACACCGTTCATGAGAGACACGGTTAGCTGAAAGATCTAAGCGCCACTTCAACGACACATTAAGGCCCTTCGCCTGGTACGACGGTATTGCTACCTTTAAAAACCTGTCAAACACCATCACATTACACTTCAGTGCCAAACAGGCATTCATTGCTAAACGATTCACCCACGACGAAGGACAAAAAAAAAGACACACAAGAAGGAAAGAGACATATACTACCTGCGAGCTCGCTCCATCACAACCCCCTCTATAACAGTATCCTCGTCATCTAGTGGATTCTTTCTGCTGATCACAACCATATCCCCCTACATCAGAGACACCACGGATCACATTTATATTAATTGCCAAAATGAAATCACTTCGCACTACAAACAAAATGTATAATGAGTCAGCAGGTTACCTGACTAAACTGATGTTGAGAAGGTAAAAGACCACCTCTCTTGAGGACTAGAAAAACAAAACACCAGGTCCCTGTAACACTCACACTGAAAAGGTGAGCTCATGTCCACCCGTGAGAGCTTACAGAAACCAAAAACTCTTCCATCATTACAATACATGTTTCAATACCTATACAAACGGCCATCTGGACGCACCGAGAGATCAAACAGGGCAAATCCTTGATACTTATGGCTCAGGTTTTAAAGATTAGAGACTTAAGACTTCAACAGCATCTGAAATTGTGACAACGATAGGATTTCAAATTACGCGAAAGAATCAAACCCTAGGATAAGAGAGAGGAACATATTACCAACTCCGCAGTGAGAGCGACCGCGAACCGGCTGCGATAAAGCTGCAGCACGTTCCTGCGAAGCTCCTGCTTCTGGCCGCGCTGCCTTGTGGCGCCGTTGGAACGCTCCCTCGCCCGGCACTCCCCTAGAGACCACATAATAGTCTTCCGGGTCTTAAAGGGTTAAGGATTAATTGGCTTTGAGAAGAAAGAAGAGCCCATGTTGTACCATGAATCGTAGCTGCCATTTTCCTCCTTGAGGTCATTGTAGACATTTGGAGCTATTTAAGACTGATTTTGGTTAATTTAATCTGAGAAAAGAGGTCAAAACTCATGATATCTTGGCCTCACTTTACAAATACCTCTAATGTAATTTTGGGAAATAAGATGAGATCTGCAGTTCACTCAAAACTGGAGCCACTTACGGAACAAGTTCCTAAGAGATTTTACACCAAAATGAGCACCATCTAGTCCACTCTTGGGCTGCAATCTCCTCATGGCGAAAAACGATTGCATAATCTCACCACTTTCTTCAGCTAACACACCTCGCCGCACACTGATGGTCCTGTGGAATGGGTGAAGAGAGTCATCCTTGGCTTCAGTGTCAAATTCCTCAGATGAAGCCACAGGGAATAACCTGCAAAAAAGAGGAAAATAAGGGTGTCACAGAGAAAGTACACTGGTTACCATATTTAACCCATTCGGGAACCTATGTACACGCACGTATTTCACTCTGTAAAATGCCAAAAATGTATTGAATTTTCTGCAAAACTTACACCTTTGGATTACAACTTTGGATAAGTCACCATACATGGAGAATACTTTGGGCTCGTGACGTTCAAAGGTTAACCCTAAAACTTCAGAAAGCTCCAATTTTCTACATGTATTATGTTGTATTTAAACATGATAAGGTTGAGATATTGTAGTGATCTCCAAATGAAAGATGTTAGTTGAACAATCTGCAATCATCTTCAATCCAAAGGTGTAAGTCTTGCTAAAAATTCGATACCATTCTGGCTTTCTACAAAGTAAAATATGTGCATGTTTATACTGTCGTTTAAGGTTTAAGACAAGAAACACTGATGGCATTTACTATTTATACAACGAGAACATATTTATCAAGACTCATGTGATACAATATCCATAAACATACCCTCTTAAAAAAACAATGTAGTCAATGGGATAATGAGTAAAGTATACTACTTACTTGATCCAACTGCCGTCTGCTCCAAGGAGCGAGTTGCGTGCTCCCCAGACGAGCTCCCTCACTCGACCTTGCAGAATGGCTCCCGCACACATGGGGCATGGCTCCAAGGTCACATACATGCTCACATCCTGCAGCAAACCACTAGGGTTTAGGGTTTAAGCGTATGCAATCGTCTTATCTACATAGATATAATTTACAGAGAAGTCATAGAATCCAAAATCTCATGAATCGTATCAAGCTAATTTTTTCAATCATGTACCGTGAGCCTCCAGCCGCCCAATTTTGCAGCAGCGCTGCGAATGCAAAGCATCTCCGCATGAGCCGTGGGATCGCCTATTGCCTCCACTCTGCGCCATCAAAACACACTGCACCATCAAAACACACACCAAAACACACAGAATCGTATCAAGCAAAAATTAGCGAATATCATAATCATCTGTAAAATCACCCAAAATTCCAAACAAGCTACGTCTTACTCTTCCTCACCCTAACCACCTTCATGAAAAAAGAGGAAGTATCAGCTTAATTCACAACTCTTATCAATTCAAGAGAACATGCAACAAGGTTTGGGGTTTAGGGGTTTAGGTTTAGTTTACTGGTTATGGAAGCGGACGATGATCTTGCCCTTGTGCACAAGCACAGCGCCGACCGGGACCTCGCCCTTCGCTGCGCCCTTCCTGGCCTCCGCCAACGCTTCTCGCATGAACCCTACATCATCCGCATCCGAGTACAACCTCTCTGGAACCTTCGCCACAAACTGCTTCCTTCTCCTCCTCCTGCGTTGACGCCCTAACAAACTCGCATCATCCTCGAGAATAGTCTTCTCCGTCTCCACATTGAGGGATCTAGAGGTGCAGTCATCATTCTGATGAGCACTGACCCTGATCCTAAACGCTAGTTTTTGATGGGGATGTGGTCTGAAGGTGCGTAGCAACAGGGAGAAGGATGTGGAGAAGGTGGTGCGAGTGAGAATGGATGCGTCCATCTTTGAACCTGTAATCAAACAGGAGCTAAACCCCAAACCCTAAACCTAGGTCGACAACCCAATCAGAATCTGGAGAATTCGAAACTGCCATTGGGAAACCAGTCTAGCAGCTACAACAAGATGTAGCAGCTACCTCCAACCCTAAACCCTAAATTTAGGATACCAAACCCAAATGGAAAAACTGTCTCTCTAAAAATCACGGCGAGGCTGCTGTCGCGGGGTCAACTGCCCTCCGAAACCAAACGATGAAATGGCGCATAGGGTGCTGCCACCGAAGGAAAACCGATTCTGTACTGCTTACTGCGAAACCTAACTCTCCTGCTTCATAAAAGCTGACACAAACGTGTGACACTGCGTTCAGTAAGAGTGGAGGCCACAAAGCAGAACTTACACTAGTGTCCTTGTCCTCCACGGCTCCTCCCTCCCAGTAGATTCCGATAACTCAGAGCCGCTTCTCCGATCAACCTGCACATTATCGGATCATCCGCTGCGCTATCAACCTCATAACAACAACGGCTCCTCACATTCATAGTCCGACGAGAAAACCTGGTCCAGCAGCCATAATTCTCATGCTCACGTCTACAAACCCTAGCGCTCGGTGTCTCTCTCCACCATCGCTGTCTCTGTCGCGTCTGGATAAATTGTGCGACAGAGACTATCAATGCAGCATACTTGTTCGTAGCCACTCGTGCAAGCTTCTTCGCAAACTCAAGCTGTGGTGCGTCGTATTGGTGTCATGACACGGTACGGGCGCCGCAGTATCACACGAGTATCAGACCGGTATCCCCGTGGCATCAATTGAAACCATGGCCATGGATGTTCTCGCTTCTTGAACACAACGAGTTTGTGTGCGCACAAGAACTGAATATAGTTTACTAATCGAGGTAGAGACAGCAACGATTGTGAGTGATGAAGAAATATTTTGACAATGACTGCTATACTTGGAGGTTACGTGGCCAAGATATGTTATCGTCATTGAATGTTGCATGGGTGATACATGTTAACCCAGTTTTGCTTCCATGAGTAATTGTGAAAAATATCACCAGTAAAATTGATATTTAGTGTTAACCATACTTAGTGTTTCATGAACTATGAGTTCTTGGTGAGTTTTTTTTCACTAAGAGCACAACTTTCAATGTTATTTGAAGAGGGGATCATTGTAATCATAGTTGGAAAAAATAATCATCAAGAGTAAAAACTTATAGCAGATTCAAATCAATTAGTGCGGTTAACACTTAATATCAATCTTAGTGTACCATCTACACTAAACTTTGAATATAGTGTAGACCTTCCTATTTCAAAATATCTATACTAATTGGAAAATTACATGCAATCGTTGACTGACACACACTTGCTTGAGAACAAATACCCAATTAGAACTTGACATGCAAGTGCTTTGATGAAAACTAGTGTGGTTGATCTATATCAATAATAAATCCACACTATATTCAGTGTTTAGTGGAGTATACCAAAGTTCCGTAACAAACTCTCAATGTACTTTGGTACAGTTGTGAGTATTTTTATTGGTTGGTCATCTCATACCAAGCAATTGAGGATAATGTCAAAAAAGAAAATAACAAATATTTTTTTTGTTGAGTGCTACTACTTTCAACTTTATATTAATGAGACTTCTTAAGGCAATATACGACCATGAATAAAACAATAGCTAGTTAAATCAGCAAATTTGATTGATCTAATTTTACAATAACATTCTGATTCTTACATGGCTTAACCCCCAAATGCCCAAAGTCCCCTCGGGAGACATTTTGAGTTTGGGTACGGTACCACCGTCCACATTCTCAATTGTAGGCATTATTTTTTGAGATTTTTTATTGAATGGGAATTTTTTAAATAGCTTTGCTTAGACACAAATTTTGTAAAATTCCAACTTATGGTTCAAAATTTACAATCTATTTTCACTTACATATACAAGCAATGCAATATTTTGGTGTGACATATCTCAAATACCATTGCAAAACTTTAATAACTTCTAAATTCAATAGAAATTTGAGTTTTTGTCCATTCAAAATAAAGAAATATTCCTCTAGGCTCTTGGAAAAGGAATGGAAATCTTTGCATCTACCGTACATAGTTATGAATTTCAAAAATATGAAAAGGATATGATATATGCACAACTCAAAGTGCATTGTTGATTCACAACACATAGTTGTCTTCGAGGATTTTTAAGGGCATCTTCTACCCCTCTTCTACTTCTAGGATTTGGTGCACATGTGCCTAACATGATCCCTTTCAATTCAAAATAATAAATTTACGGTCCATAGTCCAAAACGTTGCCATAGAATGTGGCCAAAGTTTGTTGAAGGTATTAAGTATGACCTCAAAAAGAGTTTATGCCATGCTTCAAAGGATGAAATATTTTGATTTGTGCGGTCAAACATACCAAAATTTTCACCACATATTCTTATACAAATTTAATATAAGATCTTATGGTTAAATTTTAAGAAATAAAAACCATTTTTTTTCAATTTGTGTTGAATGTGCTGAAAATGTCAGTTTTGCACTGTTTTTGAGGAAAAATTGCCTTGGGCGTACAAGATTAAACAATACTTCGACTATCCCTACCAATGACATACAAGTATTATGAATTTTGAGAAAATACCAGTGATCATTGGTGAATATTGTTGTGATATTGTACCATACACATGTTGTAACTTGAGGGGATATTTTGATCAACAGAGATTGCAATATGTATAAATAAAATTGTAAAAAGACCTGCACATACCTTTGGAAAATAAAATTTTGACCAATGAAAAATACCTCATTTCAAAGGAAATTAATTACCAGTTGATACTGATCTTCTCACAAGCCCCACGTCCATTAGGTTGTAAATAATCAAACAAGTTTGATCCTAATTGAAAACTTTTCAAATACATGTTTACACTTGGGTTGTCTTCATAGGCAGACAAGGCCCTTTAGTTGACGAACATGACAGACGTGCCTCTCTCTAATTTTTATCAGGTTTTTCTGAACATATCCTCCAAAAGTTTGCAAATATGTTGGTTAAAATCGGAATCAAGGGAGGCTTTGAAAGAAGTAAAAATCAGTGAGTTACCGCTCAAGTCCCGGGGGGGAGAGTGTTGTTGCAGAACAGATTGACAGTGACTGTATTGGCAAAACCCTGAACCCTGAGACCCCTTGCCAAGCCATCATTACAGTTTTCCTGAAAGTCTGAGTTTTAAAGGGTGGCTACCTTGTGTCAACCAAAAAGCTCGGTGCAGCACCCTTTAAGGACCTTGTGTCTTTCTCTATTCACCAAAGCAGGGTGAGATGATTTAAATATGGCAATAGAGTTTTCCTGAAAGTACTCAGGGTTTAAACCCTGACTGTCACCCCAAAGCACCCCAAAACGCTGATAGGGGTTGTACACATGAAAGTCCACTTGTTTTTGAGAAACATGGTGGTTTGGTTAACTTTGGGGTTTATTCCATAAATTATGGTCCTTTGTCAGCCAACCAACATGTTACAGGGTTAATCATCTAGGCACAATCACCATCCAAATATAGATGCAAGGTGGCATTGGTGACTCCAAATTACTAATTTAGTTACATTAGCTTGTTCCATGCACGTGGCCCAAAAAATATGGAGGGTGAGAGGTTTCACCCTGCA
This sequence comes from Bryoerythrophyllum caledonicum, assembly GCA_963971425.1. Lineage (NCBI taxonomy): Eukaryota > Viridiplantae > Streptophyta > Bryopsida > Pottiales > Pottiaceae > Bryoerythrophyllum > Bryoerythrophyllum caledonicum. Next base: position 5,583,800 of record OZ020514.1, read on the forward strand.
AATATTAGAGTTTTCCTGAAAGTCTGAGTTTTAAAGGGTGGCTACCTTGTGTCAGCCAAAAAGACCCGGTGCAACACCCTTTAACCCCTAAGGTACTATGACAGTTTTACACCAAAAACACTTCAAACTAAATGGATTCTAGTGCAATGAATAAAGAAGGTAGCAAAAACTTTTATTTTTAGTTCTGACCGTAGGATCTCAATAAAGGCTTATTAAATAATACATGTACAAAATTTCATAAACTATGACCGCACGGATTGAAAGATTATAGTGTTTGAAGTCAAGCAAATGGTTCATTTTCTTCCATGCGTCTAGTGGATCAGCAGACTTTGACTTCAGCTGGTGTCAAAAATTTCACTTCACAAGGTCTAAATCTATAACCATCTTGTTAAGCATGATATTAGCTCCTTACACACCAATATTTAGAGGTAGAGACGGGGTGTAGCATCTTCAAAACAAGTGTGCAAGGAGTGGAGGCTCGAAATTTGTTAATTCACACTTTATTTTTTCTTGAACTTAATATGTTTTCGATTGATAATCCGAATGGTTAATAAGAAGGTTTACATTACATATTGTTGTGGAGAAATTAAAAAGTGAAAAATATGAAGATACCTAGGTTTTATGTGGAAAAGAAGAAGTTTCTTTGGTACCTTGCCCGACAATGAGTGACAATGTGTGAAAATGTTTGACTTGGGTTGGTATGCTATTTTCCACAAAAGACAAGAACTTTTTTTTGACAATATGAAGGGAAATAATATTACTTGCGAGTACTGAAAATCTCACTTTCAATAGAGTGTCCTATCAAAAGTTTATGGAGGTGCCCGAGGTGCCCGCCCTCCCCATTTAAAATTCAAAACCCTATAACTTTTTCATCAAATGTCGAATTTAGGAAAAAATTGTTTTCCCACTAAGGTCTTGGTAATGTCTTTCTATGGTAAAAATTTCAAAGAAGAATGTTGGAAATTGACACCATAGGAACCTGACCGAACTTTCAAAAAGCCCATTTTTGACACTTGGTACCTTAGGGGTTAAGGACCTTGTGTCTATCTCTATTCACCAAAGTAGGGTGAGATTTAAATATGGCAAAATTTACAGGGTGAAAGCTCTCACCCTCCATATTTTAGGGCAAGGAGAATTGGCCCCCTCAATCGTCCTCCCATGGATGGAAGTGAGGGATGATGGCTGCATTTTCTCATCACAACCTTAATCCATGAGCCTCTAACCATGGTTAAGTTCGGTCAAACCCTCTAGTTGAGCATGTGAGGTAGGTGGACATGGTCTCCCTTGTCTTTTAGTGAAGCACTTAATATAGGGCGCCACTTTATTCATCCTCTCCACATGATGGACCTAATTTTAAATACAAGCTTGAAATAAGGACACGTGTCATTCCTTGGAGAACTACCCTTTCCATATTTGCAAGAAAAATGTAGTGGACATAATTTGAAATCTAAATAAGACCCTACCCCCTTATTTCCCACTTGCACATTTCAAATTGATAGTACCATCAAATATTCCGTAATTAGAAAATATTTTGCAAACCAATCAACAACAAGGATGGATTAGGGTTTAGAATGCAAAGCCATATCCTTAGAAACACACTAGTTGTATTTTCATTTGGGAATTGCAAAGTTGAGTGCAAAGTGACCATTCTATGAGGTATGTATTCTTCTCTTGATTTTTTAAATTTTTTTAAAATTTTTGATCTTATGTTTAACATATACATTCCATTATTAACAAATTCTTGTGAATTCCATGTTGTTTTAAACATTCATTTTCATTTCATGTTCTTTAATGTAAGAGATGTTAGAAGCATTGCATTTATTGAATTTCATTGATAATATTAAAAAGACAATCCCCATTCATGATGGGTATTGTCGATGATAGCTCCCTCTAGATGTATGTGATGGGTATTTTTGGGCTACCCCTTCTCTCTTCTCAAACATGGATAGTTCCTTATCACAAAGGGGTCATCGCGATGGTTATTGTCCATGATTATATGATTTTGTTTTAGTGATGGGTATTGTCGATGATAGCTCCCTCTAGATGTATGTGATGGGTATTTTTGGGCTACCTTTTCTCTCTTCTCAAACAGGGATAGTTCCTTATCACAAAGGGGTCATCGCGATGGTTATTGTCCATGATTATATGATTTTATTTTAGTGATGGGTATTGTCGATGATAGCTCCCTCTAGATGTATGTGATGGATATTTTTGGGCTACCCCTTCTCTCTTCTCAAACATGGATAGTTCCTTATCACAAAGGGGTCATCGCAATGGTTATTGTCCATGATTATATGATTTTGTTTTAGTGATGGGTATTGTGGATGATAGCTTCTTCTAGATGTATGTGATGGGTATTTTTGGGCTACCCCTTCTCTCTTCTCACACAGGTATAGTTCCTTGTCACAAAGAGGTCATCGCAATGGTTATTGTCCATGATTATATAAATTGTTTTAGGGATGGGTATTGTCCACAATAATCTTAAGTCAAATCTATGATGGGTATTGCCAATGATAGCTCCCTCTAGATGTGTGCGATGGGTACCATTGGCTTCCTCCTTCTCTTTTCTCAACCAAGGGATAGTTCCTTCTCACAAAAGGATCATCGCGATGGTTATTTCCCACGATTATATAATTTTCTTTTAGCGATGAATATTGCATGGTCGGGCCAATCTTTTCATCTTAGTCCAAGTTTTAGGTCTCCCCATACAAGACATATCATGATAGGTATTGCCGGTGATGTTTTAGTGTTCAACTATGATGGATATTGTTTGCTTGGATCTTGTAACATTCATGTGACTAAAGATATTTCCCTCTCCCGTATGAGACACCGTGATTGTTATTCCTCATGATCTTGTGTACAATCATACCGAGATGGTTATTGTAGATGATAGCTCACTTTCCTTACATGTGATGGATATTATAAACTAGAGTCATGTATACTCTCTAACCATATCCATTTGTTCGTCGTTCCAAGAAAAGCATAATAGACCACATAATTTATTCTTTTTAAAATTGTAATAATAAAAATTCAAACCTATTTGTAATTGAAGTCATTCCTTACAACTATTGATAGATGTTATGTCTTTGAACAACATTGTTATGGATATTGTCATTAAATTCTTTGTCCAAACACTTGTATGATGCTTTTTTTGATAGTAATGTTGTGCATTTCTTGAAATTTAGACTAATACATCCAATTTGGTTGAATTTGTTCTTCATGTATATAGGGGACAATATGGGGAACAAAAAAAAGACGGTCACTGTCCAAACCCCTTTGATAGGGCCGATTCCTTTCCAAGCTATTGCTTGGAATGGTGGAGAGAGGCATGGATTTGGATACACAACAACTGTATTGAAGGCATACATTCCTTATGACAGGGTAGGCGACTTCATTAATGGACAAACCATGGAGGATGGGACACCAGTGGATTGGATTATTTATGACACCAAAAAGGGTGAAGAAAAGAAGAGGGTTCAGGTGGATTCTTTCATTACCCATGTTTATTATAATTGTGCATTTGGTCCAGACAACCATATGAATGATTCTCATCATCCACATTCCAAGAAGCGTGGATGCATTGTTAGGTTTTCTGTGAAGCAATTGCGTTTATATCCAGATGTGGTAGAATTGGCATATTATCATATTGACCACACAAGGGAAGATGGGACACCGGCTCATGGAGTAGAAGACCTGCATTCAATGGGAAGAAAAACTAGATATTAACCAAGAATGTCAAAGGAGCTCAAGAAGTGGATCATCCATCGTCTGAGTGAAGGATTTACATCGAAGCAAGTTTATGAAGAGCACAAGCGCAATTGGATTGAGAGGAAGAAGGCAAAAATCAAGAAACTACGTGATGATTTTGTAGAGCTTCGAGATATTGCGTATTATGAGAAAATGATGAAGATAGGGGTGTGGCGTCGAGATCCAAATGATTTTGAGAGTGTTAAGATGTGGGTAAAGGAAGAACCCTAAAACGTCTTCATGTGGCATGAGAAGGATGATGTCACGGACTTACCATTTATTTTGGGTATCCAAACTCCTTGGCAGAAGGAAATGAAGCTCAAATTTGGTCATAATGGAGCCATAGCAATGGATGCTACTTTTGGTACAAACTTGCCCAAATATCCTTTGTTTTCTTTGCTTGTCTTTGATGATTGGAGGAACAGTATACCTGTGGCTTTGATCCTCACTAGCCGCCAAAAAGAAGAGGACCTTGTGATGTGGTTGGAACCTCTGAGGAGACATCTAGAGAAAGACATGCCGGATTTCCTACCATCATGTTTTATAGTTGATGAAGCTGACTATCAGTGGAGGGCATTGAAGCGAGCTTGGCCTGAGGTTGAAGTCCTCATCTACCTTTGTTGTTTCCATATTCTAAAGAATTGGAAAAATCATATTTGGACCAAGGTACCCAACATTGGTATGTTGAGAGCCCTTGTGTACAAAATATTGCATTCCTTTTTATATACTTCTATAAACTACAAGGAGTCCGAGAAGGATTTTTTGGTAAGGGTGCGGAAAATGAGTGAAGGAATGTTTCAATTCTTATACATTCCATAGTTTGAGAACTATTTCAAAAAGTATTATGATCATCAAGGTAGGAAGATCACAATCTAATACTTTATTCCTCATTGATTTTTATATTAATAGGATGAAATATTACGTGTGATTAATTGTTTAAGATTTATTTTCTTTGTATATGCTTATCTCTTATGTCATACCTTGAAACCATTATGCTTTGTGGCAATAGCATTCATATGACTTTAATTTTTTTATTTGCTCCAGAGATGTACCTTGTAGGCCATTGGCGAAATCCGCATTCAAACCAAGACACTCAAGCCAGCATTGGATCATATCATGGAGCTTTGAAGCGTTGGATGAAGATTGACAACCATCAACTCCGCGGAAGAAGAGTGGATTCACTTGCTTGGCGTCTGACTAGTCCTATTAATACACATTACATGTATGTGGAGAATAGGAAACTCCATGGATTTGTGCTAAACAAATTTGTGGAGAAGATTGTTGAAGAGGGAATTGCAAAAGCAAAAATAATTCCTATGGAGCACATCCGTTCTCATCCTTATGAAGATCAAGGATGGCAAGTTCAATCTCAAAATATAGAAGATTGTTGGTATGATATTCCAGATCCTTATACGCAATATGCTTCATGCTCTAGTGAGTGGGCAATTCGTGGGAATTTTTGTAAACACCAGCTCGCTTTGATCAAGTCGACGGCAGACGTATCTTGAATGATCATGTTGGAGTTTCTAGGCACCTATTATGGTTCTCTACGTGGGGGATTGGAAGCAATGTTCGAGCACGTTGTTCCACTTGACCCCTTTGAAGACTTTGATGTTGATACCAATGAAGAGCACAAAGATGTTGATGACAACAATGATGACCATGGTAGAGGAATTTACATGAAGGATGGAAATGATGCTCAAGATAGTGAAGAAGTAGCTTCATCTTCAATAGCTCCAACACATGCCCGAAATGATCAAATAATTGATGGATCTTTGGAAATTATTGACAAGCTAGTATGGGAGGCTAAAGAAGAAGCTATTGGAGGAGGGTTGGAGTTAGTTCAACACATGCAAGTCATGCAAGCTAGGGTATTGACAGATGTAAGGCACATCCGGGCTTTACAAAATACAAATAGTCTACATCCTCAAACTAGCTTTCAAGTAGTAGAGGACGGATTTGGCATGTCAATTGTGAGGACCCCGGATTTTCGAGAGAAGGTAATGAGTGCGATGGGCAAGAGGAAACGTAGTGTTCTACGAGCCACTCGTGAGGGATAGTGATTACTTGTTTGTAGTTGTCTTTTTTTCATATGGATTTTGTATTCTATGTTTTTTCATCCGTTGTCCAATATTTCAATCAATAGTCATGGTTCTGTTAAAGAAATATATATATACATGTTTGCAAAGCCACTACGAAACATACTTAATGTCTATGGTAATTATTATGCACCATATAATATGGTATACAACAAAATTAGGAGAATACCGTAGGTGAACCTCTAGTCCGGCATAAATAAATTAGAAAAGCCCATGCCGAATTAAGTGGAAAATGTTTTTTTGAAAATGCCGAAATTGTAAAAATTGGATATTTACAGATTTTGGCACATGTAGAGACATCAAAGGGGATTAAGGCTTGGAAAAGTCTTCATCCATGGCAATCATGCACAAGTACTTGAGTTTGGAATCCCAAGGTCTTGAGTTCAATTCCCATAGGTGCCAAAACAGGCCAAATATAGAAGTATTCGATTTCTTGCCGAAAATAACATTATTGTAATTTTGAATGCCGAATGTCATTTTTTCACTTTAATTAATTATTCGGCATTAAGGTGCCGAACTAGAGGTTCACCTACGATATGAAGTTTATTTGATGTTTAAAAAAATGATATTATTAAGGACTTATTAAGGCTATTAGTTTTCTTTGTCCATGTATATTGTTCGTTTCTCATTCTTAACCATAAGTTTTAAAAAAAAATTTACTCATATGATTAACGTTTCTCTATTTTTTATTATACATAGGCATTTGGATTTTATTCTATATTTATAAAATTTATCACCACAATTCATAAAATTTATAATGAAACAAAATACTAGTACTGTATATATTGCATGTGTATGGTATAATTGGAAATATAGGTACCTTATAATATGGATATGAACCGACAATGGCTATTTTCCAAGTCCCCATTGGTAACCAGTGATAATTGCATCCAAGAATGTGGCCGTGGCGATGGGTATTGTTCGTGATATTTCAAGATGATACCTTACGATGGGTAGTGAAATGTGGCGATAGGAATTGTCTATGACCCCATAGAAGACCATGGATACTTGCATCCAAAGATGTAGCAATGGCGATGGGTATTGTCTATGATATTTCAAGATGATATTTGATGATGGATATTGAAATTTGACGATGGGAATTATGTGAATTCCTATTGAAGACCAGAGATATTTGCATCGAAAGATGTGGCCATGGCGATGGGTATTGTCCATGATATTTCAAGATGATATTTCACGATGGGTATCGAAATGTGGCGATGGGAATTATCAAAGTCTCCACAAAAAAACCATAGATACTTGCCCATGAAATTGTAACCACGGCGATGACTATTGCTTATTATATTTGAATATGATACTTTATAATGGATTTTGAAGGAAGACAAGAAATTATATGAGATTTTATATTTCGAATACAAACATATTAACATGAACAAAATAATATGTCAATGAGTTATGGTATAAGTCTACAGGACCTAATCATTGGGAATCTACAAGAAGTTAATTCAACAACAAACACAAATAAAAAGTCGCAAATGAGTTTGTACAACATAATGTAAGCATAAAATGTACCTTGCAATTTAAGTGTTAAGAAGAAGATAGTTTCGATGTATGCATAACAACATCTTTTAAATGCAACCATCTTGCAAAGAAAAAAAGAAAATAACTTGGTCTATTCACTCATCATCTTCTACTATAAGAAAACCGTGTTTTTTGTCATGTCTTCAGCGATGTCTCAAAAAATGCAAAGACATCTACGGTCATGTCTTGCAAGCGCGAAGACATCTTAGACAAGGTGGATGTCTAAGAAGACATCTGGGAAGACACGGAAGACATCTCTGTGTCTAAGACGTCTAGAGGTAATTTTGGGAGGGTAAAGTCTATGCCACGTGGGAGCCACGTCAGAGACACATCAGCGCCAAGTGAACGGGCAGTGCCACATGGCAATGAATTTCATCCTTATGTGGACTTTTCCGTGGTCCCACATACAATGACGTGGCGGCGCCAAAATTTGACATGGCACATGGGAAAATCTGATGTGGCATGACGTGGCAGGCGGGAAATCCAACGTGGACCCGGAAAAATGACGTGGCATGCCACGTCAGCATCGTTTTGGGGGTTTTTATACTCAAAATATGTTCCTGATAGACATCCCAGATGTTTGGGCCGACATCCACAATGTCTTCAAGGATGTCTCAAGTGATGTCTTCTGAACTAAAGTAGCATCTACCGAGACATTGCTTGAGACATGGTACTGCTCCAGTGATGTAGTGGAGGATGTTTTAGAGGATGTCTTAGGGGATGTTTGGGAGGATGTTCGTGAGGATGTTCAAGATGATGTTTGCTATGTTGTTTGAGAAGATGTTTGCGAAGATGCTGGAGATGATGTTTGCTATGACGTTTCAAAAGATGTTCAAGAAGATGCTACAGATGATGTTTGATATGGGGTTTGAGAAGATGTTCGAGAGGACGTGATTGCACAAACGTCCTAGAAAACATCTGTGACGATTTGTATAGGATGTCTTACAAGACATCTACAACTATATGTAGGCGTCTTTTGAAGCATGCTCCACTCACCATTCAAACATCCACTGTGACATCGGAATGTCTTCCCTTCTTGTTCTAGACATCTTCCAATACATCTCACATAACATTCAGAGACATATATAGACATCGTAGTACCCAATGTTCAAAATGTCTACAATATTGATGGCTGCTTGTCAAGAGTAAGTATTTTCATTGCATACTCAAAACACGAGGTGACATTACAAATTAGTTGTTATAACAATATTGTTTGTAACCTAATAAAAAAATTACATCAAAAAAATACTTCTATCTACATCAGCGATGTACTACGTTCCCACAACTTCAAATTGCTCCTCTGTCATCACTGGTTGTCGCTACTCCCATATGGTCGTGCGCATGTCCAACACTGCACATGTTCAACAAGCCAACAACCCATACAATTAAACAAGGGTTTAACATAAGAAGAAAATTGCTATAAATCCTGTTAGCAGGACGACCTATATGTGCATGGTTAACTTTTTAACGCCAAAAAACCGTTAGTCTTAATCTCACCACTATGTGAACGTTCCACATGTCCCTCAAAGTAGAATACAAGTTGCTATATGTGACAAGATGTCTTCTGGGATGTTCTAATAGACATCTCAGACGCTCATGGAAATGTTGACGCGTTTGACTGGACGTCTTCGTAGACGTCTTCAAAGACGTCTTTGAAAATGTCTTCAAGATTTCCCGTGTTGTTCATACGTTATGCAGTGGCTCACTTGAGCCTCATTCGGGCCAGCATTATATTGTGCAATCACTCACCTACTTGCACGCCTCTTTCTTTATTTCTGCTTTGCTCCCTCTACACTCTAAACTCTAACACTCTCAAACTCTAAAACTTTAACATCTAAACCACACACTCTAAAACTCTAAAACTCTAACCTCTACACTCTAAACTCTAACATCCTAACTTGTAAACTCAGTCTACACTCTAAAACTCTAACCTCTACATTCTAAACTCAAACTACTTAGAGAAATGAAGGCCAAAGTGAGCTTTGTGTAGCCTCAAATTCTACTTAAAGGTCTCATGACCTAACTATGGCTGTAGCTGCTAACCCTAGCCGCCTTTGTTCATTTAGTGAACTCGATGAAATTCATCCTAGTTGATGGTTATGAATGTCATTATAGACATCTTTATGGACGTCATCTTAGACATCTTCATGGACGTCATCTTAGACATCCGCCTAGACATTTTATGACGTGTCAGCTCGTCCGACGTGGAGTTTTCCTTGCCATGTAGATAAGGAGCTGTAAATTATTAAGTGAACAATATGTCCACGTGTTTATTCAATTATCAATATCGGAAAATTGACTTTTATTATAAAATGCTATTTTCTACAGCATTTCTATTTTAATAATTTAATAATATTTAAATATATATATCTTAATATTTTAATAATTTTAATTGAATATAAACAATTTATTAATTCAAATATAATAATTTGTTATTACATATTATTAATTTATTCAGAAATATATATATTCAATAATTTTAAATTCAAAATTTTAATTTTTAATATTATTTTTTAAAATGGACCAATGACAACTACTAAAAATAGAATATTCATATCAAAAAATTAATATTTCGAATTTATAAGGAATTCAAAATACTTTTTTAATGAACAAAAAAAGAAACAATATTTTATTGGATGAAGACTTTTCCTTTGCTCATGCAAACCGCTGCCCATTATGCTAATTTTCTACATTTGGGCTGCATTTTACCCCGCATACCAGTGACTTTCAGACATTTACCCTCGGTCAAACCGGATTCCCTTGCCAACGTGGCACTTTGATGTCTCCGGGAATGTCTGCAAAGACATCCGCAAAGACATCCACGTCTCTGTAGACATCTTCGCGTCCTCTTGAAGACACGGCTCTCTTCATGCCACCGAAGTTGCTACAGTACCCAAAAGACGCAGAAGACATACTCATGTCTAGCTAGACATCCTGCTCTGTCTTGAAGACATCACCGAAGTGATTCTACGTCTGCAGAAGACATCACCGAAAACGGGGTTTTCTTATAGTGTTCATCACCACCATTACCACTCCCACTATCACTATCATTAAAACCATCACTTTCATTAGAACCATCACTCCCACTTTCACTGTATTCTTCAATCTCATTGACCTCCTCTACCTCTTCATTGTCTTCACAAATATCCTCCGTATCAGCTATGGGATGAGTAACTCTATAAACCTCACATGCAACTTCAATCCGATCCATATGAGTTGCATTTTGCATAGCATAGATGTCTTTGCACAATCCCACATACCTTGCAATCCATCTATCTTTCCCCTGTTTCAGCCTGTGCCAAAAAAATACATTTACATATAAATTAGTATCACGAACTCTTTGAACAACAAACATAGCAATTTGATATGTAAAAAATGAAAATAGAATGCAAGGAAATGACTTACGCAAGTAGTAAGACTTTGTGGTGATGCCAATCCATAACCTCTTTCACCAATCCCTTACGAAAGCACTGATTGTCTTTCCACTTCAAATCCTTAAAGAGACCCTTCATCTCCTCAGTGACCCTCTTCAACTTCTTTGGAGCAGTAAGCACCAAATTTGTAAATTCATCACAATCATGAAGATCATCATATTTTGTGGAATCAAGAATACCTTCACCAAAGTCGGAAACTCCAAAGAGCTCCATAGTTCTTCCTTTTAAAAGTGTAACCACAACAGGACAAGTCTTCTTGTCTTGGGTCTCCAGCAATGCCTTCTTCTCAAATTTCACCCACTCCTCTTCAACTCTTCTGGTCCACTGGTCAATCTTCTTGTAGAGGTCCAAGCGAGCTCTCTTGAAAGGAGACCCTAAAACCTTCAAATTCATTTTTTTGGAATTCACAGGCTTTCTTTTCTTACCTCCAGTAGTTGTTGATGAAGAGGCCGTTCTATTCTTCTTAGGCAATGTCTTTCCATGTGCTTTCCTACGATGATCAGACAAGTGATGGCGATATGCATTCGGGCCAAACATGCAAATCTTCCCCGAAATATTTTTTTGAATCAAACACTCATAGGGCTTTTTTTCCCTTTGTACCTTTCTCCAATCAATGTCTTCTGTGGCATACTCAACATCTTCACACGTATGAAATAGTGGTAGTCTCTGCCATACCTAAGGAACAATACAAGAAGTTAGAAAATATATGCTATAGAGGCCAACATACATTATGAAAGACACAAAGAAATAAACATAAATCTAAATAGGAAAACCAACTATTGTCAATAAGAAATAGAAATTTGAAGAGAATTTCAAATGAAGACCAATTACAATTGTAATGAAATTTGTTATTATTATAAATAAATAATAAAGGTAAAGTACATGAACTGAGGTAAAAGGAAGAGCTGCTACACAAACTGAAGTAGGACGAGGACAAGCTGTTACGAGAAGAAGAGCTGAAAAGTTTGCAAATATGGAAAACATTAGTGAATGGTGATGAAAGAAAGAATTTTAGAAATAAACATTAAAAAATGAGGTGACTAGGGGTACCTAAACTGAAGTAGGAGGAAGAGGAGCTGCTACGCAAGGAAGAACTGATAAACCTGCAGAAATTGAAAATAGTTAGTGAATGATTTTGAAAGAAAGAATTTTAGAAATAAACAAAAAAGGATGAGGTGACGAGGGGTATCTGAACTGAAATAGCGGGAAGAGAAGCTGCTACGCGAGGAGCTAATAAACTTGCAGAAATGAAAACAATTAGTGAATCATAATGAAAGACATCATTTTAGAAATTAAAAAAAAATGAGGTGTCGAGGGGTACCTGAACTGAAGTAAGAGGAAGAGGAGCTACTATGCAAGGAGGAGCTAATAAACCTGCAGAAATTGAAAACAATTAGTGAATAATAATAAAAGAAAGAATTTTAGAAATAAACAAAGAAGGATGAGGTGACGAGGGGTACCTAAACTGAATTAGGAGGAAGAGGAGCTGGTACGCAAGGAGGAGCTGATAAACCTGCAGAAATTGAAAACAATTAGTGAATGATAATGAAGACAGAATTTTAGAAATAAACAAAAAAGAATGCGGTGACGAGAAAGTACATGAATTGATGTAGGAGGAGGAGCCGCTATGCGAGGAGGAGCTGATAAACCTGCAGATATGGAAAACAATTAGTGAATGGTGATGAAAGACAAAATTTAAGAAATAAAAAAAAATTGGTGAAGAGATAGTACCTGAACTGAAGTAGAAGGAGGAAGAGTTGCTACGGAAGGAGGAGCTGCTGAAGCTGCAAAAATGGAGAACAATTAATCAATGGTGATGCAAAAAATAAATTTACAAAAAAAAGAAAAAAAAGAATTAGGTGAGAGGAAGTATCTGAACCGAAGTAGAAGGAGGACGAGCTGCTACACAAGCTGCCACAGGAAGAGAAACTGCTATGAGAAGTATGCTTGCACGGTTTCCGCACTTCCACATTTGAATTGGGATAGTGACCAACACCTATAGAGTTCCCCACACAAGATTAAGAGACCCATACGACAAAGCAAAGCCATCAGCTCCCCCCTTTCTGTTACAACAGAAACGACACCTTCCCCTATCACCATCGAGTCCAGAGAGCACAAAATTCTCCAAGCTATAGTACTTGTCACTTGCCCCCATCAACTCACATCAATCAGGGATAGATTGCAACCAACTGATCACTAATTACAAGCAGTCACCACCTACTCCACCAACATTGCAGATCTACTCAAACCAAGGGTAGGCTTACTAACACGAAATTGACTTCTGATGCATAAGCCTGTGAGCACTATATCGCACACAACACTACAAAACTTGCAACATCAAAGCGGTGAAACCAAACCAAAGCTTCGAACGAGCAGCACTCAACGACACGCTTCGAAACGCCAAGACCAAACACGAGTAGAACTAGATTTCCTCCAACCCAACCAGTGTCGAGAACGTAAACCTCGGTAGCGATCAAGGCTGATACCGAAACATGAACGGACATGGTCACTTTACCTGGAAGGTAGCTTTAACATTAGGGCACACCGGCAGCTTATCCAATTCCAACCCAACGAAGACTCGACTGGACTTCCGAAGTTGCTGCTGCTCAAGAAAAATTTCGCCGCCGACTCGTCACGATATGATCCCGGTTCAAGTACTCCACGGAAGCGAGCTTCTTTCCACGGACGCGAGCTGCCATCAGTTTTCCAAAACTTTTCGAAGCAGACCGCCGAGTTGTAGTCGACCCAAGCTCGCGAAATCCGCCTAAGGACTCTGCTTGCTTGCGGAACTTTGATGTCCGTTCTTGAAGCTCGTGAGTCCACTCTTTGATGATCTACGTCCATTTTCAAACCCATGGGTGAGCACTTACAAAACTCCAAGTCAAGATCAGTCAACTTCTCAACCCACACAAGTGATAGCAATCACATGCCACAAACGCATCCACGAAAAGTACCTCTTCTACAGTCTTTCATACGATCTCAGAAGGAGGCTTCGATGTCCGCGCAGGTGTAGTAGTGAGAGCTCCTGATGTTTTGCGAAAAGAAAGGTGACCATCAGAACAGAGCTTATCTCAAAAGTTACAAAATGTAGTTTTGGCCCGTGCACAACTAGGCAATGATCTTCTCCCAATGATAGAATTAAACATCACATACCCGCCACCTGAGGTTGCCGGGGTGGAGGCTATAGTGGAGGTTGCCAACACGAAGAGCAGCGTTGGAGTAGTACCATCAAATGATCGTTGAATGTGATCTGCTGCAAACATACAAGGAGGAAACACAGGCTGCAAAAATCAGCGGGGCTGCACATTGAATGTGATCCGCTGCAAACATACAAGGAGGAAACACAGGCTGCAAAAATCAGCGGGGCTGCACATACACGGCAGCGGCTGCAAACACGACGAGTCTACACGCAGGGCATGTGGACAAAAACACGGCGGCAGCTGCACACACACAGCGAGTCTGCGCGGGGAATGGCGGCATAGCGGGGCATGATTTGGCGGGAGGATGACGTGGAGGTGGTACACAATCCTAACCGGAGTAACCTGTCCCGGTTATTCCAACCCCATCATCCATCGTCGGCCCCCCTCATCCGTCGTCCATCGGGACGAGTGAGGGGGCCAGTTCTACATGGGCCATATTTTATGGGCCACGCGCATGGAACAAGCTAATGTAACTAAGTTAGTAATTTGGAGTCACCAATGCCACCTTGCATCTATATTTGGATGGTGACTGTGCCTAGATGATTAACCCTGTAGCATGTTGGTTGGCTGACAAAGGACCATAATTTATGGAATAAATCCCAAAGTTAACCAAACCACCATGTTTCTCAAAAACAAGTGGACTTTCAGGTGTACAACCCCTATTAGCATTTTGGGGTGACAATCAGGGTTTAAACCCTGAGTACTTCCAGGAAAACTCTATTGTGAACGGCAGGCAAATTTGCAGATGAATAATCCTGATTGAAAAATTCCTGTCTAAATCGGAGAAGCCCCCATGGCACTGTTTGGCCATGAGTACCTTTCCGCTTCTGTCCTGATCTATTGATTTCTAACAAATTTTCTTGTAATACACCCTAAAGGTTTCGTATCATTAGAGTTTTCCTGGAAGTACTCAGGGTTTGAACCTTGACTGTCACCCTAAAACACTGAATTCGGTTGTACACCTGAAAGTCCACTTGTTTTTGAGAAACATGGTGGTTTGGCTAACTTTGGGGTTTATTCCATAAATTATGGTCCTTTGTCAGCCAACTAACATGCTACACGGTTAATCATCTAGGCACACTCACCGTCCAAACATAGATGCAAGGTGGCATTGGTGACTCCAAATTACTAATTTGGTTACATTAGCTTGCACCATGCACGTGGCCCATAAAATATGGAGGGTGAGAACTTTCACCCTGCAAATATTGCCGTATTTAAATCTCACCCTACTTTGGTGAATAGAGAAAGATACAAGGTCCTCAAAAGATGCTGTACCGGGTCTTTTTGGCTGACACAAGGTAGCCACCCTTTAAAACTCAGACTTTCAGGAAAACTCTATTTTAGGGTACCTTTAAAAACATTTGATTCAAGCTCTTGATATCATTTTCTAATGTACAAGTCAAGCTTTTGAGTCCCTCCAAAATATCCTCTAATTTATCCTTGTACATTAGTGATGCCCAAGTGGTCATCATGCTTGAGTCAAACAAATCAGCTCTATGCCCTACCCACGTATAGCAGGGTTTTCTAATGACATGAAGCGTGCAAGTTTTGAATGTACAAGGAACTGCGGGACCCTCACATCGCGTGAGGCCCTGTTCCCCTTGGTCCCCCTTGTTCCCGGGCATTATGGGACTGTTCCCGGGCATTATGGGTTATTTTGCCCGCCGTACATCTGCGGAACGTCCGCCGTATGATGTGACGTCAGAATATTTTTTTTTAAAAACCTTTGGCCTCTATGTAGGGTGAGGCCCCATTCGCAGGGCCTCACCCTGTACTTTAATCAAGTAGTGGGGTCAAAATGCAACATCAACGTACCCTAGAGTTAACATCAGTTGGTGACATTGAATGAAATTTTGACAAGTGGCGACAAGTTGTGACAATGGCCTGGTTTTGAGGAAATGTGCTGCCAACAGGAGCACCATATTCCTGGCACACGGTCATTGCGGAGCTCCGCTCTTCTCTGCTTGGGCAACTGCGTGATGAAAAAAACGTCGTGCCTCATACCCGGGCGATATCCGATCAGCCGCGGAGGTCCCGCCCAAACCCTATCTGGAGCAGCCTGCTGCCGCATTCCCTCGTTCTGCATTCTCTCTCCTGCAGCCTGCGACGTTCTGCATTCTCTCTCGTTTAAGGGAATCTCTCTCCTGCAGCCTGCGACGTTCTGCATTCTCTCTCGTTTTAGGGAATCTCTCTCCTGCAGCCTGCGACGTTCTGCATTCTCTCTCGTTTAAGGGAATCAGGTACTTTTCTTTTCTATCGTTGACCATTGATTCAGAGCAACTCTATAATAATAGCTTTAGTACCTACACTTCGCATACCATGATCCTGATAAGCAAAGTCGTGAGCATCGACATCTAGTGTCGAAGTCGAGAATTTTGACGTTATTTTGTAATACGTAGGTTTGCAGGCTTTGCTGCAATTTATGACTGGAATTACTATTTGTTTGAATCGTGAAGAGGCGAACGTACGGAGTTCTAAAGTTAGTAGCTTGTAGTTATCTTTGGTTCTTCATATTATAAAGAGCTGCATATCTTCTAGAATTATGTCTACACCTAACTTATCTTGCATGTCTGCATTAGGCTCTCAACTCGGAAAATAATGAGGTCATTCAAGAAACTTCGTGGTGTTTTTTAGGCCGTGGATGAAGCAGGTCAACCAGTTTTTGGTTTTAAAGTTGATGACGTGTTCCTGAGTATCAAGGATACTGGTAAGTTTGCCGCTTCGAAATGGAACCACTAGTTGCATCTAATAGTACAAACATAATATTCTATATAATACTCACAGTTTTCTACATCATTCCTAAGTAAGTAGGTCATGCGCTAATTTGGACTAGGATTCATGCACATTAAAATACCTGGACGACGTGGCCTCATTTCAACCGTTTTCCAAAAGTTGGTGGGACATTAGCCTTGAGTGCTTCACGCTTAACAAACATCAGGCCAAGAGAGGGTCTAACGTTTGGAACAGGGTGACGGCCGCTTGGAAACAGATCCTGCCTACGCTGAAGTACATTCCTCCGGCGACGTTAGAAAAATTCTTAGGGTGCAGTCTCTGGCTTTGCCCTAGTCTCCAGACCATTGGTCCGGGGATCGCTCGAGCTCGGGCGCGGGAACTCCACAAACAAGGCATGAGGCAGTACCGAGATATTTGGAATAGTAATCGCTTCTGCAGCTTCGACGAGCTGCAGGCTATCTACGGCCTTGTTGTTTCGGAGAGGGGTGCATGGGCGGCTCTCAGTCACCACCTGTGGACTTACTGGAGTCCGATACTGAGAAGGTTCAACACTCGTGCGATCCCTGGAGAATGGATTGACGTCTTTGCGGCAGTGGATGTTGTGCTCCCGGCATTTATTCTCCAAGCAGGGGAGCATCTCCAACCGGAATTAGGGTGGCAGCGCCTTGTTATCCCTGCCAGCTGGGACCTTTACGTGGTCAAGCCGGCCACCCAGTCCCTTTATAGTATCGCCTGGAAAGAACGCAATAAATTCGCGACCAGGGGGCCAAGTTGGTGCGCCCAGTTCGAAGACTGGACCTCTACCCATTTTGGTATGATCAGGCGTATCTGTGTGGTGCCGATTACCAAAGGGACCAAGAAGTTTTCCTTGCTCCTTTTCTACGGCAGATGCGACCTTCTCGAATGGGACCCTGCGCGTTTCAAATGGGACGGTGAGATTCCCATCATGGACTTTTCGGCTAGAATTGGCCGCATGCTTCTCCAGAGAAGCCATCAGGTGCCATCAGTGGTCGAGAACAAGTGGTGTGGTATTCTTCCTGCCTCCTTTAAACTCAAATGGCTTAATATCTGGAATACGGAGAGAGCGCGGAAAGAGGCCGGTCTCATGTGGACCATCTGGCACAAGGCCGCGGTTGTCAATGTGTGGAGAGGTCGGACGCACCTGTCCGTCGACCCTAATTGCCAATTGTGCGATCACGTGGTTCCGGAGTCCATCCTGCACAGGTTTTGGGACTGCAGCTCATCGCAAGAGATCTGGAAGTGGGGAGCCAAGCCCCTATCCAGCATGGTGCCACGCCATCCTACGTGTCAGGACGCGTACGAGCACACTGGTTGGTTAGGGGTGTGGAGTAGTGCTTAGTGGCGTAGGCGGAAAGGTGTGCCCAGGCGAAACATTTCCTCGCAATGCTGCATTATCCAGACTGTTCGTCCTTCTGCGCTTCGTGTGCGGGCTATGAGCAGTCGGAGTTCTCTCTGGACGTGAACAGGAACCTGGACAACTCCAGCAATAGTTCTCAGCCTCTTTCTTTCAACCCTACGTGGAAGCAAGGTATTTTTGGCCATCGGATCTCGAAACGCTTCTCTTTTGTCAGCAGGATTTGGCTCCTGTTGAGAGGGATCATTTTGTGGCAGCTCTGGAGTGAAAGGAACGATATGGCGTTTAACGTTACCAAGTGGACCAATCAGAAGTTGAGAGCGAAAGTCTGGTACGGGCTCCTTGACTACGGGCGGGTTGCTTGGTCTAAGGTCCAGGCGAGGATCTCGTCGGCTCCGGAGAAGAACTCGAAGTTCTCTAAGCGGTTCAAGAACCTCTGGTGTTGCAACGAGGTCCTGGCCTTGTGGGTCGACGAGAAACCGCGGTGGAATCTTGCCCCTTGTTCGTTTAGGAGCCACTTTAGGTCTAACCCCACTAACTCGTGTGTTGATTCGAGCGCCTAACCTTCCTCGCCAGACCTGGCGGGGTCTGCCCGGGTCTTTGTTTTTCCCCCTCTTCCCTTTGCAGTAAAGGTTCTCTTTACTTGTGTCAAAAAAAAATTAAAAAATACCTGGACGACTTCATTTTCGTTGTTCTGCAGCTGTGTCTTTGATGTTTTGCACATTCATCAAAGACACAAGTGAAAATCTGCACATTTTCGTTGTTCTGCACGACGTTTTTTCATCACGCAGCTGCCCGGGCAGGGAGGAGCAGAGCTCTGCAACGACCGTGTGCCTGGAATACGGTGCTCCGAATACTCTGGCGCTCTCGTACACCATGTGCACCAAGTTGCGCCCCTGCGCTTGCTGCTGCTACGGCTGGCTCTCCCCGTCCGCGACCTCCTCCATAGTGTGCCTCAGTGAGACTCCCTCCGCCTCTGCCGACTTGGACGAAGCCGCCACCACCACGACGCTCTTCATCCCTCTCCTCCCCTGTCCATGTCCATGTCCAATCCTAACCAGCTGCTGCTGCGGCTCCCATAATCCCGTGAAGCGACGTGACAGGCGAAACCTGACAATCTGCACCTCCCGCAAGCCCCCGGTGGTGGCAATTCCGCAGCAGAGCGCCGCGCACATCGAGAGGTGCACACAGGTGCACGTGTCTTTGATGTGCAGATTTTCAGTTGGAACTTTTGATGAAGCACTTCAATTATGTTCGTGTGAGTTTAAGCGCTCCTTGTTGTACTTCAACTCTCTTATCCCAGTTTTCTATTAGTCTCGTTGTCATCATTTTGAGATTATGCACGACGTTTCTAGTAGTTGCGAGGTGGTGATTGATGTGAGATGGTTGTTTTTGGCATGTCAAACTGAACTACAGTTTACTGTCATAAACTAAACCGTGGTTTTTTGTACCTGCAGGAACCAAACTTCCTCAGCAGAAAGTGACGTTGTGGAGAGTCATATTACCTTGATTAGAGAGCTTTCCCATGAAAACATACTCCACAATTTCACAATTTTGGATTTGGTTTTGAATTTTTCTTTTTGCATTCTTCATTTTTCCGTCAAGAGTTTATTGCATTGCTTCATCTTTTTAGCAATGACTGAGCTACAACCAATGACTAGGAAATCTCATTTTTTGGATGCACTTTGTGACATGCAGGTGGTTTAGGATATTGCATTATGCCAACTACATTTTGCATCAATATATTATTATTTATTGACAACAATATATAATTATTGACAACAATTTACATCAAGCCTAGGTGAATGCGGAGCAACAACGATTTACATCAAGCCTAGGTGCCTAGATATTGCAAGGAGCCATTTCTATTCAATAGTGACAATGCAAGGGTATGTTCTAGAAAAACTTTTTTGCAATCTTAGGGTTTTTTTCCGCTTTTTTTTTTTCACAATCATGCCTACAACCTTACTTATACAATTCAATTTAATTCATACAAAATCTATTTAATTCCTTCCATGTACTGTAAAAACCACGTTGGACTCTTACATACAATGCTCAATGTTTATGGTTTGTCACATCTTGTTTTCGTATGACATGGTGGTTCTTAATTTGTATGACATGGTGGTTTTGACTTTGAAATATAACATGGTGGTTATAATATTATATGACATGGTCGTTCTAACATTCTATGGCTTCCTAGTCATTACTTGTTGATCTTGATTATTATTAGTACTTCACTTCATTTTTATCCTTACTTGGTGGACTTCATTTTGGTTACTACTTTTTGGTTTTTAATTTGGTTAGTACTTCATGGTCTTCATTTTGGTGAGTACTTAGTGGTGACCATTTTGGTCACTACTTCGTTCTCTTCAATTTAATCATTACTTGGTAAGACAAGTTTTATGTTACCTTATCCAACAATATGTGATAATGTTTTCTCAATTCACTTTTACTTGTGAATAATTCTTTCACTAATTAATAATGTTTTTTCACATCAAAGATATGGAATAATAAAGAGTGGTGCATTGTATGATTTTCGTAATATGGATTGGGTATTTTTATTTATTATTTTGATTTTTTTTTAAAAATCCACTGTAGCTTAGAGTTTTAGGAGGCTTATAAGAATTGTCAAAAGATAAGTTTTTATTTGGAATATTGGAAGAATCACTTTCTTTTTTGACTTCACATGTGGTAAATAATATTTTTGCTAAATATTCAAAGTATGATCTTCTAATTGTTTTTTTAAAATGTAGTCTCGTTGCTCAAAACGTGGCAGAAGTAATAGAAGGAAAAACTAATGCTTCTTGTTTCTATTTTCAAAAATTGTTCTTATAGTCTTCATAAATTAATTTATATCATTTTTTTAGGGATTTCGAAGATGATGGAGGCTATGAACAAGAAATGCCCATTTCTTCGGAAGGTTTATCAAAATGTGTTATCGATGGAGAAGAAGAGTGCATTTATTTGGGAGACAATTCTCCATGGAAGAAAGGAGAAGTACAACAACCATATGATTCTCCTCCTTTGAGTGACGATGTTACTATCCCACGTTCATCCAATGGCTACATACGTCGTAGTCGTGATGAAATAATAGAAGCATTGAGAGCTAAGGTGCAAGTTCCAAATGCAGGAGCATTTGATAGGAAAGATTTGAAATGGGAAGTCGTGCAAAACAATGGTGGTGGGCAAAAAATTGGCACTTTTGAAGCCATTATACATTGGAACAGATTGAGGAACTTTGTAGAGGGTGAGAGTACAAATCGTGATTTTCCATGTACATTCCTAGAGGCGTCTCTAAAGTGTGTACAAAAGGTTGGAGAAGCTGAAAAACCTCAAGCTAACAGTGCCGTTCAAAAGATTAGGTGAGTATAATTAAAAATTTTATTGATTCTTGTTTAAATTCATTCAAACTTTGCAACCGTTGTTGTCTCAATATCTTTGGTTTTTTTTCTACTCGATGTATAAGATTTTTACTTTTAAGTATTTTTTTTTAAATGAATAGATTCCAATGTGAATTTGGACCTGAAGACAAAACACACAAGATGAAGGACGATGTTGCAAAGATCTTTGCTGGACACTTGCAGAAGAAATTATCTTCAAACCAGAAGATTGCGGCAAAGAGAGTAGCAAAGCAGGTTGCAAAAGCGTCAAAAGATAGTATTAAGGCTTCAAAGGCTACACAGAATATGACATTTTTTGAAGATGCATTTGAAGTTGAAGCGCCTCCTATTGTCCCCCATCTCCACCAAAACTATCTATACGTGCACGGAGAGCTTCAAAAGTTCAAGCTGGATTATCCAAGAAGAGAGGTTGTCTTTGTAAGTTTGATGCTAAACAATTGTATTTGGACACTACTATATGTGCTATCCAATTTCATTGTTTCGATCACATCAACAAACAATCAGAACCTTGCCATGGAAGTTTGTTTGCAGGTTTTAGACATTCAGTCGGTGCTAGATTGTCAGAAAGCACAAAGATATGGATTCGTAATTATTTGGATCAAGGGTTGACTCCTTCTCAGATAATGGCAAAGCATAAACAAGAGGTTTTAGATGCGGCTATGAAAGGTGAAAAATGTACACGAGATACGTTCATCATGCCAGATGATGTTTATAATATTGCAAAGAAAAGAGCATCTGAATTATGGCAGATGCATGTGAAGGATGAACAAAGTGTTCGTATATGGGTTGAAGGAAATCCGGATATGGTCTTCTATTATCAAGAATTTGGTATTCCTCAAATGAATGAAATTCCAAAAACTGAAGAGGAAGCTCCTTTTTGTCTTGGAATACAAACTCCGTGGCAACAAACCATGATGCTTCAACATGGTCATAATAGAGCCCTATCTATGGACTCTACATTTGGAACTAACGAGCCACGAGTAAGTGTCTTGCTTTTAGATATTTAGATTGTATAATTATAATTCTATTTCCTTTCATTATTATGGATTGATTGTTTATGTTTTCATTGATCCAGTATCCATTATACACTATCCTCGCATTTGATGAATGGCAAAATGGTATTCCCGTCGCATTCATTATTGTTGGAAAAGCGAAAGAGAAAGATATTACTCCATGGCTTAAAGAACTTGATGCCCGTGCAAAAATTGTAAAACCGGATTGGAAGCCAAAGGCATTTGTTGTTGATAATGCCTAAGCAGAAATAAATGCTATCAAGTAAGTTTGTTATAAAGTTATGCTCATTGATATTTTACTTGTTAATTTCTTTCTAAACTTTTGATAAACTCTATAATTGATTAAAGAAATGGTTGTGATTTTGTAGGAAAGTGTGGCCAGATATATCTATTTTGCTTTGTTTATGGCATGTGAGGAAGGCCTGGAATGAAAATGCCGTACGAAATATTCAAGATCCATTGCTACGGGCACAAGTTTTGAATGTCGTTGCAGGCATTATGTATTCATCAGATTTAAATCAAGGAGAAGCGGCTGTCAAGGCTGCAGAAGTGAAGATTAAAGAATTGTCACAGTTGTATCCAGATGCTAAAGGTTTTATAGAGTATTTTGAAGATAATTGGATGGGAAAGACTTCTATGTGGATGACTGAAAACAGAAATTTTCCACATTCTGGACAGGACACAAACGCTGCTGTGGAATCGTACCATTGCAATTTAAAATCTATTCTTGCAATCACAAGAAATTGGCTTCTAGGATGGCAAATGGACTGGTTAATATACAATCTTGTCAATGATGTATTAAACCACTACTGGTATGGTGTCCAATGTAAAGTCTATGGATTTACAAAAAACAGAAAAATGGAGGGTATAGTTGTTAGTGCTGTCTTACGAGCTCGTGAGATTCCGAATGACTATGTCCTTCTTTTTCCTAGTGGCAAAGACATTGTGCTAGTGATGTCCATGACATCATTTCCACATGTGTGGACAGTGACAACACCCAACTCTGATTGGGCGCAATGCGATTGTCCTCAAGGCGTACGTGGCTATATTTGCAAACATGTCATAAAGGCTATAAAGATGATCCATTCGTGTGTCGAGGATGCTATGATTATCAAGCAGACGGGAACTTTATGTGGCACTACAGAGGGGGGATATGACACATCACAAATTGATGCTTTCCAGAAAGGTAAATTGGTCCAACAGAGTGATGATTGTGATGTGTTGGGAGACAATTGTCAGGTTGGGAATACATCCGTAAATCATGCATCTAGACAGCCTCATATCTTGACTACACATGAGAAGCTTATTCAGGAGGCAAGAAAATTTTTGAGTGAGATTGAAAGTATGGTCATGGACGACAGTGACATTGCAATGAGTGCAGTAGCCCATCTTGCCGTTGTGCGAGGAAAATTGATCGATCGTCAAGCCTTAGCTTCTACAGGTCTTTTACATCCAGCATCACAATCTTCTTTTCCCCTTGGCGAATGTGATAATCGAATACGACGCCAAAAGAGCTTTTTAGAGGGATCATCTAACAGAGGGGATAAAAAACGAGCGCGTATTGAACAATGAATATATTTATAGGTTCTAGTATAGGTAGAATTATTGTTTTTGGATATGCAAGTACCATGTGAAACATGCTTAGAGAGAAGTATGGTGGTTTTAATTACCAAGTGTAATGGTTTGCTTATGTTTTGTTTTATAGTGAAATTTGTCTTACTATTTTTTTTATTCCAATATCAAATCTTCTATCATTTTGTAGTATTTTTTAAATATAAAATCTTAATTATGATTAACTAAGTTTCTTTCAATCTACCATAGTATACCTTAGTATATGTGTTAACTTACTTTGTTTTCCATTGTTCTTTAATCTAATAATCTCCAAAGGAAAAAATTCTCTCAATGACTTCTTGAAGGTTAGGTCATATTCCCATGGTATCAATCAAAAACCTTCCTCTACGAAATGTTTGTTATAAATCAAGAAAATCTTAGACCTTCAAATTGAAAGTATAATTTCCTCCCAAATTTAATGAAAAATTTACATTGTTTTTAATTTCAAACGGGGAGAACGGAGTCATTGGAAAGTCCCCATTTATCACTTTGAGTGGTACTAACTTTCAAACCACAAATCCAAAAATAATAAAAATACCTCCAAATGGCTCTAACCGGAGACAACATAGTATAAAAGTTTCCAAAACCAAGGTTATTTTTTCTTCAAATTTTAGGATCCTATCCAAAATCAAAAACACCCCCCCCCTCAAAAAGAGATTTGGTACTTTAGTAGTTAAGCTATTCATAAATAAATTACTTTGATCAACATTACCACTAACCTACTATACATGTTTCTAAATACTATATATTGCATAGTATATATAGTGTCAAATATTGACAAATATGTAGTATTTAGAAAAATAGTATCAAATATTGAAAAATTATATAATAAAAATTTGTAATACATAATATATTTTTATATAAATTGTAATATAGTATTTAGAAACATAGTATATATAAATATTTGACACTATATATATACTGTATAGATTTGTTATTTGAAATGCAAACTTTATATGTTAAAATCTTTAAACACAGAATGAAAAATGAAATCATAGGTGACAACCCTGCTACATAAATATGTTGTCCATTAAAATTAGACAATGATAACTCTTAAAGATCCAAGAAACCCCATATGGGTTGCAACATGATGATTTATGTGTATTTGACATACAAAGGTGTAAGAATTGGTTTACACAATAGTTTCAACTCTTTTTGTGTTGAGCCTGATCCAATGGTACATGATAATTTGATTTAGATCATTATTGCACTACTACATGTTTGAGAAGTTGCAAAATGGTCATGTATTACATGCATGGTGTTGTATTTGAGCATGATAAGGTTCAAATATAAGGTTAATGGATTGGTGGAAACATTGCGTATTTGACCTTGAGCAACGTCAATCTGCAGATCTTACTTTCTCTCTCTTTATATAAGTTCTGCAGGCAAAGTGAAGGAAGCAGTGATGTATCACATATTTCAAATTTCACTTCCAGGACAATTACGAGGCATATGCAAGGAGCAATTTCACAACTGATTATCAAAATGTATTGAATTGAAAAAGTCACTACAACAAAAACAAAATTAGACCATCTAAGCATGAAACTCATTGATTTGCTTGCACCTGCTTACTTCTGTGAGCCAAATAATATGATCTTGCAAAGATGAAGAGCAATTGCTTAGAAATATAGTCGTGCAATTCCACTGACTTTGCTGGCAAGGAAGCAACGATATGGTATGGGTGGGCATATGAAGGATGTGTTGAAGATGCTTGATGGTGTGAGAATCTTCACCCTTTAGCGCCCAGGGATGTTTCTGGAAAAACCAAGATTTCTGTTGGTTTTTTTCTTTGAACCGGAATTGATGGAAATGCAAAGACTAATATCAATATCTAACCTTACAAAATTGAACTAAACCCATGATCTCAACTTTGGGAAAATTTTGCACAACATCCAACCGTTGATGGAATAGATTATAGTGTTTAAAGTTACCGTATATTGGTAGTGAAAGCTGTGGAATTTGGAGGGTGAACTACTTTAACTATCAATAGAGTCTTGCAAGAAATTTTTTACTTTGAATTAGAGCGGTCTCCATGTGCACTAGGTTGATAGCTTCACATTGACATATTATATGTGAAGGAAATATTTATACCCAATTATTGGTGATTTTTTTTCTTTTTTCTACTTGGTTGTATACAAAAATGTTCCAACCTTATACGAATCAAAACGGAAGTTTCGTATGTGAGGAGAGAGATCAACAATCACAAAACAATGAAGAATGTCTTAGAAACCAAGTTCAATCAAAATTTAAGACCAAAATCAATGTGCATGTGTGAAATACAACATAGTATGTGGCATAGTATTCACTGTATTCACTGTATTTTAGTGTATTTGGTGTATTTTGTGTTGTATTCCTAGCTTTTCCAAGAGTTCTATAAATCCAAATCATGATCTGATTGTTGGAGAGTGTTCGTGTAATGAGTGCGCAAATCTGATCCTCGTAGCTCGTAGCCTGGTTCCTCATGGATTCCATGAAAATTGAGTTTGAGCACCTCCGAGTCCCATTTCGGGCTTCCTGGGCGCTAAAGGATTAAGCTTGGTGGGCACGGGTGGTATTGGAAAGACTATCCTTGCCATAGAAATGTACATGTACAATCACCTTGTTTCACATTGCTTGTTGAAGGATGTGCAGACAAGGTTGAGGATCTAATGCATGGGATGGGTCATGGTGATTGTGATGTGAGGAGCACAAGGAAATATGAACGTATGTTGATGCATTGAGGTTGAAATACCGAATACATGATCCACACTTCACACCAGCTCCTCAATTGTCTGATGAAGTGCTTCGTCCTTTCTCCGGAGCTTTTCCGACAAACTTGGGGTCGTCCACCTTCGCGCGCATTCCCATTGTTTTTTAACCTAGTCTATAAAACACCCCAATAATATCACTTCTACATTTTCCAGTTTTTTTATCATTCCTAAATCCACGAAGTGAACTGTAGGCTTTCCCAATTTTTTCCTCCAAAACGAGAACAATTTTTAAAGACCTACAGCTCAAGATATTACATAGTTCACATTGTTTTCTTTCAATATTCATTTTTTAAAAACTAAGAAATACGTCTTCATCCATTTTCCATTTTTCCTGTTCACTCTTTTTTGTTTTGACTAAACGGAATATCAGTGTGTAATTATTTCCCAATTTTCCCGCTCACTCTTGCAATTTCTCGAACAGCCAAAGACCACTCATGCATTGTCAGTTTTTTTTTTAACCCCTAAACATCCCTGATGTCGAAAAACGACATTCTGGATGAGCTCGGGGAAGTTCAAATGGCTGCCATTTTTTCATCCGAAGTCCGTTTCATTCGTTTGTTTTTGGAAGTTACTGTAGACCGGGTATAGTTTACTATGGAGTTATTTTCTTTACCCCAAGCGTTACTGTGATTTTTGTAGGGAGATTTTAGATGGAGGAGGTTTTTGTTTTGAAGCAAGTTTTGCAGTTTTTGGTGAAAATTTTGGCTGCCATTTTGAGTTGGGGCAGTAGGGATTAATGCAAAGATGAGGAAAGAAATTATGTTGCCCTTGGTGGTTCAGTTCAATAAAAGTGTGTTTTTAGAAAGATAAGTAATTAGAGCTACTAATTACAATGATAGGGTGGTTGGACAACCTCCAAAACGGGCTCCCTCATCAAATAGGGCAGATCTCAAGACAAGGAGGGGGAAGGACAAAGTGGCATTCAAAATTCAAATGTGCACACAAACTACCTTCTTGTGCATTCAAAAAACCAAGACATACAATATACAATATAGAAAAATGTGTAAAATGATTGAAAGTAATAAATTTGTGAATAATCTCAAGTTGTCTAATAAAAATTGTGTATTGTATAAAATTTTCACACTATGAACGTCAAAAGCATGGAGGCGAACGTCCTTCCATTTATTGCATTTCCTAGTATGTTGCTGCAATTATGTTTCTTGCAGAGCTATTCATGGCTCAATGTCCCAATATATTATTCGATTTTTACCTAATCATGGTACGAAGTGTGATTTTAGAAAGTATAATCCTTGTACAAAAAAGTTTAGATGAAGGTTAAAAAACTCAAACGAGTTTCTAAAATTTTGCATGTACATAGTCAACTTAGTCTCCTACATAGAAAAAAATATGAAAAAAATTTATGGGCAACAATGATCAAGTCCTCCTTCGCACCATCTAGACATTGCCTCTTGGGCAAAGGGAAAAAGAAGTTTTGATTCAACTTTGAACGTTATGATTTTACAAATGAAAAACATCCAACAATTGAAATTTGAATCAATTCTTCAAAATCGGGTTGTATATTGAATTCCATACTATGCCCCATCCGCACTAATTGGGACCCCAACAACAATAATTAGGGTCCCCAACGACAGCTAAAGGGGCCTCAACAACAGTAGTTGGGGCCCCCAACAATAGCTCATGGGGCCCCAACAACAGTTGTTGGGGCTCCCAGCAATAGCTGCTGGGGCTCCAACAATAGTCGTTGGGCCCCCCAGCATTAGCCGTTGGGGCCCCAACAACAGTCGCTGGGGTCCCCAGCAATAGCTGCTGCGGCTCCAACAACAGTCGCTGGGGCCCCCAACAATAGCTGTTGGGGTCTCAACAACAGCTGTTGGGGCTCCTACAACAATGTCTTTGTCTTTTTGTCTTTGTCTTTTTGTCTTTGTGTTTTTGTCTTTTACTTTCAACACGAAATTGAACATACTTTTATATTTTAATAATTTTAGAAAAAAAATTATATTTTTATAAATTCAAACTGATACTTACATTGTAAATTTATTATTACAGCAAAAAAAAGTGAAAGCTTGTAAAAGTTAGCTATAAATACTATTTACAAAAAAATATAATGTTATTGTATAGAGTAACCACATATAATTATCAAAATATATCGAGATATTTATTGCCTTATATTCTAAAGATGGCTGAGCTTGTGCAACTGAGTGCAAAAAAACCTAGAGTAGGACAAGTTATTGCCCTAAATTTTATAGAAGATCAGCAAATCCTGGAGTTGGTATACGATTCAAAGAGTAGAGGTTGTAAAACTGTAGGGCACACCAACATTTGAAAATTGTCCTCAAGAATTCATTGTGCTTTTAGAAGCTTGAAATTACAAAATTACAATTTTCTACCACTATGTGTTAATTGAAGCATGGATCATATATTTTTTGTTTTTTGTAATTTGAACTATATGATCATCAAAGATGATTATAACAAAAAAATATTGATTCAAATTTCAACCCTGACATGTGCACCAAATTTGAGATCATAACCCAGAAAAATCCTCAATGTCTTGGAGCTTCAAACCTCAAAATTACCATCTTCTGCCTCTATGCACTCCCGAGGGTATAGACCAATTTTTTACTATTTTCAGACTTCCAACTGTAAGTTCTTGTACCAAACTTTATTTAGAAGAATTGTTCAAAATTTCACGTGTTGGATCTTCACCATTTGTGAGATCAGAACATTCAAAATTATTGTTATTTTTTTGCGTTCATATTTGCAATTATTGTAAGTCTAAAAAACCGCTTACGATATTTGTGTAAGAATTGGGGGAATAGTTGGCTACACCACGGAGATTGCCATCGTAACTCACACTTTTCACAATGGAGATAGGGATTTTTTTCCCAAGTAAGTAGAAATTCTTACATTTATTTCTTATTCCTACTTTTCATCTTATTTTCTGTTGAATACTTCTCATGTTCACTTGAATTTTCCTTAAATTGTATGGTATGATTTTTGGACTCCAGGGTCTAGTTTTGGGTGATTCCACGAAATGTGAGCAAACTCCAAGGCTTGTTTTTTGTTCTGGACTCCAGTGCCTCATTTTCGTTTCTAGCTCCAAGGAGGAAACCCTCGTCCTAGCAGAATTCGAAGCAGTCGGGAGGACGGATATGGGATCACCTTGGGCGGGATCGGGTGTGCGCCAGGTATACGGCTGTACGCCTTTGCTGGTATATTGCCGAAGCGGAAGGCGCAACACACACACCTTTTTGTTTTTTGTTTTTTTTTCCACTTTTGCAAGTTTCAAACAAGCACTAAAACCTTTGCCAATAATAAAATTAATGTAAACAATGAATTATTGGAATTGCTATATTAACAAGCATGTTCTGTGATATAATATAAATTAATGAGGAGATAATCCCATATGTAATGAACTCCAAAATATTATGTACACAAAATATATGTAACATGTGCATATAAGTTGGGCCATTAAATAATTTTTAGTTTCATGTGTTTCTCAAAGTCCATTAAATAATTTATTCAATATAAAGAAAGCCAAAGTTTCCACAGAAACAAATTTTGCCTATCTATGTAGAGGAGGTGCCCATTTTCTTAGTGTTTTGCTTTCGGGCAGCGGGCTGCAGTCATCCTATAGTGAAAATAAACGCAGTGGCTGATGTCGACATTCGACATTTTCTATGACATTGCACTCTGACCATGTTTTTTTGGACTTCACCAAGAACGTCCCTGTCTATGGTGACATCACCGCGTTTCGTCTTTAACAGGGACATGATCGACGCAACATCAAACTAAATTCGAGGTACTGTAGAGTTTTCCACCTAACTAAATTCGAGGTACTGTAGAGTTTTCCACCTGACGTGTGACATTACAGAAAATACAACACGTAACAGCCTTGACGACACCAAAAACATGGTTTTCTTACAGTGGGTGGACTATGGTCGTAGGCACCACGCCGGCATGGGGACTTGAACTCATAACCACCTCACCGGTGTGCCATGATCCAAATCACTACACCAAGGGCGTGGTGCCTGATCTACCTAAATTCACATGTACATGCTATTTGGGTCTAAACTTTAAAAATCAATATTAATCTCTATATGGAAAAGTCCAGACGTAGGCTTTTCCAAATCTTGGGCACGTTCCCATGGTTGCAATTTATATTTGCAATTCTTGAAATTTCGTACAAAGATGCAAGAAGACCAGAGGTACGTGGGAGTATAATTTATATTCTCATCTGACTCATAGAATAAAAGTTAGTATGCCACCATAAAGAAAAAATTGTCAAGTGTGGGCATGTCCGACAACTCCAAAAACATTTGCTAGGACACTCTTGTAAATCTGAGATTTCCAATACTAGCAAGTAAATTATTTCCTTTCATGTTGTCAAAAAACATTTCTTGTCTTTAGTGACAAAATGCATTTTATCCTAAGTCAAAGATTTTCTCACGTTGCCGCAATTTGTAGAGCAAGGAATAAAAAAAAACTTCTTTTCCACATAAAGCTTTGAGATCTTCATATTTTTTAGTTTTAATTATTTCTATTACAAGACGTGGTGTAAACCTTCTTATTGACCATTCGGATTATCATTCTAAAACATATTTTATTTTCAAAAAATTAAAACGTGAAATTGCACTTTTTGAACCTCCACTCCTTGCACACTTGTTTTGAATATGCTACACCCCTTTCTTTACCTCTAAAAATTGGTGTACAAGGAGTTAATATCATGATCAACATGATGGTGTAAGATTCTGACTATGTGTAGTGCAAAAGTTTGACATCAAGTGAAGTCAAAGTCTGTTGATCCACTCAACAGAGGGATGAAAATGAACCATTTTTTCTACTTCACACACTATTATCTTTCAATCCATGTGGTCAAAGTTGATGAAATCTTGGAAGTATGTTGCTTATTAAGTTTTAAATGATATCCTACAGTTAAAACTAGAAATAAGATTTTTTATTTCCTTCCTTACTCATTGCACTAAAATTGACAGGTCTGAATTGTTTTTAGTGTGAAATTGTCAAGGATATTTACGGGTTAACCAGCCTCTCTTATGAGAAGATTTCTCTCCTGAGCCTCTCATGGACTCGGTCTGAACCAAAATCTCTAGAATGTAAGACCCAAATTCGATGTGTAGAAATATTTTATGTAATAGTCTCTAAAATTGGTAAGGAAAAACAACCCTACCCACGGTCCCACGCCTTTCAGAAATACAAACTACGACACTTCGGCTCCACGGTTTAGGGAGAATGTGGGCATAACGAGCCATTATCCGCCACTTGACAGCTTCAACCGGCCATGGCCTGAATTTGACCAGTTTCCATTGGTTGCCCTTAATTTTGACCGGCCAATAAGGCGGCTAATTTCCTTTTCATTGCAATGTGAACCGGCCAAAAACTTGATCATTCATATTGAAGCCGGTTTTACCTGTGTACCAAAATGATATCAACAAACAACATACTTTATACAACATACGACAACAATGTTCAAAGAACAAATCAACATACATCAACTATATGTAAATGATATCAACATACAACAGAAATGATCAACAATTTATCACCTACAGCAAACAACAACAATCTTCAACTACTTATGCACAACAGGAATTGAACCTAAACAAACCCATCAACCGGTTGATGGCCATGGATTTACTTTTCTACCATACCTAGGTCTTAAAATCTCTTGAGGCCAGAACATGATAAAACAAAATAAAAAAACACAAAAACGACCTTCATTCTATATCATACCTCGGACTCTACTCCATATCACAAACAGACATGCACACGGAGCTTTCCAAAAATCTTCAGAACCCTAAACCTAAACATGATCCATACACGAGATGCATGCATCATCACTTAAATCACAAACGAGACCACATGAAGAACCTAAAAACCTCCAACAAACATGAACAGTAGACATGCACAATGAGCACAGACTGCTGAGATAAAAGACATAACTTACTAGTAGTATAGAGATCCACCGCTACCGGAGCTGTCATGAAGAAGTATCTTACACACCGATGGCTTGCTGCGAACTTCAAACTTTGAAGGGTGTTGCGAACTCCAAACTTTGACACAGATCAAGACTGAACTTCAACATTTATTTCACTGAGGTGAACTTGACAATCGAGACTGAACTCGACTGAACTCAAACTTCACTTGACATATCCAATAATGCTTTGAACCAGTGCGATGCGATGCTGTGTAGCGATGCTGCAATGATGCGATGCAATGCGGTGAATAAACTTAGTAGCATATAAAGATTATCAAAGTTGACACACAACAAAAGTCTTTTAAAAATGGACGAAAACTTCAGAATTGAAGGTCAACGTCCTCACTAAAAGCAGGAACAGGCGGTTTGACGTTTGGATCAGGAATTTTAATGCTTGGTTGCACGAGTGTACATGGACGCCACGGCAGTGCTGCAGCGGCGCGTATTCCCCGGCGCTGGAGGTCACTTGTGCGCGGCCAAAGGCGGGAGGATCTCGTCTGGAGCGCTCGGGAGCACTACGCCCGTCTCCTTCTCGATTCTCGTCTTCAGTCCTGGAGCACCCGGATTTGCGCCAGTTTCTGCCGCGAGAGCTTCTCCTACTAAATACTTGCCACCGACACAATATGGTGAGGCATGCAACCTACGGGTGGCTTCTGAAGTTATCAAGTTGGTACGATGGTGCAACAGGTGCCCAGCTCACCTTGAGGTTTGGGAATTTGCGTTGGAGTGCAAATGATATTGACTGGAACAGCATGAATCAAGAGTTTCTCTAGCGGAATGTTGTCGAGAAGTTGTGGATTGTGCACTGCATCCATGCGTTCATGCACTTTCAAAACATGAGCGACAAGTTTCCAACTGAACCTGGCTTGCCCTTCAAGAAGAAAAATTCAAAAATAAAAATTCAAAACCGTAGGAGCCGGAGTGTTGATTGAGAGCGGAGGAGGTTGATTGAGAGCGGAGGAGGTTGATTGAGAGCGGAGGAGGTTGATTGAAAGCGGAGCGGAGCAGCAGAGCAAGAGCGGAGCAGCAGAGCAAGAGCGGAGCAGCAGAGCAAGAGCGGAGCAGGCAGCATGAGAGAGAATGCAGACTGAGAGAAAATGCGGGAGAATGAGGCTGCTCCAGATAGGGTTTGGGCGGGACTGGAGCGACTGACCGGATATTGCCTGGGTATCGGGCACAACGTTTTTCTCTGCACGCGCCTGCCCGGGCAGGAACTCGCGAGCTAGGCAGGGACTCGTGAGCTCCGCAAAGACCATGTCACAAAAATACGGAGCTCCCTGCCAACACTGATCCGAAGCATGAGTGGTAATTAGTGAAAACGGGCGATGTTTTTTACCACTTAACAAGGTAGTTTTTGCCAAACTCAAGCCTCCTTAAAAATAATTAGATTTTCTGGCGATTTTTTGCCAAAAAAGAGAACACTACTTGGAGCCCACTAGACCTAAAATGGAACTCTGGATGTGCTAAATCTCAATTTGCATGGAATCCATGAGGAATTAGGATGTGAAGTGTGAAGTTCAAATTTGCGCACACATTACATGAACCCTTTGCAAATATCAAATCATGATTTGGAGTTACGGAACTCATGGAAAAGCTCGGAATACAACACAAAATACATCAAATGCACTAAAATACAACGGATACCATGTTGCATACTATGTTGTATTTCATACACTTGCAAAATGATTTTGGTCTTAAATATTGATTCAAATTTGTCTTCATAGTTTTGTAGTTGTTGATCTCTTTCATTGCATATGAATAAGTTTGAAACATTTTTGTTCAGAATCAATTAGACAAAACTCCAAAATCATCAACAATCATGTATAAATGTTTCCTTCAGTTTTGAAATGTCAATTAGAAGCTATCAACCTAGTGCACATGTGAACCTCTTTCAATTAACTCCTAAGGTACCGTGACAGTTTTACACCAAAAACACTTCAAACTAAATGGATTCTAGTGCAATGAATAAAGAAGGTAGCAAAAACTTTTATTTTTAGTTCTGACCGTAGGATCTCAATAAAGGCTTATTAAATAATACATGTACAAAATTTCATAAACTTTGACCACACGGATTAAAAGATTATAGTGTTTGAAGACAAGCGAATGGTTCATTTTCTTCCATGCGTTTAGTGGATCAACAGACTTTGACTTCAGTTGGTGTCAAAAATTTCACTACAAAAGGTCTAAATCTATTACCATCTTGTTAAGCATGATATTAGCTCCTTACACACCAATATTTAGAGGTAGAGACGGGGTGTAGCATCTTCAAAACAAGTGTGCAAGGAGTGGAGGCTCGAAATTTGTTAATTCACACTTTAATTTTTTTTGAACATAATATGTTTTCGATTGATAATCCGAATGGTTAATAAGAAGGTTTACATTACATATTGTTGTGGAAAAATTAAAAAGTGAAAAATATGAAGATACCTAGGTTTTATGTGGAAAAGAAGAAGTTTTTTTGATACCTTGCCCGACAATGAGTGACAATGTGTGAAAATGTTTGACTTGGGTTGGTATGCTATTTTCCACTAAAGACAAGAACTTTCTTTTGACAATATGAAGGGAAATAATATTACTTGCGAAGACTGAAAATCTCACTTTCAATAGAGTGTCCTATCAAAAGTTTATGGAGGTGCCCGAGGTGCCCGCCCTCCCCATTTAAAATTCAAAACCCTATAACTTTTTCATCAAATGTCTATAGTAAAAATTTCAAAGAAGAATGTTGGAAATTGACACCATAGGAACCTGACCGAACTTTCAAAACGGACCTTTTCTGACACTTGGTCCTTTAGGGGTTAATGTACAAGATTCTTGCAAGAATCTACTGATGGATAAAGTAGTATACCCTCCAAAGTTCACTAATTTCACTACTAATATACCATAACTATAAACTCTATAATCTATTCCATCAATCATTGGATGTTCTGCAAATTTTCTCCAAAGTTTAATCCCTAAAGGCCCAAGCCATTTTAGAGAAATATCTACTTCTTTGATTAAAAGCTACCAAGTTGAACTTATTGAAAATGTAACCGTAGGATCTTCTAAACTTATATGAGATGATGTGGTCAAAATTTCATGAATATTCACCGCACGGATTGAAAGATAATTCCCGTCAAAGCATATATTTTTGTACCCCGTAGGTACACTTGGGTCTTTAGGGGTTAGATCAAGGTTTGAGTACAATTTTATATGGTTGGATACTAGAACAAGGCATTATTTCAATCAAAATTAGTCCAAAGAAAAACATGAGCACACAACTTGCTTTTGCAAAAACATGAATTGGGCGCCAAAGAGGTGACCACTTTCTGGTTGCTCAGACTAGTTTTCACGTAGACACTGCTTTTTACAACGCTTAGTTGGGTTGCACTCTTTAGAGCCATGATGCATATTGCTCCCCACCATCCAACCCACCTTCTCAATCTTTAATCAATTGAGGTATTTGCGAGTTATAATGATTTTTATGATGTGTTTTGAATAGTGAAATGTACTCTTGTTGTAGATCTTGTTGTGCAAGAATTGTTACACTCGTAGATTCCTTTATCTTTATTTTCCACCCTTTGTCGTTAGAAGGTTGACGGTCAGTGGAGATTCGTATAGATAGGCATGCAGTTTCCTTTGTAGGATAAAAAAAATGTAGTGAAGTTTAGCAAGACTTACACCTTTGGATTTAACCTCTTCAATTTGGAAATCATTCAAATATTTGAACCTTATCCCATGTTATTTTACTTGATTTCACTATTTATCTGTTTTTACTTTATAATTCCCCTTCCCTTTCTCTCTTCTTCTTTGGCACACACAAGTTACTATGTTCGCAACTTGTGGCAATCCCTCAAGTGGAGTGAAAATTTAACACTCAAGGATTGATCCTGCAACCAATCCATTTGGAGATGCAAGACCAAAATCCATACATTGTCATTTACCATAGAGCCTAATTCCATCGAACATGCGACCCGTCAGAGATCCTTCTATGCTCTTTTGCACAACTCTACCTAAAAATAGTTGTTAGCTGTTCACTCTCTCTGACGGGTCTCAAGTGGTCCTTCATCTTCTAATATTTTCCAACTTACTGTATCTCTCCATGTCAAACTTTGTGGAAGTGACAACTATACCAAAAAGTAAGATGATGAGCACTTATACTTTTTTTTTATAGGCCTCCCACGAGCATGGAAATGACTCTTCCTCTTTTCTGCCCATCATCCCAAGTTAGGAATCTACATTGTTAGGTCAGATCTTGTTCGCATGGAAACTTGCCCTTAGGAGCTGTTTACATCTAGATGGTTAGGGCTGGAGCCCAAAGAATTCCCGAGTTTTGATTGGAGTAAAGAATTGGTACCCCCGAAATGGATTTACATCAAGCAAAATGCGGGTTGTAGCCCAAAGTTCTATCTGTGAATGAGAAATCTAGTTGGAATCCTACATGGCAGATTCGAATAGTGTTTTACAGAACTTAAAGATACTTATTTCCTTCAACTTCTAGGAGGTTGTATTTCTGGAAGGTTAGGAGAGTATTTTTCAGAACCTATTTCAGCCCATCATTTATAATATTTAAATGCTGGCTTTTGACTATTTTAGGACTAGAGTTTTTTGACAACTTCTTTCCAATTAGTATTGTTCGTCAACGAAAGAA
Organism: Bryoerythrophyllum caledonicum; assembly: GCA_963971425.1. NCBI lineage: Eukaryota > Viridiplantae > Streptophyta > Bryopsida > Pottiales > Pottiaceae > Bryoerythrophyllum > Bryoerythrophyllum caledonicum. Next base: position 5,621,282 of record OZ020514.1, read on the forward strand.
GCTACATTGATTGCTGATGGCGTGAGCATGCAATGTCTTTTTTGTTTGAAAGCTTTAGTTTTTGCAATATTTTTGAACTTAGAGGAATTTTGAGGAGCAAAAGTGCTTACGCCTTCTTGAGCCTTTACCTTTGCCTAGGGCCAATTGGACCCCCTTGAGGGCCCCCTTTCCCCTCAAATTTCGGCTAGATTCGGTGCGGTGACCAAAACGGCGCCCCCCGGAATTAACCCGCCACCTCTAGCCTCCCTTTAAGAGCCTCCCTCTACCCTAGCCACTAAGCCTACTAGCTTCCACTGTGCTAATGTTGGATAAAAACCTTCTTATACTACTATTTCTGTGATTTATTGTGTGATGTCCAAAGCTTTTCGAGTCCATTTTCAGGCCTTTAATGATGTTTTTGAGCATTTTAGAGCACTCCAACTGATGAAGATTGTACATGAGCATGACTAATAATTTAAATATTTTTTTGTCAAGGTCAAAATGTTTGGTGCTTGCATACTCAAAACATGTTGAATCAACATATAACAGGACCAAAACATAGCTAGCACCACTAGGGCTCGTTTTCTACTACCCATGATGCCAAAAAGCATAGAAAATGGCCCAAAATTGAGAGAGACAGAACAAAACAGCATACAAAGATGTAAGCCAATGTAGAATTCAAGAAATTCCTTTACTATGGGATAATTCTAAAAAGAGCCCGTTTTCATACAACTACATAAATATTCAGCCCAAGTGAATAATGGACCACAATCTTTCTGTTTGGGTTTACACCTCAACTTTGGGCCACAACCCACTTAAAAGTACCTTGTTTGGTGGAAGGTACCCAACTTAACCCCTAAAGTTCCTTGACAATTTCTGTCAAAAACTAGTCCAAAACTGCCATTGTCAAACATAGCCGCAATAATCACATTTTTGAGAAGAATTCTCAACTTTTAACCGTAAGATCTAAAAAGAGACTCATGTATAACAATCCTCTAAAATTATGGTTGCAATCCACCGCACGGATGTGAAGATTATAGTGTTTGAATTGCAAGAAATAGTTTTTTTTCCTTCTTGCCCGGCAAAGTCAGCTCACTTTGACTAAGCATATCTTCTAGTATTTACACTACATTGTGTTGGAGACCATTAATGATTGTATTTGGGAGGTAGGGGAATTTGGAAAATGTCGACTGAGTAGAGCTCTGCATTTCCTGGTGAGGGGAGGGTTGGGACTTAGTTGCAAAAACTTAGAACACGCACAACAGGAGGTGGCTGACCCTGTTGAGGAGCCGGCGTTAGTTCTTCGTCTTTGCATGTGGGTAGGCGTGGTAAGCAGAGTGAGAAGAGTGTTGAGGCTCATCAATCCCAGATCTGAGGACTAGTGGTGTGGGATATGCATGTTGAAAGACTAGATCGTGCATGTAGAATCTGGAGCGAGGGGCACATGTGTTGGAACACAGATCTGGCTCTTTTAACTTGTTTACAAGATCACTCACCTTAGATCTGAAGAAGGTTTAGGTTAGATCTGCTGCCTCCCACACAAATCCCTCCTCTTCCCCAACCCAGGAACTCAAGCACACAGGATTGAGGCAAAGAATTACTCGCCGTCGCTGCTAGGCGTCGAAAACACTCCATTTCAGGCTACATCTCACCCCCACATTCATTTTCGTTATCTCTTTATACACATATTGTTATGCATTCATTTTGTATGTTTCATCTACCTAGGAACACTCACACCGAGATCTCCACTCACAACACACCAGAGCTTCATACACACACTTAGATTTTGACCATCATTAGATTTAGCACAACCCCCACCCACACACACGGAAACCCTAATCTGTTGCAAACACACTAATATACTAACGCAGCTAAACAATAGTTCTATCGCAGCAGAGTCAATAAAAGTAATTGCTGCAGCAACGACCTAGAACGGAGATCGTCCGATACTCCTGAAGACACCGAGAGTAATCGGATCAACTGATGCAACGTACGAATATCACCTACGAGTACGAATATCGCCCACGAAAGAAGCACATGCGGCTCAGGACCCAGCTACTAAGCCATACCGAACCTACGCAAGGATCTGCACCAAAATCACACAATCAGAACCAGCAGAGATAATTGGAACTAGTGCCATAGCAACAACCTAGGTAAGAAACTTACCACTGATACTGAAAACTCCAGGTCCAGAAGAGCTACACTCAACAGCAAGGGAGCCAACTACGAAAGGAACATACGCGGCCCGACACTTTACAGCAGAGCGGCACCACATCAGCGTGAGGACCTGCACCCGGACAAACGAGCAAGCGGAATCAGGTAAGCCCATTTCAAAAACACACCTCTCAAATTACTACGCAAAGTACTTCTCACAAACCCTCCTTTACACACTACACACTTCAATACGCACAACTAGTAACATAGTAGACACTATAGTGCACCCTATAATCTCTATCACCCTAGAAACTTGCAACTACCACATTACACTCACGCATACTGACAAGCATAGCCACAAGACTGCTAGTTTGTACAATACCTGGAAAGAAAAGGTGTCCGAACTGCTGTAGGGCCAAGGCCTCCACCAGAAGCTTAGCTACAAAGTACAACCATCAACCTCAAAACCTACACCAAAGACAACATCAACATATATCAACATAGCAAGTCCAAGTATCGGCAGCCAAGACAAACAAGATTACACCAAGACAAGACGACAGAGAATAAAAGACTTCAACAACAGCACCAACCGGAACCTATCTCACATCCGCACCAGTACCCGAACCCCATCCAACCTTCCCTTCCCCCTTGCTAACCTCTCCCTCCCCTATACTGACACCCCCCTCCTCACTCCTAAACCCCTCCCTAACCCCCTCCTCTACTCTATTACTCTCGCCCCCCCTCCCACACCCCCCCTCTCTTGCCTCCCAGCTCCCTAGATACAAACAGAAACCCCACATTTACCCCCACCCGAAGAACCAATAGAACCCAGAAAACTGAAGCCTGCGCCCGAGGAAAACAGACCCACAGAACTCATAGAACAGAAGCCTACACACGAAAAAGCCAGAAGAATAGAGAAGTAGCTACAGACAAGAGCAACACGAACCAACTCAAGACGGAGCAACAGCACCAGAAGAACTGCGCGATATTAGGCAAGGAAAGTCAAGTAATACAACAGTCAAAAGGAGCCTGCCCCTGCGAAGCCTAAGCACACCCAGCAGCCTCAGAAAGAGTCGGAATCGAAAGCAACCTAAGAAAGAGCCATCAAAGCAAACACGAAACAGGCGCTACAGAGAGGAGCACCAAGGGCAACACCAAAAATAGAAGACAACATTGGAAACTCGCATACTCAAGGTCAAGACCCAAGCAACGCCGAAAATCAACGAGAGAACGAGCAGACAAGACCCGAAGAACCCGAGCACTACAGGCAGCCAAAACAACAAGCATCGGCGTTAGTGCCGAAAGAAAACTCTGCTGGGGATGAGCAGCCAACGTCGCAGCCGCGAAAAGCAAGCACCCGCCCAAAAACAGACCCAATCGTGCACAAGTACCTGACTCAACCGCGCGCAGTATCTCGAAAAAAGGTACGCCAGTTCTACTTTCAGTGCGCTTGATTCAATCGTGCGCAGTTATTAAACACTGGAGACGCCGAAAAGATCGGAAGACGAGAGACGACCATCCCAGAAGGACCCGAGCTCAACGGACTAATACGAAGGGAACCTCCACCACAGGAGGACGTGGTGCAGCAGCTCCAACCAATTACTCTCTTCCACCAACTCACAGCAAGACCAGACGAACTAAGGTAAGTCTCCCCCCTCTTTGCTTTGGGTCATCTTACTCCAACACAAAAAAGATTATTAACAAAAAAACTATCAACGTCATGTCCAGCAGTAAAAGGAACCTCCAGTTTGGAGAAATGATGGATATTGATGAAGGAATCATAAACCGTACATTGTCTCTAAGAGAAAAAATAGGTAGGAAAAACACGGAAGAAGGTGGCAGCAACAAGAAAAGCAAGGGCACAGGCGAAGAAGAAGGTACGTCCCCTCTCCTTGACCCCATAACCATGTCATTTAAATTTTGGCTAGGATATGAAGCCATGGAATGCCTCGCAATCAAAGAGGGACTTGAGGAACTCCCACGTGATGAGAAAGTGGAAGATATGATGACAAGAGGATTCCAAGAACACGAAGCGAAGGAGTTCAAAACCGCAAGGATGGCATTCCCTAGGATCCCACAACTCTACTACCCACTCTCAAGACCGGGAAGTGATGATCAACACTATAACATCACCCAACTTCCCAAAGGCACCAAGATCACCGGCGCCACAGGTTTGGCTCTTGACTTCCATGTTGCTATTTATTTTGAGCCACCCTCCTCTCTCCTATTGCATGATGATGTCCATAAGATGATAATGCATAGATTAGAGGTCATGGAAATCAAGTTAGGATCAAAAGTCATGGATCCCATTTACATTCAATGCCATAGTGTCAAAAGAGGAGGACAAAAAGGTGTTTGGACCGGTATGTTTAAGCTCCACTTACTTAAACCCGAAACGGATGCCCTTATGTTGCTAAAAGGAATAAGGCCCTTTATTCTCAACCTTGACAACCAAAACACCATTGGTAAGGTATGCAAATCCTTTCCCCTAACCGCTAACTCTTCTAACCTCTCCGTGCAAGTGAGAAGTGACACATTGATAGGTATGACATCCCATCAATTATCCAAGGACATCCTCTACAATAGCTTCAAGCGCGGGCAAGACTATGAGATCACGGGAGTAACGAAGGGAGATGGAGACTCACTAGCCTTCATCGCCGCCACCACCCCCCTCCAAGCCTCCAAGATACAACTACAACACATCACCACCCATCATGAGATCATCAAAGCAAGGAAGACCTACATTGGAGGTCGTGTGACACCCGAAGTTAAGGCCAAGAAGGATGCCATCTCTCTCACCCTCTCCCCCTTACCTCTCCTCATGAATGTGCATGATACTACTATTGCTATTCACAAAATTATGGGAGAAAACAACATTAACGCCATTTGGTTCCACAAGGAGATTGAGGGTAGACATAATGGCAAGGCTAATGTTGAATGCACTAACCCCATTGTGTACAAGCAATTTGTCAAGAAACAATTTGATATAGGTGACAACTTCGTGGATTTTGCACCGCATTGGAAGAGTTTAGAAGGTAAACAACCTCCTTCCGAAGAACAAATCAAGGCCTTTGGATTCAACGACATCAACACCGCAATGGTTAACACCGTTGCAACCTTCAAGATTCAAGACACCTCCACCAACATCACCAAGAAAGAATTGAAGGAAGCTTTGGAAGAAAACAACAAGAAGATGCTAGAAGAAAGCAAGAAATACACCGACGCACTACATAGCGAGTTGGTCGATCAAATGGACAAAGTGGAGAATGCCATGAATGCCACATTACTTGCACTCCAAGCCATGAAGGGAAGATTACCACAAAGAATTGAAGATAAGCCGCCAAACATGTGAAGACCAAAGACCACACGGTAATACATACTTACCATCCATATAGTCATACACAATACATACGGTACTTTATAATGCACATATTGTACCAATATATTAATATTATACACTCCATGGTAGATATGTACTTAGATAATACATACAAACATTGTACTTATTCCCATTTCAATATCAATACCAATACAATTACTATACAAGATACGTACATACACATGACCATCAAACATACCATCCACCAAATAAAATACCATATACAATACATAAAGTACTCTACCAATTACTACGCCAATCATAACTACCAAGTACCAAAGAAAAAAATACATACACACACATATATTAGCAAAAACATAACAAAAAAAAAATCATCATCATGCAACATTATAATGTACAAAATACATAACAACACACCAACAAACACACAAATATACATACACATATACACACCACCTTACATAAACACAAAAAAATACACATACACAATAAACATACAAAATAACGCACAAAATAACGCACAAAATAACACACAAAAAAACCCACAAAAGACACAAAAAAATAGGCACAAAATAGCAACAATTATTACGAAACCTCACACCAAATACATACAAAAAAATAGTAATAAGCACACACAAACTAATACATACAATCCTACCCTAAACACAAAACAACTAACAACTATACGGGAAAAAAAAACCAAAAGTACAACAAAAAGAAAAACAATAACACACCGAAACAAAAATCCCTTCCCACTACAGACCAAGCACAACCACAATAGAACAAAAAGAAAAAATCTCCTCCTTCACAAAGCTACACGAAAAACAAAAATCCTAAAACAAAACACCAAACCAGAACACATAACACTACTACTACTTTTAGGGGGAGACATTGAGACTAACCCAGGCCCAATGCCTAATATACTAAAAAGACACCCTCCATCACACAAGAAAAATGCCAAAATATACTTCATACCCAATACCATAAAATTACAACCAGAATACGAACATATTGCAAAAACCTTCGCACCTCTATTAAAAAACACAAATACATCTCACTACACAATAACTCCACATATCCAAACATCGCCCAATACGTACAACAAAAAAATACACACCCACTGCCCCACATCCTATATGCACTAGTAATCACTACTCACCCACACATAGATGAATGTAACCATCTCCTAAATCCACAAAATTTGCACACAATCACGTGGACCAATACATTACTACAAACTCTACTGAACTTACAAAATCCGCCAGAACGACATATTCACACTCCGCACCCGTATATTAAATTCTTGGAAACCAACCAAAATATTATAAACCATGGGAACTCAATACACAAAGAACAATATGACTTCTTACATAGTCAAACCACACCCCCCTTAAATGAAACAATAAAACTAAAATTCCCTTACCTCCCTAGCAATCTCATAAATGAATCACTAAAATACCTAGAACTTTTACCAGAATACACCCACCCACCCCCACCCCCACCCCTCCCCTACATCCCTCCTCAAAACCAAAACATTATATCAAGTCAAGAAAATACATACATAATCACATGGAATGCCTCCTCACTAAACACTGCCCTTCCTAGCTTACAAACTTTGGTCACACACACAGACACACCCCAGCCATCATAGTCATACAAGAAACCAAATTAACTGCCACAAAATCTACAAAATACATACAAAATATATTTCAAAATTATAAACTCATCTTTAATAATACACATGCACTTACTAGATGCATTCAACAATGGAGACCATACACACCGGGCCGCGGTGGTCTCCTTACACTAATCCACAAAAAATATGCATTCCCGGGCAACATCAACAAAATCCCTACCCCAATGCACATATCACCATACATACAAATAATCAAAATCACTAATCACCCACTACAACCGTGGTTAATATTTCACATGTATATGCTATCCCATCCCGAAGATACTAGATTTATCATAGATATACAAAACACCATTACATCACAAATAAATAATAATCCCAATTATACATACCTACTATGTGGAGACTTCAACAGAGACATAGCACTAATTGGCCACCAAAATGGAAATCATATCACCCCCCTCAAAACAGCGACTACCAATGGCGCCGCTTCATAGAAAACTTAAACCTCACTTACATCAATACTGACACACAATTTTCTAGACAAGGTGGCTACAACTATAGCAATTGGAGTCTAATAGATGGATTCTATATAAATACAAACAACAACACACAATACACATCCACAACAAACAAAGATATTATTCTCAACTCGGACCACTCACCCGTACAATTGCACATTCCAAATAACTCAATAATTAATAGAACTCCTATAATCCTAAACAATGACACTATACGCATACTAAACCCCATCCCAAAAAACAATATAGAAAAATTCAATACAAAATTCTTCGAAGAAAACTCAGTACAAATAGACTCACTCATAAACATTCTTGAAAACAATAATCAATTAACACAAACACAATGGAATGAATCATGCCACTCGCTAGACAACCTCATCAACAAAATCTCTGATACATTGGAACAAACTTGTAGAGCACATCCAATACCACAAATGACAAACAGAACCTCCCAACAAGGGGGATACCTACCCCGCAAACTTTCTAAAATATGGAAACAACACCTAACCACATACCATACTATACGAAAAACTATCAGAATTGTAAAAAACAACCCTCAATGGCATAATCATCCCATATACAACGAACTACTATCTCTACAGCACACCGAAATCCCTACCCCACCGCCTTCGGACCTTCCCCACGATACATGGATAAAAGATATCGCGTCAATTGCAAAAAATGCCAACATACAAGCCCGGAAAATAAACTCAAAATTCACCAAAGACAACATTAAAAAAACCATCTCAAAATATCGGCAATTATACGACACTAGCCCAAAAAAATTAACAAAAAAGTCTTCAAAAACCTTGAATCCCCGCCAATGGATTGTATCACAGATCAATACAATAACATTCTAACTAACCCTGAAGACATTGCGAATGAAATAGTCAACCAACAAACGAAAATCAATAGACGAACAGTACTAACATGTAACTACCAATTACAATACACAACCGAATGCACATGTGCAATACGCCAATACCCATGGCATGACCTGGATGGATATACCCTTGACAAATGTGGAGAACCAGAAATTCCACTACATAAATACCTTAACAGAGCCACATACGACGCATGCCTCCAAAGTCTTGGTAACAATAAAGCCCCAGGCCCAGACCGCATACCAAACTCAATACTCAAAAACATGCCCCCAATATTTCATAAAGTATTATTTCTATTTTTTTCTCATTGCTATAAACAAAAAAATACCAAACTCATGGAAATCAAGTGCAACAATTTTGCTATACAAAAAAGGCGACCCGTCTATACTACCCAATCATAGGCCAATTGCACTAGCTAACACAATATACAAACTCTTTACCAGTACACTCACCTCCATACTATCCTCATACGGTGAAAAATTTAAAATCTTACATGATAGTCAAGAAGGATTTAGAGTAGAAAGAAGTACCGCCCGACAAATACAAACTATAATAGCCGCACTAGAAGACGCAAGGCTTACAAACCAAGATATCTACATACTATACGTTGACTTCAAAAATGCCTTTGGCTCAATTGACCACGCCCGACTATTAGCAATAATGATGGACCTTGGCTACCCAAAAGAGGCAACTACACTTGTTGGAAATATCTACTCTCAGTCATCCACTTACTATGTTGGCGAACACTTTGGGAAAACAAAACCTATACCTATTCAAAGAGGAACTATACAAGGGGACACCCTTAGCCCATATTTATTCATTATATTCTTAGAACCACTACTTAGATGGCTAGAAAGAGGCAATAACGGATATACTTTCGGCACATCGCAAGTCACAATAAACTCCGCCGCATACGCGGATGACCTAGCCACCATAACTAACAAAATCAAATCAATCCAAATACAACTAAACAAAATTGATAGATATTGTAAATGGGCTGGTATGGATGTAGGAGTCCCAAAATGTGCTGCTACCGGATGCCTAAACAAATCTAAATTGAACCCTACCACTTTCAAAGCCCTAATGCAAACCGCTAACATCAACTACCGCAACCAACCAATCCCTATACTACACCAAAACGAACCATACATATACCTAGGTACAAACCTTGTTCCCTCACTAAAATGGAAAATCCAAATTCACACTACAACCACAAAGCTCATCAAACAATGCAAAGATTAACAACATGTCCAGCCACCATGAAACAAAAAATAAAAATGGTTGATACCGTATTATGTCCAGGAGTGGCATACAGTTTTTATGGTGTACCATACTCTATGCCAGCCATAAAAAAACTCGATCAAAAAATAATCGCCATACAAAAAACCACATGTGGATTACCAAAATGTATGTCAAACGCAATAACACAACTCCCACATAATCTCTTTGGACTTGAAGCTTTCTCCCTAAAAAACGCATATCTCCGATGTATAGGCAAACAACTACAAAATGCCTTAAACGATAAAGGTAGACTTGGAAAAGTATATACTGGATTAACACATTACATCCTTGCCCAATACGGTGGCGCCGAAAACATACCCAGAATTAAAAAAAGTGACTGCGTAAGATCACCAATAACACAAACATTCTTCTTATTAAAACATATAACTAAAATCCACCTTAAAAGTACACTCCCAAACTTCCTCATTAATCCTACAACACTTGAAATACTATGGCGTCAAGAAACACTAAACCACAATACACTCAATACCCAACTCTCCCAAAAGCTTCTACAAAAACTCCTCTCAAAAAATATTTTTGAACTAACCCAAATTACTTTACCTAACGGCACACACATCATGAACTATGAAGACTTCAAAACCTACCACTGCACTCCAACCAAACTATTAAAAAGTGCCCTAAATATTGCTAAACAACTATTTTGCCATCCAACATGCCCCACCACATGTCATACCTCTTGTAACATACACCCATACTCGAATATAATTAAAGATTCATTCATTACCCTCAACAATAACATCATCCCAAGAAATATCCCCACAACAATCAATCCCCCTAACCCCCCACATACATACCATCCCCGCCCCCCAACATACATCCCCAAAAACCCCACTACATATCCCATTACTAACATCATACACCATAAACATATCCAACACATAGACACAAATAACATACAAAACACCTACACAAAATATTTATGCCAATGGCAATACAATGATAACACATATAATAAATGGCTACCCCAAAGAGACCTATTTCCAAGACACGACACCAATACCTCCACACATAACACCGAAAAATTAAGACAATACTACCAGAAAATCCAAAACAAAACATACTCAGATATCATCCTAGCCCATCACCCACAAGAACAGCTTTCAAACTCATGATCCGTAACACCACCCACAATTATTCCACTCCTAAACATTTACACAACAGAATGCAACCCCGAAAAATACATCCTTACATCCTCAAACACAATTAAAATAGATAACGATCAAGCACATCTATATGAAGAAAATGGCCGTCACTTACACACCATCCCCATTACTAGACTCCAATGGCTATGAAATCAATACAATACAAAATTACAAACCCCTACAAACATCGAACCAACGACCCAACCCTTCGAAACCGAACTAATCTGGTTATACCAAAGGTATAAATACCAAATACCAAAAACTGACCCCCTAAAAAATGCACAATACACAATACCCACTCCCATTTTAGACTCACTAATCACATCCTTCAACATTGAACAATCATATTTTTCTTTCCCGGTCACATGTTCTACCAAACTAAAGAAATTCTACTCACCTTATGAAAGAGACAAAATATTCGGATCCCTAGGAAAGGCCTTTGACTATAAATGGATCGGCAATGGTATAGCTCACCCCCATAACGAGCAGGATATGGAACAAGCAATACACTGGGCCCGACTTGCCGCCAAACAAGATCCAAATAACACAAACACAATCATCATCATACCGAACAACAACTGGTACCAAAACAACAATTTACATCCAAACCCATTCTCAGATTCCCATATTATTGCATTATTTGAAGCAGACACAATACCATATGAAGAACCTACCATTCCACCTCAGCTAAAAAAACCCCAAATCGAGCCATCTACACTACAAATACTATGCGTCCATCACCAAAATCAAACCGTTGGCTCCCTCGAACAACTTGCGGAACTCACCTCCATAACAAAAAATCTAGACATACATCGACCATACACAAAACTGGCCCCACCAACACCCACACAAACCCCTGTAAACAAAAGTAAAAACTGGTCAAAACTAAACTATATCAACAACACAATAAACTACTCCGCCACATCTCCCCCTCTTCCAGACTACCCAACTCATACCACACCAAAATTTAACCCCGCACATAGTTATTACACCGATGGCTCCTTTAAACCACCCGAACAAATTAGCCCGGGCTCCTGGCGCAGAGAAAAAGCTGGCTATGGCATATATAATCCTACCAAGGAAATTAAACTAGCCAAAAGACTCCATGGACTACAAAATATCCTCAGAGCAGAACTCATGGCCATACACAAAACACTACAAATCATCACAACAAAATACAAAAATGAACCTGCCCATATATTCACTGACTGTATAAATGCACTTTACCTATTAAACACTCAAATAACACACCCTACCCTCCAGAACAGCCACCCTGACCAAATCATATTAACATCAATGGTCCAAATGTTACAAAACCGTACACAAACCACAACCCTCCATAAAGTGAGAGCTCATGCCAACATTGATGGCAACGAACAAGCAGACAAATTAGCAAAAGAAGGCCGAGAAAAAACACACAAAAATGCCAAAGACCCACACGAACATGCCCATGCTACCCCATACTACTTTCAAAAAGAAGAATGGCCTTCCAAAGAAGATAACCCCGACAAAGGCCCTCTTAGATTTTTGGATAAATATCTAAAAAAACAAGACCTCTACAACAATCTTGATACAATCTCAGAAAATATTCCTAACATTGAAAAATGGACTAACAATAATGACATAGACAATGAACTCTCCACAAATTTTTGGAAAAATCCCATCATCTCAGACTCGCAAATAACATGCCTCATCAAATTCCGTACTGGACAGTATATGGGAAACGCTTGCAAACAACTCTTCTTTGGAATAGAAAGATTCCCATCCATAACATGCCCCATATGTCCCTCAACAGACCCCGACACATGGCTTCATGTTCTACTCAAATGCCAAAACCACCACATTCACTCTTTAATTATTAAAAGACATAATAAGGCGGTATGGGAAGTCCGGAAACTAATCACCTCCTACAATAAATCGAGATTTTATACTAATGAACGCCGACACTTTTAATAACAACCCACAAGAAAATACAGTCCCCCCGTGGCTGCTCCCATGCTCATGTATGACCCAAAGATGTCATTGCAACGCTAGGCTCAAACCAGACATCCTCTGTGTTAAAGGTTTACCCTATAACGACCCACCACCCGATAACATCAACCAACACTACACTATTCAAATCATCGAATTCACATATTGCAACGATAGATTCTCCCCGGAAACAATCCAAAATAAAATAGATAAATATCAACCCCTTATTGACGACATCATTGCCCTCGGATGGAATGTGGACCCCCTCATTGTAATCACATCCGGTGCTCGTGCCACCTCCTTTATCCCATCTATGAAAACTCTTGAAGATGCCTTCAAAATTCCCACTGAAACAATTAAAACCACCTTTAAAAACATTAACACCATAGCTATTCAATATGCTATGTCCATTCTTTTGCATAAACGCAAAATCGAAAACAACCAAACCCTCCCCGATACACAGAACCCCCCTTAATTTTTCCCCACCTTGATTTTTCATGACTGGTCGGTTTTTTGTTTTGTGATTGCTTGCTTGGTTGATGGTTAGTTAGTTGGCTTGGGGCTTTGTTTGAGATTGGTTGGTTGGTTGGTTGGTCTATGGTTACTTGGCTGCTTGTTACATAGTGTCTATCCTCGAGAGAGGGGAGTAGTTCCAGCTTGCTTCTTCTTGTCCAGTGGGCAAGGTCTTAGTAAATGGAACGAACAGACACTTTACTCACGCCAGCCTCTTTGGGGGCTGGCGTTATTCTTCTTCTTGGAGACCATTACCAATGCAAAGAATATGATGTTAGCTAGGTGTGTGGAGAATTTGAGGTCATTACAAGGGATACATCATGCTCAAATAAATACTTTAGTGAAAGGGGGTATAAAACAATGCAAATGACTACAAATGAAGTGAGAAATTATTTGCTACCTACAAATTTACAAATTTGAAAATCCGTACGGTTGAAATGTGGAATTAAATTTTTTACTTATTTTAGAAAAATCTAAAACGAATAAAATCTCTAATTTTAATGAATTTATTGAATTATTCAAATATTATAGGTGAGGGCAGGGCTTCAAAATGGGGACCCTTCAAGAAATGAAGGGCCACGTCATTCACCTACTCCCCTATGCGGGACCTGCATAGCTCCTCGGAGGTGGCTGCCACTGCAAGGCGGCGTTTTTTTTTTCCACACGTGCCATCTCTTTCATTACCCGGGCCCCGCCACAGCCCCTGCCATGCGCCACTTGCCATGAGCTGCCGGGCTCACCGCAAGGCACTTTATGCCATTTTTTTTAATTTCTATTTATCCCTTTTCTTGGAATTCGTGGGGTCTTCCCTTCCACCATTCTTCCCCTTGATTTGGGCTGCCCCACCCTCCCTCGACCCTTAGTGCCTCTACTTACTGCCCCTCTTTCACACATGTGTTTCATTGGTTCCAGAGGTGCCTAGGCTGCCCAACATCCCCATTTTTGAGAATAGGTGGTACTAACTTTCAAACCGTAAATCCAAAAAAAATTTAAAATACCTCCACGAAGCTCTTATCAGGGGCGATCTAGAATACAAATTTAAAAAAAAAGGATTTTTTTTCGAATAATTTTAGGAACCTGCCCAAAATCTGAAATCCCCCCGAAGGAGACTCTGGTCCTTTAGGGGTTAAAATGGTTTCATCCTTCAAGTGGGGTACCACTTATGTCTATAGGCTCCAACCCAAACCTGCAGGTGTAAACAACCCTTTGGTCTCTCTAACACTTTGAACACCTGAAACATGATACAATCACTCAAACAGTACTCCAAGCCTCAAGGCATGTCCTCTGAGTCTAAGTAAAAAGTACAAAGAGTCCTTCACTGTGAATGCAGGGCCGCAATTCCACTCAGGTGAGAGAGTGGGCCGCAACAGGCAGCAGTTGCCGAGATGGTACACACAAGTAACTGCGTGTGTGGTCCTTGGCCAAGGCTGACAGTTACTGGGCACCCTAGTAGACTTTGCCCAGGATGGAGGCATGTCCTTCAACTCATGCACAGAGGCATCTCCCATGGTATGTTATGAATCATACTGATTGCTTGCTCCGAAGTTGGGTTGCAACTGCTCATTCCATTTATATGATGTGGTGGAACAGATACCAGTCCTGCCTCACTTGATCGGAGCCTCGTGTCTGATTCGATCACCCGCTGGCCATAGGGTGAAATAGATTTCCGCACGTAATCTAGAAAAGCAGACTCGGACGGAATCCAGGAGGTTGGAGAGATGCCCTGTGAGAACCCTTCAGCATCACACTCTGCCACTTGTTGAGCATACCTGTGCTGGGGAACAATATCCCGCTCCAACTCATGGGAGAGGCAAAATCCGGAGTTCCAATGAGATTAGTGAAGTCCCCGGGAGTTGCCTATGGAGTGCTAGCTGCAAGCCGAGATGGAGTTCCGGATGTCCCAGCCTTTACTGGAGTTGTAAGTGGCTCTTCCAAAACCTAAGTCTCGCATGCCTTCGAAGCTTCCGGGCCCCGGGGGCATGTTGTTGACCAGCTCCTGCATCTTGCCCCAAGTCTTCCCCATGTTCCAGCTATGATCCAGAAGGAACCGGATGATATGTGCTTGGTTGAGCTTCTTCAATCTTGTCCCTCTCTAGGTTTTCGGTATAGAGAAGAGCACGATTGACGATGTCCACCGGGAAGTTAAGGGCGGTGCGAATTTCCGTCAAAGCCCGGCCAGAGGCATAAGCCTTTACTTCCGCTTTGTCCTCTGCTTTCTAGGCCTCCAGCAGGTCTGCCTCCGCCTTCTCCAACCATTGCCAGATCCTCGTGTTGGTCTGGGCAAAGATGGCCTCTAGCTCCTCCTGCTGCTGGAGTTGGACTTCTTTTGCCTTCAAATCCTTAAGCCTCGAGAAGAGATTGACGAAGTCGTTAGCTCCCATCTCTTTCATGAGCGCCATGATCAGGGCCGTCCGTTTCCTAATTTCTGAGTCCTAGATCCTCGCACGCCATACCACATGGTGGCAGAGCTCCATAATGCCATCCGGAATGCGGCCCGTCATTGCCGAGGCGATGGTTGATCCGGGCTTTGCTCTAGTCTGGTTCGGTGCGATCGGTTGCAACCCGGCAGGTTGTGATCCAACTGGTGTCTGCGTGGCCTCCTCTTCCGGAGACTGGCTCGGACCCGCTCGTTCCGGCTCCTTCTGCAACGACCTGCTCCTCTTCCGGTGTCGTGTAGAGAGGGGAGCGCCTTGAGAATTCGCAGGGAATCTGGCTGCGACTGGAGATTGTTTGCTCGGGAATCCAATCGTATCTTCAAATCTTCAGGTCTTCAATCTCTAGTCTTCAGTCTTCAGTCTTCAAACTCCTCCCCGTTGGCCTATCTTGTGGTGGCTCTAAAGGGTTAAGGGTAAAGGTGGATTTTAAGAAACCACGGCCTCGGACGGGTAAAATGGGACGGCCAGACCACAAGCTGAAACCGTCCGAAAGATTGGCTCCTAAAATTCAAACCCACGGTGACCAGCAAACGTGCCTCACCGGTGGGAACGACATAAACACGACCGTGTGGGCAATTAACCCCACTTCGCCGCAACAGAGTTTACAAGATCAGAATTGAAATACAACTAGCCTCCAAAGCTGGCTTGGAATCACAAAAAAAGAAATCGGACCACAAACCACAACACACGTGTCTCCATCTTCTCTTCTCTTCAAGCCTCAAGTCTTCAATTCTTCCATCCTTCAACTTCAAAGTCTTCAAGTGTTCAAAAACACTAAGAAACTCAAAAGAAGTGTTCAAAAACACAATGGAAAAGTTTCACCAAGGCTGTAACCTTCAAACAAGTGACACAGATGACTCAAAACTTCAAATACTAAGTGTAATAGCTCTCTGGAAAGCTAATTTAGACAACTAACACTCCTCCAAATTTCAAGTCAATCTAAACTACTGTCCGAAAGATATACGAGTTCAAAGTTCTGCCCCTCCAAATATTCAATCGCTTATAACTTCTTCTTCAAAACTCCAAATCTCAAGTGTTATAACTTTTTGGAGAGCTATGACCATGGTTCACGCACCTTCCAATTCTCAAACAATTCTAAACTACTGTCCAAAAGTTATGGACAATCAAAGTTCTGCTTACCCCTATTCATTCAGATCTCTATAACTTCTTGCTCACAACTCCAAATCTCAATTATACTATCTTTCTAGAAAGCTAAGGTAGAGACGCAGAGTCCCGCAAAATCTCAAATCAAACTGAGAACTACAAAAAAAGTTGTGGCCCCTTGAAACCTCTGCCCCTCAATGGATGGCCACGGGTTTTCACAGAATTAAAACCTCAATAACTTTTTCTCTACAACTCCGAATTCAAATTTTAAAACGAGTATGAAACGCTCTTGAAACAAGGAACAAGATCACAAATTTTCAATTCCATATCATTCAAGCTCAACGAGTTACACACAGTCAAAGTTCTGCTCCAAACCCTTGCTCTCTCACCCGTGCACACACACACAGTCACTCACTAAGAAATCTCTTTCCCAACTTTTCCACCTCAAATGGACGTGGGCACTCCAGCCCATGTCACCCTACCCAAAGTATCCCACAAGGTACTTCATTACTTTCTTATCCTTTCCACTTTCAACCACATAAAATCCCCTAGTATTTTATTTATTGGAAGACTAAAAACTTAGACCTTCCAACCAACAAGATAAGTAAAATAAAAAAATAACTAAATAAAAATAAAAATAAAACTTATCGTAAGATAGCTGATGGTACGGACGTATAAAGGTGTTGATTCGCACAACCTGATCGCCAAGTCGTGGACTTGGTTGGCTGGAAATGTCGTGGTCAGTGGCCGCCGCCGGTCCGGGTTCGAACCCGATCGAGTCCATCGAGTGGTTGGGCGGCCCACGGCTTGGCTCGCAAGTGAGGCAGGAAAAATACCAGTCAACTCGCTACCTACCCCCCTGAGCAGTGACAAGAACGGTGCAGCACCTACATGCTAACACTTGCCCAAATCCTCAAACCGTGGTTCTCACCACGACCAAACCTTTTTATCTCATCTAACCGCTAGCTGTAATCAAAATATATCCACACTGGTATTAATATCTACATGATGGAAGAATTTCCATCAGGACACCGGGTTCCTCTTGTGACGACCGGAGAAGAAGGTGGAGAATCCGTGTCTTCGGATTCCTCTTTCTCGGAATCCGTCTTCCATCCTCCATATGATTGGATGCTAAGGAGTTTGTCAAAGTGATCTTGTTCCTTTGAGCTCAGCATCTCCTTCTTGGCATACAGGTGCACGCCACATACGTCGATAAGAGTGTTGCCGTCTTCCTCACCTGCGGCAGGTTCTTGACCAGGGTTGTCATAACGGACAGGTTGAGGTGATCGGACGGGACAACCGGACGGGCGGTCCAGACGGCACGGACGGACGGTTCGGACGGATTGCCCGAAGTGCGCCCAATAATTTTTTGCAAGTAAGAAATTTTTACTGTGACCGCCACCTCACATACGGACCTGTCACGCCACCGTGGCACTACGGCGGGGACGTCACAATGAGGGGCGGGGACGTCCCCGCCCCTCATGTAGGCGTCCACGCCCCTGCATCATTGAGCGGATAGGCCTTAATGACTGGAAGCAAAATTTGTTTATTACATTAAAAAGTAATACGATAAAACAGCAATTCCCTAATCTCATACTTCCAAACCAAGTAATATCTTGTAGTTATCTAAGAAACCTTTTTCTCTCCTAGCTTCTTCTATGAATTATCACAACTCTCTTGATTTCGCATACATATATGTAGTTACTTTTCTTGTCCTTTAATTATTCAAACGGCCCGATCTGCGCACTCCTTCGGTGGACGGGCCACCCATAACCGCATCTCGAAGGACGATATCATCATCATCTGGTGCCTCATCGCAATCTGGACGGTTGTCATCATCAGCTCCTTCACCGCTCTCATCTGAGAATTCTCCATTGCTATTATCCGTAGTCCAAAAGCCCTCTATTTCAGAGTTGTCATTGCGAAGCTCGACGAATGTTTCACCACCGCAACGCGAGCGTCTGAATCTCTTTTGTCGACGTGCGTGAGGATCATCGCCGTCGGAATTTATGGTTGGGCCGCTAGTAGGACGAATTTCTCGATTCGGAACAACAAACGCCGGAGTTGTTGAAGAGCGTCCTGGAACATACGTGTCCAAAAACGGTTGTACAACCACGTTTGGATCTCGTGCCCCTATTCCAAGGAGGGGACGTCTACGATGCCTTGAGGAAGATGCTTCGCCGTTGTTTCTTCCTTCACGGCCTCTAGCCGCTCCACGGCCTCTAGACCCTCCAAGAGCAGTAGTCCTTGCACTCGGTTGTATATATTGACCCATTGGATGAAGAGGCATCCTTGTAGCGGCCAAAGGGGGTCTGCCATTTCTGGTAGTAGTAGCGGAAGTGTTTAGATCCATCCCCTCAATGCCTACACTTTGTTGAAGAGGTCCATACATGGCATTCGCCGTTCTAGGAGAAGAGGAATTCCGGGAAGGCAGCGTTGGTACATTCTGGTCATTGATAACCGTAGGCAACACCACAACCGGAGATGGTTGTGGCTCAAGGTCCTCTGTGAATGCAAAAGCATCATCGGGGTCTACATATTCCGGGTCAAAACGCTTTCGTTGATTAACAACCCTTTCATTTCTTCGAGTCGTCCCTACAATTGTTGTGTTTACAACATTTGCGTTAGAGTCTCCTTGAACGACTCCAGTGCTATGAAATGATGCACCCATTCCAATAGGGCTCTCTTGGCCATACCGGTTTTCAATTGATGCTTGGTTGTTTCGAGTCGCAGTATTTACTGCGTTCTCTCCCGCTCCGTTGTTGTCGCCATCTCCATTTCCACCACCATAGTCTGATGGGGAATTGTCCTCGTCGTGAACATTCCCGACATTGCCCCCCCCCATTTCAGGCTCTTCAAGGTTAGTCACATTTGGGATGTCGCTCTCTGAGGAAGTAGACAAAGGTTGCACTTCATGAATGCCCTCATTTTGATGAAAATGAGGCGAAGGACTGCGACGAGGACTTTGATTCCAAGGTCCCCAACGACCTTGAGCCAATTCTTCTTCCACATCGTCATCATCTCCGTAATAGTTTCTCGTTTCCTCAAGATGATCGGCGCCTTCCGCCCAAAGATTAGGGTGTCCACGGTACTCCAGCGGAGTGCGGGGAGTTGCCATATTGTGCTCCTCCTCTTCCTCGGCTATCAACACATCAAATTCACGATTAGGTTCACCCACCGGGACCGGCCCTAAGGCATCTGGGTCGGAATCCTCCGAGTGAATATTCGAATCGTACCATCGAACAGGATCGGCCCCCGGTCTATGTTGAAGGCATCGGCTATTGGTATAAATATACACAAATGACGCAGCCTTTTCTGCCGCTAATCGATTTCGGCTCTTGTTGTGGACAAATGAGTACATACTCCAATTTCGTTCGCAAGAGCTAGCTGAACACGTAAGGGCTAGAATACGAACAGCTATTATAGACAATGCCTTGTCTGCGATCCTGGCCCACCATTGGTGGAGTGGAAACTTTGTCTGGCGGATGTCAGATGCCTCGGTAGGGCCACATGGTCCAGTGCCCTCCTCGTACTGTGTTAACTCATATTGGACGTCCTCATATGAGACTTCCAATACCTCCATCATTTTGCGAACAACCCGATTCAATGCTCTTTGTGCGATTCCATCAGCCCTAAGCGCCACATTATCCTTGAGGTACGGATTCAAAAGAGCCCCGGCGTAGTGAACATCGGTAAAAACCATTTGCCACTGGGCATCAAAAGATTGCTCTAGAGTGGATGCTATGTCCCCTTGTGTACTAAAGGGTGACTCTCTCAAAGAGTACACGTGTTCTCGCAAATTATGCATCACGAGCCACGCACGACCCATGGCTGGTTCGCGGCCATCAAACACACGCAATGCCTTCAAAACATCCCCAGTCATGTGCACGTAATTCTGACATCGTTGCCAAAAGGCCACATCTTCGATGGTGAGCACCACATTACGCGCTGCGGTTGCTGCTTGCTCTCCATTTTGTTTGTTCCGTTGGGTTGCAAAGTAGTTTACAACACGGGGGTGGTCTTTCAACTGCTCCAACACTCCTTTGAGTCTCACCAATCGATCCAACATAAGGAAATTACAAGCAAAGCGGGTTTCAGTGGGCACTACAATATGCAGGTTTGAACTCAACTCACGAAGTGTCCCCATTGTCGAATGATGGTTTCTAATATATTTGCACAATTTCTTTGCCCTCTCTATCAAATCTTTAAATTCTTGGACCTTCGCCCAATCTTCCAACATGAGATCCAATGCATGTGCCATGCACCCCTGCTTGTGAATGTGCGGGTATGTGAGAATAATATCATCCATCGCTCCAAGCATGTTGGGAGCATTGTTTGTACAAATCTGTGTCACATTCTTGGAACCCACCTTCTCAATGTAAACTTTCACTTGGTCCGCTATGTACCGCATGGACTTCTTCTCACCACTGGTGTCTATGCTCCCCAAGAATACGTCACCAGTGGGGCACGACATCATTAAATTCATGTGGGGCCTCCGATGGACATCATCCCAACCATCCGTGCATATCGACACCCCATAATTCTTGATGGCAAAACCAACTTTGGCTTCAATCTCTTTCTCAATTTGCAACCTCTTAGGTTCAATCAATCTAGTCCTCAACTAGTGATATGTAGGAGGAGTGTACTCAAACTTTGCCAAAGATGTCGCCCTCACTACATCGATGAACGCTTGATTTCGCGCCACATTAAAAGGCACATTCGCTTGATAGAAAAAAGTCGCCCACTTCTCATCAAGTTCCTTCCTCTTTGCAATGTTAAAAGCATCAAGCATCCGTTGTTGATGTAGTTACCCAAATCTAGTGGAATTCGAGGCGGTAAGACCACCCGACACATGTGAAGGGTCGTTTCCTTCAGAGAGATTAGGCACTCCTTCTCGAGGCCCACTTGTTACCCCACCCGCCACATTATTTTGAGCGTCGGATTGGCTTGAAGTGTCAATAGTTGGTGCCCTCGATGGACCACTCGGACCTGAATCTCCGCCATACATGTCCCCGCCCGTCATTCGTTGCGGAAAAATGTTTCCACAGTTGGCAAATCGATGTCGCACATGGGGAGGTAGGCTGCAACAAATCGACCTCTCTGACTTGGCGCCGTATGCAAAGTGAGCGAACGCACGCTCGCGTTTGTAGCTAAAAGTATAGTTACAGAAAACACAACTCACTTTGCCCCCGTTGTCACCAAAATCGTACCAAGGCTCCCATTCTTTTGTTTGCTTCCTTTGACTTCCCATTGCATTCAGGGCTTATGCCAAATAATGTGCAAGTCCCGTCTAAGCCAAAATCCGGGGCTAGTTATAGTGTAGAATCAGGTGAAAATGTGAGGTCTGATAGCGCTGGTGCAATGCTTGAACCAATTTTTACATCACCTCAGCCGCACACCAGTGCCGCCTGCCACCCAAGTAGACTCGCAAGGAGCTCAAACTGAATTGAGATCCAAGGGATAGAGGCCAAGGTGACAAGCGTGAGGACAATCGGCCCTCCCCGAACCTTTTATACACGAGCCAAGAACAGGTGGGACCTGAAGTGCCAAGGACGGGGACGTCTCCGCCCTGCCCTATTGTGGGGAGACGTCCCCGCCCCTGCCCGGGTAAGGGCGGGACGTCTCCGCCCCACCAGGCCAGGGCGGAGACGTCCCCGGCCTTACTTGGGCAGGGGCTTGGACGTCTCTCTGGTGGGGCAGAGACGTCCCCGGCCTTATTTGGGCAGGAGCTGGGACGTCTCCCCAACCCAGGAGAAGGAGGCCTTTGGGGCATTTTGGGTGCTTAGGCACTCCTCCTCTCCATGAGGAGGGTGGAAGTTTTAATATAGGGAACCTTATTTTTGGTTCCGACAAGATTGCGACGCACTTAAAATTAGACACAGGTTATGTCTACGAAGGAAGGCTTTTGGGAAAGTACTACTTTTGTCATTTGACCGCATGCTCTCCAATAATGAACAGCTTTATTAGCTCCCTAATAAACCAAGTAGTGGATAGCATGGGAGCTATGCAAGTCCCATCCATAACGGGTAGTATAAGCCTCTAGTAGAATGTAATGTGCAAGTTCTCTGAATAAATAGTTTAAACACAATTGCCCCACAAAAGATTAGGAATGTACCACATACCATGAAAGCAAAAAAATAAACCAAGTAGTGGATAGCATGGGAGCTATGCAAGTCCCCATCCATAACGGGTAGTATAAGCCTCTAGTAGAATGTAATGTGCAAGTTCTCTAAATAAATAATTTAAACGCAATTGCCCCACAAAAGATTAGGAATGTACCACATACCATGAAAGCAAAAAATTAAACCAAGTAGTGGATAGCATGGGAGCTATGGAAGTCCCCATCCATAACGAGTAGTATAAGCCTCTAGTAGAATGTAATGTGCAAGTTCTCTGAATAAATAATTTAAACACAATTGCCCCACAAAAGATAAGTAATGTACCACATACCATGAAAGCAAAAAAATAAACCAAGTAGTGGATAGCATGGGAGCTATGCAAGTCCCCATCCATAACGGGTAGTATAAGCCTCTAGTAGAATGTAATGTGCAAGTTCTCTAAATAAATAATTTAAACACAATTGCCCCACCAAAGATTAGGAATGTACCACATACCATGAAAGCAAAAAAATAAACCAAGTAGTGGATAGCATGGGAGCTATGCAAGTCCCCATCCATAACGGGTAGTATAAGCCTCTAGTAGAATGTAATGTGCAAGTTCTCTGAATAAATAATTTAAATACAATTGCCCCACAAATGATTAGGAATGTACCACATACCATGAAAGCAAAAAAATAAACCAAGTAGTGGATAGCATGGGAGCTATGCAAGTCCCCATCCATAACGGGTAGTATAAGCCTCTAATAGAATGTAATGTGCAAGTTCTCTAAATAAATTGTACCATTACAAACAAAAAGGATATTTAAAACCATATAATGTTTAGAGCAAAAGTATTGTTCACAAAATTGATTTGCTATGTCCTAAACCTTTAAATACTCCTAGTCAATAGTAACGTTGGTGAAGGGCTCGTTCGGTCCTCCTCAGCCTACCACGTGCTTGTGCCTTTTCGCTCGCGACTTGGACGTGGGTTCCGTCGGAGTCATCATCTGAACTTGACGTGTTAGTATCATAGCTAGGTGTGTCGTCCATCACAGTCATGAACTTGCCCAATCCACCTTCCGGATACTTGCGCCATCCCATTGGAATTATTCCATTTTCAGGGCGAGGAATTTTTACCTTCCCCGGCATCGACTTCAAAGTGGACCAATCCACTATCTTGCCCAACTTCACCTCCACATGAACACCCCGCGTAATGAAGAGATTTACTTCGTTGTGTTTGACAAATGGGACGTCATACAACACCTGGTAAACTTTGATGCATCGGTTTTTAAACGCCTCGTCGATGCAATGTTTCAAGTTTGCCTTGTGGAAGCGCCGGTGATAGTTGTGTTGCGCCTCTGGGAAAGCATTGTCGATGTGGCACCACTCGATGTAGTTCGCGCAATCATCAAAACTCCATGGCTCCACTACGTCCTCCCAACCTCGAAAAGCCAACTTCTCGGGATTTCGAAGAACATGCAACCGCTTCCGATGGGCGTTCCCCGCTCTTGCACGGGTCTTGCCTCGCTCCTCCTTGGCCAATTGTCCGGATGAAGACATGGTGTGCACGTGTGAATGCAAAATTCTGGCGTGGATGGATGAATGAGACCTTGTACAACGCCCACATCCAGCTCAATGAAGAGATGGTGGATAGGAGTATGCGAGGTGGGGACAAATGAGGTCCCCCTCCATTAAAATAGTAATCCGGTAGGGGCGGAGACGTCCCCGCCCCTGCTCGGGTATGGGGCGGAGACGTCCCCGCCCCTGACCGGGTATGGGCGGAGACGTCTCCGCCCCACCAGGGCAGAGCGGGGACGTTTGCTTGTAAATTGGGGGGGGGTTCGTCCCCATAAAACTTTCCAAGGAGGCGTTTGAGGCCACTCTTGCTTGGCCGAGGCACTCCTCATCTCCATGAGGCGGATGCACAATTAAATATGGGGTGATTTATTTTTGGTTCCGACAAGATCCTAATGCACTTAAAATAACATGTAGATTATGTCTCTACCTAGTTCTAGGGAGGAAGGCGAAATGGAAAGTACAACTCTTGTACTTTGACGGCATGCTCTCTAATAAGGAACACCTTTATTAGCTCCCTATTAGTTTTGGAGCAAACATAAGAGTGTAGAAAATTATTTCCTTCCAAATTAAAAAAAAAATCCTTGTCTTTAGTGGAAAATAATGCTTCAACTCAAGTCAAAGATTTTCACATATTGCCAAAAATATAACGGGCAAGGTACCAAAAACAAAAACGTCTTACCACATAAAACTTAGAGATTTTAACTTTTTATACTTTTGATTTTTTCCACAACAATATGTGGTGTAGACCTTCATATTGACCATAAATATACATCAATCTAAAACATATCAAGTATCTAAAATCTAAAACGTTACTTGCCCATTTTTTAGCTTCCACTACTAGCATAGTTGACTTGAATAAGGTACACCCTTTTTCTACCTCTAACAATTGGTGTATAAGGAACTAACATCATCCTAAACTACCATTAGTAATGGATTTAGGCCTTATCTAGTGCAAAAATTTGATACCAAGTAGTGAATAGCATGGGAGCTATGCAAGTCTTTCAATCCGTGTGGTTAAAATTTATGAAATTTTGTGGGGACATTAACAAACAAGTATTTATTGTGATCCTACGGTTAGATGTAGAAATAAAAAGGTTTTGTCTCCATTCTTAGGCATTATACTATAGCCTCGCAGTTTTGAAGTGTTTTTGGTGCAAAAATGCCTTGGTCCTTTAGGGATTAAAAATGTTTGGAGGTTTAAAACTTGGTCCACACCATTTTTTTTAATACAAACAACACCATATTCATTATATTGGGAGATTTCCATGATTTTGATCTGGTGCACATTCAGCTCGACTCGAGCTGAATGTGCATAGTGGGTACATTTTAGAGCTCAAGAGCAACATACGTATTAAATTGGGAGGCTTACAATCTCCCAATATAATGAATATGGTGTTAAACGCACAAATCCTTATGAGGCTTAAGCACATCCATAATCACACGGATTAACACCACTATTATCAAGTAGAATGTAGACAATACTATTCATATTTTTTTTTAGTATCCATAATGTATTAAACGCTAAAAGATGAAGCATTGTAAGAAAATTGTCTCTTGGCACCGCAAAAACAAAAAATTCACCTAGTCAATATTCATCGGGCTATTAGTAGTGCCACTCGCCCCTGCCTCGTTGTCGTGTGCCCCTACGTGCATAGGGAGGTCTTCATCTGAGCCCAATACAAGTCTACGAGACGCCGATCGTGTTCTCCTCGCTGGTCCATCTTCATCCAACACGGCCCTTAGGATTTGGGATTGCATGAGCTGGTCGAGCACTTGCCGTGTCCCTGGACTGTGCACATCGAGCAAGAAGTCGATTCCGTCATTTCGGAAAATTTCTTTCCACTCTGATTCCGATAATTGCCTTAGTTCTTGCGGGTCCGGTTGGTCAAAGTCGTGAGAAATGCGATCCCCGTTGTCGTCTGTGATGCGAACTCCGTCAACGGCCCACAACCATTGCCGTGGATGAGGTCCGAATCAAAATTGCTCCCCGTTCTTGTCCCAATGGCCATTAAAGCATTGGTAGAAGAAATTTTGTTTTCCTTGACCGTATTTGTCCTTTAACGGGATCAAATTCTTGCACACCCGGACAATCTGCTCCGGGTCCCTTTCCCAACCCCACTCGTTTGAGAGGTGCATCTTATCTAACGAGTGCATCTTCAGTTTCCAGCTCCACACCAAATCTTTTCCCCACATATGTGATTGATCGTGAGCGTTCGCTACATTGAACTCCCAATGCGGGGGCATGTATGGAACTAATCCAAAAAGTTCGTACAATCGCTCGTGAAAAGGGGCCTTGCACAATGAGCACCGCCGGCGTACAACCATCAAGCTAATCAAACAAAATGGATGGTACAAGTGCTCACAAGTGCCTAGATGCATCCCACCTTCTTGACCAAATGGATTTAGACAAATTGAGCAAGTCGTACCGTCGGATACGAAGCTCGAAGGTTGTGGCCACAATAACATGGGTTTGCCCCGACGATCGAGGGTAGATGAAACCTCCTTTTTGAAATCCCATTTGTAGCGGGACCAATCGATGGTTGTTTGCCCACCAACGGTTTTCACCATCGCCATTTCATCCATCTTAAAAAGATCATCTACGATGGCCCACAATGTCAAACCAAACACCCTCTTCTGGTTGTTTTCGGTATAGTTGTTGTCGATTTTTTGGAATTCCGCCACCAATTGTCGGGACCGATCGACCGTGAATACGCATGCCAACTTCCATTGATAGTAATGTTCTACCACCACATCGGAGCAACTTTGTAGTCTTGAATTCTCTTCAAGCGCTTTAGCGAGCTCTTTGCCGCCATCACCTCCCACACCCTTTTCTTTGTTGACCATAGCTTTGTCTGCGTTGGTAAGGGCCTCATCAAACGACAATGAATCGTCTTGGGTTGACACGTATACAAGCACTTCTTCCTCCCGTCGTGGATTCCGATCTTCTGTGGTCATTGTACTAGTTTGAAGGGCAAGTCGGAGCTCCTCCATATCACGTCGTTGCTGGCCAATAACAATGTTTTTATCATTGACATCAACTCTCAACTTGTGAACCTCATCGCGCAATGACAATAGTTCTGTTGTCTTCCCTTCCAATTGGTTCAGCAAGGTTTGGATAGTGTTGGAAAAAATAACACCAGTAGAGGCTTCTAACGTTCGATCAACAACCGCGGGGGATTGTACCTGAGCCCCAACTTCATTAACGGTATTGTTAACGACTACGTTAACCGTTTGTTCCGCCCTCCTTCGTTTGGTGCGCGCTTGTGTCCTTTGGCTCCTTGGGATTGGAACGTGGGATCCGTCAGAGTCTGTATCCGTGTTTGAGGGATCGGTCTCGTACGTGTCGACCGGTTCAGTCTTCGCCATCAATTTGCCCAATCCGCCTTCTGGATACCTCCGTGTCCCCATTGGAATCAATCCATTCGCCGGAGAAGGAACTCTTGTGCTATCTCCCATGGCTTTCAAGGTGGACCAATCCACCCTCTTGCCCAACTTAACCTCCGCATGGACACCTCGCGCAAGGAAGAGATTTACTTCGTTACGTTTGATATAAGAGATGTCGTACAAGACCTGGTATACTTCAATGCACCGATTTTTGAACGCCTCGTCAGTGCACTTCCATAAATTTGCCTTGTGAAAGCGTCGGTGATAATTGTGTCGCTCCTCCGGGAAAGCCTTGTCGATATGGCACCACTCGATGAAGTTTGCGCAATCCTCGAAACTCCATGGCTCCGGAACTTCTTCCCAACCTTTAAAAGCCAATTTAATAGGATTCCGAAGCACATGCAACCTCTTCCGCTGCTTGTTTCCCGATCGTAGTCGACTCTTGTGTCGTTCTTCTTTATTCATTTTTACCGGCGTGGCCATGGGTGGGGAAAATCTGATTAATATATGTCATGCGAATGGATGAAGTCCTCACACGACGCCGACAACCAACTCAACTAAGAGGTGGATGAAGAGGGAGTATGTGAGGCGGGGACTATTAGGGGTGTGCACGATATTATATAGCCGATAAACGAAGCACTGGTCTAGGGTCCCCGGGCAGGGGCGGGGACGTCTCCGCGGCATGGGCGGCGACTTCTCCGCCCCTGCCCGTATGGGGCGGGGACGTCTCCGCCCCTTACCGGGCAGGGGCGGAGACGATTCTGCCCCCTACTGGGCAGGGGCGGAGACGTCCCCGCCCTGCCCTGGTAGGGCGGGGACGTCTTCGCAAAAGGAACCCTACACCATATAAATAGGGGACATTTTGTCCTTATTCCCTGCCAAGTCCACTCCCTAGGCCTCACATGTCAGTTCGCTTTGCGGCCTGAAAGTGAGTTTGGTGGGTGATCGGGCTTGGCCCATTTATTGTACCCAGACTCTTTGCGGTTTTTTTTAAAACCATCATTTTGGAATTTCGACCACGGTAGGGAGTTGACAATCACATATGGCGAGAAAAGGAAGTAGGTCGATGGAGAAGCGCCCAGTATTTATGGACTTGGATGATGTTGATGAGAGAGTTCTTTCGTCCACCAACACAGAGTTGACTTCGGGATCATTGAATCCGTCGTCATCGAGCGGGAAGAGGCTGAAGAAGTCACCAAATCCGGATATGCCCCCGCACGAATACATGGTTGAATGTAGAGGGATTGCCGTCGAGTTTTACAAGCGTCGGACGACAGGGGCGTTGACGAGGAGCTATTTGACCCACAACGAAGAGGGATACCACAAGTTGACGGTTGACATGCGACACGAATTAATGTCAAACCTTGATAAATTTGAGAAATTTAATAATTTCTCAGATTATTGGTTGCATTCGGAGTGGTTGGACACACAAGTGACCGCACTGACCACCAATATCGTTGCGAACTGGTGTTACGTCACAGGGAAGAAGGAGGATGAGAGCACCTGGAACCAGGAGGAGCGCGCACTAGTGGCGAAGATGAGGATGATCCAGGGCTTCGTGCAACAGTACTCTTCTTCCCGTAAGAAGAAACTAGCTCCCTGGAAAGCGACTATTGAGGAACAAATTTTGGCTCACTGCGTTGGTGGAACTTTCAAGTGGCTTGAAAGTTGCGCTAAAGTGATTCCAATGCCAGGGCAGAGCGCGGTGGGTGGCTATGGGGCTGTACGAAAGGTGATGATAACCAAATTGGAAAACATTCCAAGTTTGATTTATTTCGCCGGAAAGACTCTGACCAACACCAACGAGAGGGAGAAGCACCGAAACATCATCAACAAGGCTGGAGGGTGTCCGGTAGTACATCCTGGGATCATTAGACTTGCGTACATCCACCCGAAAACTATGAAAGGGTACACGCTCTGGTGGAATGGGGGATCTCTGGCTTCTTTTTGGTCCAAGTTTGACTCGAAAGTGGACGAAGCATTTCCATTTGAACGGATTGAGATGCATCTGAATACCGGGTTGTCAATCCAAGAGCTTCGGTGGGTAAAAACTTACCGCCAAAATCGAGTGAACCTCGCGCTATCATTACTTGTCATTGTGGGAAAATGCCACGACGCTAATTATATACACAATGACATCTCTCCATCGAATGTTTTGCTCCACTTTGATGAGTGGAAACCCAATACGGTGTACATCGGAATTTGCGATTGGGGGCTTTCTAGTCGGGTTGTGGAGAATGAGCCATCAAGGTATGGTTTTCAATTCAAAGAGGAGCTTCAACAAGAGAGAGAGCGGCGACGGTTTGTGGCACCAGAACTGTTCTATAATTTTGGGCCGCAGGACTCCACCAACTCGCTTGAAGTCATGCAACAGTCACACCTCTACTCCAAGGCAACAGATGCATTTGCGGTGGGTTGGATTTGTGAAAAAATTTGGAAAGAAAATTGGGACACTTCGTATTTCACCAGCAAAAACACGGAGCAATATGTAAACCTGAAGCTAAAACTTACAGCGTTGCAAAAACAACTGCTCGAAGAACGGTCTTCTGTACCAGATGTTTTAGACACATTAATGAAACCCCCCCACAACTGGACTATGCCTCTATGTTGTTACCGACAATAGTTTTTTGTTAATTAGCTGCATTAGTTTCGCATGTGGTGGTTAAATAGGCAATACGGCATCTTCGTAGAAGAATATGTGTAATTGGCAATTGCCATACGTTATATTTTAATCAAAATTGGATACGTCCAAATCTTAAATTCTAAATCCAAGATTTGCATTTGTTCAAGCACAAATAACAATTGATACACTATTGATACACTAAATGTGCACAAGTGAAAGAAATAAATTTATTATTTCTACAAAAATTGATACATAGTGTAGTAAATGGCATTTAGTGTCCGGTTATGTCACTACACTAAGTGCCTCATTTACAATTGGTGTATGGGTTCACATTTAGTGTATACTACAGTAAACATAAATTTTAGTTTACCAACACAGTGTCAATAGTTAAACACTATTAACTAACTCATGAAGGGGCGGAGACGTCCCCGCCCCTTTATGGGCAAAGGCGGGGACGTCCCTGCCCCATACGGGCAGGGGCGGAGACGTCTCCGCCCCACCTCCTTCTTGCCATTAGTCCCCGATCCTACTCAAACATGACCCTCTCCTACGTGGCAGCTATGTGGTGCCAACATGGCTGCCACGTCGCCTGTTTTTTACCTAGTGGGTATGTCAACCCTCAGTTGACTTACCCGGACAGGTGAGAGCTCTACCGGACGGGCGAGAGCTCTACGGGACGGGCGAATCGGACGGACGAGCGTACCGGACGTCCGTCCAGTATGACAACCCTGTTCTTGACCATCCGGTCGACCTGGTCCTCCATCAGGGCTGCCCAATCTACTATATGCTTCCTACGCATTGCCCCAAGGAATAGGTTGGTTAACTTTGCCACACCCTCTTTGGCTTTTCCTGATAGAAGATGGGGTTCAAGAAAACAATCACTAACTTGGCGTCCGGATCCTTGAGGTCCCCGAAGATGTATCCGTCCTTCGGGTTGGCGGTCCGGAGAAACTCCCCTTTCAGGAAGTCGTCGTTGCGCTCGGCAACCTTGACTTCCCCGTCCCGGAAGCTGTAGATTTTCTTCCAAACGTCACTGGTCCACTCTTCCGGAAGTGCCCTAATGAGGCCGTGGTACTGGTTTGGCGGCTTCTCCACTAGCTCCGTCACCATGGCTTCACTCGAGAATGCCCACGGCGCACCGAGCAGACCGTTGCAACCCATCACTTCTAAATAGTTCTCTAGAACCCTAACCTCCTCGGGTGAGGTAGGTATTTCCGGAGCCACCTTCTGGAGCGCTAGGCTTCCGGCGGTCGGAGTCTTGCCCTTCTTTCCTGCCATCGTGCTCCACCTGTCTGTCTGCTTGCGCCTCGCAATCTTTTTGGAAACCCTGCACGCACTGACCTCACAAAAACCCATGTTTCTAGAAACTATTCCTGAACTTGTGGAAATAGAAGACGGAAGGTAGAGGAGAGCAAAGAGAGAGAAAGCAAAAGACTACAAACAAAAATGGTGGCAATCTCCTTTGTCAGACGCGTTCTATATCCGGCATGAGGTACGGACGCCCGTCGGGTCATGATGCCGGTTCCGGATCCGGATGCCGTACTATTCTGCTTGGTTCCGGATCTTTCGAGATTCCGGATTTCCATAAATGTGCTGAAACAAGACTGATCAAGGATTCTGGTATTGAAGAGAGTCTTTAATTCTTATGCGGACCTGTTTATGATATCCAAACTTAATCTACTTCCTAATTTTTTTCATTTTTCTTCTTTTTCTTCCGGATTAAGGCTATATTCCGGAAACATGTGGGCACACATTCCCACACTCACCCAACCTGACATCCTAAATTAGTAAGTCGGGTTGTTTGAGAAGATGACAAGGCTGCAAGTCTATTGCAAGTTGTAGAGTAAGTATTCCTCCGGATAACACTTTATTGTCACTAAATGCTTCCAAAGTAACCGCTCCAAGTTCGTTCCCACAGAGACCTATTGTTTCCACTTTAGGATAATTGTTCTTCCAATAAGACCCCAGTTATCCGGATCCTTCTAGATCCGGGTACTTACAATTATCTCCGGATGGTTTAAACAAGTGGCCGGAAGACCACTGATCCTATTAGTTTAAGTGGCCGGATTCCCCACTGTCTCGTTTTTTATAGTGGCTGGACACCCACTTTCCTACTCTGCTAACCCATAGAGGCTTGTTGCTACTGAATTGACATTCTCACAACATCCGGCTGGCCATCCAGATGCGGTCACACAGAGATAAATACAGACTACAACGACAATCCGGAAGATGAGATTAGGATTCTAACAATGGAGTCTTGCTAATCAATAAAAGGTGCCTTCTATACCTACACACCAGGCTTTTTCCCAATCGTCGGGGAAGACCCCAGCTTCTGTCGGAATTCGGGTTCACACGGATTACATAGTGCCCTAGAGACCACCAGCCCTTGCTTGCAATGTGTCTCTTCCCCTCTTGGCTTCCTCCAAACCCTGCAGAGTATCAGGCCTTCTCCCTGAATTTGTCTCCAGCACTTCCGGGCGCTCTCCTGCTGAAGGTTTCCCAACCGGCCTTCTACTAAGATTTCAACAATACTCACTATGGAAGAAGTTCCCAAAACCTTGCATCAACCATAATGGATCTGCCTCTAATCAACAAAACATTGAACACCGGAACGGAAAGCAAAAGAAACATTAATTTCATGAGCAAAGTGTTTCAATGATAAGAAAAAAACAAGATGAAGAGCTCTCACGCTCCTCCACTAAATACTAACTAAAAATCCTATCTTATCTCTAAAAATCTGGAAAAGTGGAGCAATAGCACAGAAAGGTAAAGGCAAGTGCCACCTGCCTTTAAACTTTCCGAAAGATCCGAAGACTTCCGTAAATTTCGGATCTCAGATCTGAAATTCCCGGAATTCAAATTTCCAGACGATCTAAAATTCCTAATTCTGCGGAGTAGTAGCTCGGTGCAACTCTGAGCCCCATCGTTAGTCGCTACTTTAAACCGACCTAACCAAAATTACTAACTACGGAGTAATCTGACTCTTCTTCCTAAGACTCCTATGCGTAGGGGTCAGTTCTTCCAATGCTCGTTCCGGCTCTGTTTGCACAAGTGTTGTTGCCGTCTCCCGTTCCTATGATCCAGAAGGTGGAGTCTGCACTGGGGGTGTTGTTGGAGATACGTTGGATGCCGGGAACAACGGGAGGGCCGATAGATCTCTTAAGCTGACGTTGGGACTAACCTCCGACCCTTCAGTTGCTTGGACTGCGGGCGATGCAACCTGCGGGGGTACCTCCGGAGACAGGGACTCTAATGCAAGCCGGATGGAAACAAGAGGTTCCTTAGGCCTCTCGAGAGGCATGAAGCTTTCCCACTTGGGCATAAGAGTGGAGAGGGGAGGGATGCTCCTTTTTTGCTCAGCCGATGCTGCCTCTTCCATGATCGCGGCCAAGTCGATGACCTCCTCTGATGATACTCCGGCCGCCATTCCGGACCTACTTTCTGATGCTCCTACTGTTGAGGGTGCTGGCAGCAATCCCTCCGGTAGTTGGGTCCCGTAAGCCTTGGATTTCTCTGGCTGCATGTTGGCCACCAACTCCTACATCTTGGTCCGCGTCTTGTCCATCTCCTTACCGTGATCCATCAAGAACCGGATGATATTGCCAAGGTTCTTTGCGTCCATCCCTTCTAGACTTCTGTTGTGGAGGAGAGCCCGGTTTACCGTGTCCGCTGGAAAGCTGAGAGCAGTTTTAACCTCCGCCAGGGCCCGTCTGGAAGCATGTGCCTTGTCCTTGGCTATTCCGCCATCCCGTTGGGCTACCTGCAAGTCTTCTTCCTACTTCGTCATCCGCTTCGAGAGGTTGGTGTTGAACTTGGTGAGGGAGACGGACTACTCATGAAGTTCTTGCTGCTTCACCTGCTGCAGCTTGTACTTCTCTATCGCCGCCGTTAGCTCCTTGAGCCATGGCAGAAGGTCCCAAATTTCTTCCGTCCCCGCTTCCTCCATTATCGTTATGAGGACGGCCGTCCGTTCCCGGAGTTCTTCGTCCAGGATCTTGGCCCGCCAAACTACCTGCTGGCATAGCTCCTTGACATCGTTCGAAACCTGGCCGGTGAGAGTGATTGGGGTCGTGGGATCGATGACTAGGCCGAGGTAATCCGGTGCAGCCGGCGTTGATGACGGAGTGGGTAGCTCGGTTGGTTGGATTTCTGCCGGAGCCTACTTTGTCCGGTCTTCACGTGGCGGACTCGCTGGTTCTGATTCCGGCTCTCAGGATGCTGACCCACTCCGTTTCCGTTGCCTTCGGTGAATGATAGGGGGCGGGGAGTCGTCCGATTCCTCCGCATCTTCCTTCTCTTTTTATTCCTCCAAAACCCAATTCCGCTTCTCCATAGGATTGAATCTTCAAGAGTTTGTCAAACTCGTCATGTTCTTCCGGACTCAACACTCCCTTCTTCGCGAAGAGGTGCCCCACGTAGGTTGAGATTGGAGTTGGCATCTTCCGGCCCTTCTGCAAGTTCTTCCGCATCCGCTCCACCTTGTCTTTCATAAGGACGACCCAATCCACGTGGTGCTTTCCCCGCATTGCCCCTAAGAACAGGCTGGCCAACTTCCCGACTATCTGCTTGGGTTTTTTCGGGATGGGGTTCAGGAAGGCGAATACCAACCGGGCGTTCTCATCCTGAAGATCCGCGATGGCATAACCGTCCTTGGGGTTGGCTCTATGCAGGAACTCCCCCTCCAGGTACGCCTTGTTCCAGGGTTGTCTATTGTGTCGTGACGGGGACAATTTCCGTCACAATGTCACGATGTCACGACACAATGACGGCATGACATTGTAACGGATCGTGACTTTACTGTGACGGGGCCATTTTGATGGCAGAAAACACAATTTTCACATTTACCTTTGGAGAGACACGTTGGATTCGGAAAGGAATCTACATGCCACATGTGCAGACATGTCATCAACTGCGGTAAATTCATGTCGCAGTAATTTTCAAATTGGGTCGAAGGAGTGTCCGCGCCAATCCGCGCCTCACTCCGTCATCGAAGGTTGTCCGCGGGCAGTCCGCGGGCAGTCCGTGGGCAGTCCGCGGCCCTTCCGCGCTCAGTCCGCTGCTAGTCCGCGCTCAGTCCGCGGCTAGTCTGAACCACTGTCGAATGTAGTCCGCGGCAGTCCGTGGCAGTCCGTGGCAGTCCGTGGCAGTCCGCAGGCTGTCTCGGGCTGTCCGGGGCTATCCGCGGCTACGTCCGCTGCTAGTCCGCGCCCCAACCGCGCCTGCTCCATTTGAATTTCAGTATAAAATAGTGTCGTTCCAAGGCGACGGTGCTTAATCCTGCATAGTGGCTTTCAAGACCTTGGATTCTTTGTACAAGAATGCATTGCTCGAAATCCCATTGCTGAGGAGGGAATTGCTGACACGTAGTTGGCTTTGAGTTCAATGCGACTCCATGCCGCGTCGGAATTCTGTATGGGATCTATGGTACGAAGACATGGGCAACGCTCCTTCAAGAGCAGCACGACAAGTGAAGTGTCGGTTTTGTTCTCACTCTATGGTTTATAGAGCCGATAGGATGTTGTCGCATATGGGGTACCGTCATCCTAGTAATCTAGGTCGTGACGTCCAATTGTGTAGGATGGTGCCTCCACATGTGCGTTTGTTGTTTCAAAGTTGTGATGGGATTGTTCCTAATCGTCCTGATGCTGCCAACAATGTACCATGTTCCCAACAACGTGTTGATGACGAGAATGGGATTGGAGTGGAACACTTATTGAGACAATCCGTGGTGGACGACCTGGAGCAGATTCAGAACTCCCAAATAAGTCGTGGCGTGGAATCCGTACACTTAGATAGGGAACCTCGAGAGCTACGTCAAGCGACCTTGCCTGAGGGCTTCAACATTTCCAAAAGGCATCTCTTGGACAAGGCTTGGTCTAGTGCTTTCTATGAAGCAAACATTCCATTCAATATCATTAGGCACCCTGCTTTTGTAAAAGCGGTTCAGGAAACTGCACGCGCACGAATGCCCGCTTACCATCCAACGACCTACAATGCCGTACGTACGAAGTTGTTGACAAACAAAAAAGTTGATGTACAAACGGCTGTCAATGTAGCCATGGGTAATGCTATATCAAAGTATGGCGTTACAATATGTAGTGATGGCTGGGACAACGTTCAGAACCGACCTTTGCTAAATCTTGTTCAGTCATGCACAAAAGGGGATGTTTTCATAGGCACCATCGATACATCGGGAAATTATAAAGACCACTTTTATGTTGCTTCTCAAATCCGACCGTTTCTGCAAATGGTTGGACATGCAAATGTTGTCCAAGTATGCACGGACAATGCTCCAGTCATGGCGGCCGCATGTCGTGACATCATGCAAGAAATTCCACATCTCTATGTTCAAGGATGCGCTGCCCATTGCTTGGATCTTTTACTGGAAGATTGGGGCAAAGAAGCGTGTGTACAAAGGATTGTTAAGAAGGCAAGGGTTGTTTGTTTATTCGTCAAGAACCACCATGCCCCACAAGCAATCTTTCGAAGGTTATCACCCGATCTTTCTATTCGTTTGCCCAATGAGACACGGTTTGCAACAAACTTTCTCACGATACAACGCCTCCTCCAAGTTCGCCAGGCATTGGAGCGAATGGTGGTTGATGAAGACTGGCATGCTTTTCTAGCGGTATTGCGGATTCAAATTACAAGGGCACATGCAAAAGGCCTTTATGCACGATACGTTATACGCTCGGATGGATTTTGAGATGTTTGTGTGAATTTTGAGTACATGGTGTTGCCGGTGGTACGTGCTCTTCGTGTGTTTGACGGCAATGCTCCCGCTATGTGTCATGCATGGAAGGTCATGCATGAATTGGGGATCCATGTTCAAGGATTCCGCAATGCCCCGTTCTGCTTGGAACAAGATTTGGCAACAAGGGCATTAGATGCCTTTAATGCAAGATGGAGGCTCATGATTACTGACCTTCATTGGGCGGGGGCTATGTTGAATCCTTCTTTACGTGGATGGGTCCCGTTGCACGAGCACGAGCTTGCGAGACCAATCTTGAATGGTGTTCTTCGGAACCTAGTTACGAGGGAAGATGACCTAGGTTTGGTCCTCAATCAGTACCAAGATTTCATTGAGAACAGAGGGACATTTGCAGATTCCATGCAACCAAATGTCTTGAATGTACCGCCCCATGAATGGTGGGATGCCATGGGAGGCGGGGCAAAGCAATTGCAGATTATAGCAAGATGCATCCTTGCTCAAGTATGTTCTGCTTCGGCATGCGAACGCAATTGGAGCATGTACTCTTATGTTCACAACAAATCCCGCAATCGCCTACAACATAGTCGGGCGGAGGACCTCGTTTACACCTATACCAATTCTAGGCTCCTTAGGCATCGAAGAGGAACGAGGGTTGCTCAATGGCTTGAGTTGAATGGCGTGCATTCCGATGATGAAAGCAATGGAGACGATTCTGATGATGCCAATGATGATGGCCATCATGTCGATCATGATGGACTTGGTGATTTTGACATGGACGTTGGTACTTTTGATTCGGACAATGAAGATTCAGATGGTGACGGTGGTGAGGGTCACCGTGATAGGGATAACAATTCGAATTATGACGGTCTTCACTTTGATGGTGATCGTAGAACTGGAGATATTGGTGTTTTTGAGTTTATCGAAGGTGAAGAACCACAACATGTTCAATTGCCATCTAACCTTCGCGGGGATGATGATGGGCCGTCATTTGGACAACTTTGTGCAGGACAAGGACTCTGGCGTGAACAAGAAGGGGGCGTTCACCACCAAGCCGTCCACGCAAACGTTGACTTGCCATCCCAGCCTGAAAGTGATTCGTTATCATTTGGTGGGGAAAGGCAACATATCCCGGATCACAGGGATGAGGAGGCCACTACATCGGCGTGTGATACGTCTCTTGTGCCATCAAGGGTGGTTTGCAATGGCAATTCCAATCTGCCATGTACTATGACTTCAAATGTTCAAGGGTTATCCATACCTATTGAAGGGGGTGTAGTGAATGTGTCAACCACAGAGGTTGATGTACCTCCCCAAGTTGGAATACAAAATCGGCGGATCACCCGTAGTCATGTAGTTGCGGGGAGATTCGGTGGAGCGACCACATGGGGGGTCGGTGCTTCATTGGTAGCACTTCAAAACAATCGTCCAAACATTGGACAAGGACGAAATCGTCGGCAATCCATTTGGTCGAATATTGTTCATAGTCCAACCGTTCGAAGGCAACCTCTCACTCCAGCAAGTGAGCGAGGTCATTCTATACGCAGGGGTGGAAGGGTTCTTGTAACAAGTGGAAGAGGGATAGTTTCGTCCTTAGATGTAGACATCAATGCAATTGTTGATGTAGGTACAACACTTCCACATTGCGGGGAGGCTTCTACAAGCACCGCAAGTGCTAGTGGTCGACGAAGGACTACACGAGGGAGGAAGAGACGTCGAAGGAATCAAGGAATACTAATGCCATTTGTCGGTGAAGCTTACGACCCATCTGACGGAAGACCCAATATGGATGACAATGGAATACGTGACATCGGCGGCTCTCGTCCAACAAGGAGGTTGGTTATTGGTCGAGACGATAACTTGCAATTGAGAAGTGCTACTCCACAATCCGACGATGAAGAGAGCACAGATGAATCTGATGTGGATCCACGGTGCATAGAAGAGAATGACCCAACAGTTCGAGTGCGATCTTGAATGTATGACTATTAAATTTCCCATTATGCATACAAGAGGTCTATTGATATTCTTTGTGTATGTTATCCATATGTTTCATAATACTCTTACATTTTAATGTCATTATTATTTCAAGACATTCATCTCGCACAATAAGGTATCCAGTAAATTGAATGCGAAAAACATTTAGGAGTTAGCGGACATGGAGTGAAGTGCCTGCAGATATTAAATCGGACTGGCGCGGACAGGTCGCGGAATGCCCGCGGACTGCCCGCGAAATGGTGGCGGATTGGACGCGGATTCCCCGCGGACGGGGAGCGGGCTGCCCGCGGACAGGGCGCGGACGAGGCGCGGACAGGGAGCGGACTGCCCTCGGACAGAGGCGCGAACGAGGCGCAGACAGGGAGCGGACTGCCCGCGGACGAGGCGTGGACAGGACGCGGACGAGACGCGGACAGGGCACGGACAGGTGCGACCCTACGGCCGCGGACAAGCGCGGACATGGGCGGACAAGGGCGGACAAGGGGGTATAAAAGGGGAGAGAGGAAATGTTTTTTGCACACCTTCCCGCGAATCCTGGACGCCCTGACGCACTTGCCTCCACGTTGACGGCGGTGTGCGGGGTTTTCAGCGTGGGAAAGTGGTCCTTTTGAGGACGGAGATTACGCGATTGGAGAATTTTTAGTCCTCAATAGCATTAGCACAGGTACAGAAGCTGTTGAAGTTGTCAGAGATTTGAAGAAGCCGTGTATTTGATACTTTTTAACAATCTCTCATCAACACTATTTTGAAGTGCTTGCATGGGATTAATTGTAGCACTATTTTGAAGTGCAATTAGTTATAGGCGGCATAATCATATTAGAATAGTTAGCTAGTATTAGAATAGCAATTAGAAGTACTTCGTAGTGGTTTATGGTTGTTTAAAGCATGGCAACCATGCATAGCGGTGGTGGAGGTGGTGGAGGTGGTGGAGACGGTGGAGGGAGGAGGAATTTAAATCCGCCAGATTTGGACGCGGGTCCCTCAAAAAGAGCCAAGAAGGCTGCAGATTTGGAGCTAGAAATTTACGGAGACCTTAATCTCTTGGCGTACTTCGGATGGGAAAATCTACCGAAGCCATGGACATGTCAACAGGCGTATGAGCACATTGGTTTTGCTCACCTCGACCGATGGTATACTCCGGATGTTCACGAGGATCATTGCCGAACAAAGCAATTGACGTATGCCAACATTACTTCCGTAGAGATAAGATGGAGGTTTTTGGAGATTTTACGAGCCATCTCCCACGAAACATGTTGGCCAAAGAATACCATTCCTAGAAGAATAGCTGCGATGGTATACGCGGAGTGTGTGTTGCACAAGCGGGTTGATTGGTCGACGCTTAATCAAGCTTTGGACCTCCCTGGCAATGTTGGGAAGCATTTAGGCGACGCACTTACATCGAGGTTGCCTATACTATCAATTCCTAGAAATCCCGTGCCGGAGTGGTTTAGCAAAAAGAGTAGTTTGGTTGATCCACCAGGCCAACGGTTGCCAGCGGATCGAGCGATACCAAAGCCCCGCAATCGAAGGAATAATATTGTGCCGGCTGGTGAAGCGCCTCGTGATGGTGGGTCCCAACAAGGCCCCCAGAATGTGGCCCTCGTTCAACATCCTCCGGAAGTTCCCCTCGTCCAACAAGATGTGGATCAACAGATCGTTGACGAGATATGGAATCGATGTAGTCCGAGATTGGAGGATCTTACCATCGGACATGTGACGGCAGAACAACACGATCAATTACGTAGGGAGTATGAAGCGTACAAGGCTGAAGCAGAAGAACGTGCGAAAGAAGCAGCTCTAAAAACGGAATGTTTGGAAGCGGAGAAGAACGAGATGGTTGCTAGCATGGCCCAATTGCGGATTGAATTAGAAGAAGCCCGCAATTGTAATACAAAATATGAAGCAAATATTTCTGCAATGCAAAGCGACATACTCCAACTCCATACCGATAGGGAAACCATGATGTTGGGCACGGTGTTGGCGGCATCACGTGCGAGACAATGTGAGGCTGAGATAGCAGAGATTGCTGAAGAGTGGACATCTAACCACAAGTTGAGAGCCTTCTTACTTACATCTTGGCCGACGTTGGAAAAAATGTATCCAAGTAGATGGAATGACATGGACCTAGAAGTGAATACTGCCAATGGTAGCATCGACTGGGCGCGCATTCAAGAAGAAGATCACCGTTTTGATATCCATGAGAAGGGTAGAGATGGGCAACATAAAATATGGGCAAATGCGGGGACAATGACCACAGAGGGTCAAACTTGTCCCATTTGTCAATATCCATGGGGCCCGGAAGGGTGTTATACGCTCGGAGCATGTGGACATTCATTCCATCCACAATGTCTCATTGAGCATATGATCCAAAGTCGCTCATGCATCATCTGTCATTCGCCGTATCATGCCCGTCTATATTTGCAATTTGGCTTGAGAGATTTCATGCCGACACATTGGGAGTATCGTCAAGAATACTTTCCAAATTTTGACGTAGGCACTGATGAAGGGAAACCTGTGAAATGGAATCGGAGATTCAACGTATCACATGCAGAGCTGATTGCAGCAAACGAGGCATACGGCACCTTAAAAGATCCAACAAACATATTGCGGGCGGCGGAGGGGTTGTATCGTAACCAACCACCAGATTACGGTCTAAAGATGTTTTTCTACAATGTAATGGGGTGGCATTTTGATCGTGAGACACAGACAATATTACATGGCCTTGGGCCTGCACCACATTACAACTCATCTGGAGTGATGGCAATCACTGATGCGGATTTCAGGCGTATGTATCGCGCGGTGGGAGAAGTCTCAGAACTACGCAATTCAACGGTGGACTTGGTTGCGGAAAGAACGTATCATCAACCTCGGCTACATAGTTTGGCCCTTGACTTTATCTTGAACGATGTTTCCCCAGAAGTCAAGGCTAGCCTCGATGGTCTACGGAATAGACAGAGACCGGGAACAGAGGTGCTGCGAGCTTCTTATAGACCTCAAACGCGCCGTAATGATGGTGCCTCATCGTCGCGCTAAGGGTATAGAAGATAAATAGTGCGTACTAATTCAGCGTATTTTTTTCTTTAGGCAGATATCAAATAGTTTAGGTTCCTAGAATCGCAAAATCTACTAAATATTTAGTACAAAAGAGAGATGTAATGTACATGTGTACAAATTCCTTTTTGATTTTGAGAAAACAAATTTAGAAAACTTCCATCTACCTGAAGCACATTTTCCAATTCTCCCTACATGTTCTTCTAGAAACTTTCTAATTTCTTCTAGAGTAGA
Organism: Bryoerythrophyllum caledonicum; assembly: GCA_963971425.1. Lineage (NCBI taxonomy): Eukaryota > Viridiplantae > Streptophyta > Bryopsida > Pottiales > Pottiaceae > Bryoerythrophyllum > Bryoerythrophyllum caledonicum. The sequence continues at coordinate 5,663,935 of OZ020514.1, forward strand.
CCTTTGTAAAAAAAGAATATTGATGTACAAGTTGCAAATCAAAATCAGATTTTCTTGTATTATTTATCCGCTTATTCTTTTAAAAAAATCCGGGGAAGTAAGACTTGAAATGGATGTAAAATAATTCCAATAAAGATAGTATTTGTTGTTTAGGGCAAACAATTCTTAGAATATTTCATCGTTTTTTCGTCATCTTTGTTCGGCTTGGATTCCTCTCCCTATAACTTAGGTTTAATGTTTAACATTCAAGTAAGACTTTTCTATGTAACATCGTTATCATCATTGCCAAGGTGTTGTAACGAATTAGATGAGGTAAAGAAAAGGCAACGCATATCACAGAAATTGGTAGAAGCAGTGGAGGACTAGCAAATTACAAATTCAGATATACCATTTTTAGGAAATGAAACCCTACTATTAATTCCCTAGTTTACAATGTGGGCCATTTTCTCTAATTCCATGACTTCACATGAAATGCTCTTCTTTTGTATAGACAATAAATGATTTCCGATGTTGGAAATGACACACCTGAAAATGTATCGTTGCAAATGAAGAACTTCATTGAAATAGAATGAGAAGGAATTTAAAAAATTTGAAATGGGAACCTTGTTCCTTTGGTTCCATCTCATTCTATTTTAATTGAATGCTTTAGTCATAAATCTCCTCCTCCTTCTCATTCTAATTTAGTTTAGATAGTCATCTGCAATTAACCCTCTTCCATTCCCTCCCCTTCTAATTTTATTTAGATATTATTCATTATTGTCCCTTGGTCCTTTGTTCCATGTTCATTCTCCTTCCAATTTAATTGGGATCTATTACCCCTAACGGCAAGATTCCTTACATGGCCCGTCCTGCCATCTTTGACAAGGGCGGGTCACTCATGACCAAAATAATACCCCAACCCGCTCAAAGACTAGTTCAATCAACCACTCCCATAAGGAGACATTAAAATCATATTTAAAGTGAAATTTTGGATTCATAATCGTAAGGTCTTGAAATATACTATTGTATGAATCCAAAACCTAAACCGCGGCACCCTAAACCCAAGTAAACAATTATATTGATATCCATCCTTTGTGTTTTCCATATGTTTTACAAAATACTTACTTTTAAGACTTATTTTATACACTTTCTGTATGTTTACCATATGTTTTCTTTTTTATTTCTAGACATTGTAACACACGATAACGTACCTAGTACAGTCAGACCTTGATAAGGGTTACCTCGAAAAGTGTTAACACTCTGAATTCCCTGAAGTGGAGGAAGCCAAATTTCAAAAGGTTTACGACAATGCACGAAAATAATGTAGTTCTATTTGATGACCTTATGGTGGCTACTGCAAAGAGATTTTGCACATTACTTCCAGGAGGTGCTAACGAGAAAGAGCTTCTATTTTCTCATGGATGGGTGCGAATTTCAAGAAGAGATATGATATCAAGGGCTATACCCGTCATGGTGAAAACGCGCTCAGGGGACATTTATGTAGAGGTTTTAAAAAAAAAGAATACATCAAAACACTTGGTATCTCAGTATAGGCACTTTCTAAACCCGGAAAATATATGTATACAATGCCATGCTAAAAAAAACATGGATGACAACAGAAAAAAATATAACAATTTATGTTATATTTTCAGAGGAGGACTAGCAGTTGGCGCTTGCTTTGCAACGCATTAGTTCAACCATTTTAGTGTAGTTTTAAAATCACAAAATATAAAAAAGAAAGGTAACAACAATCTACATAAAATATAAATATATCTTTGAAACCCATGCATGAATTTTTATAATATATATATAAAAGAATACAGGATGAAGAACACGTCAAGTGGATGAACACGTAGATGAAAATGGAGCGTCAAATGAATGAACGCTACAAAACAATTCCACAATTTCTTTGCATGTGCCCTTTGGAGGAATCCATTGAATGTGCCCTTTGGAGGAATCCATTGAATGTGCCCTTTGGAGGAATCCATTGAATGTGCCCTTTGGAGGAATCCATTGAATGTGCCCTTTGGAGGAATCCATTGAATGTGCCCTTTGGAGGAATCCATTGAATGTGCCCTTTGAAGGAATCATTTGAATGTACCTTTTAGAGGAATCCTTTGAATGTGTCCTTTCATTAGGATTTGGATTTGATATAATCCAAAATTTAAAGTTTTTATCCACATACATTTGTTTAACTCAAGATTGCTCATGACCCATCGGTTAGGACGGGGGTTCCACTAGTAATAGAATAGAATAGTAAACAATTAATTCAGTATTAGATTTTTTGCATTTTAACATGGCATTTAAAAAAATGTTATGAATGTCAAATGTGTAATCAAGAGTTTCAATCTTATTTTGGATAAGCACAAATTGCAACACACAAATGCAAATTTTACACACCCACAAACTCAACTTGCAATTACAATCTCAAATTCACACACCCACAAACTCAACTTGCAATTACAATCTCAAATTCACACACCCACAAACTCAATTTGCAATTACAGTCTCAAAACTTGCAATCTCACCTCAATACTTGTAATTTCAATCTCCACAACTCGAATATGTAATTTTGCAACTCCAACTTTGTATGCCAACCTCGAAGCTCACAACTCCAACTTCACAACTTTTTCACTCGAAGTTTACAACTCATAACTTACAATTCAATCTTTTAGAGCTTAACTCAAAAAAAAAATTGAACGTCCAATTTCTAATCAAAAGCACAGATTGCAACACACAAATGCATATTTTTCACACCCAAAAACTCAAGCTAATGCTTTGCAGCGCAATAGTCCGGGGATTCTCATGTAGTTTTTATATGACAAACTATAATTTAAAAAAGGTAACATGATTTACTGCGTGGTTGGCTGCACCGTACCCATAGTTTACTCCAAGGTTGACAACGCGATTGATCGGTCCGTGGTTCACTGCGCGGATTATGATTTTAGTAGTATGATGGTATGTGCCCAGAAAGATAAAGTACTTTTGTTGGTTAATATTTTTTCTAGACAACAAGTGCCTAATGGAGGTTTAAGATTGAGGTTGACACGAATAGATGAATAATGAATCAAAGTTTCGTAATTACATCCATTATTTCTATAAATGTTATGTATTTACCTTTTAAATTCTGCTAAGTGGATTTTTTTTATAAGTTTTACAAATCATCAACATCACAACTTATAAGTGTTATGAGTTACCGGTGCCTAATAGGAATTTACACTACGGTGAGGAACTCCACTGGCGGTTAAGAAGTCTCAGCCAAAATTATTAGTATAAATCTTTAGGACATTGTTTGTTAATGTGGACAAGAATTGACCCAACTAATAGAAATGAAATGATATTCGCACATTAGACGAGTGTGTAAAAGAAATTGAAAAAGATGTCAATATGAAAATAAAACTAAAGACTAGATATATCTCGACAAAGATTGATGTCCAAATATAAGGTCAAACTAGGACAAAAATATTCTAAATAAATTATGTGTCATAAATATAAATTGTTTTTTAAATTTCCTTCCCGCTTTTTGCCATGTCATCTTGTCTTTTCCTTCTAATTTCTTCAATGCACCAACCCTTAGTAGATGAAAAATCATTTTCCAGAATAGTTTTTTATTTCTTTGAACAAAGGATGGATATCTCCCATCTACTTAATGTTGTAAGGTTCAACATGCATTTTTGTCCGCAATCACCTTTCAAAATCTATACCATTTATATCAAGTGTAAAAATGTAGAAAAAGTTGTTGGAAAAAATGTTTCTACTTGTCTAGTTTGTGTGGTAAAAAGCTCACATGGTTTCAACATACAATGCAAGATTGAGAGCCACTTACTACACCGGGTTAACTCTACTTCTTGTATAGAAAACATAATCTAGCATAGAGTTTTTGGGCTACTATCAACTTTGAAAATCTAAGAAAGAGTAACAAGTAGTAAACTCCTCCTCTAAACACAAACCCCACAATCATGTCATTACAATTAAAGTACAATTGAAAGTCAATAGCAAAAAAAATTTGCACAGTATGTAGAACTCCATTCCACTAAAATGCACGTAACTCACTGAATGCTAATCACACTAACTTTAAATTTGTACTACACAAACTAGAAAAAAATGCGCAACTTACCCAACAATTTTTTTAAAAGATAGACACTCGTGGAAGAAAAAGAAAGAACTTGAACTTATGTAAAATTCAGCAAATTTGTAGAGGGAAAGTATATTTTAAGCAAATTGTTCTCGTCAAGTGGTTTGGTTTATTGTCCGGGGGTTGAGGTCGTAGAAGAAACTAATCCAGAGCAGAGGAACTCTTCAATACAGTGTCGCCACATAGGCATCCATGTCATATTTTCATCCATGCTTGAAGTTCTTCACCGGTCAAGTCGTAGCCATAGTGTAAACTCAATCCAATGAAGAACAATTTGTACTCCGATCTTATTGCTCCATTTCCCTTGAATTCTTGGCCGGTAGAGTTCTCCACCATAGTGTACAGTGGGGTCCAAAAATAATTCGAATTTTTTGCTTATGTACGTTTCCACACTACACTGCTGCCAACTTTGGCGCCCTCCTCAGGGCTAAAAATTTGTCAATTTACCATGAAATTTTTGGCACAAGATAATTTCTATGTTAAAAAAATGTGTGCCAAATTTCAAGTCTAGATGATGAATACAAAAAAAGACATTTAAAATCTACCAAGATGTGTAGTTGTGAGCCATTCACAGCTGCCAACTTTGACATCCTCCCCAGGGCTGATTATTTGTTAACCCCTAAAGGACCAAGTGTCCAAATTTGGCTTTTTGAAAAATCGGTCAGGTTCCTATGGTGTCAATTTCCAACATTCCACTTTGAAATTTTTACTATAGAAAGACATTACCAAGAGCTCAGTGGGAAAACAATTTTTTCCTAAATTGAACATTTGATGAAAAAGTTATAGGGTATTGAATTTTAAATGGGGAGGGCGGGCACCTCGGGCACCTCCAAAAACTTTTGATATGATACTCTATTGAAAGTGAGATTTTCAGTACTCGCAAGTAATATTATTTCCCTTCATGTTGTCAAAAAAAATTTCTTGTCTTTGGTGAAAAATAGCATACCAACGCAAGTCAAACATTTTCACACATTGTCACTCATTGTCGGGCAAGGTACCAAAAAAACTTCTTCTTTTCCACATAAAACCTAGAGATCTTCATATTTATGACTTTATATTTTTTCCGCAACAATACGTAATGTAAAGCTTCTTATTGACCATTCGGATTATCAATCGAAAACACATTAAGTTCAAAAAAAATTAAAGTGTGAATTAACAAATTTCGAGCCTCCACTCCTTGCACACTTGTTTTGAATATGCTACACCCTGTCTCTACCTCTAAAAATTGGTGTGTAAGGAGCTAACATCATGCTTAACAAGATGGTAATAGATTTAGACCTTGTGTAGTGAAGTTTTTTGACACTAACTGAAGTCAAAGTCTGCTGATCCACTAAACGCAGGGAAGAAAATGAACCATTTGCTTGACTTCAAACACTATAATCTTTTTTTCCGTGCGGTCAAAGTTTATGAAATTTTGAACATGTATTACTTAATAAGCCTTTATTGAGATCCTACGGTCAGAACTAAAAATCAAAGTTTTTGTTACCTTCTTAATTCATTGCACTAGAATCCATTAATTTTGAAGTGTTTTTGGTGTAAAACTGTCTTGGTACCTTAGGGGTTAATTTACCTTGAAATTTTTGGCACAAGATCATCTCTATGTTTATAATAAGTGTGCCAAATTCCAAGGCCACATGAAGAATACAAAAAAGGATACGCAAAATTTTTAGAGGCGCGCGGACAAGTAACTGAGTGGACGAGGAATCTGCGTCGGACTGGTCGCGGACGAAACGCGGACTGCCCGCAGACAGGGCGCGGACAGGGAGCGGATTGCCCGCGGACAGAGCGCGGACGAGACG